>JBAMBI010000467.1:643380-1286760 GCA_037043535.1 Drosophila putrida
AATATTGTTAGCTCGCTTTCAATCATAATTATTATTACTTTTTATGGCATTTTCAGTTTTTATTATCTACTATTATTATTTTTAATGGCATTTTTAGTTCTTTTTCCACTAATGCTATCATATATCATTGAATGTTTCCCTGAAACATTGGTAATAATTCATCTACATTGTGTATCATATTATTATGACTAGTCAAAGTTGATTAGTTACCACAAAAAAACAGTTATATTTCGCTTGTTGTAATTTTATATTCATTTATGCTAAACTATTGCAATCTCTATAGTTAAAAACTTCAAACGATTCTTGCTTCTAGCATATCAAAAAACATTTGCTCGATTTAATTAAATATTTGATGTATTCGGCAATGTTATAAATTCGCTCTGATTTAATCAGAGATTCCCCGCATCTTTCATACCTCCCTCCATCTGTTAGCCAAGTGCAAATATATCACTAGACTCGTATATCTGTATGGGTCTGGTGTCTATATATATGTACATATATAATTTGCCAGCGAGAATTTATAATTGCAAATTTCGCTGGCAACGCTGACAAAAGTTGTGACTGCTGCCAATTAGGTTGGATTCTGATTTTTGTGTGTTAATGTTTGCATATTACTTCTGCCCAATTTGCGTTGATGCAACATTTCGACAACAACACTATCATTCGTTCTCATTCACTCATTCGCTATCTCTCTCTTGCTCGTTAAGTATGCACAGTAAATGTCAAAATTAAAATATTAAAAGTGGCAGGCAACAGGCAACGAACTCGAGTTTCAGCTTGACAATTCATTCATACTCTTGCCCCGTTTTCTAGTCCGCAATCCACAAACCAATCTGCCCCGCCCCCTCTTACCTCTTGCCACTTGCCACACGCAGCCATGGCAGGCGTTGCACTAAGCGGATAAGCGCTTGTTAAATTTTTAATGCGTTGCATAATTTTTAGTTTTGTGCGCATATTTGCCACAAAATATTTTAATACATATTTGCCCCCTAGAATTGTACATTTGTGTGTGTTTGCGTGGCATATGCTTGGTGCAGCTGCTTGTTGCAACGAGAGCTGTGTTCTTGCGACGTGGTAATTTATAGTTTAGTGTGGCAACTTCACTTGGATAATCCGTGAATGCTGTGTTCATTTGCTGATGGCCAGAATTCGCATAAGTCATGGTAAATTTTTTATTAATTTTCATTTTCCCAACATTACTCTCTCTCTCGCTCTCCCTCACCCTCTCTCGGTTCACCTCTCTATTTGCCTCTCTTTCTGTCACATTTTGTGTCTGTCTGCTTTCTGCTTGTTTCTGCATTTTAATCATAAAGTCCTTGATAAACATTTTTCAATTAATTTTTATTTGCTGCTGACGACATATCTTTGTGCACTCACACTCAGACACATACATATATGTGTGAGTCTTCTTCTCACAGATACTGACATATACATAAACAGAACAAGAGTTGTTGTCGTTGTTGTTTGCCAGCAACGGCAGCTCCTTTATCTGTTTCACGAATTTCTTTAACGGATTTCCACTTGTCTCGCTGTTTGAGGGAACTTGTCGAGCTGACGCACGCATTGTCAAGCACACTCACCCACACACCCACACACACTCCCACACGCACACACTCATATTCACAGTGTTTCATATGAGCAACAGCAAGGCATAAATATATTTCGACCCTGCGAATTCTGAATGAGCAGACATTAATGAGCGACAAGATGCACACAACAGCAATACCCTGTAAATAAGACCACTTAAACTTGACAACGAATAAAATACCATTTTAAAATGTTCATAAATTAAGAACTATATGAAAGAATTTTGTAATTTATAATTAAAAATATTGTAATATAATTTATATTTGAATAATTAATTTTTTATTTATTATTTTTCTATTTACTTCTATTTCGTAAACACTTCAAATATATTTTTGAAAATATTATTAATACAGCACAAGTTGGTATAAATTTTTTATTTATCTGACACAATAAGAAAAGTCGCAATGCTTTTACTCACACATGTGCATGCTTAATGGGCACACACATACTACTTATATGTATGTATGAGCACGCGCACTCATACATGTGCATTCGCTTAACATTTTAAGTAATTCTTCCTTAAACACAACACAACAACAGGTCGCCATTGCCTGTAAAAGTCCTTGCACTCGTCCTACACTTCCTTCGATCCGAGCAACTGTAACTGACGCTGAGTGGCAGGCAGACACACACACACACACACACAGTCACAGAAAGACACTCATACGCACACACATGCAAATTAAATTTAATGTCTTGTGGAAGATGGTTGCAAGTAGAAGCCGTGGCAAGAAATGCGACGCACAAATAAATGTATACAGAAGTACATAAATTTAAATTATTTTTTCGTGGTTTCATTTGGCCGCCTCAGTTTTTATTTATGCTTTTTATTTTATTATGTTGCCCTGTTGCCCATCGTTGATCCTTGTGCTTTCTACTTGCTACTTGCTACTTCTACTCGCCTCGTCATGCAGTTCAACATTTTTCGAGGCCGTGCGTCAAGACGACACACTTTCAGCACAACAGTATCTGCAGCTTTGTATCTGTATCTGCAGCTTTGTATCTGTATCTACAGCTGTAACTGTAGCTGTAGCTGTATCTGTAACTGTATTTGTAGCTTGTATCTTGTATCTGAGGTTGTCTCTTAGCCAACTATGCGACCACAGCTACAAATACACACCCACACACACACCCACATACACTATGAATCGTCCTCAGTCTGTGCATAAAGCATGTTAACTGGGATTTGACAGCTCGTAAATAATATTTCGCTTGTTTGTTGCGTTGCTCTTCGAGAGAGAGCAACGACTTACACAAGGACACAGCACCAAAACAGTGGAGTTAAAAGCATGAAAAACTACACTCATTTCTCATCTTGCTGTTAACTTTAATCTACAGCTTAATTGAAGTAGAGAGTGTCTTAACAGTTCTCTAAAAAAAGCACTCATATTAACACTGAATACAAAGGGTTAAAACTACAGCTCTAAAAAGTCATGATAATTATCCAGTTTTTTGTGTCAATAGAAGTCAAACTACGTACTTATTTAATACGTCTTACAACACAATCTAAAATAAGAAATAAATTAATTATAAATAATAATATTCAAAGTAAACTTAAGTATGTGTAATTTGTCTAGTTTTTCCCAAATAATCTGTAACTATTCTTTAACTTAATCAATTTTAGAATTTCACCAAATTTGCCCATTGTACTTAACACATATCGTCCTCTTCCCACACACACCTGACACTCAAAACCAAGAAACGCATTTCATTTTTAAGTTTATTTTTTTTCTTGGCTCTTGTTTAAGAATCTTTTTACATGACACATGTGAGTTCTGACGAAGGAGATGCTGTTGCTGTTGTTGTTGTTGCTGCTGCTGCTGCTGTTGTTGTTGTTGTTGCTGTTGCTCTTGCTGTGGATGCCACGACATGTGCCTTGGCTTGTGGCGCGTTTCTTCCTGCTGCCAGTCTCATCATCGTAGTGAGAAGTGTTTTTGTGGAGTGAGAAGCATCGCCACCATCGCCAGGCAACCATCCGCATTGAGCTCAGATAATGGTGTGTTGCTTATTAAATTTTCATAAGAATGGCGCATGGGGATCTCATTTGGTCCTGCTTAAGCGGAAGTGGATTAAAATTAAAGCACAAACGCAGGCGCAGGTGAACAGAGACACAGAGTCTGAGAAAGTGGAATGAGAATAAGAATGAGGAAGAGACAACTTCAAACGGCGATTTAATTGTAGCTAACGAAATGGCATGAAAACTGGCCGGAAAATTCGATTGGTGAAACTGAATTAAAACGCGGCTAAGACAAAAGGACGATAAAAGCGAGAAAAGCGAAAACCGAAATACGACTCAAATGGAAAATGTGAAACCACAAAAGAGAGATTGCCAGACATCAAGACAGACGGACAGACAGACAGAGTGGAGTCTAAAGCCCGCAGACGCGCTCAAGTGGAACAAGATGGCGATGTGAAGATATCTAAGGTCGTCACTGGAGTTGCAGGCATGTGAGTGTGTGTGTGGCAAGTACGGCAAGGGCGTGGCCGCTGGCAATCTGACATGCGGCAGCTTGAAGCTTGTGCAATGTAAACGAAACGTAGACGATAAAAATAATACGAGAGGCAATTTCGATTTATTGACAGGTGCTCGACTTTATTGAAACGTTTAACTTGAAAGCCCAAACGAGCCATAGCCCCACACACACACTACCACACACCCACACACACACCTACACACACAGGAGTGTGTGCACGACATATGCAAAATTGTGCAAAACGATAAAAATTATGTGAATCTGTTATGATTTATCGATGGGGCGGGCTGCTCTCTTCTGTGTGTGTGTGTGTGGAGGTGTTGGGGCGGGGCGTGGGGACCTCGGGGCGTGGCACAATATTTTATGGCCTGTTTGCCTGACTAAGCAGGAAGTGCACGGTTTATTTTGGCTAAATTTAATTACAATTTCAACCATTGACAACACGCATCCTGTCCTGGCTTGAGGACACGTACTATTTGTCATTTTGGACCGAGGAGGACTCCTACTAAATGGCACAAAACGTACGTGCATTTCATTCATATCATGTGGCACGTGCGACAGTGCCTCATCAGCTTTGTTGTAATAGTTGTTGGATTGCTTTTATCAATTCCCAGGCATTATTCAATAATGAAAATTGAATAGTCCTAATTCTGAGCGTTGACAAGGAGGCTGCCACAGAAGCTGGAATGAAGCCAGGGCAGGTGAGCAGTCTCTAGTCGCAATATGTGAGAATGCCACGTGTTGAAGGGGCATATGGACAAACACACACACATATATACACACTCATATATACAGGTTTACAAGTGTACATTCCTTACACACATCCACTCAATTGTGGTTTTCCTTTTGTCGCTTCCGTTTCCGCATAATTTTTGCAAACGGAAGACTTGAGAGCGTTGCGCTAACAAAACATTTGTTAAAACGGAAGACGACAAACGCAGACAAAAGCACAACCAAAAGACGCAGCAGAGACAGAAAGAGAGTGAGAGAGAGAGTGTGAGAGAGAAATAGGTAGAGATGTACACTAATTCCGCTTTTAAGCTTACATAATTTTGTACCTTCAACAACCTTGGACCCATGGCCCGCACACACACACACACACACCTGTCCAATGCGGGCACGTACGAGCACCGAAAAATGCGAGTGGACTCCCCTTCATGCCGCTTCCTCTCCCCTACGTCTCCCAGTCGGCCGAAGAAAAGGTTGCATGTGATTTGTGTCAGCAGCCAAGCTGGATTCCTACCTACAAAGTCGTGCTATAGCTGTGCCCCAGGATGTGCCACAGACTATATATTATGGCGCCAGGCGACAGTTACAACAATAAAACATTACGGATGTCTTGTCTCTCGTCTTCGGTCTGTACTGAAGACCCAGTCACAGTCAGAGTCCCAGTCAGAGCCAAGGGCTGAGGCAGGTAATGAACGATGCCAGGCATTTTCTTGTTATTCTTTCATGGCAGGCGCGGAATTATCCTTGTAGTTAATGCGAGTCGACCGAAGCATCATTTCGCAAGCCTTTTTCGCAGGCAACGCACGCAGCGCACAGTGGCACCAAACTACACAAAATGTGCAAAAAACAACCAAGTAAATATATCTTAAACAAATCCTAACAAAATTTCAATTACAATTCGTCAGCTTCAGCGCAATAAAAACCATTTTTATTTTTGTTATAAACTTAGTTTGCAAATTGTTTTGGTACCACTGTGGCATGCTGTTTGATATGCCGCTAGCCTGGGCAACCACACACAAAGATAAGTAATGTCTTTTGTCCCTTTTTGGCTTGGCTCGGGCGGTTGACTTGCAAATAACGCGTTACGCATACGCAGCGTGATCCGTCGCTTGGGAACTTTCAGCTGCACAAAAAGGAAGTGACAATGACAATACATTTAAAATTCATTAATTGAGCGCATTATCAACCGTATGTCTATCTATATGGTATATCTGAATATCTGTCACCTTACTGTATGTAATTTTGTGGTGAAGACACAAAAATTGCAGCTCACTTTGGACTGGACTTTCATTTAATTTGAAATTCAGTCTGTGCTGCTGCAAAAAGTTGAAAATGAAGTTGACTTCACGCTGCATAAATTAATTGAGTGTTCAACAGCAACAGACTGTCTGCTTCTGCTTTTGTGTCTAGTGTCTAGTAGAGTTTAAAGCCTGTGGCGAGCCGCACTATCAAAAACTTGTAACCCGCTTATATGCCACATGCTTGGTCCAAAACTTTCTGAACGCTGACTGCAGCGTGTTCTCTAATGCATTTTTCATTCGCCTTCCGTTCTTCCTCTTTGGGAATGACAATCTCTCTCCCATCACAATCGAATTAAAATTTATGACAAAACCATTAACAAAGTTGCCCCACAACATTGGCAGCCAGTCAAGCATTTGCCAGCCTGAGTCTGAGATAGAGTTGCCGCCTAACGAGGTCACATGCAAAACTTTGCCCTTTTTATGCATCTACAGATCGGAGACAGACTGCAACTGTAACTGAGACTGAGACTCTCTCTAAGGGCGCCTGCAGCCTTGCAACATACTTGAAGAACTTTTACAAAAATAAATCGATGGTCGCAACGATTTAAACGTCGACTGCAATTAGCTTTGCAAAAATATTGTAGGTACAGCGGTTTACTCCTCTTTTTTTTTCCTTTCCTTTTGTATGTTAAGGCAAAAACTTATCCAGTTACACGCAAAGTTTGCCCTAGTACAAGAAAATATAGTGCTCACAGCTTGAATGGGAATCAATTGACTGTCGATTGTGTATTGCAATGATCGGAAAGGACAGTTTCTCAGGCAGGACAGGAAGAGTACTCTTACTGTCTGTCTCAATATCTGTTCTGTCTCTGGAGCTTTCAAGTATGCCATAAATGTTGAATAGTTTTTAATACTCAGTGTTCGCTTCGCGCATACCGCAAATGTCGGTTCTGGCCGGGTACAATGGCCACGCTGAAGGCCAAAAGCAAACTGGTCGCGTGTGCTGGCATCTTAGACATCTTCGAATGGAGTTGGAGTTGAAGTTGGGAGTTGAGAGTTGGGAGATTGCGTGGGCCTCTGTCGTCTGGCCATTGCGATAAAATGCTTCAATGTTCTCTCTTATTGGCTGAGCGTGAGGAATTTTTATATTAATTTATTGCTGTGACTCGTTGAACGTGCCACGCGGGGCATTGGCACAAGGTGCATAGTATTAATGGGGGGTGGGGCAGGGGGCATTACAAACGAACGAACGCAATCGGCTCTGGCTTTTAAATTATGAATTGAATTGGCAGCGGGAACTTGGCCTGGTCAGGTTCGTCGATTCCTTTGCGGCTGCTTCCTGTGCAAAAGCGTTGCAAAAGCGCTGAAATAATTTTTTTTTTCATTTTCATTTTCAATTTCATTTTTTTATATATTTTATTTTTGTGATTTCTTTTTCTTTTTGCTGTTTTTTGTTGCGTTTGTCGGATTCGGTTTTAATGGCTTTTTAAATGCCAACTGATAAATGGCCAGCTGAATGACAAATGAGATTTCCGCTGTAAAGTGTTGCCAGGGAAAAGTTGCCACTGCCACTGCCACTGTATGTTGCACAACGTACTATAGTTCTTTTTGCTGCTTTGCTGCACAACGAACGGATTATTAACTCGTATGCCAAGCAGCTCATTAATAATTTCAAGAATAAAGTAAAGCATATTTAACTCTGAAATTGAAATAACTCTAGAGAGAGAGTACAAATGCCAGGTAAGCGTACATTTTCATTAAGTGCATTAAAAATTGAGGTGAAAGGATTGTTACAAGCCTTTTCAGTATAACAATTCATACAAGCTATCTACTTTGCAATGCTAACCACACGTTAAGGCTAACAATATGCCTTCTAAGTAGTGAGTAGTAAGTAGTTGGGAGCATTGAGCATACGACCTGTATGCCACATATGTACAAATGTACATTGTACAAGTAGCTCACAGTCCCAACGGTGGCACAACCGTTTGCCATCAAAATTAAATGGCATTTGTTTCAGGCCTATGGGCCACTAACAAGCAAAAGCAAAAGCTACCAAAAGCCATTCGGCCCAGTCAGTCAGGATCTACATTCCCCATTCACTTAGCTCCCACATTCATTCCCAGCGGCCCTTTGGCTAGTTGGAGCCAGTTGCCTTTGGCGTCGTCTTGATGTAAACAGTTGGCAGACGGACAGACAGGCCGACAGACAGACAGACAGACAGACAAACCAACTTTTCGCGTAATTTCACGTATTTTGTGCAAATACACTCAAATATGCTACAGCAACAACAGCAACAACAAATTCTGTGCAAACAAAAACAAACGAAAATAAAAATGTTGTTGCCTGACAAGTTGCCATTGTCATTGTGGTTGTTGTTGTTGTTGCTATTGTTGCTGGTGTTATTGCAGTGGGTTGTTAGTCTGTCTGTCGCACAATCTCCCGAACTAACTGGGGACTGTTTGTCAGTTTTTACGAAAAATTAAATTTTATTTATTCATACATTATTTTATTTTATTAATGCGTCTGTTTTGGGCAATTTGCAAATCAAGCGTGTCACAGACCACAAACAGAATAGAAGAAATTTTCCAGGAATTAGCCACACACAAAATTAATGTAGATTTTCTCAAAAAAAACAAAAAATTTAACATGGGATTATGTTTGTACATTTTGCTAAGGATACCAAATAGGTATTACTGTTGAAATAATATTGATTATATGACAGAGCTTTTAAACTAATTGGGTCAGTGGCAGTGGAAGAGACAAAGCACTTCCGTTTCATTTCGTTCCGTTTGGCTTGACTTGGCTCAAAGCAAACAGCAAATTGTTTTGCGATATGGCAAAAAGCGCAACTTCATGCGTATTTGTTTGGCCCTCAGCATTGTCCTTCAAGTTCCTTCGGAGAGAGTACGTTCACTTGGAGTGAACAAACAATGATATTGCACTTTATTTCAAAAACTCAGACAGACAGACAGATGGCAGGGTCAACATTGAAGAAGTACTGATTTAATATTGATAACCTGCTGAGGACATTCCCCAAGTATTCCAAACATAAGATATGAAAAACGTGATCTATACACTACCAAGTGCTTTTGCGTAGGATTCATTCTATAAATACTATAGAGTATTTCGATAAGTTAAACATTTGTCGCAGCAATAAAAAACAAAAAACAAAAATAGAGAATTCTATTCGAAAGAGTTTTTGTTTGTTCTTATTGCTGTTGGATAGTCACTAAGCTGAAAGTGATTTGCCGTAACGATTGTGGCTCTCAATTTACTCGTAAAATTGTTGACAGAGTAGAAGAAAACAATAGCAAAAACTGTAGCATAAATCCAGGCGTTGTGGCGCAAGCTTAAACTGATTTTTATGCCAAAGACAAGCGGACAACAGGACCAAGAGGACAACGGACAACGGACAACGGACAACGGACAATAGTGCGTTAGACATGGGGCAAATTGTCTATTTAGAAAAGGGATACAAGGTCAGCGCACGTCCTGCGGGTATCAGCAACACCAACAACAACAGCAGTAACAACACCAACAGCAACAACTACAACAAAGTAGAAGAGTTTCAGCTCAGCTCAAGCTTGTGAGCTGACTTAACGACCCTCAACATTTTATAGACTATAGACAAACTCTGAATAATTTATGCGCCATAAAAACGAAATCGAATTGCAGCCGCTGCTTTTGGTCCGCTTTTTAAAGGAGTCATCAGGAGGCAATTTATTGCGACTTGACCGCTTCAGGGCCAACAGCACATATGTGTGTATCACTGTATCACTGTGTGTGTGTTTTTGTTTAGCTTTTATATGCCAGGTAACCAAATAACACTGGACGCTCATTTTATGCAAATTAGTTTCAAATAATAACAACAACAGCAACAAGGACATCGACAAGGCCAAAGTTGTTACATAAATTTTGTCACTGCTGAAAAATAAATTAAATTAAATGAAGTTGAAAACTGCCACCCGTTTCCCCTTTTCCCTCTCTCTTACTGGCATCGTGATAAATTTCATTATTGGCCCATGACCCAAAAATATTTGTTTATTGCCGGAAAATGTATGGAAAATAGCTTAAAATGATACGCGGCCAACCCCAAAAATGCAATGAAAATGTTTCCATTGCAATTTTCGTAATCATATTAACGTTGCAAATGTTAACAAAGTGTTGCCAAATTTGTACCTCTGACAATGTTTTGTTGTTGCTTATTATTTAAAACATTCAGCTGTTATACAATCTCTATATCTTTTTCGCTCTGCCACGCTGTCGAAAATATGATTTTGATTGAAATTGAAGCGAGGAGATGCTCGGTTCGGTTCGGTTCGGTTTGGAATGGAATTTAATTGAAAGATAGTTTTCCGATACGAAGGCACATGAAATTGCAAAAATCTCGCGGCGCATTACGTGATCTCGTTTCCCAATGCGTTTTACACCAATGCCATTGCCTTCTTGCTGCCGTTGGCTGCATCCAAAACCAAACCAAGTCAAGACTTTGGTCGGAGTTGCACGGTGCAAAAGGTGACGTGACTCGACTCGAACGTGCGCCCCATTAGTGACATCTACTGCAGTCAGTACAAAAGTACAAAAGGGGGAGGTGGAGGTTGCCAAAGTAAACATGATCATCATGCATGCCGCACAGACATTCACGTTGCCGCATGAAAAGTGGAAAATCGGGTTAACAGTGCCAAAAACGCAGACAATGGAAAACTCAGCTGAACCAGAAGCAGCAGCAACAGCAACAAGGACAACAACAACTATAACAGCAGCAGCAGCAACTTCAATAAATCAGCAACAAAGCATTCCCCCAAATTTCCCACTTCATCCTCCCCACCGCGTTGCTGTCTGTGTGGCATGCCGCAAAACGAAGCGCTCAGGTCGTTTGCCGAAAAATAGATTTAAAATTTATAAATTATGAGCATTTGTTGCAGCAAATTGAAATATTACGTTGCCCGCGTGTTGATATTTTTATATAGAATGGAACCATGAGCAATTTTAACTGCAGGTTAAACACCACAAAAGACTTATCAATTTTGATTAGAGCTCTTATCACTAACAATGCCGTTATATAGAGCTCTCAGCTCAGACCAATTAACTGGGTTAAATTATAGTTGAATAGAAGAATCAGTTCTAAGTTAAATGGATACGTTATAATTCTAACTGCATTTTATTCCTACTAGAATTTTATTATCATATCATAAATCTATCTTAGACTTTTCTATGTAAATTCATTAGTTACAGCTTAAAAAGTTTTTTCTCAAACAAAAGATCAAGTAGATTATAAATGTAGTATTTGTTTTACATTAATGATGATGATCTAATTATGTTAATTTTTTGAGTTCTTTTGCTATTCCATAACATATTCTAATTAAACACCTTTAATTTATTCCTAAGCTTTCAGAACAGACAAAGCAGACTTTTAACCCAGTTTTGCATCAAAGAATTTATCTGCACACTCTTTTCGAAAAACTCTTTATTTACCTTTTCGAAAAAACTTTGAAGAAAAATACTATGTTGTTATTCTTTGCTTCGATTCAAAGTTTACAGCATTGAATTGGCTGGCAGCTTAGTCAAATGGATGTTACCTTAAAACATTGTTGACAATTCCATTTGCTGTTTAAATTTGTTATATTCCCTGCAGGGTGCATAAATCATAACTGCAGTTGGCTGGCTGGCAAAACTTGAAAATGCAACGGGAAATAGAAAAACTGAAAATTGAATCGCTCTATTCGCTTAGCCATTTGGCAAATTTTATGGCAATGACAAACCGAAAACCGGCTGTCGTATATCAAAAACCAATGTGAAATGCGGTGGGGAAAAGCATCATAAAATGCAGATAACGGCAATCAAATTTACTGAACAGCGGGGAGGGGACCGGTTGTAGTTAGAGAAATATTTAAATATTTTTCAACAAATATTGGACAATTAATTAAGAAAAATATTTCAATTACTTACCCCATTTCTCATTCTCTTTTATTTCAGGTGCGCGTTCAAGGAGATCTTCGCTGGAATCGTTTAAGCCCATGTAAGAGTTTGGTATTTCATTGTAACTAATTAATTTTTCAAGCATTTTGGCTCAAAAGAAGTGAAAAAGGGAAAAATTGAAAATTTTCCTTTTTTTTTTTTTGGTTTTTTTTGTTGTTTTTCTTGTAGTAGTCGTACTTATGCTAATCAAACAGAATCCTGACCTCAGGCAAAATGTGTTCCAGAAATCAGCAAGACAAACAACAAATGGAGACCAACAACAACAAGTTTTTCGAGACAATTCGACCCACGTACTCAGTGTAAAACCTCAGACTAGGCCGAACTTTTCGGGGCAAGGGGTGTGGCCAACCCAAGGGGACAGGGCGGGGACAGAGACCGAGCGACCCAAAGACGTAGCTGCCGTTGTTTATAAAAATAATTAAGAAATATTTTCATGTTTTATAACTTTTGCGCATGAAGCGCAAAACTTTTTAAATAGACAAACTTTTGTTGCCGCTGCTTGTTTACTTATAAAATGTTTTTACAACTCTCCCCCCTCTCCCCTCGCAGTCTTAACACCCTCGAGCCTCGAATCATACCTCTTAGCCCATATCTTTGGATGGATACATTTGGAAAATCTCGAAACAGCTAACAACATACTTCATTATAATATTTTCACTTTTAACTTGGCAGCAAGTGTTCTGTACCCCTCTGACCCTCTCTTAGCCCCCTCCCTCTATTCATTGCCCCTTATTATTGTTCTTGTTATTGTTATCCCTGTTGCTTGGTCGCTGCTTGCGTCGCAGTCGATGGCGACGTCCAAGATGAGTGTTCCCTTGACAAAATGTCTAATTTCCGTGCAGGAAAGCAAGAAATTACTTTATGGTTTGTTAATAGCGGGCCGCCTTTTCAAAGCGGTCGGTCTTTTGTTGTATCCGTCGCCATTGTTTCCGCTTCTTTCCCATCCCATTCCATCGCCAAGACATCTTCTTCTTCTTTAAGCAATTGTTGTTGTCTAAAACGCAGCTTAAATGTTGTGACATATTTTGTGAAGCGGCTTTTTACTTGGGCTTGGGCTTCCTGGCAGCTTGCGGCCAAAAAGCCAAAGCCAAAGCCGCCGCGGGCCTCACGTGAGAGCCATTTGCCTATGCGCCACGTTTAATGGAAATTTAAACGGTAACAATTACACTTGGGCCAAGTTATTGTGAAACCTCCCATTCCCCTTTCCACCATCATAGAAAGACACCGTCTCTCTCTCTCCTGTCGCATATTCAGCTGTCAAGTCAATGAAACTTTCGCAGCTCTATTGAAATATTTGGTATGTTTGGCGTCACCTGCTGCCTGCTGCCACAATATGAGAGGCAGGAGGCAAGGACACTTACCTGCTGATCATAACACGTGCCGCAACAGCAACAGCAGCAGGAAGTGGGTGCCAAACTTTTGAATGAAGTTAAGCACTGGCCCCAAACCGAGGCCCTTAGGCATCTCAAGAATTTCATCATGTTTTATATTTCTTGTTTCTACTTTTTTTTTGCAATGCTTAAATTGGCAGGAGGCGAAACGCATTTACCTGAGTCTATGGCATATTCATTTATGCCCTTGGCCATTCATTTTTGGTCCGAATAATGTATGTAAGAGTATCAATGACTGTTGGCACTTGGCAACTTCATGTTGCCACAAATTTGCATATGCCTAAGAGAAGATTACAGCTCGCTTCAGGTATTTTTAAACAGGACATTGCCGGCAAACGGAAGTAGGAGAGTGGGGGTAATATCAAGCAGGGGTGTGTATGTCTGTGGGAGATGAGATGGATAGATAGATAGATAGATAGATAGATAGATAGATAGATAGATAGATAGATAGATAGATAGATAGATAGATAGATAGATAGATAGATAGAGAGATAGATAGTTAGATAGTTAGATAGATAGATAGATAGATAGATAGATAGATAGATAGATAGATAGATAGATAGATAGATAGATAGATAGATAGATAGATAGATAGATAGATAGATAGATAGATAGATAGATAGATAGATAGATAGATAGATAGATAGATAGATAGGTAGATAGATAGATAAATAGATAGATAGATAGATCGATGGATAGATCCACAAATATCCAGTTGAAAAGTTCTTTGCTATCCACATTTTTTGGTACCTAAAATGTTAATCAATTTAATAACATTATATTATTGCTAAGCATGATACTTATTTTACTTTAAAAATTTATATTTTTCAGAAAAACATAATGATACTTAATCTTTTGGGTTTCAACTGCAGCCTGTATATTTGTGAACGATAAGATATTTCACTTATAGATACAGATACATAAGTATCTTGTAGTCAAGCTACTAATTACAGTGAAAAGCAGTCAATATCTACCTAAAATATTTATCATCTTAATCATATTAAAATTATTGTTAAACACGATTTTTATTATGATGAAAATTCACATTTATCTGGAAACATTATAATATTTAATCCTTTTTCCTGTGAAAAATTTAATATTTCAGATATAGATACAGGCACTTACACATCCTGAAGTCATTTTAATAGTATAATATTTATTGTAAAACACGATTAATCTGTGAAGAGAATTCCCATTTCTCTTTAAATCATTATAATATTAAATCTTTTTGGATTTTTGCAGCCCGCACAATCTATTTGCATTTGAAATACATTTCTTGGGGGCAGCTTATTAACCCGCCATCAGCTTAACCAGGCTCAGAGCCCCTCTCTTACCATTTCTGTTTCTCCTCTTGCCCCTCCCCTTCCCTTCAATTATGGGCATGCCCATTCCTTTGTTTATATGGGGTTTTGTGTTGTTATTTTTTTGTGTTCTTCTATCTCTCTATCTTGAGGTTTACGTTGTCTGCGAATGTTTGTGGCCTGCATATTTCGCCTTTTACATATAACTATACGACTTTGCCATTTTTCCCACACACACACACATACCCACACACTTACACACTTGTATAAATTTTGCTGCTCGCAAAGGCATTTTCCGGAGCCTAATGCAGACCGTTTTTGCCCCTCACATCGCATTGTTTGTTTGTTTGTGTGTTTTGCATTTGTCCTCCTTTGGCAGCTTTGCACCCTCAACAACAACAGCAACTACAACAACTACAATGGCAACAACTAGAACAACGCTCGCCAGAGAAACTAATTTCTTGCCGTTTTTTGCCTTTTTGTGTTTTTCGTGTGTTGCTCGCGGCAGTTAAGTTTTTCCCAGCAATTGTTCATGTTCTTCTTGTTGTTGTTGTTGTTTTTCGGGTTTTTCTTGCAGTTTCGTAATGGTACGCATTTACTAGCTATTGTTGTTGTTGTACTGGTTGTTGTTGTTGTTGCTTGGCTTGTTAGCATGCCACAGAGCTGAAATGGCATTTCCTGTTGTTGTCCTCTTTCAGGCAAAAGTCCGCCGGGTAAGATATTTAAATTATTATACGGCGTAGACAGAGTGAATTTGATTGGGAAATTAAGTAAATGCTGCCCTTAAGCATTTGATAAGGCTCTTTCTCTTTCCCTCTTCCCTTCCGCAACAGCCGTCCCTCTCTGCTGCCACATACAATTTAAAGATCGAAATGTCTTGCAAGTGATTTTCTTGTTAATTAGTTGCAGTCTGTTTATACTGTATAATTTATGTGGCCCTCTCCATCTGCTGCTGCCACAGTTCACTGTAGCATGCAACATGGCCCTGACCGATGTCTGTCTCTCTGAAACTGTCTGTGTCCTGGCGCTCTCAGTAGTGAATGTTCAATACTGAGTATAATTCACATTCAATTGCTGTACGGCAACTTGTGGCTGCTGCTGCTGCTGGCTCCTCGGGGGCATGCCACATGTGTGCTGCATCCCAGGCATCACGCTGATGCTGTTGCTGATGCTGATGGACTCGACTCACACGCCGTCACAAGCAGAACATGTCCATGTTCATGTACGCACCCACAACAAGCATACAGGCATATATAGTATAGCCAGAAGGGCCAGAGGCAGAGGAGAATGAGGAGAAGTTTGTTGTGTGGCATGCAACCCCTTGTCAGCATTGCCACTGACGTTGTTGCTGCTGCCTGGCTACTGTATAAAGCTGCCGCAAACAAAACATTCATCAAAATTTTATACACTCAACATATGCCTGCCTCGTTGTTGCACTTCCCATCCTCCTCCCCTCAAGCTGCCCCGAGCTGAGCTGAGTTGAGTTGAGTTGATTTGTTTGTGTTTTTGGGTCTGCCTTCGATTTGAATGTTCTTTGAAAAATCACAACTAATTAACTTTGCCCACGGCTCCAAAAATTATGATGGGGGGCGGCAAGAACAACAACAAGAAGAAGAACTAGTGCTGCCAACCAGATGTGTTGCATTGTTGCATGTTGCACGTGTTTATATAAATAGACAACATTTCTCGTGAAGACACTTCCGGTGGCTAATGCATAGTTTATGGTCAAATGAGGCTGAACGAACATCCAGCAGTGGCAGTGGAGGTAGGAAAAGGTGTTGCATGTGCCACAAACTGAGGTCAAAGGCAGTCAACGAAAATTGTTAAACCAAAATCCCCAATGTCAAAGCAAACAGAGGCGTAAGTAAATATATATTTTATATATTTAATATATTCCAAGTGTACCCTCGTTTTTAAGCCAGACAGACGCCTCGAGGGCTCAAAAATGAATTTCGCAAAATATCTTTGTCCTTTTGCAACATTTTTTACCAAACATCTTTTGGCCTGCAGCTAATGTTGATCAGAACAAAAGAGTCACATTTGCTGATGCCACACAGAGAGCAGAGATTTTGTGGTGTCTTAATTTTCATATTTATTTGCAGTCAAGTCGCAAAACTTAAGAATACTTTTCTTTAATTGGCACAACTCAAATGTCAAAGTTCAGAAGACAAAAAAAATAAAATTTTAAACAAAAGAAAATAAAGAAGAAGAAATGCAGTAATTTTTGCATTTGCCGGCTGCGGCTGTTGATTGTTTCCCGGCGGCTGCATCTATTGTTGCTGCAACTTCTAAAGGAATGTCGATGAGCGGAGTAAATTCTTAGGGAAACTTTTCATCATCATCATCATGAACAATGACAGGCGCTGCCACAAAGACAGAGAGAGAGAGAGAGAGAAAGAGAGAGAGAGAGAGAGAGAGAAAGTAGCTACACAGAAAAAATTATCAGGGATTTTCGAATTAAAAACATTTCATGACAACTTTTGAGGTGATCTCAGATGATGAAATACTCATCATACTTTCAACTTTTGCTTATAGTTGGATAATTATCTGAGTTCCTATAATTTTGTATATAATCCACTAATCACTATAGCATGCATTCAAGATAAATTCTATAAGAGTTAACATTTCATTAATAAATAGTTTACATAATTCGAACTTCAGTTCTGAGATACATATTAAATTTTGTAATTTTCCTATTTCAATTATTTTATTCCCCTTTTGAAGCTAAGATCAAGAATTTTACAGTTTCAATTTAGAGTTTTTATGTCACTGTGTACTTGCTTCAGCTGGAGGCAGGTGATGCTGCTGCCACTGCAGCATACACAATGCAAGTATTTATTAAAACAAACTTGACTCTGTCTGTCTCACTCTCACTCTCTCTCCCTCTTTTTTCTATCTTTCTTTCTGCTTGGTTCACTGCGTTTGCATCTGGATTGGTGGGCAAAGTTTGGCGCTTGCCGCTCCTTGGCACTCAGGCGCATAAATGTCACTTACGCGCTCCTTGACGCACGCCATGCGGCAAGTTGCAAGCCATTGTTCACCAACAACCAACAAACCAATGCCAACGTTGCACCCACTGAGCAAATTGCGAAAGTGACAATTTCGACAGCCTCACACAGATAACACTCAAGCAGGAGTTGCAGGACTCCACTCGGCAGGACTTCACTCCACTCCACTCCGAGAGGAGTCAACGGCCAAGTCTGGCCAAAGTGTAAGTGCAAATTCAGTTTGGTTTAATTTCGACAGTCTGTGGTCGTTCCCACTGACCAAAATGGCTGTCAACGTTGCCACGTTGCACTTGTGTGCGTGCGTGTGTGTGTGTGGGTGTGTGTGTGTTGCCACTCTGCTCATCTCTGGCGTCGTCGTCGGCGTCAGCTGCGATCTTTATTAAGTTTTCGCTTACTTTTCGCCGAGTGCGACAGAAAGTTTACCCTCACAACTTTTCGCTTCAAACAATTTTCTCTTGTTTTTCTACATTTCGGCTTTTGTTTTCTGGTTAAGATTTCAATTGCTGTTTTGGCAATATCCCCTTTCCCTGTCTCTCTTCCCCTCTTTTCGTACACTTGCACAATTCAGACAGACAGACTGTTTGACAGCCAGACTGAATCTCAGTCGAATCTCGAGAAACTTTCTTTTTGGCCAAAAGAGTCCTTAGCAAATTTGTTGTCTATAGTTTTTACCCTAAAAAAATATATATATATATGTATAGTATGTGTGTCAAGGCACACTGAAGCAAAATCAATAGTTTGAAAAAGCTTTTTTAATGTGGCAGCAATGAAAATGAAAATATTCTATTCTATTTATATTCATTGAACTCAATTGTCCTGAAGTTTATCAATACATATGGAGCTCAGTAGGGTCAAAAACGTATAGCAATATACAATGAAAATATAATTAGACTTGCAAGAAATTAATTAAAGTTCCAAGCTATAGTTCCAAATAGTTCCAAATAGTCTGAATATAAAAAGTATTCAAAGAATGAGAAAATCTGAGTTCTTCTAAAGAAGAGATATTTGAGGTAGAATTGTATTGTAACAGTTATCTTTAAAGTTTATCTTTAAAGTTTATCTTTAAAGTTTATCTTTAAAGTTTCGTTGACTTTCAACCACTGTGCCATATTTGGTTCTACTTTGATTACTGTTGTTGTTGTTGTTGCTGTTGTTGTCGATGCCGGTAACTGGGTTTATTTGTTCTCTGCAACAAATATGCTCGATTGCATTTGAGTTATTGTTGGTGGCTCGGTTGACAGGCTCCTCTTGCCACACGAACAGAGTGTCCGGATGCTGGACGCTGCTTGGTGGCAGGCACCATTGAGACCGTTGCAAGCGTTGCAAGGATATTCCTCTTGGTTGCTCAGTTGCTCTGAGGTTGGTGTTGGTGTCTCTCCCCTTTGGCTGCCTGTGCATATTCAATATTTTGGTATTTATCTTGTCAGACAATAAAATAAAGCAAAGTACGCACATTCTACAAGGCTATTGGACATGGGCAAACACACACACACACACACAGCTGGCAGCTGAGCTAGAAATAGGTCAGCGGTGTCAAAGTTCTTTGCTGGTGTCGATATCGGTGTTGGTATCTGGTTCTGTTGCTGGTGCTGGTACTGGGTTCTCTGCATACCGTTGCAGGAGCCGCATGCTGCATGCCACAGGAATTTGCATGTTCGAATTTTTCTTAAGCGCCCATAAGCCATTGGCTATTGACTACCGACTACAGACATCCGACTACCGACTACGGACTAAGGTCTTGGCTGCTTTAAAGTAGACGTAAGCTGCACATATCCTTAACCGTTACGTTTCCCTGTTGGTGGCAAGCTTGCCGTTGCCACTGCCACTGGCAAAAAGGAAACGTAGCAGGCGTCGAATCTCAGTTTTCAATTCTCAGTTGTTGAGCTTCCTTTGATATATGCAAACATATATATATTTAAATTCCAAGTATAGATATATGTATATTTATATATTTTCTAAGATGAAGAAACAAGAGAATTTCCAGCAAATCAACGCTCGTAATGTGGCACAGCTGCTGCAACATCCATTGGATTCCGTGGAAGAGGAAGAGATAGGGCATATAAAATCCGATAAATGCCTAAAATATGATCTTGACAAGCTGAAAAATAGCTATAGACCAAATGAATATGAATATGATGATAACCAGGACGACAGACACAGCTTTGCGGTTGCAATCAAGCAACTGCAACATCTGCAGGACCAATTCAAGCAGGACAAGCAGGATTCTGACCCCACCTCAATGAACCTCAAGAAGCCGCATCGTTTTGGCCAGTTTGCCGTGTCATTTGCCAAGTATCTGCGAGATCCTCTGCAGGATATGACAAAGGCTGTGCTGCAGTTTGGAGAGGAAGGATTTCTGGTACGTGAGTTACTCGCCATGTTTTTCCAGCCCTGCGATTGTCGCTACTTTCACATGGTCAATCATATAATTCAACTTCGTCCCAATGCCATTCCCGTTAACAAGCAACAGTTGCTGAAACAGTTTCTCAAGCCATTGCAGTACATGCAACTATTGCAATTTTTCATCGATTACTATCCCGAAAATCATACAAGGACATTGCAGACCCTTAAGATGGCTTTTTGGCGATTGCTCAAGCCTGTCGTGGAATCTCTGACACACTTTCAGCTACTTGTGGCAACTGGCAAGGCGCAAACAACATTAAAGTGTCTGTTGCATACGATAAAGCACAGCTTTCAGCAGCTGCAACTGCTGTGGAATTTGGTCACTGCCAGCAACGTGTTGCTTGCACAGCAGCAGAAGGCCGATCATTTTCGTACTCATCACATAATTAGTAGTCTTTCAGCAATGACCAAGCTGGGTAAAGATTCATTTAGAGGCAGTGCAGCAGCCTTGCTGTTGAACGTGTTGCACGTCTTTTCTTTTCACTTAGATAGTTTATGGCAACAGGGATACTTTTTTGATGGGTATGATGAGTTTCCAGCTACAAAATTGACGGTTGATGGACGCAGTAAGTATATGATGAGGATACTAAAGGAAGGAGAAAGTTCTGTAGAGAGCTGTCGTCTCTATATGATCATCAATCGGCATATTAAATCCGCTGGACTATCGCTCTCAGTTCTCTTTGATTCCGAGCGCTTGAATGGCTTTACGAAAATCCATGGTTCTATTTTCGAGACATACTTGCATCACAAGATGGTCTTGTACTTTTTGCATCTACTAGAGCCGTACCAACTGAAGCCTAAGGACAAAACTGCACCGGACATCTTCGAGCAACTGAAGTCTACAAAAAACATTGAATTGCGTTTTCTCTACCATCAGTATTATGAAGAATCCCGGGTGGACTTCAGAAAGCCCGCCATTTGTGGCATTGATGAGCTGATGAAGAAATGTCAAAACTGTGTCAGTTATACTCCCTTTCACGACCTGATTTGTCTCTCTTTTGAGCGAGTCTTGGAGTCAAGAGTGCTTTTGGTTAATGCATTCGTGTTGAACTTGCTTCGCGTGGAGTTGCAACTGGACAAGGAGTTGGCATATCTGCGTTCGGAATACTTGCTCTTCAATTTCCCCTCATTTCCGGAGCAATATGAGGAATGCTTAGAGCAAATGCAACTGGGATGCATTCCAGCAGGGACTATGAAACTGCAGTACATCATTAACACGCGCAATCCTCGGCGGGAATTCTCATTCCGCGTGACATCTTCCGGTGCAGCTCTTGATCAGCTTTCCCTTCTCTACAATTGTGATCCGGCTTTGGAATGTATCATCACAAAATCACAGTTGACTTTTTACAACGCTGCCTTCCGCCATCTGTTGCAGCTACATGTGGCCATACGCAAGTTGCAACAACTACCAAAGTTGCCTTGCGATCCTGTGACTATTGCAAATCTGTTGACATTAAAGACAGATCTGGAGTTGATACTGAAGCGGCATTTAAAGACAGGGCAACTGCAACATGCGGCAGAGCAATGTGATGACGAGGTGCAACTTTGTGAGTCTCTGCCACAGCTGCAACAGGTGCACGATGAATTCGTGGAAAGAGTTTCAGTCATTCTTAGGAAAAAGAATGAGGAAAATCTTCAAGATCTAATTAAACTGTCAACACTTCTGGCCAAGAGTTGGCTACGCTTGCAACATATTTTGACTGAGTCCAGGAAACCGTGCACTTTGGTTGAGTTTGAGTCAAAATATGACAAGTTAAACCACCAATATCTGTTATATATCAACAGGCTAAGCGAATCAATGCGGTGTCTTTTGGACTGGCCAAAAACCAATGCCCAATCGCTGGAAAGCAACTAAACGAAAAAAATAAGATAAAAATAAATAAATTGTGCAATTGTTCGTTGTGCAGTTTTCGATAACAATTTCCATTTCAATTTGTTCTCTAATACAATAAAAAACAACATAATGAAGATGAACAACAGTTGCAACAACAACAACAGCAACAACAACAGCAACATTTGAGGAAAATGCCGCAAATAAGTTTTGATCAATTTTCTGAGCGCGTCGTTTTGTGATGAAAACCGCAAATTAAATCGTTGTCGGCTGTTGGTTAAATTTATTTGCAACTTGCAGCCGTGCAGCGTGGAGTCAAAGCCACAAGCGCCACGCCCCTTACGCCTGCCTAACGCATGTCCAACTCGGCGAGAGAAAACAAGCAAGAATGCGACAGTGTAGTGTGCTCGATTGTTAGATACTCTGTAGTCAGCTCAACAATTCTAGACGCACATGTAAAATAAAAACTAAATTAAAACAACAACTGAATATAAATTTTTTTGTGTTAAATGAGTTTTCTTTTTCTTGTTTTATGTTATTCCACAACATTTTAAAACTCTTTTATTGAACACTTTTGTTGGTTTCCATAGAAATTAGAACGGACAGAATTTTAGAAGCACCGTGATTGCCAAATCACAGCCAGAAACCAAAATAATTTAACGGCTTTTGTGGCAAACTACCGCGGTTGCTGAACCCCAAAAAGTCCCCTCTCTTATTTTGGACTGGTTCACCCACATTTTGCCCATAAATAGCCAGCGCCTTGTTTGGCCAATAAATACTATATACAAAAGATATTGATGGCGCCTAGTGTCATAAATTGGGCAACGGGCCACGATTTGTGCCATAATTAAAGTTGAAATTAAAAATTGTTGTAATTTGTGTACAATTTGTAGCAAACACCACCCACACACACACACACACACACCCACGCACAATGGGTGGTTTTGTCTGGACTTGTGTTTTTTACGATTTTATTACGCCTGAGATCGCGTCTGCTTTATGTGTCTGTCTGGGCATCCCGAGAACCAGAACCATAACCGGAGAGGAGCGACAAGCTCGTAAAATTCGAGAGAAGTGCGCCATGGCAAATTGTTGAAGCTCTTTGTGAGTATCCCTCCTCCCCTCCACTCCTCTCCTCTGATCTCCTCTCCTCTAGGTTTATGTGTCGGAACTAGACGTCGTTTTTATGCTTTTTATGCGTATGCATTTTTCTCATTAACTCGCGGCCATCTAACAAATAGATAAGCGCCCCGTAGCGCTCGTTAAATATCAAGAATAAAGCTCGTCTCGCCATTCAACTGCCAACTCCAAACTGCCAACTGCCAACAAAATGTTGGCTTTAAAACTGGGAGCTCTGAGATTGCACAAGTCCTTTATGTTCCATTTCCACAGATTGCTGCAAATTTGAAGTGAGGCATAAAAAACAAAAAAAACTTTAACCACAATTTGGTTTATACGTTTCATTTATTTGTTTTATTATTTTATACAATTGTCTAGCCAACTTTAATTAAAATCAGAGATCTACCTCTACATTATATGATTGCCTGGTTTTATTTATATTTGTATTTGTATTTGTGTTACCTTTTTAATAGAGAATATTTTAGATAGCAATAATATCGTTGCTTCATAATAAAATATTTAAATATTTCAACTCTTTCATAACAAAATATTATATTTATTTATGCTATAACTTTCACCCAATTAAGTAAATAAATTAAATATAAATTAAATGAATTATTTAAGCAATCCTTTTTTTGGCTGTTTCACTATTTGTCTTATTTAAATAAATAATTTGTTTTGCTACCATTTTTTAATACTTTTCGTTTTTTAAGGCTTTGTCTGTGATGCGTGAAAATATTTTCATTTACTTTGTGCCCACATTTTGACCACTGCAACCGCGTTTGCAAATATTTTAAATACCTTTTTACATTTTGGCCATTAGTTTGCATCTGATTGTTGTTATAACATTTTTGTGATTTTTGTGTGTTAAAAACTTAGTCAGAGATTTTCCCGTTTGTTCAGAGATTTATTTGATTTCATTTCGAGAGCAACGGTTTTTTCAATTTACCCGCCTTGGAGTGAGAAATGGGGAACAGCTTCCAGCTCTTCTATATAACAAAATTTCAATTTAGTTTGTTTCAATTCTTATCTCTTTTTATTGTTGTTCTTTGGGTTCATTTGATTTAATAATTGGGTTCATTTGATTTAATAATAAAAAATTCTAATTACATTTTGTATTTATTATTTTATTTGAAATTGTGGTAAATTGATAAACGAATTTTTGGGCAGCTTTTCGCTTTTCCGGCAGTCGCTTGATTTAATGATTTTCTCACAACGCCACAAAGTAAATAGTAAATATTTACAATTAACATCTGGTCTGGCACCTACGGCTTAAAATCCAGAACCAGAACCACGTCCATGCATTTCAATAAAACAATCAACTGTCAAAAAAATATAAACAAAGAGGGTCGCTTCAGATTGAGCCCGGATTCAGCCCTATACTATCTACGTACTGTCTACTGTCCTGCCCTGGGGCGGGGTCACAGGACCACCAAAGTTGATTTGCATGTCATTAACAGGCAGCAGTCAAATGAAATCGCGTCGCATCCCAATCGAGTCGAATGAAATGGAATCGAATCGAATTGAATCGAATCACATCCAACTGCCGTCTGCTAAAATTAAAAAAAAATCTAGAGTTTCCCTCTGTGCCACGTGTGCGGTGCGCGGTGGTGTGCGGTGGTTGCTCTGTGGCAGTGTAAACAAGCCGCCACTAAAAATATCACATGTCCTACAGCATTGAAGTCGCGGTTGGGGTGACAAACTAATTAGTATCTGTGACTTTATGGCTACAAACTCGTATCTATTCACAATATTCAATTCAATAGACTCGTGTCTGTGTGTGTGTGTGTGTGGAAACTCTGTAAATATTTGCGTACATGCTGCATGCCTCATAAACAGCGGCAAGACAAATGTGTGAACTCGTTTTCAATTTTTCTTCTTTTTCATTTTCCCATGATTATCTTAAAAGTTTTTCCCTTTATGCTATAGCCGAAACTAATTTATATTGTAAATTATATGTAACGGGTATAAAAAACAAATTGAAAATTGTTTAAAATAAAACTAAAAGATAATTATTACTTGGCCAGGATATGTGATATATTCTGTAACTTGAATTCATAGAGATTGTTTGAGATATTTAGTGAAATTTTTTAAACAACAAAATATAAACAGACTTTAAATTTCATTCATACTAGAGCTTTAACCTTAAAGCAGCTTAAAGGTCTTTCGAAATCATCTAAAATTTAATTTAAGATGCTAATAAGAAGCTGGGAGTTTCATCATCGTCATAATCTGTCCATCCATTTATCTCAATCATGACTTTGAATTCTCGCATTTAGCTGTAGAGGAATATGAGAAATTTGAACGGCAAATCAAAGTCCATTCAATACCACCACCTTTCTAACACACACACACACACTCACACACACACACACAACAGGTGCAAGCATTGGAATTTTTGTGCATTTGCTGCCAGTTTTTCGTTTGCATTGCAAATGTAAACAGAGCAGAGACGGAGAAGTATGGCATTCAGCCCCAGAGACAAGCCAGTGAATACTCACACACTCATATACTTAAACTCATATTCACATTCACATTGGTAAGTGCATGTTGTTGCACCAGCTGCAGCTGCAAGTTGTTGTGGCTCTTTTGAGAGAGGGGGGGGGGGGGTGTGTGGTACATATGTATATGTAAAGGAAGCAAGTTCAAATCTCAACAAAATTATTAATATGACTTTAGGTGCCGAGTTCAGGCGCGGCTCCTGCTGTTCCTATGGCTGCTAAAGCTTCTACTGTTGTTGCTGTTGCTGTTGTTGTGGTTGTTGTCAAGACAACCGACAATGCAGCAGTTGGACCTCAATGTATGTTGCACTCACAATTGGGCTCATGTCTCTGCCAGCTTTTCAGCCAAATTATGCCTACCTCATGTGTTTGTAGCTACCACCTTAACGCTTTTAAATAACTCCCTCTAAGAGTGTGTGCGTGTGTGTGGGTGTGTGTGTTTGTACTCGACGAAAAATTATCTCAGCTGGCTGCCAGGCCTGGTTGCCATGTGTATCTGTTGTCTGGTATCTGGCAAAGCTCCCCCTTCCCCCCCCTCTCTTTCACCACACGATTCGACACTAAATTTTCTGCACATTATTTAGTTGTTAGCCTGTGGCATTGGAGAGGGGGGAGGAGGTAGAGGAGAGGTGGTCTGCTTGGGTTGTGGCATCTTTGTGTCTGTGCAACGATTCTGTTATCTGTGCTGTGGTCTCGGATTAAGGCTACAAAAACAAACAAACAAACAAACACACACACACACTCATATACACAAACACAACAAGGCAGGTAAACCAAATGCCTCTTGGCCACGCCCACAACAGTAACGGCAACGGCAACGACAACGACTGTGTTTTTGCTGCATTTTGCCAGTTGGCCTCCGGCCGGGTCAAAGCTAGGTGTGCTCACTCCTCTCTCTCTCCTTGCCTCAAGTCAGCTTACGCATTGTGCAAGATACTTTTTTTTTGCTGTTATTTTAACGCTCTTCACCCTCAACAAGTTTATCGCAGTCTCAACTCAACTCCAACTCTAATTTACATAACCACGCAAATTAGTTTTGCGTCTGCTGCAGTTTTTATCAGTGAGCAAAAACAACAACTACAAAATGTACAACAACAACAAGAACAAGAAGAAGAAGAACAAGAACTAGGGTCCCCCAACTTTGTCACGGCTGCTGGACAGAGTCTCCACTTGCACCCCGTTGATTTTGTCTCTCTCTCTTCATCTATCTTTCTCTCCTTTCTCCTCTCTCCTTTCCCCCACACTTGCAACTTAAATTTAGTTGCCAAAGTTATTTAAACTTTTTTTTTAACCGCCACAATTTTTTGTCTACTCTTTTTATTTGATTTTTTTTTTATTTCTCTACCTTATTTTGCACTTTTCCAAAAACGAATTTTGCTAACTTTTTGGCCACCACACCCCCCTGCTCCACATTTTTATGAACACACACACACACAGTACGGTTATCCTTAGCCTCTCTCTCTCTCTCTCTCTCTCTCTCTCTCTCTTCTCTAGCCGCTCTCTGCTTGTCTAGTAGTTAAGACAACAATTCATTTAACATTGAAGCGCAGCTTGATTTTTTTTATATAAGTATTTTAACAAAGTTTTACAAATGGTTCGCACAGTGGAGCACCTAATAGATATATTTTAAAATATATATATATTTTAAATTAAATGGCAAGAAAGAAAAGCTTTTATCAAAATATGTGCATTTATTTAGAGTTTTTTATGCTATAATAAATATTAATAGCATGAAGGTTATTCTAAAAGTGTATTACACAATTCTTTATGGTTATATATAGTACTATGTGAATTTTAGGAAAGGCCAAAGATGGAAAAGTAAACTAAACCCTATTCTAGTAGGAAAATTTCTTTATGAAATATTAAACTTTACAGAAATTATGTCCTTACTTTAAATTTAAAGTATTCGTTAGCAAATAATCAATAGAACTTGAGTGTTGCAATTTTGTATAACAAAACAATTTATTGTTTTAAACAGTTTCCTATTTATACGAAAAATCTCATTTTCAACCACAGTTTGTCCAATTTACCGTTTACTTTTGACATCTCTTAAGTTAAGTTATTTCATGTCAATTATGTTAACTAAAATTTTCATTATGATTGTGGAAGTTAAAGCTTATGTTAGGGGATCAAAAGTGGCACCACTGTGCCAATAGTTAGAGTAAACTGTGTGTGTAACCATTGTTGTAATGTTTGCCAAGTTTTATGTGGGTTTATTAAAGGCTTCCCCCGACAGACTCTCTCTCTCTCTCTCCCGCTCTCTCTCTCTTTCTGTCTCTAGAGAAGTAGCGGTACAACTGCCCTTTGGCCGTAGTCTGGCTGATTGGCAGCTGAGAAAGTTTATTTTGGTTAATGGTGGGGATTGGAGATGGTACAACTATTGTCTGTGTTTTGGGGCTTCTGTTTTCGACAGCGAAGCTAATTGAATTTTTTTGTAAACTGAAATAAATAAATAAATATGTTTCGTATACATATAGTAGGTAGATCTTCTACTTACCTTTCTGGCTTACTATCAGATCCATCTCGTAATTGTATCTGATAGATACAAGTACTTTAACCTTCACCGAATTCGGGCAAGTCACATATATTTATGCTCCTGCCATTAGCGGATAGATTTTCGTGGACTTTTCTGAGCAACTTTAAATAGAATCGTTTCCTGCAATTTCCCTTCGAGCAGGAGAAAAAAAATCAGTCAGCGTTGTCGGAAGTTATTTTGGGGCTACGTGCAACAGCAAATGTTGCAAATTGAAAGAAAAACCCAGCACTCGGCACAGTTCTCTGTCCTCAGTTCTCAGTTCGCAGTTCTCCTCAGTCGACAGTCAGAGGTGCCCGTGATGCACTTGGGGGCGACTCCTACGACGCCCATATGCTTTTGTCCGTTGCATCTACAAATTTTCCTCTTTTTTTCCTTGCCTCCTACTTTCTAAGCGATTTTCAGCGATTCGCTGTAAGTTTTTCTCTATTTTTCGTATGTGTGTGTGTGTGTGTGTGTGTGCCGCGTTTTGTACTTAAACTTGTCTATTTGCAAGTTGTTGTTGTTGTTGCTGTTGTTGTTGCTCTTGTTATTACGACTGTTGCCTGTTTCTGTTACCAATGTGTGTGTCTTGCAAGTGTGTGTCTCTTTCTGTTGCTGTTTGTGTGCCAAGAGTTGCATTGAAAATGAAAATGTTCGCACAGTTTTCCGCACAGTTGCATTTTCACTATGCAGCTCTGGCGCGGCTCAGTTACTTGATACAGTTTTTCAGTTTTCCACCAAGTTCCTCTCCTCCCCCTCCTCCCCCTCCTCCCCTCCTCCTGTTACCGCTTGCAACTTGTTTCTTTTGGCTGTTTTTTTTCTATGTCGCCCTCTGCAATGTTTTTCCTGCCATTGATGTTGTTGTTCCTGTAGTTGTTGTTGCTGCTGCTGGTGTTTTTTTGTGCTCATCTACTCAGTCGTGCGCTTTGTGCTCTCTACTTATTTTAAATGCGCTATCTGATTTTTTGTTCGGCTCATGCAGCATTCAAAAGCATTGAGGAAAGAGTTAAAAGTTGAGATTTTCAGATTTGCAGATTTCCCCCTATGTCGATTGAGATACAGAAACAAACAAACACACATGAGCATGAGCATAAAGGACATCAAGGATACATGTATTACACAGAACACTATCTATTTGCTCTTCTCACTTGTTCGCTGACTGTCTCTCAGCCAAAAAGGACTTGCTGGCCATTAGGGACAGGCTTTTCGCATTTTCTAAAAATAATTATGACAAAAAGTTGTAAGCAACTTGAATAGCATAACGCAATAATGCGATAAGAGATCTGTCTTCTCTATCCCTCCCACTCCCTCTCTCTTTCTATCATTGCTGGCTGCCCACTCTGGTTTTTCCTCATTTAAGCCAGCAATTAGCTCACAAACATGAAGTTGCATCAATCACACAAAGCAGGCATTCCGGCAACAGCAATTGCAACCTCCTCTCTGTCCAAGGCTCTTCTCATCACAACAACAACAACAGCAGCAGCCTCAAGAGCAAATATAAAAACTGCCATTGATGTAGCATTTGCCACGCCCTCTCCCCTCTCGTTATACTCCCTGCCCCTAATACTATACTATACTGTACACTCTGGCCACCCTGTTAATCCGGCAAGCGCATTTGCCAGCGTCATTCATGCAGCTAATTTGATTTTTTCCCTCTTCAGCCAAGTTGCCTCTTGGACTCTGAGTCTGAGGCTGAAGCTGGATCTGTTGCCGGATCTCGGGGTATCTGCTTCGAAGAAAATATTTTCATTAGACATTTTGTAAATATGAGCAGCTTACTTCGCAGATTGCCAGAGCTCAGGCAATGAGAAATCAAGTCAAACGATGCCAATGCTACAGTGAGAGAGTGATAGAGAGAGAGAGGGACGAGGAGGTTCCCCATTGATGTTGACTTGACGATGACAAGACTTTGACTATGACTGTGACTATGACGCTGAAATGACTGTCCAATGACTTCATGTTTGCCTGCACAAAAACAACAACAATAACCATGATAACTGAGAAATTTTAAAAACTTACTTAAAAAGGAAATGCCCTTACTTAAAGGATAGTAAAAGGCACGGGTTAAAAGGGCATTATATAGAAATGTTTATTTATTAAATGAAAAAAAGGATTCGAAAAGTTGTAAAAAATCAAATTTTACTAAAGTACATATATAAGTAGTTTCCCTTTAAAATGGTATAGATTGGTTATATTAAATAACATAAAATATATAAAAGGAAATGCCCTTACTTAAAGGTTAATAAGAGGCATGAGTTGAAAAGTATCTTGAGTACATTACACTACTGATAAGTGTATAATTATTTAGTGGGAAAAGTGATTCGAAAAGTTCTTAGAAATCTTAGTTATAAAATGTTTAAAATTTCTAATAATATATAATATAAATTATATATAAATAAATGAGTTACTTGCAAATATTATTTACTATTTTCAATAGTAAATCTCAATGTTTTTTCTTACTTATAGTAACTATAAACTATTTCTATTCATACATCTTAATGTTTATTATTACATTTGCAAGTGTTGCCAACTCTGTAAACTATTCATAACATCCTTAACAACCCAATACTCTAACAATAACTACACAAAACTAATTGAAGTACATCAATGTTTTTCATTGCAGCTCTAACGACACCCAAGAGTGCGTGTGTGCCTGGGTGTGTTATAGTGTGTGTCTCCACGAGTGTGGCAAAAGGGTAAGTCTCTAGCGTAGAGATAGAGTTCTTCCTCCGATTACCCCTTAGTTGGGAAATTGCTTATCGAGGGCTGTTCCACACCTTTGCTGAGTGCTCAGAACTTTTACTTTTAATTAGCACGTGGCAGGAGGCAGGAGGAGAGAGTTGGCAGCAAGGCTCTTGTTAAGGCCAAGTCTTTTCATAATTAAATGAAAATTTTCTGTAATTTTTCGAGCGTAAATACGAAAGGCAATCTCCGCTCACACTCTCTTTGAATCGCTCTCTCTCTCTCTCTCTTTCTCTCTCTCTCTTTCTCTGTCTCTCACTTGTTGTATATGTGTGGGAATATTTGTGAGATTTCGCACATGTTTTGCACTTTGGCGTTGTTCTGACAGATTCGTAAATATTCATTACATTTGTGTATTGTTTTGTTTGCTTTTTTGTTCATCTTCTTCTCGTTTTTTTCTTTCTCTGCTTCTGCTTTTTATTTGTGGACGTTATGTACTTTGAAGAATATTTGCATAAAGTTCTTGAAAGTTAACTTTGGAAAAAGTGCTCATAACATTATTTGCTTTGCATTGTTTGTTGCCTTTTGAAGCGACGGCTGTTGCATTTTTAATTAGACACACCAATGACCTTGGGGGGCATGGCATTGTGTGGCATGGTGGCATGGTGGATATATAAAATGGTTGAAATGTTGCCGCCGCCGGCTTATTATATGAATGTGGCATGCTGCATGTCGCTCGTCGCTCGCCGCTCGCGCTGAGAATGCAGCAGCTGCTTTCAACGTTCAACAACTATTGACTCAACAGCTCAGCTCAAATCTGAGCCCTGGGAACAAAGTCTCCATAGAACGGCCGCATTACAGACACTTGGCCAAAGGAAAATGGAGCAGTGGCAATGTGGAAATGTGGCACGAACGCCGACGACCGACGTCGCGACGCTCATCAATGATATTAAGCGAACTTAATCCTTTTACATGCTTCAGCGGGGCATGCTACACTTTACCACTTGAAGAGGATGCGACTCGAAGCTTTCTTCTTTTTCTGCTTTTGGACTTGCAACGCAGCCACGACCAGCTTACATATGCCTTTGTCTGTGTCTCTTTGCTCAGTGTTTCTATGTGTGTGTGTGTGTGAGTGTGTGTGTGGGTGTACATGATCCACAGCCACTCATAACTTTTTCCAACATCGCCATCGTTGCCGCCTTTGGTGACTGGCGAATGCGCTTGAAAAACTTTGTACAACTTTAAGCCGCTTACAAGCTTTGCGCTCTTAGCACGCGCCACGCCCCCTAGACCCAGTCTTTTGCCCCACCGCCCTCTTTTTCTCCACCCCACCCCTTCCTCCTTGTTGCTTTCTGTAACTCTCAGTCAGAGCAAGCGAGTCGTTTGCAGCTAGTTGCATGCATCTTTGCTGGTCTTTTGCTGGCCTCTCATTGCACGCTGGTCAAATACTTGCTTTTAGAATTGCTGACACTTGAATAGGTGTAAAAGAGTAGAGAGATTTATATGAATAGGTTCAGGGAAAGGAAATCATACCAAAAATTAAAATTAAAGTATTAATATTTAAGGTATGTTTAGGATAAAATTCAGTATAAATTCCAGCCTAATCTTAATTTCGTTTATTCATAATTAAATAAATAAATAAAAAAATGGGATTATTTTCAGTATTTATTTAATCTATTAAATTTATTATAATTAATTTTAAATTTGTCAATAGCTTTAATAATTGTTTATAAATCATTCGTATTGTGAATAAACCACAAAATATTTTGATATGCGCTGCATTCATTTTTCTCAGCGCTTCTTTCGCATTTCATTTGTTATTACAAATTAAATGTTACAAAAATGTTATTAACTGTTTATCAATGACTATTTAAATTGATTGTTTATTCTCTTAAATTGCTCAATAAGTTTTTTAGTTGTGTTGTAAGTGGCACTTAAAGTCAAGTAAAGCGACTCTCACTCAATAATTTGTACATTTCCAAGAACAGACAACTCTTTGAAAGTATTGCTGACTATCTGAGTGTGCATGAGTGTGAGTGTGTGTGTGTGTGTGGTCCAAAAGCAAATTCTACACATGCCGCACATTCTTTGGCAACCTTTTTTCCACTTTGATTTATTGGCATCCTTAGGCCAACCGCCTTAAATATTTTCCAAAACCCTCCGTTCAACTAAATGATGGGGCGTGTGGGGGGAATTAAAAAAGGAGAGAAAGAGAGGTTTGTTTGTTGACCGGTTGAGTTAAAGTTTGGGGCCATCGTTTGGCAGTTCAAATCACGCTTATTGAATTTCGTTTTAGACTTGGCTTATTATTAATAGCCTCACACTTTCGACATTTCTTGGAAAGAGCATTTAAAGCTCAATGGGAGAAAAAGGCTAGAATACTTATTGGAGCAAAAAAAAAACAAACATTTTGCTCCGCTGTCAAAAGAAATATTTTAAATCATTTTCACTCGGTATCGTTTTGAGCCCATTTCACAATTCACAGCAAATCCCGCTGTGGCTCATATATAATAATAATATGTTTGTGTGAGCGAGGACCTTACAGTGTCTGCCAGATGTGTTTTATTAAACATTTTATGATAAGCAGCAGACAAACACACACATGGGCTTTTGTTGTTGTTGTTTGTTTGTCGTGTGGCTGCCCATTGATTTGGATGTTTCAGCGATTTATTTTATGTATTTTCTAGCATTTCATCTGCTTCTCCTCCTTTTTTTTTGGGGAAGGAAGAAACTTGCCTTTGAAGATGGCTTTGAAGTTGCCAGTGGTAACAGGACGAAATATGAGCACTTAGTTACTTAGCGGACAGCAAAGCTAAGCTGCTCTAAGCTCTGATGTGGGTCAAAGTGATAACACATATAAACCACCTGACTACACTAGGCAACACGGTTTTTAGTACCATTGACAAAAACCACTAATTTCATACGCTGTAAGAGATGTTATTTTTAAAGGGGAAAGTCAAAGAACATTTCTAGCAATGAATTAAACACACATTTAACTTTAAATCTCTATGAATTAAAGATTAACTAATAGTTTTCCTTCGATTTACTTTTGAATTAAGAAAATTGAGGCTTTTATCTAAAGATATAGAAAGTAAGAAGTGAGCTATCTTAACCCTTAGCTCCCTTTCATTGCCGCACTTAAATTGTCATCAAGTTTGACCGCAAATTCAGGCAACTTGTTTTGCAATTAAACGTTGCACAAACACTGCGTGCGTGGCAGCAACAGGTTGCTTTAACCACACACGCATCATGTTGCCTACTTTTAAGCGCGTTGCGTTGCATGCTTTATTTATGAGATGACGTCGACGTCGACGCGTCGCTGCTGGCTACGTTTTAATGCAATAAGCGAGGCAGCCCAAAAAAAGAAGCCTCAAGAAGAAGAAACTGTTGGCGTTGCACGCACACGACGTTGAAAAGTCATTAAGTACAAATGACGTTGCCGTTGACTGCCAGTAAAGCTAGACGCTGGAGGCCGGGGGGGGGCAATGTGGCATGTGGGATGTGGCATGCAGCAGGCAAGGCACCCAGACGACGATAGCAGCTCAGACGACAGGCAACAGCAGCAACAGGACCTGAGAACGAAAGCCGCAGTTTGCAGTAATTGCACCACGTTTGAACGCAGCTAACTGCATATTGAGCCATGCCCCACAGCGAGTGTATGCATGAGTGTGTGTGTGTAAGAGTCCCTGTGTGTGTGAGTGTGTGTGTGTGTGTGTGTGTCAGTGTCTGCTTCTTTCGTTGCATGTCCGTGTGTGTGTTTGTGTGCAACGCTCAGTTTGCATTATTTATGACAAAGTGAGCCCTGATTAATCCGCACTCAATAGGAAAGGAACCGAGCTGAAAGTCACTTGCGGTCTTAGAAGTGGTTACCAGTTGGTTCAAAGCCATGAACCAGTTCCAAAATTAGTGCTTCTGACAGATTTTTGGCTTAAATCTAGTACTCGTTCTTAGAAAATAGTACAAAACATTAGGACTCGAATGATTTATTCTCGGAGAAATTACTTCCACTTTTCTCTGAATTTTTCTCTCTTAAAACAAATATTTACTTGAGAGACTTTCTAGGTATTTTAAAATTGATTTTTGTTATTTTTAATACAATTTACATGTATATAGGTTTATTAAGTTCTAAGAATTCCTTTTACTGTGGGAAAAATGTAGTAATATCAGATCTTCCCATATATCTCTTGTTTACAAACAATTTGAGATACATTTTAATTCTTCTTATTTTTTAGAGATACTTTCTTCAGAAAAGGAATGAAGAATTGAAACAGTCTTCCACAAAATATTTAAAGCTTTTCTGGAGATTGTTAGTAATATACAGAAATCCTTACTAGAAAATATTAAGATATGTTTTCATTTAATGTTGGCAATTTTTCATTAGACCTATCATCAAAAGGAACTCATAGTTACTCTTGTTACAAATTGCATCTATTCTTGTTAGGTCGGAATATACAAAATTCTTAATTTGCTAACGTTTGTAAACGAATATTATTTGATGTTCTGAACAAACTCATTCATTTATCAGCTCACAGTTGCAGCTCAATTGGCAACTGGTTCAAATTTAAGCAAAAATGCAGCCCTGAAACATATTCTAGCAGTCACTGTGATAGGCACAAGGAGCTTTCAGTGCGTGTGCGAGTGTGTATAAGTGGGTGTATGTGTGTGTGTGTACTTTCCTTTTATTTACTTCATGCAATTTAATATTATACGAGTACTTTGGTAGCTCCTCCTGCCTCCCGCCTCCTTTCTTCTTCTGTCGTATCGTTAACGTTGTCGTCGAAGCGATTCATTCACTAAAGGCATAAATAATCTGTTGCATGTGTGGGTGTCTGTGTGTCTGTGTGTGTGTTTCTGTGAGTCTTGCCTGCGGCATGTGGTGTTGTCGTTTGTTGCTGTTGTTGTTGCCTGCCGCCATTTGCTTTATGATAAACCATATATAATTAATTTAAATTTAAGCAACATGAGCGATAATTTCTTAATGAAAATTTACTTTAACTGCCATTGAAAATGGCAAAACATCCCCACAGTCCGCAGCGGGGGAGAAGTCAAAAAGCGTTCACAATAAAGTTGGCCCAAATCAATTAGGCACCTTTAATGTTAATCGCTTCATATATCAGGGTTTCAACAAGCCGAAAGCGACACCCGCCGAAAACAAAAGCAAAAGCAAAAGTGGTGGGCAGCTAAAAGGGTCGATGACAAGCCGGAAATGAAAATGGAAAAAAATAAAGCGAGAAGACGAGAAAAGGCCAAAAGCCGCACGCGACGTTTTTCGCGCCGCCGTCCTTTATTAGGACGTGGGGGCGTGGCTAATGAAGAACTGCCTACGTGGAACAAAAGGCGTGAAAGCCAAAAGCGAAGCTGAGGCGCAAAGTGTTAGAGTGCGATAAAAAGATTAAAATGCACACATGCAGACACAGAAAAGGGCAGAGAAGGAAGTGGCAGACAAACAAGAAGATACACACACACAGCATATATACAAATAAAGCTGCACAGCGTGTGGCCTCACTCAAAGCAGCCAATTGGTAATAGAAAATCGGATCAGATTAGATTTAATGCGGCGACGGCTAATTTTTCGGCTGATTTTTCATTGGAATAGGAAAGTTTTGTGCGCGCCTTGGCGCCAACAAACACCCAAAAAAATCGCAATCTCTCCCATCTACCATCGCCTATTCTCTTCTCTGCTCTTCTCTTATCCTTCTCCCTTGGCCCCAAACAAGAGCTGTCAGCGGCAATACGCCGGCAATGACAGCTAAACAAATGACAGACGAGTTCGAGGACTGCTGTGGGGGGATTGGATCTCAGATTGGGAGTGGCACTGACAGCAGACGCGGATGAAGCTGCCACCAGACACACACACAAACACACACACACACACACTGAACGAGAAGAGAGAGATCTATGAGCGGCAGCGCAGAGCGTCATCAACATTTCCGCTTCCGGCTGTTTATGCTAAAAGTATGGCGGCAATGTTGATGGCATCACTGACAACACGCCAGCCCCCCTTACCCTAATACCCCCTCTCCACCCACTCGCACTGCTGTCACCCCCATAGGCGACCTATCTCTCAGTGAGCCAGCAAAGGCCTTCTGCATCCCGCAGCGCTGTCAGACGCCTTGGCTGCCACATTTCTTCTTCATGTTCAACTTGGTTTCTGTTTCTTTGGACTAGGCATTTATCTTATTGTTGCAGGCTACGCGAATGGCTATGAATGGGCATTTTAGTTCACTGACATGTTATCGATAACTTTGATTAATCAAATTTTGCGGCATTAAAGTGTTGAAGGCACTTAAAAACTTATAAGTCCTTATAGTGATTATATATCTCCAAAATATTTGATAAAAAATTATCAGTCGCTTAAATAAATCGACAGCGGTAATTTCTAAAAAACAAGTAATTGATTTTCTTAGATTTTAGATAGTATAGTCCTGTCTTGTGTCGAAGTTAATCGATATACATAGTTATATGACAGTGCTTAACTATAAATTAAGTTCAAGAATTGTTCACTTTCCATACCCAATGTCATATATACGTCTTGTTGTGAAGAACTTACTGCTTTACAGGTCATTCCAAATGCGACTTTAATCTTTCAGCACGAAGCACAGGACTTATTTCTTAACACACATACACCCACAGCTACACCTACAGATTGACACACACACTCGCATATGTAGAGATGTACTTGTATGTATTTGTATATCCTAATTATGCTTGAGCTCCCCGGAATATCACGTCATGCTGCGTTTCCGGCCAAGAGTTTGCCATGGACCAAGGAGCGCGTCTCGTCTTGGTTTCATTTACATCATGATGACAAACAACATAAATAATTACACATACGCACAAAGTGCTCATGTTGTTGTTGTTGTTGTTGTCTGCTCAAGTTGTAGTTGTAGCTGTTGTTGTTGTTGTTGTTGTTGTGTGTTTGCGTCGCATATTTTTGATATTTAATTTTCATGTTTTTTGTTATCAACCTTCGCATCGGAGCTAAGTAAAGCAAAGCAAAGTGATATGAGATGTGAGAAGAGACCTGAGATAAACTTGAGAATGTGTGTACATGTGGGGGAAGAAGGCAAGAGATATGGAAGGGAGTTCATCTCATCTGTCATTGCCTTTGGTTTCCTTGTGACTGGGCTTTTATTATGCTTTTTGGCAATCTTTACATATTTATGAGCACGGAAATTCTGTGAGCTGGAATTGTGGCAGGGACTCGTTGAGTCTCTTGAGTTGCTGCCACAGCTAATGTGTTGCAACATGTTCAGCTAATTGAAAACTATATAATGTCAATGGCAATCATATCCGTCTTCGCTTTGATAGAACTTGTCAATCAATGCTCTTTTGAGAGACGACAACGCGAAACGACACTCCATAGTCCATAATTCACTGCAGGGCACAATGGACACAGGACACATGGTCAGGACACTGCTGAAGTTATGGCTAACAACATTTTTGCTCTTGGTTTTTTTTTGTTTGGTCCTGGCCAAAGCACATAGAACGGCATGGAATTGTATTGGCAAGGCTTTCATTAGTTTCTATGCATTTGCTTTTGCCAGTTTTCGCCAGCTTTTCCAGCTTTGCCAGTTTTCACAGTTTTCCCGGTTGATCCTAATGTGCTGCCTGTCAGAGCCTGTCTACATCAGGGTGGACTCTCTCCCTCTCTCTCTCTCTTCTCTCTCTGTCTCGTTCTCTTTTAGCGGCTATTTCGGGGATTAATGTCAATGTGAAAGGATTTCTTTCTTACTCGCATGCATTATGTCTGCTTCTAGACTTCCTCCCTCACACTCCTTTCTCTCACACTCAGTATACTGAGAGAAACACATTCAACAAAATTGTAGTTCAAATTGTAGTTAATTTTTAAACAGCAACCATGGCGAAGGAGGAACCAATAATGGATGGTCCTAAACGGATGCAGAATGAACTGAAATTAATGCTGGGTTACAAGGATCTTAAACAGCTGCAATTGTTGGAGCCGGAAAAGGATAATATCTTCAAGTGGTATGCTCTGTTAATGCCAAATACTCCACCCTATGATAAGGGTGCCTTCAAGCTGGAAATTGATTTTCCCAAAGATTATCCATTTAAGCCACCTCGGTTGCATATCAACACCAAGATCTATCATCCAAATATTAACGAACGTGGTCAGATTTGTTTGCCTATTTTGGAAGCCGAACATTGGATTCCCACATCACGCATGGATACCATTTTAAATGTTCTTCTGGCAACCATCAATGATCCACAACCAGAAAATCCATATAGTCTAAATATTGCCAGTCAATTTCAGAACGATCGTAAGAAATTCTATAGCATGGCCGAAGCTTGGGTAACTCGATATAGCGAACGTCGGCCCACAGATCAGGAGCTGGCCAAAATAGCAAGACGCAAGAAAAAGGCAGCTCAGCGTTAGTAAATAAACTCTGGAGATTTTTCGCAGTGTATTTTACCATTTCATTGAGTTTGTATCACTGATTTTAGTTGAGACCGTGAACATTTATAGCTTTAGCTTTAGGGCAGCTTGAACTCTGTGTCCCTGACATATGACCGTCTAATTGGCAGCACGGGCAAATAAGCAAATAGGCAGCCAAGATGTGATACTTCCAGTTATAGCCATGGCAGCAGCAGCATTGTCTCTCTCTTCCTCTTCCAGCCAGCTGTGAGATAAATCATTTGACTCAAAACGGCAACCTGCCGTGCACAGCGGGCCGCGAGAAGCAACATTGCTCTGACATTAGCTCCATCGTCATTGTCATTGTCATCAGCAGCAGCTCAGCCTCATCCTCATCTTCATCTGTATCGTCATCAGCACGCTCATCTCCAGGCTGTCGCTATAGTTAGTCTTAGTTCTCGCTGTATCTTTATTTTTGGTTTATACCCTGCGCCAATGGGAAATGGTTGAAAGGAGGCGGTATGTAATTAGATCCTAGTCATCTAGTATCCTAGTATGTATCTAGAATTGGTTACAGATCCTTTAACTCTTTGTAATTTAAGTTACAATCAATTAAAAAGAACTTTAAGATCAATTGAAAAGAAGACGGTACTTTGAATTTGTTTGTTACTTGTTTTATGTGTATGAGTGTATCAATTGACTGCAGGGTATCTTCTGGCTGTCCGCAGGGTATCTAGTAGTTTTATAGTTGCGCTTTAGATACTTACTTGGGAAGAAGATGGAGCTCCATCCACGCACGCGTCATGGCCATATAAATTTTCTGCAATGAATGAATCAACTTTACGAACTTGGACACATGCGGACCTGCTTTATGGCCCACCCACAAGGCCCAATCTTTTGGCCTGGCTTTTATGGTAGTTCTGCAAGTGAGTGTGTGTTAGTATTTGTATCTGTATCTGTATCTGTGTATCTGTATTAAAACAGTTCACTTGATATGACCGACTGAGTGACTGTTCCAACTTGAGCTTGTCAACGACATGTTCTGCGATGCCACCATAATTACACACACACCCCCACACTCACACACTCACACACATTCGAGCTACAGTTGGTGCTTACTGTTAGCAGACACAGTGTGAGCCAAAGATATTTGTATCTGATTTCTTTCTGGATTTAGTGTTGAGCACGCCCCGCAGACAGAGAGTAAAGAGAATAGAGAGAGAGCTTAATGCTGCTGCTGTCCAGAGCAACCATTGTCAAGACGAAAGATGGATTACCATGGCATCATAACCCCCTCGAAGTGGGCGTGGCTGTGGGGAGGGGGGTGGCAGGAGGATGGGCGTGCGTGTGTCTTGTTAAAACTGCCTGTCTGATTATTATCACCTTTTGGCCAACTTGTGCTGCAGTCATTGACACCAGCATTTGCTTAGTGCCACGCCCATTTGGGAGTCCAACTGTCACTGACAGCGGGACGACTGATGCTGCCACTTGCCACTGTGCAGCATTTTGTGGCAACATTCGAAATGGCAGCCAAATGAATCGCAGTTTTTGATTAGCAGCAAAAGCAACTGCAGGCATATATTTCTTTCTTCTTCCTCTCTCTTTCACAATTTCTCGCTCTCTCTTTGCCCTGGTTGCTTTGGCAACCCAACTGAAATCCTCTCTTGCCACTTTTGGGGGCATAACTCATTAGCGCCTAATTACAGTTGGTGGCTGTTTTAAATTAGTTTCACGCCGCCTGCCAAATATCCTTGCAATTTTCCTGATTACATTTCAGAATTTTTTCAAAGTGTGGTCAACACGTTTGCTTCAACTTCAGATAACTAATTATCGTCTTGTTTGCAAATAAATTAATAACTATTTTTATAAAGTGCAAAATGTTTCACTGTCTCATTGACCACTGTGTAAACGGCACTTAATCCATCAATTAGTCTTGCAGCTTGCCCCACAGACACGCTCTCTGGACTTTTCTTATAATCTATTTAATCTTCGGTTAAAATCGTGCCGCACTCAAAACTTAATTGCTCAGATTTTTCCCCATTTAAGCAACATAATCTCAAATATCGATTTTCATTCAAATATGAAAATTATTATTATGTATTATCATTATTATCATCAGCATCATCATTATTATGAGAGCTGAGTTGAAGCCACAATTTACGACCTACATAAAACAATGTAGCTTATAAACTGCATAATTTAAACATTGTATGTATTTATGTATGTATGAGATTGTTTGCATAACAAATGGTAGAATATGGGTGTGCCTGATTAATTGGTATCCTGTAATAGGGTGGAAATTAATCTGGTAGGAAATGTTGATCAATTTTTCTAATAATATTGTCTATCCCAACCTGATAAACTGGCTATTCACCTTAGTCCGAAAAATTAATTTTCACAAGTCTGGCATACCCTTTGTATGCATATTATGTTTACAGGGTGTAACAAGCACAAACATAAATAAGAAGCACAAATTGTAAATTCATATGTGAACTCAATCGTTGGGGCAAAGTGCTTACAAGTAAATAAACTGTCCACGTAGATAGTTCACGCGATAAAATGAGAAATGTTGTTGCCACTGTGCTTGTTGTTGTTGCAGTTGTTGTTGCTGTGCAATCCAATAAAATCAATTAAAAGGCACTCAACATGCAAACAATTATATGCAAATTTATTTATACCATACACGACTCCACACACACACACACACACACACATCCATTCTCAAGTCAAAGTCAAAGCGTGCAGAAAACGATTTTGTGCTTGTATTTGCATAAGCAAAAAAAAACAAGTGCATATAAATAAATACACGGACAAGGCGACAACCCTAGCCAAAAGTGTTGCCACCCAGAAAGGCCAATCAAAGCTCGTCAAAGGCAACAAACTGAAAGCCAAAAGCAGTTGCAATCTGTATCTGAACCTGTTGCGCGCCACAACAGAAACACGAAACAAACAACAACAGCAACAGCAGCAACAGCAACAAAAGTGGCAACAACAAAAGGCCAAAATGAAAAGTTTAAGCCAGGCGAACGAATGCTTTAAATCGAGAACAGCAACAGTGAAAAGCAACAGCAACAATTGTGAAACAAACTGAAACGAAACATTTGTCCTGGGTCACAAAATGAGCGGAGAGCAATTGAATTGAAATTGAATTGAAAGACTTCTATTCAATTTGATAGCAAGAGTAACAAGAGAGAGAGAATTAAGAGCGTGTGTTGCGCAGGCGCAGTGTGAAAGTGGAACAGGCAAACAACCGGAAACTGAAAGCGAAACGAAAAGCAAGCAACAGTTAAGAGTTCAAATTGATAAGCGAACGAGAGAAATCAATTGAAATGAAGCGTTGAACAACTCAATTGTGCAGCGGAGGTGGGCAGAAGCAGCGCTGCTTCTGCATGTCATTCCATTCCGTTTCATTCCTGTTCGTCTTCTCATTGTGTTGCTTGCGCTCTTTCCTTATGCTCTTTGCATTGCCAGGCATACAATGTTCAACTCCCACTCAGTCCCTGCGCGTTTGCTCTGTCACCCTCTAGTTCTCTCTCTCTGTTCGTTGATTCGGCTGCAGAGCCGAAGACAGACGCTGGCTGTTCGTGTGACATCGTTGTGTCCAGCAAGTTGTACGAGTATCTGATAGATACTTAGCAGGCAAGCAAACAATCAGTTCGTATTTAACATTCGTCGTGCATGCAACGGTGGCACTTAAGCTGCGTCCTCTGCGTGCCCCAAACGTACAAACGTGCAACAAACGCTATCATTAGTCTTCGTTAGGCGGTCTTTGTGTCAACAACGTGTTGCTCCACAAAAATATATACAAATTTGTTATCCTCGGAGTGTCGAGTGCGTGCGTCTCGTTAATCTTTCATATAAACAGAAAACAGAGTATGAGTTGAAAGCCAAGGAAATTTATGAGAAAAGTAACAGATACGAGAGTTGAACAAAGTGTTGCCTGCTTTAAGGCGACGTCTAAAGAAAGTGCTACCAATCAATTTGTGCAACAAGTTTACAACTTTAAAGTGTGCAATTACGAAAGAAAACAACATCAACTAAGACTTTATTGAAGTGGCCAAATAGCCTGAATGCCGGATTAATTTTTGGCCAAGTGAAACGAGAGATAAAGAGACAGAGAAAATACGAGAATAGTCGTAGCTCGAGTATCTTCATCATCAAGTAAGTTCTTCATGCGAAAGTAAAATAAAAAGCAAGAAAAGTTTAATATTTGTGCAGCCTGCTTTTTGGCGCATTATGGCCATGTTAAGCTTTGTGGGTCAATGGACGACAGCGCATGCAAATAACAATGTGGAAGTGCGCGGAAAATGTTAAAATGAAAATGCCCGAAAGTCTCTAGATACTAGTATAACGCCCTTAAATAGCCTACAATTTACAACTTGGCTCAGATAAAAACAAGCAAACAAACAAACAAACAGACAGACAGACGGACAGACGGACGGACAAACAAACAGAACAGAAATGAAAAGCGGCAAACAGATCTCTCTGAGATACTTATTGGGGAAAATTCTTGGAAATTAAATGAAAAAGTATACAGCGTGATGGTTTTTTTTCCTACTCGAGAAAGTTCTTTCAGCAAAATTAACTTTGGCTAAATTCAATTTAGCAAATCAAAAAAAAAAAGATGGAAAAATAAAATAAACGTAAATAGATGCCGATAGAACTCGACACTCGATACGGCATAAATGTAATTTAATGTGATCCCAAGAGCCATCCACTGACAAATTACTCAAATTCCATTTTTAAAACTGTACATTAAACTTTGGGTTCCAAACTCAAACCTTAACCCGAAACATAAGCAGAATACAGAGTACAGAATACAAAATAGAGAAAACCCCAATATAATAGACTGCGTATGTGAAATGCTTCGAGCCAAAAACTAAATCACTGTCATTGTGGTCGGAGATTCACAAGCCACACACAGACAGAGTCAGAGAGCGAAGGAGAAAGAAAAGGAGAGTGAATCACAGTCCAAGCTGGGAAACTATTGTTAGGCAATGATTTGCAATTTGTTTGAAAAATGCATTTACAACCGCAGAGACTAACAGAAGCAGACCAAACTGTTACTCCCACTCTCCCTCTCTCCCTTTCTCCCATTCTCTACTCTTCTCTTCTCATCTAACTGGGCTTAGTCGAGAGCAAATAAAAAGCCATAAACAAACGCACAAGCAAACTATGTAGATACGTAGATACTTTTGCTAACTTCACTTCACTCGAACAACGAACTGAAAGCGAAAGCGCAGAAAGACAAATTGCATGAGAAAATGCTAAATGCAACCACAACGTCAATTGCTGGGTGAAACTCAGTAAAAGGCAAAATGGCCACGCCCCCTTCAAAAAAAAAGGACTCATCAGCAAAGTCGCGACAATTCTTGGGCTAAAATCGCTTTTAGCTTGCTCCACTTACAGCTACAGCCACAAGAGAAGATGCGGCACTTTTCGCTGTTGTTTGTCGTACGTCGTATTTGCTTTATCTGCCACGCCCACCGCCCCCTCCCTTGCAACTCCCACTACTTGTGGCACTTCTACTTGCTACATTTGCTACTTCACTTGTGCAACTGCTGGTGCTGGTGCTGCATTGAATTGCATGCAATTACAAGTGAAATGCAAAATGTGTGCCAAAGTATCTGACAGATACTTAATGGCAGCAGCATTTGAAGTTGCAGCTGCAGCTGCAGCTGAAAGCGTTTATGACTGAAATGCCAATATTCATGTTGCCAATTTGCTGTAAAGTATATGCACTTGGCCAAGATTAGAAAACCAGCGAAGGGGAGACTAAAAGTCAGCATATAAAATTTATTCTGAGAAGCTGAAAAATTGCTGAAAATATAGCATTAAATTAAATTCGTTTAAAAAATTGATCAGCTTAATTTATTTAGTTATTTTAGCGAAAATTTAAAGGAAACTATTTCGAAAAATAACTAAAATTGTTAATTGAACATTTAAAATTTCCAATATAAATAATTTTTTAAATAAATGCGGTAATAACACAGAAATTATTCAAGCAGAAATTAAAAGTAAAGCTTATTATAATTTTTGTTATACAACAATGGAAAAGTAAATTACTTAAATCTGATTTCACTCTTTAAGCTTCGATATTTGTTTATTTAATAAATAATAAATATATTTGAAAATAAATATATGAAAATCTCTATTTAATTGGAGCAAAGTTTATTTGATGACGAAATAAATATTTATAAAATTTTCGTAAACATTGTTAAAAAAGTTATATGCAATTTACATAGTTAAATGAACATTTAATTTGACAACATAAAGAACTTTTTAAATAAATTCGGTCAGTTATTTTAGAACTAACTCATGCGGAAATTTAAAGTAAAATAGTAAATTACTAGAATCTGACTTGAGATTTAAAGCGTAAACTTATATAAGATTTAAGTACTTTATATAAATTGAACTATTTAAATAAATTTATATAAATTTATAGATATTCACAAAATATATAAGAAAATACTGTAAAAGCAGAAGAATCATTTATTGATTCAACTTTTATTGAAATTTACCATCTTATAGTTAAATATTAAAGTAAGTTTTGTTGATTCAAGTTAATTCAATTGTTGCTTAAACTTTTGACAGCTTGCGGCTTGTGAGTTTCATATAGCAACAATGGGGACAAAAGAAATGCCAATCAATTGACGTATTTAGCTAGTAGAAAAGCAGGAACGGATGAGGGGGGGGGGAATGAGGGGAACATCGATAAAGGTTGGTCTCGGGTCGGGCAGCCAATTAACATGTCAGTTGATTGTAATTGCCGCCAAAGTCGAGTGCCGGAAGTTATTGGTCGTGCTTGCGAATGCTTTTTCCGGCAGCTGCAACTTCAATTTCAGCCTCAACTTCAACTTGAAACGATAGTGGGAAAAAGTTTTCCTCCACGCGATTGTTGCTGACATGTTGCAGGCCGCCGTTTTTCCGGCACAAGGTGAACAGGCCAACAGTTTAGCTTGAATCAATTAAAGTTTGCATTATTGGGTTGGTCTCTCTTGACCCAGGCAATTATATTACCTTATACCTTTAGAAGAAAAAAGGAGTAAAGGATCAGCAATGGGTTATGGGAGCATTATCTAAAATCTGAGCAGCACACAAATGAAATGTCACGCAAGCAAATGAAATGTGAGACAAGAAGAACGAAAAACGAGAAAATTCCAAAGTGTGCCCGAGGAGCGGCCAGGAAGCTATTAAATCTACATAAAATTGCAGAAAACTTGGCATGTTCAGCAATTACAACTCAATGCCAGACAGAAAGGGGGAGTGGGAGTGTGGAAAATGGGAAATGAAAAATGGAGAGGAAAGTGGAAGGAGAGGAAGGTGGCTGTGAAGCTTGGCGCACCTTTCAACTGACATGCTCATCTGAATACGAATCCAAGCCATATTGTGGTTGTTGTACACTAGCTTGCCACACAGATTTGTTGCTGTTGGTGGTGCAACCTAAGAGCTGTTAGAAAATTGCACTTGCCATGCAGCCACCAGAAGCACCACCCAAAATGCCCCTTTTTTTTAGCCGCGAAGTGGGCGTGTGAAAAAAGAATTAAAGTCAAGTGAGCGCACTGAGACTGAATACATAAAACGAGGTAGTCCGCCCTCCCTGCCCACTCCATCAGTGTGGTGGGCGTGGCTGCATATAACAAAACAGCAACAACTGAGCCAACGAACAACAACAACAACATGCGCCACGTCAACGTCAACGCGAAAAAAGAAAAGCCGGAAAAATGCCCAAGTTGTTTGGTTGGCCACACACACAATAGACGGACAAGGATGAGGATAAGGAGCTGTGAGTAGGATCACACAGGGTCCTGGGTCCTGCCAAGTGCAGGATGTAGGACTTGTACACTGCTATTTGCCATTTTTTTCAGAGGTATAATTTCGGCGCGACATTTGACGCGACAGGCAGTCAAGCAACTAAAAGCGAACGGACCCCACAAAACGAGCCTTCGAGGTGAAATGTCAAGAATTTTTACGTAAAATATTTGAAAAAGGTAAAATACAATAGTGTGGGAAGAGAGAGAGAGAAAGAGAATAGTGTGGGAAGCAGTTTTTAAGGCGCAATTAATTTGGCATCTCTCAAATTAAAGCCAAAGGAACCCAGTAGAAAATTTATGGTATGAAATGTTGCATATGCTCAAGTCGTCGGCTCAAAAACTCAAGTGGCAATTTTCAGTGCTTGGCCAGTTTGGCCAACATGTCTCCCCCAACCACTTTGGGCCACATCAAAGCGGAATTCCTGCTAACATCAGAGGAGACCAGAACTGCGGGCAATGAGAGTGAGAATGAATTATTTTTGGAAGACAAACAAAAATATTTTCTGGCTAGCCAACAAATGCCTAAGGGCCAAAAGTACGGATGTGTGTGTGTGTGTGAGCGCGTGTCTAGGCTCAGTTTAAATGAACGATGCAAAATTAATTAGCATAGAACACACACACATAGAGAGGGGGAGGGAGGGAACGTGAAAGCAGAGTGAGAAAGAGAAATTGGTTTTGTTTAACAACTGCAAATACGAGTACGAGAGATGGTCGAAAGGAAATGAAAAAGCAGATAGATAAGCAATAGGGTCAAAGGGTCAGGAAATGTGAAACGAATAAATTGATAGGATATGTATCAGCTAAACGAATGAAATGATCAAAAACTGAATGAATATTTAACAAAAAAACGATAACGAATACGAATACAGATATTCAAATAGCTAAACATTTCAGCATTTCACTTTGCATTACAAATTCCAATGTAATTGAAATCGGAATCCTTATCAGCGAAACCTCATTTAGTTATGTAAACGCTTCGATTGAGCCCGCGGAGTGGCTGGCATTCATTATTTGGCCAAACAATAATGATTAAAATTTCAGCTGACAATGTTGAGGAAGTTGAAGATGATGATTTTTCCAATTCATCCAAGGGCAGCGACGCCAGCGAAAGTCAGCGGCAAAGTCAAAGTCGAAGTGAAAACGTTGCCCACAGGGCCAGAAATCCTTTCAATTTCCGCTCGACGCGATGCCGTGAAACGGCAGCAAAACCTTTACCGTTAGTTTAATTTGTTAGATTAGTAAACAAATGAAAATTAATTGAAGCAAACGAAAAACTTAACCTCGGGCACAAAACAAAACCAAAAACCAGTTTGGAGAAAACTTTTTGCTGCCATAGATAAACGCTTGTCGTCGAGGACCTGTCTGGCTCTCTCTCCCTCTCCCTCTCTCTCCCTCTCCCTCTATCTCTTTCTCTAAGTGTGTGTGTGTGTGTGTGCTGAAAAGGTAGCAGCAAATTGTTGTAGAACTTTTGTTGGGGTAAAGGCACCAAAGGGGCGTATGCGCAATGTCTTTATTGAAGTTCAACGAAATAAAGCAAAGCAGATGTGATTAAGTTAATTGTTTGCCGTAATCTTCGATTTGCGGCACTTTAGCTGGTAGTTCCCTCCACCCACCACCCCCACCCCGCAAATTGCTTGCCACATATTGTAGTTGTGTCCTTGGTATAGTAAATAATGATTAACAGAGCTAGTTGAAGGTCTAAGCGCATTTTAATGGCATTGACCAGCAAACGCACAGCACGTTCTGTTAAATGCGGGTTGGTTGGAAAAATTGACAGAGGGAGGAGGTAAAAGAGTGTGGGAAAGATAAGCAAAGAGAGGGAAAGGGAAAAGGAAAGAGGGAGAGGGATTGACAGAGCGAGCTCAGCTCCAGCTCGAGCTGCAAACAAAAGCGCGTTGTCAGCGGCTAAAGAAGCGGCATTATAAACGTAATAACAACGAACGGCTACAACAAAACAAATAAGCGACAAGCAACACCAACAACAACAACAACAAACACAGCAACAACAATGAAAGCAATGCAAACCAAAACAAAACAATCGAAAATTATAAAATAACAAAAGGCGCTGCGAATCGATTGGACAAAATCTTTTTATGTATGCGTAACAGCGAGGATCCTCAGACTCACACATACATATAGACAGGCACACTTACAGCCATACACACACACTCAAACACACACACACACAGTAGAGCGATTGTCCTTTTTGGCGTACGCGTCACGTATTGTCAATAAAAAAATAATAATAAGACACAATAAATTTTTACCTTTAACGAGTGTCGGGCTCTGTCTAAGGGTAAAAGGGGTGAGAGTCCCAGATCCCAGATCCCTCACACAGGACAAGGGAGGGACACAGGACGCAGGACGCTACATGCGTGCCACAGCGTGTCCGTGCTCTTTGCTCCGCTTTTGCTTTTGTGTAAATGCGCCATGCTCGAAATATAAAAAAGAAAATAAACACGAGTCAGCCAGAAGAGAGTGTGGGAGACAATAAGTAGGGAGTGTGGGTTGGTGGGTGGGTTTTGATAGGGGGTGTTGTAGGGTGGTAGCAAAAGGCTGCAAAAGCAAACAAAGGCAATGACACGAAACGACAAAGACGACGACAGCAACAACAACAGCAATAAGAAGTAGAACAATAACAACAAAAAGCAAACAAATAAAAGGCGCAACAATTGCAGAGGGAATGCCATGTGGCAGTATAGGAGTTCGTTATGGGGAGGGACTACTGTACTTTATGCGTAACACACAGCCCCTAACATTTGCCAAGTGCGTGTGTAATTGAAACTAGGCGTCCTTATGGATCCTGTGTATTTGTAGTACGACTTTTGCTGCTGGGATTCATTTCCAACGCAGGCCACTGAACTGAGCTGAATGATATGCACATTAGGGTTACCCTAAAACTAGATAGCGAAAGCAGATCATAAATCTAATGGGAATGGAGATTAGTTGTATGTTAGACAAGCTTAAGATTTAATAAAGATAATGCATAGTTTCTAATGAAATTAACTGAGAGAAATGACATTTGGCCTGACAAATATTGAAAAGGGTAAATTTTTAAAGATTTTATAACCAGAGTAAAATTATAAAGTTAAAGATATTTTTAAATAGTTTTAAAAACTAAAAGAAAGTTTATTTATAAAGTTCTATTTCATATTTATTGCTTGCTCAAAGCAAAGTTCTAGGTAAATGGTGGCACTCAGCTTTGGACAATTTAGCATTTGGTAGAAAAGCGTAATGCAATCCCCTAATAATATCCACTCCAAATATGAAGCACTCTAAAGCTATCCCCAATGACTTGACCCGCATTGTGGCTGCTGCAATGAAAAAAAAAGTGAGGGAGGGAGGCTGCAGCTCTGCAGCTGCTGTACAGGTCAGCGCACTTGCTTCAGATGCTAATTCAAGCGTCCAGTTTTCAGCAGCCGCTCCCTGACCGGACCGACTCCCTATCCTCCTCACCATCCCTGGATCTTTTCCATTACCACTTGGCGGGGTTATGCATATTTAGACGAAGCTATTTGACCAGTTTGTTTTACCTAATTCCACAATGTCTAGACTAGCGGAGCTCTAGATGCGCAGCTTTTTCAGCGAGTTTGTCTTTTGGCTGTGTGGCACAACAAAATGCGAGAGAGAGAAATATAGAGAGAAAGGGGAAGAAGCAGAGAGGTAGTCGACTGCAGCGGATAAATATGCAAAAGAAAGAAACACAATATTTGTAAAAAGGACTACAGACAATTTGCGTTTAAATAGAGCGTGGCACTTCAAACAAGCGAAACCGACGGGGGTGGGAGTGGAAGGGAAACGGGGGTTGGGGTAGGAAAACAACACGTCAAAAAATAAAAAAAAAATATATATATATATATATATATATATATATATGTATAAGGAAAACTGAAAGAAAAACATGATAACAGCAGGGAAAAAAGGGAAAAAATGGCTAAGAGAAGCCGACAGTGAGTGCCAAAGCAAAGGGAATGTTAAAAAAAAGAAAATATATATAAAGAAACCAGAGAAAAACGATGAAGAAGAAAGAAAAAAATCAAGAAAATGAAAAGAAAATAATATAACGAGCGCATATTAAAGTGGGTTTATTTATTTTGCGCTCGACGCTGTTGCCACTCGCTGAACAGCACACGGATCAGAAGCAGCAGCAACAAAACAAGCAATTCCTGTCCTCCCCTCCCCCAACTCCACCCCGACTCCTCCTGCCTCTTGCAACAGTCCAAGCAAATGCGAATGCGGATGCGAATACGGATGCGTCTGTGTTCCCCTTTGTGAGTGCTTTGTGTTTATTAAAAAATAATTTCCATGCTCAACTTGGCACACAGCCTAAGCTCCTTCTTAAAAGTGCGTGTGTGTGTGTGTGTGAGAGGGTGTGTGTGTGTGTGTGTATGGGCTATCAACAGTTTACATTCTCGAGATTGCGTCGAGGACATTTGAAACAATAAGCCTCGAAGCTGTCGCCAGTCTACAAATTCAAATTCAATAATACAAATACTTTGCACAGTTGGGCAACGGTTGAGCTGAGGGTGGAGTGTGGGGGGTGGAAATAGGGGGCGGGGTCGAACGCGACAGGCGACAACACTAAATAATTCAGCAGGCCAAGAGAAAGAAAAAAATGTAAATCTGTGATTTTAATGCGTTTGCCAACTGTAAACATAAACCCGAAATATTACAAAACTTGTGCAAACAAGCGAAGGGAGAGCAATAAAAAACAACAACAAAAAGGAAGACGAACAAGAAATAACAGAGAAGAAACTCCCAAAATGGGAAGAGGAAATGAATGCGAATGGCAAATGCGCGTATGTCAATTTAATGGGCGGAAATTTCTCGACTGAAAAGTGAAATGTAGTGTGTGGTGTGGCAAGGTGGGGTATGTGGTGCGGTGTGGTGTGGCAAGGTGAAGTTAAGTGTGGTGTAATACGATGGCACAAGATGCTACACTAACAACTTGCCACACGGCGACTTGTTGTCATTTTCTGTGGGTGGCTTTTTTGTGTTAAAATATGAAATATTTATATGAGTATTTTCATTTATGGTGCGTAACAAATGTGCGGAAAGAAAAATATCCGAGCAAGAGGCAGCAGCAACAACAACAACAAACACAACAAGCTGAACAGCATTAACAGAAAACGAGAGCAAAAACAAAGGTGAAGGACATGCCAGACATCATAGGACATGAGTCTGTTGGCAGGTGCGTGCAGAGTGGCCATCATTATTATGATCATCATTGCCTTGGAACACGCTTACCCCACCTCCGCCACCATCTACACCCCTCTACACCCCTCTACACACTCACCGAGAGCCAACAGCTCTCCCCACTTGAAACTTTCGTCATAAATACATAGAGGCAGCGTTTTTCAAGCTTCTGTTTTTTCTGTTTTGTTTTTCAGTTTTTTGTGTTTTTTTACTGTTGCTTTGTTCGGCAAAAATTATTATATTTTAATTACACATGCGTTGGCAGCTCTGGCTGGGCCAAGGCGAAAGAAAAACAACAAGAACAACAACAATGAAGAACAACAACATCAACAGCTACAAAATGTAAACGAAAATGGCGTGAAAAATCAGTTTCATGGCTTTTATGCTGCTGTTTATTGTTGTAAATGAGAGCCTAACTGGGTGGGGCTAACAATATATGTTTGTGTATGTATGTATGTATGTCTGTGTGTATGTTAAAACCACTCATAGGTAGTAGGTAGTAGGTGTGTGTGCCACACGGAAGTTGTTATGGCCATTTAGCATAGCACTTTTAATGGCCAGCTGACGACACGAGCAAAAATTAAGCGCCCAAAATGTAAACAAAAATGTGACCAGCATATTGTTTTTGTATTTGTTTTTGTTTTTGTTGTTGCTGCTGCTCGTTCTGCTCCTGCTTTCTCTTGGCTAATTAATATTAGCGACTGTTGCCGAGCTGGTAATGGGCCAACTGCCACAAGCTGCACCCCTCCAAAAAAACACAAGTTTATTACATAATTACATTAACGCCAATTGACACAATAGGCAAGTAAACAAGCAGAGCAAAGAGGCAGGGAGAGGAAAAGATAGAGAGAGTGTGAGAAAGCGGAAGCTATTAACAGTTAATGCATTGGTATTAGTAAATTAGTGAAAATCTAGAATAATGCATATTTTATACTTTATAGTATATCAGTGATTCCAAGGTAATAAATTAATTTAACTACCTATTCAAATTGATCTTCTTTCTTTAATTTAAAGTGCCATAAATCATAATACACAACACAAAAGAAAATCAATAAATAAGTTAAGGCAAATCTCTGATTTAACAGGTATTTGCCAAGCATCAGCAGATAAGCTTCTTTTGAAGCTGGTTAAACTCTTGATTCATTAATATGAAAATCATTTCGAACTCAAACAAAAGCAAATCCTTAATCCTAAAACTGTGTGCTAGCCACATCAGTGAACTCGTTATCAACAGGTTAATTGCCTCAACCAACGCACAGAGTTGAGGGAAACTTTGTTGTTGTTGCATGACGAGAGAGGGAGAGATTTTGAAGGCACGTTCTATCAAAGATTTTCTCATTTCAAATCAAATAAAAGTTTCGCGTACTTGTTGAAGCGTAGAAAATGATCTGATTACATTGGCAGCAGCAGACAAACGCCACTCAATTTATGGCTAAGTGGTGGCAACTGTGGTGCCTGGTGGCTGGGTGGTGCCTGGTGCTTGGGTGGTGCTTGCAGCAACACCGCCTGTCAAAGGTTAAGTCGCCTGACATATGCCCGCGGCTTGGAGCTTGCTTCATCCTTATCCTCATCAGAGCAGAGGCTGTGGCAGCGACTGAGGCAGCACTCAATATTAAGAAATAACAACTTGCTGGGGGCAAATGTGGAGAATGCATGTCCTGGGCGGGGACAGATATTCTACAGCTTGAACTTTAGCTCCTGCTTCGACTTTGCTTTGGGGTCTTCAATGTAAACAAGTGAAACAGAAACAAATATTTAACTCGCTGCCAGTGTGTTTGTGTGTGTATATATAGAGCAGCCACAACACTCGGATACTCCTACACCTCTCCCCTCCCCCTCCCACTACCCTCGTCATTTGCCGTGCATTCCCCCTCCGGCAACTTGTAAACTTTTCCGCAACGCTTTATTGTCGACTTGCAGGCTGCTTCAGGGCTTCTGTTGCTGTTGCTGTTGCTCCAATGTCGCTTATTTGTCGCAGGAGTTGAGCTCAAAGCTTTGGCTTGTTACACTTTATGAAATCAGCTGCATCCTCCACACAAAGATGCCTTCCTATCGGAGACTCCCTTCTTCTTCATCCCTGTGTCTTCTTCTCACAAGTGTTTATGTTTGTCTTGGCGGCGACTCATAAACTCGCTGGAAAGCGAGCATCGAGAAGCCCAACGCTGTCAAAAGTCAACCTCCTACACTCTTCATAAGTGTGTGTGGGTGTTGGTGTGTGTAAACATTTCTGTCATAAAGTTCAACTGGAAATTGTGCGTAATTATATTAAATTTTTATAGCCTCACATGAAATGGAAACGTTGCTGCAGTTTTAAGCAACTTTCGCTTCCTTCCACGATTAAGTTCTGCAACTTTATTCACTTGCCAAACACACATTTCGAAACGAGGGGAGATTAGAGAGTTATTAAATAGATTGAGCCGCATTCAGAAGGGGAAACTACTTCATGAAGTAATGCAATTGGAAAGTGACATTTTGATGCACATTTTGTACTAGATGAGAAGTTTGTCAATTAAGAGATTTTGTAAGTTAAATTTAATTTAAAAATTTTAATTTTGCATGTATTTCCAAAAGTAATATATTATTAGAAATATTGTATATATTGCGGTTCGTATAGAAAGGACACTCTTTGATTAAGTTATGCAATTGGAAAAGCTACGTTTATTTTATGTTTACTTTCAAGTTTCATTTTAAAGCCTAGACAAAGCTATGGTTATGAATTGTCTAAAATAATGTATATACATTTCATATTCCCCATAAATCTTTGAAATTGAAAAATTGACAACGCTTGAGGCTGATCGACTAAGCAGATAAATAATTTGCTCACAACAGTTTTCCATCAATTTCCCGCCCTTGAGGCTGTCGTTTTCCAAAAAGAGTTGTACATAAATAACATATCTATGTATTTAGATAATGTGAGGTGGAGTTAAACGTGCTACAAGTCTATTATGTGTACATTCACTAAATAATAAATAGTCATGTACTTATTTTGAGCTTTGGTTTCAGTTCGTCGGTTGCCCCGGGCAGCCGCCATAAGCTTGAACTTGTTTGACATTCGTCACGACAATCAGTTTATGTTAGATGCCAATGCAATGATATGTCTACAAAAACAACAACAACAATCACCACATAAATTTAAATGTTACTCTACTCGATTTGAATCCCTTGATGGGGTAACTGCAACATACGATTATGTGGCATAAAGCATAAAGCTTATTAAACTCCTAGACTTCAATTTGAATAAGTACTCTAACGGCGACCGACACAACAAGAGACATTATTCAAATAATGCGGGCATAATTAACAACAATGAGTAAAAAAAATGCTCATTGATGGGGATAGATATGGAAACGATTATAATTGCACAGAACAGAGAAAAAATGAACCACATTAGAGGCATATGTAAATTGTGTTTGTACTGAGATTATAACGGTGGGGGAGGGAGCTTAATCGAGTGCGCCTACCACCCGCCATAGGAAGTGGCGCCACTTGTCGGTGGCAGGGGCAAGTATGTTGATGTGTTTTTTTTTCTTTTTTTGTAGGCGCAGCAAATGCAATTATTTCATTTCATGCCCCGATAACAAAAGACCTTTTCATATGAGCGTCTGCCCCGTGACATTTAAGCTCCACAATCAGACTGGGGAATTGCTTCGGGTCGTCGTCACCGTCGTCGTCGTCTGTATTGTGGTTGCCCACATGGACAATGGACACGCAGAAAATTATGAGGCGCGTGTGGAAAATAAAACTATTTGAATAACGCGCAACAGCCCACGCCCTCGCCCTCGCCCATGTCCCTTGCCACGCCCACACCCACACACACTACACCTCTGCCCCTTGTGCACACATAAAGGACATGTGTGGTTGCGGTTCAACTGCTCTGCCCTGCCCTCTCAATCCCTCACCACACTTTTCTGCGTGTTAATAGTTTTTTACGTAGTCGCATGTCCTGGGCCTGAACCTGGGCCTCATTTCGTAGTCTAACAACTCAGCAGTGCTACAATTACCTGGAAATTAACGCAATTAGATTTCTTCTGCGCATATTTTCCAAATAGCCACAAACCCAACCCTCTGAAAAAACTCACCAAATAAAACGGACAGGTAATAACATAATTACGAGGATCATACGGAAAAGGAAAAGAGGAGAGAATTTATATATCTTTAGAACTACTTTGCATTTAATTAAATATGCCTCTATTCTTCCCTTAACTGATATGTTAAGAAGCAACGCGATCAACTCTATTCAGCTGATCAATATTAGAATTTTCTTTTAAGTAGATACATTTAAGTCAAGAGAATTAAAATAAATCTAAAAAAGTATACAAAAACTTTTCTTAGCATTAATAGATACTATTTTAGGCTCTAAGTACTTCTAAATTTATAGCTGCCATTGCTGATTTTATCATGTTTATTTATTTTCCCTCTTCGCTTTTCTTCTCATTTCTTGCAGCTCATCCTATTAGTCAGCGGAAAAATCTAGAGTTTTCCAGAGGCCCGCACGTGACGCGGCCCTTTTTCTATACTTAATCAAAAGGTGAGTTAAATAAAGGGAGAGCTACAAACGTTTGTCTGGGACATAAGTAAACTAGAGAACTTAACTAATTATGTGGGGATTGAATAGAGGGAGATAGAGAGTCAGAAATGGAGAGTAAATTAAAAATAGGGATAGAGAAAGGTGGAGACGTCAACATGGAGCATAGCGAAATTACAAATTCACTTTCAAAATCGTCAGCTCAGACATGTGAGCTATAAGACAGATTAAGGCAGCAAATGTTAAACTAGAATTAAACTGAAAAGACAGAGTGAGAAAGAGAGAGAGCGAGAGAGAAAGAGTCAGAGAATTTGGCAGCAGCTTTTGCTAAGCATCTTCATAATGTTTTATGCAAAATTGTTAAAATATTTGACAGTCGAGTTAAAAGTTTCCCCAGACGATGACGACGACGACAACGATGAGGAGGACAACGATGAGGACGACTCATTTTCAGCAAATTTTCCCCCTCCTCCGAGAGATGTTTAGTCTTTATTTGTGTTTGTAGTGTTTGTGTTTGTGTTTGTATTTGTGTTGATGTTTGTATTCGTGAGTATTTTTGCTAAACTGAAAGAATTTATTATATCAGGCAACAACAGCAGCAACAGGAAACATACTTAGCAAAGCTGCTCAACGAGCATGACAAATTTTCACTTTGCGTCAAAAAAGTTGCAACAAACTTGCAGTCGACTACGACGAAAATAATAATTTCCCAGCGCTCTCTTTCCCACTCTCCCTGTCTCTATATCTGGGAAGGTGAAAGCGACAACAAAACAGCCAAGTAATAAAGTTAAAAAAAAGAGAGGATACAGAGGAATATGGGAAGCGACAAGCCCAAGGACTACTTATCTGCCAGGACAGTCGAGTCAGCCGCCAACACTTTACCCAGGTGCTGCCAATTTCAGCATTAAACAGCTGCCAAGCTCAAATGGAAAAGGAGGAGAGGGAGTGGGAGTGGGGACTACAGACTGGCAAACAAATTGTGCATCAAAAGTTAAAGCTCTACACTTGAGTGAGAAACCAGCAAAAAAAATGGGCAAATAAAAGCCGAGCCACGAAATCTAAGTGAAAAAAAGGTAGGAGAATGACAGCTAAAGTAATGGTAGAGAAAGGGCAAGGGAAAGAACGTAGGTGACTCAAGTGCAGTTCGAGGGGGCGTGGCAGGCGTTGGCATATAACTTTTTTTTTTTTGTGTGTTGGGTAGGAAAAATATGTGTCAACAATACGGCAGCAGGCGACGATGGCAAGCGACGACGATGAGCGAAAGTTTCCACTGAAACTACTTTTCATTTTATTTTGCTGACAGGTATGCTAAAAGCCAAAAAAACACTAGAAAAGAGTTAAGAGTTAAGAGAGGGGGGGACAGGGACAAGCTACCTAACTGAAAAGTAGTCAAAAGTGCGCAAGAGAAGAAGCTACAACAACTACAACAAACAACAATAACAACTCATACAAAGTGAGCAGATTTGACAAAGCTCCTCTCTTTTTATATAGAGAGCGAAATAGTTTTCCGAGCAGGAAGGGAACTATGATTTGGTAGTGAAGCAGAATGAAAGGGGAATCAAGGAGCTGTGACAGCTGGCAATGACTTTTTCGCATGATAATAACAACAGCAAAAGGGTTAGGAAATGACAGTCGAAGAAAACTTGGCGCGTTTGTCACATGTAAATGGCAAGCAATTTATGAAATATTTATAGAGTGCGACAACCCGGACAATAAACATAATCACCGATAATATGACGTAACAGTTGGCAACCTGATGTTTCATCAATTTCATAAAAAATATTGTTACCAACATTCTCTACTGACGTAGGGAAGAATTTAGAATAAAATAGAATAGAATATATATTGAATTAACGTTATCAAGGGAATAAATTTAATTGAACTAAATGTTAATAATTTGCTTAATTTTTAATAGGAACTTAGAAACATGCTTTAGTGTTAAAATTTTAATTTGTAGACTTTGTTAATTATTTAACTTATTAAAATCTAGAAATGAATTTCCCAGTATAACTTAAAATTATAAATTTTTGTAAGTATTTAAATAGTTAAATTTCAAATTTCAGACTTTTTTAGTTTGATATCTAACTTTTAAAATTTTCATTCGTAAAATTAATTAGATAAGTAACTAAAATATGACGTTCTCATTTAAGTAACATTTTCCATTATTGGCTTCCCAGATGGAAAATTTGTTTGTCCATCAAAAAATATACTACTGAACTCTACTTAAGTTGCTTACCTTGTAAACAAACTTTTTTTTTTGACGAAGTTTATTTTCATTGGCCACCTAGAGATGAGTTATGTCTAGTTTTCTCCTCTTCATCTCATTGAGTATATGAAGGGGAGAAGTTACTACTTCTGTTGCTGACATGTGACAATGCCAAGTGGCAATCGTAATCCATTTCAGTGACGTAAGCAAATCAAGTTAAAGGAGCCGTAAGCACAACTAAAAGAAATCAAATTTGTACATTTCAATAAAAATGAAATAAATAAAAATAATCAAAACAAAATAGATACAAAGAAACGTAGGAGGTAGAAACGTGCGAACGTCATAACTCGCTTGATTGATGGCCTCCAGCTTTGGATGCCATTTGTCAAGACTTGGAGGCAAAGTCTGACTCAAATCGAGACATGACTGCACTTTGGCCAAAAGGAATGTCCTCCAACTGTGTTGTGTCCCATTTTATTTGCAGCCAAATAAACTAACAGACAAGGAGGCAAGACAGATACTTGTCAGCGAATAGTTACTGTACAGTCTGGCCAGTCGACCCGTCGACTCCGTCCAGTCAGTCAAAGTCAAGCACGTCCGTTTTGGCCATGTGTGCCATGTCACAGCTTAAAGTTATTCACATGCCATGCGGAGATAGAAATTCTCTCTCTCTCTCTCTATGTCTCCCATAATGTGCGACAGGGCAATGATGATGAGCACACGGGCATGTCATAAACAACAACGAGTCGTTGTCTGACGTATAAACTTATTGTTGACAAAACCTCATGACACCAACACACACACACACACACACACACCCCCAACTGGCAGACATATTGTTAAAGTCCTGCTGGTGCCCGGGGTTTCTGCCACAGCGGAAGTGTCACCATTTGTCAAATAACGAAAATTGAAAACAATTTCCACACGCAGACAACAGGGAAAGAGGGCGGGAAAGAGACATCGAGGAGACAGCAGCCATGAGAGCAACGAGATCAGATTTTTAGCCCCTACTGTTGCCATTGTCTTCATTTCAGGCAGCCAACGTCTTGCACAACTTCATTTCACACTCATCCACTCACAGTTCCCTACAGTTTCCCTCCTCCTCCGTCTCCCCTCCCTTCAATATTCGCCCGCTTGGCGGCTGTTATGTTTATATTCAATGCGGCCTGATAAGCAAACTTTTCTTGCCTGCTTGCCTGCCTGCCTGCCTGTAAAGGCAAACAAGGCCATAACGAGTGCCAGGACGAACCAGGACAGGCCAGGACAACAACAGAGCATAGAGCAAAGAATTGCCAACGTTTGTTAAAGCCAAGAATATTTTCATTCAAGCATTGGCAACAATTTATGTGCAATACACGCTCTTTCCCCTCAGCTCCCAGTTCCCAGTTGTCTCTCAGTTCTCAGTTCACTTCTTGGCTCCTCTAGGGAAGCTCGTGTGGTCGCTGCCAGGGCTGACAGCTTAGCTGCGGCTTTGCTCCAATTTCCTAGTGGGTCGACGTCGTCAAGTTCTGTCACACTTTTGCTGTAGACACCCCAACAATGTTTACACACACACACACACACACACTCGCACACACTTTAAACATATGCGTTTCGCACTTTGAAAGTTTAATCGAAATTATAAACAGCAAGACAAATGGCTTTTTGTTGCAATTTTCCACACTTGAGCAACGAGGGGAGAAACAATAGGGGAAAATGAGGAGCGACAAGGATACAAGGATACTTGTGCTGGCAGCATGTCAGTTTTTGCCTTTTATGCCTGCAAGATAATATTCCATGTTGTCAAGGTTGTGCTTGGATCTTGTTTTTACTACTATTGTCTCATGTTTACCTTAGTTGATTGTGTTGCACTTCGAATGGTATTGCCTTAAAATTTCCATAAGGAAACTATAATAATAATACTATATGAACATGGTTACATCCTTGAAATTTAACTCTTGAATTGTTTCTACAAATTCAATTTATTAAATTGCAGTTTTAACTTACTTCCGGAATTTAAAGTTACTGGAAATTAATAATTTAAAGTCTGTGGTATATTACTATAGATTTGTCTCAAGTTCAGAATGTGCCTTAATGCAGCTTCCAACTTTTCAGAAATTCTTACAGATACTTTTAAAAGTAAGTTTTCAACTTTATTGCTGGTAAAACGGAACTTTAAGTGAAAATGGAATTGTTCTGAGAATTTTCGGTGAAAGTGGATGAAAGTTAAAAGTAAAGCCAAGAAAATTTCCTGTTTTCAATTATTTTCTTTTACCTACTAGATTTCAGCTTTTGGTTCTTTTCAATCAATATCCCATTTTTAAATACATGTGACAGAATTTATATTTAATTTTCTATTGAAATTCACTGGCAGTTTATTAACCTATTTATTGCTTGTAAAGTGTATTCAATCAGTGTGCATGTGTGTGTGTGTGTGTGTGTGTGTGTGTGTGTGTGTGTGTGTGAATGTCTTTTGTCGCGCTTGGTCGCATTTTGTTGTCTGGCAAAAGTTTTTGCCGTTGATAAATGACTTATGAATACTGTGAGAAGTCGCATAAATCTTATGATTTATGCATAATCAACAAATTGATTTTTCATTTGCTTGCAACTTCTCTGTATCCCCCCCTCGCTCCCCTCTCCTACACCCCCTTTTTCCATACCCCCCACTCTTAGCTGCCAGGCAGTTGAGTAATTGGCTGTGGCTGTCAGCGACGCTTACTGCACATGTGCCACTGAATATACACATATATCTACACCGGAAAAAATTCTGGATTACCTCGATAAAATCAGTTTAAACTGTGTTAAAAGTTGGGCGATCTCAGATTTTCTTAAACTGAATTACGAAATACTTGTTTCAACTACAACCAAAAATTTAATCGTATCTAATCTTAAAAGAACAATTAAATTTAACTCAATACTATTTTTTTTTTCTGTGTATTTATATGTATATCTGTATTAAGAAGCGTAAGTGTGTTTAAGTGTGTGTTTCTCACTTGAAAATCTAATTACACACACATGCATGCATATAAAGTCTCTGATACATATACATACATATTTTTTGATTTGCTGCTTGACAGGACACTTAAAAATGCCAAGGATATCTTCAAAGTGTGCCACCTAACAAAATTCCTATATCCTGCTACATTTCACAGCTGCGGCTCTTGTGGTTCTATAGGTGTAGATTTGTGTGTGTGAGTGTGTGTGCGAGTGTGTGTGTAAGGCATTTTAGTTTTGACTTTGCTTTGATATTTAAATTGAAGTCATCAAGTCCTTGCTGCTGCTGTAAGTGTTTTGAGTAGTTAATCCTGCGGTGTGAGCCAGCCGACTCTTGAGTCTTCAAGCCTTGAACTTTTGCCTGGCATGACGACAGACAATGACAGGCAGGGACAGGGTACAGACAGGGAACGACAGGATACGACAGGATGTTGTTGCTAAGCCAACGTTAAGCATCAACGCAACAACAATCAAAACACTTATCATCATTTTATTTAAAATTTATAACGAAAATCAATGTAATGAAGCATGCCAAAGTCAATAACTCAAATGACTTTCGGCTTCGGGATTTGCCAATGCCACGCCCCCTCCCCGTTCCCCTTCCCCACCACTCTTTCCATCGCTTCTGTTGCCTTTCACTTGCCCCAATTTGGTAAGCCTGGCGACAATATTTTATGCAAATCACTGCCTGACTGCGATAACGATGACTCACTTGACAACTGCCAATAACTTATTTACACTTCATTATCCAGGAGAGGAGAGAAGATAAGGGGAGTGAAGAGAGGAAGGATGTGATAAGGGGGTTACCCTAAAAATATGCCCAATGTCAGATGTGACTTATTAATTTATTAAAAATACGAGCATAATTAGAGAGCACTTTGCCAAATGACACTTGAAATGCAATTGAGGAGGGAACAGAACAGGAACAGAACAGGACGCAAGGACACTTTATAAAGCCGTTGCCGTTGCCATTGAGCCAACAATCAGCGACAGTGTTGCAGTTATTTATGAGCGCAATAAATTTGTTTATGGGGGTAGTCCAAGTCCAAGGGTTGGAGTGGGAGTTGGAGCAAGGATTGCTGATAGAAGGGAATTACAAAGAGAGCCGACGCTCAACGGGAAGCCAACAGAGCGTCAAATGAAAGCAGCTAAAAGTCAGCAGGAGGCAGAAAATGGCAATGTCATGAACTTTTCATTGAATAAAACCGGAAAATGAGCAAAAGCCCAAAAGCAGCAAAGAGAGTGTGATAGATAGATAGAGCAAAAGCAGTGAGCAAAAGCGAGACAAATGAAATATGAGGGAAAAGTAAAAAGTTAACAACATTAATTAGCATTTTTATGGAGCGTTTTAACTTTTGAAGCATGCGGAGCCAAACGGGTTTTTTGCACAATTGAAAGGCGTATTTTCATTTCAGGATAATAAGAAATTGAGGAAAACCCACACCCCGGAAATTGACGAGGTGTTTCCCGAATTTCCCCCTCCCTCCCTATTTCTTTTTATACGGGAAACACATTTTGATGTGAGCAATTTGAGTTGGTGAAAAACAGTTCTTAACTTTTGGTTATAAGAAAATAATAATATCAAAGGCAAAAGATAAAGCAACTCGAAGTGGGAGAAACGAAACGTACTTGTAGCTACGAAATTCTCAATCATTTCCAGTGAAAAACATTTTCGAAGAAGGTGGGGTGGTGGGGAGTTGGGGGGAAATTTGTTATACACTTTTCATCTTTGCTTGGCTTTATGACTTTAGCTTTAGCAGCTGCTTTTACTTTCTCTTATTTTGCGGTAGATAAACAAATTTTATTGACTGAGTCATTCTGGTTTTCTTCTTCATCGTTACAGGCAACGACGCAACGTGTGGCACATAGCTTCAATGTTGCCGCATCATCAGCGCCATAAAATGGCGTCGCTTCTGGCCATCGGCATTGCCATCTTGCTACTCAGCTGCTGCCTCATTGCGCCGGCAGAGGCACGATCAAGGGACAAGGAGGAGCGTCGCAGTCGAGGACGTGGCAGCAACACAGGCGCCTCGGTTGCCACGTCAGCGGTAACCAGCGGCAGTAGTAACACCAACGGCTACTATCGCAGCTCCACAGCCTATGGTACGTCCACAGGCAGCACTGGCTACAATGGACCCATGGACAGCACTGGCTTCTGTACACGAAGACGGGACATGAAACTTATGTGCTACTGTACGCCGGATGAGAATCATATTCCCGTGCAGAAGGCCGAGTGTTGGGTGTTCTCGGAGGGACTGCATCAAAATGACACGACCTGGACGCGTTTCTATCAGCAGAAGAGTTTGAGAGAACTCAAGTTTGTTATACAGAACAATGCACGTCTCGACTATATACCGAGTATGATTATTGAGCCGTTGAAGAACCTGAGCAGTATTGTCATTGAGTACTCCCAGGTGGAGATTGTCAAGAGTTATGCCTTTGCTAATCTACCCTATCTTGAGAGAATCATACTGAACAACAATCACATAATGGCCCTCGATCAGGATGCCTTTGCCAATCACATACGTCTGCGTGAACTCAACTTGGAGCATAATCAAATCTTTGAAATGGATCGTTATGCATTCCGCAATTTGCCACATTGTGAACGTCTCTATTTGAACAACAATAACATCAGTACACTGCACGAAGGACTCTTTGTGGATATGACGAGATTGACATACTTGAATTTGGCCCACAATCAGATCAATGTGCTGACCAGTGAGATCTTCAGGGGATTGGGAAATCTTAATCTACTCAAATTGACACGGAATAATCTCAACTTTATTGGCGATACAGTTTTTGCCGAGCTCTGGAGTCTGAGTGAACTCGAACTTGATGATAATCGCATTGAGGTGAGTTCGAATAGATGAATAAATATATTTGTTGTTTTTTTGTACTTCTTTCGAGTCCGAGTTTGGTCAAGTTTATCTCATGGCTCACTTAAGTGGCCATAAATTGCCAACTGACCATAAGAAACAGATAGAATGAGAGATAGAGGGGGGCGGCAGGATAATAAATAGCACATCCTTGGGGCAACATATACACACAAATATACACAAATAACTTTGCCGGGTGTCATAAATTCAATTCGAATGCCCATTTTTGTGGTGATTTAAGTGGTCACTCAGCTGAGTTCAGTTCAGTTCAATTTTGGGGCTCGAGGCTTTAGCTTCAAGTTTCGGTCTCTACTTGCCACTAGCCATCAGACACTTGCCACCCGCTGTTTGTCGAGTAGGCGCTAATATGATAAATAGATTGGTAAATTATGTTTTGGGTCTGCCACAAGACAAGCCGAGGCCACAAACAGAGATAGATACAGAGACAGAAAGAGACAGAGACAGCTTAATTCTCGGCCAAAGATACACACAGAGATATTTTGTCCTGTCGCATTATCCTTTCAGCGCCTTTGGTGGCAAACAAATGTGCGCCTTTGCAAGTTAATCTACTTACAAAATATTGAATAACAAATCATGGAATAATGGATTTATGGCACTCCTTTTGGCCATCCGATATGCAAGGACCCTTCTGTGTGTGTCTCTCGCTTGGTTGCCATAAAAATAGCCTCGGCCAGTGTAAATAAAAAATGTCACTTAACATTATGTACGAGTGTGTGTGTGTGTGTGTGTGTGTGTGTGTGTGGCAGCTGTAGAAGCGTGGGCTAACAACGATAAGCGCAAATCCTGCATATCCTGGCCAACATTGTTAGAAGCTCACCAACGTCTTTCTGCTTTTCATTTTGCTGCGTGTTTCATTTTTCCATTTTACAAAGTGCTCGCATATCATGTCACACCCAGACAACTCGCATATGTGTCAGCCCAGTTGGACACACACTCACACACACACTCACACACTTACACACACTGCCATCTCAAGTGTTGCTCAAGTGTTTTTGGCCAACATCTTCGCTGATGCTGATGCTGACAATCTCCTCCAACTGTGGCTTCTTTTTCTGTCTCCGACATTGTCATAGTCATAGCCATAATGATTGGGCTTGTTATCGCCTCAGTGTCGCATTGTTTCGGTCTCCGGGTACGGAACTCTTCCCTCCCCTCTCCTACCCCTCTCTTTCGCATATGTTTTTGACTTGACTTTGCTTTGCTACCAAAAATTCCTTTGGCCTCTTTCGGGTCTTTCTTGTCATTTTCAATAAAAGCAAATTGCGTTGCATGTTTTGCTTGGGTTATCCATTTCACTTTTTTCTCTCTCTCATCTCTCATCTCCTTCTCCTTCTCCCCCTCTCCTTTCATTCTGTTTGTCTTTTTGGCCTGCGCACTTCATAAATCATTTGCTGTTAAAAGGTTTAGCTGCTCGGGTTTTTTCTTTTCTTTTCTCTTACACAACATAAAAAGCTAAGCAAGTGTCGAGCAGTTCCAGATTGAAAATTAAATTGACACACAGCCAAGCGAGTGCATTAACTGCTTTATTTATATTTAATAGAACAAAGAAGTCTCACAAAAATTGAGACATTTTAATTAGCATAATTTAGGAAGAATCTGATTTCAAATTGTAACTAGCTCATTTTACAACATTAAAACAATAATTTAAATGTTTAATTAAATTTAAGTATATTAGGATATTAGAACTTTAGTTAGTTTTTAGTTATTTTTTAAATATTTTTCTACACGTAACCTTATTTTCTGAATTCTTAATTTATTGCTATATTAATTATTTGTTATATCTTAATATTCTTGAATTCATTTCCCTTTGACTGATTTATTCCAATTTACACAATACGTGACGAAAGTCGTATATTTCAAAATGTTGTACATATTTATTGTTATATTAATTAATTGCATTAACTTAATATACTCGAATTAATTTTCCCTTTGACTGTTTTTACATGTTTACCATTTTGCCTGATCATAATTTTTGTTTACGTAGTTGCCACAAAACTCGCACATAAATAACAACAACAAATATTTTTTTTCCGAGCCGATAAATTGGCGGCGCCTCGTAAAAACGGCAAGTGCCGCTCATCAAACTAACAAAATATCGCAATAAAATATATTTTTTTATGTCAATCAGCGTGGTAAACAAACAAACTACCGAGATATGTGATACGGACAATGAATTGAGTTGGGGTTGAGTTCCCCACATTCATTTTATATGGATTTTTGTGCCCTTTCACGTACGCGTATTTTTCAATGTCTTCACAATTGGCAACAGAAAGAGGGGGAAAAGGAAAAGAGGCAGGGGTAGGGGAAGGAAGAGCGGGGTATAAATAACGGCACATGTCTCTTTGGATTGTTGGCATTTAATATGCATAATTTTTCCATTTCACTAGACAAAGCATATTGAATATTAAATAATGGCAACCGAAGGATGCCGAAGTTGCTACAATGGGCCAAATGGCAAGGAGAGTAAATCGTGTGTTCCTCAACTTTCACTACACGAAAATAAACACTTTTTTTTTCTTTTTGGCGACGCCGTATAATAAAATTCAAGACAAACGAATTGGAACATACAAGTTAAAAAAACATGCATCTACATATGGCAGATATCTACATACATACGTATATAATGTGAATATGTATGCCATATATGCTCGCATATAGTATATGCATAAATAAATACACAGACAAAAGCAGAGTGAACAACAACAATAACATTCTGCTGGCAATTCGCGGGGCCAACAGTGAAAACTGTTGGGAAAACAATGAAAATAATACGCAGAAATGCGGAAAAATGGCAGCAAATATTTTTTTGTTTGCTCGGTCGCCCAAGCAAAACATGAAAGCACTCACAAAAAAAACGAAGTGAGGTTAGCAAGATGAACGTCAGATTATAGAGAGAAAGGAGAAGAGGAACCGGAAGAGATGATAACGTTGCATAAATACAATTAAACATGATATATTTTTAAAGCAAATGCATTTCAGCTAACATAACATAGAAACAAGCAAAGAGAGTCGGGTCTAATTTGTTAAAATACTTTTGTTGTTTAAGACTTTAAAATATTGAGGTCAAACCAACAGTTCTTAAAAGCATCTTAATAAATTCAAGTAAAATGGAAATCAAGCCATTATCAAAAAGTATATTTAGAGATATGTTTTGGATATTGCTCTGAAAGCTTTGCAAACTTGAATTTATGACTAACGAAAACTCACTTGGAAATTGAGATATCAAGTCTATTTTTTATATAGATTCACAGATATATTTGAAGTACACAATTTATAATTGTAATTACCCAAACCGTGCTAATAATTACTTGACTTTAATATTCTTGCAGCGTATTTCGGAACGTGCCCTGGACGGTCTGAACAATTTGAAGACTTTGAATTTACGCAACAATTTGCTAAAGAAAATTGACAATGGGCTGCTGCGTGGCACACCGGCGTTACTGTCAATCAATGTGCAGGCTAACAAATTGGAAACACTGACGTTCTACACGTTTCAGCCAATTATGGACAATTTGGTCAACAGCACCAGCGAGCTTTTGGTGTCAGGTGAGTTGCTTACACGCTGAAAATGTAAACTTTGACAGCTCATTTGTGGATAGAAGGGGAAAGAAGGGAAGGGGAGGGTAGGGAAAAACTAACTGATAAACTGAGTAAATGACATGCAGGAACGGAACAACTGATGCCAAAAACCTTGCAAGTTATTATAATTACACATATGCCACGTTGGCTAGCTCGGTAAATGAGCTGAGCTCAGCTTAGTTTGTGTGAGGGAGGGAGGCAAGGAGGGAGGGTAGACTATAAAGTTTTATGACAGCGCACACAGTGTGACCTGGGGTCTTGTAGGTTTTGTCTAAGCACACAATTAGCCAGCACACACAGACTAAGAGAGAGAGAAAGAGGAAGAAAAGTGAAACACACACACACACAGATAGTGTGCGTGTTTGTTGGCTTCATTAAGGAAATGTCATATCGTCATTGCTCAAGTGTGCGCTTCCGTCGACACTTGCCGGCTCTCTAAGAGAAAGACAGAGATAGAGCGAGAGAGTGAGAGAGAGAGAGAGGGAGAGAGCGAGTGAGATGGGGGATGTGATATTTATGAACATATTGTCTCTCGCTCTGGCACTTTGTTAATTGCATGCGCTTGAGCCATGACTGGACCCATGAACTGACTACAACTGCTAACTGTTTGCCAGCGGCGTGCACAAAAACCAAATTAGTCATTAAAGTGCAATTTTCGAAAGCGGCCAACGGCATTCAAGCCACTCAACATGAATTCCTCCCCTCTCTCCTCCCCACTCCTCTCTTGTCCACACTTTATGTCGACTCCATTGCAAAACTCATAACAATAAAATATGTTCGCCGCAATGGCCAGGAAGAGAGAGACAAACCTGTGTGTGTGTGTGTGTGTTTGAGTGTGTGGGCTGCTGGCCAAGTTAATAGCGCTGACTATTAGCGTGTTGATTAGCCCAATTAAAAGGTAAATTAAAGTGAATTATTAAGTGCATCTGTATGTCATGCTGTCATATTCTTAACTTCCTTCCTCTCCAAAAGTGCACATCAAAAAACAATAATATTAACAACAACAACAGCAATTAAATGTTGACATTTATTAACCACAAAAATAGTGAAATGTCCAAAAACTTTTGCCGCTCATTGTCTAATGTAAAACGTACATTTATGGCTAAGCCGTCTATACAACTGTCAATTTATACTTTTACCCCCCTGAAGCTAAATACTAAATGTGTAGTTTTTTGGACAGTTGATATTTGTCGGACTTTCTGAAATATTTATTAGATAAAGCCGTTAGTCAAGGCTATAAACATTAAAATTACTAATTTACACTCTTTCAAGTTATTCCTAGTGAATACAGGGTATGACGAGCGCCTGTCAAGGCTGTCTAATGACTCGTTGTTGCATCGCCTTGAAAGCAAGTCTCGTACACTTAAAGCAAATTTTATTTTTAGCCTAGTCCGCAATTAGGCTTTGACGTAAACGCTGCGTAATCAGCAGCTGTAATAACAACAACAACAACAACAGCTATAAAGAAAACCAACGAAAATAACAGTAGTGAGAACAACAACGATAATAACAGTAACAGAAATAGTTAGAACGCCTTGGCCCGAGGAATACATTTAAATATTTAACAACAGCCTTCAAAATCGCATTTCTCTTTCATTTAGCAAAGTCGCAGTCGACACACACACACAACCACGTATGCACAACCAAATGGCTGTAACAAATGCAACTTAATTATTACACACACACACACACATACACTCCTTCACAGACACATCAACCATCTCACATGTGTGTCTGTGTGCGCAAGCGAAAATTTTTGCTAATGGTTTGCCATTAGCATGACTCATTTAAGTCAAAACAAAAAAGTAAATTGCAAGCGGGGATGCTCGACTAAAAGCAACCTGCTCAATAAACAAAAGTAGCTGTTTTTAAATAAGATAAAATTAAATAATATATTAAAGTAAATAGAGAACTTTTATTCATATTAAAATATACCTCGAGTAAACTAATACTACTTTATCTAAACATATTTATAGGTAGATTGCTAACTATATCAAAACCAACCCGTTATTAAATGTATTTTGTTTTTGTTTTAACAAAATATTTTGATTATTTAGTTATACAAAGCATAGAACTTAAGTATATTTTACAGATATATTTATATATAAGTAGTTTTAAAATTTTTATTAACAGTTCTTCTTTGAAGTTTTCTTTTGCTTACAGAATATTAATTATTGTGTTTTGAGTTAAACTAGTTTAGCTTTTTAGCCTTATGACTCAGCCATTAAATAATACCTCGTAATATTTTTAGCATCAGAAAGTAATTAGTATACAAAATAAACAAGTTAATCGTTCTACATACACTTTGAACTCATAGGCAAACTTACAGGGTATTCAGAGTCGACGTTGAACGACAGTAAAGCTAAGCGCATTGGCATACAAAGCCTTGCTTTATGTATGTATGTGTGTGTGTGTTTATAGACGTAATTGCATTGAAATACACATACTCACACACACACAGCTACAGCTACAGCTCACACATGTGCAATGGCAGGCAGGCAGTCAGACATTTGTAAATTGGCTACAAATGACTTCAAATTGCTTTAAACTGCAAAATATTTTCGCTTGCCAAAAAGTTTTTAATTCATGTGCAGTGATTACGCACACACACACACGCACACACAGGCACAACCATTCACACATACTCATGCTTGCTCAGTTAACTTTGCATATTGCAATGGTTGATTAGAACGCTTCATGTTGGAAAAGTTAAATAGCAAAAATAATCAAATATGAAAAAAAAAGAAATATAATTCAATTTTGCAACTTTTTGCTGACATTGCAAAGTTGGGTGAAAGCTTCTAATGAATCAAACACTTTCGCTAAAGTTGAAAAAGTGAATTAATGAGATATAGAACAATTTCACAACAACGTATTATTCGAATTTTGAAAGCATAATCAAATTAATTAGTAGAGCTTTTATGTGTTTCCATAGCTATTTTTAAGTTGAATTGGTGACTATATTTATCAGTTTTTAAACTTTACTGATGTCATCTTAAAACTCATATTGACACTTAGTTCTGTGTAGTAAATTTTAGTCTGAGATTTAATGTTGTTTTGTTTAACATATTTTTAAATTAATTGATCAATTTAAAATCTTAAATAGTCGTTTATTTATATGGGAAACACTTTGCCACTTTAATGACTAATAAATAATTGAACTAAGTGATTTTCATTTGCCGAATTACCCCAATCAAGAGCTCAAAGCCACAGACAGAAAACTTGCACGTCTTCTGCAAAATGCTTAAAAATTTGCTCAATTTGCCGTATAACAAATTTATAAGTTCTTAAAAAAATAACAAGATAAAGTAGTCACTGAGTAGACGCCTAAAAGATGCAACACTTTTCGTTCATTGGGTGCAAGTGTTGACGCGTGAGGCAGGTCAGTGGCAGGAGAAGAGGAAGAGCAGTCAGTAGCAGCCTCAAGTGCATAAAAGCACATAAAAATTGCAACAGAATTGCAGTGAACATGTGAGAAACGTCACCAAGACAAGGACGAGGACGTGGATGAGGATGAGGATGACTCGAAACAGACGTTGACGTTTTGGGCTAAGGATGAAGTTGGCAGTTGGTGGTGGCCATAAAACGTGCAACAGCAACGTACTGTTAGTCGTGGCCACATCACATGCCAAGTGACAACCATTTTGATGGAGACGGGATGGGAAGTGAGAAAAAGGGCTCCTGGCCAAAGTATTTGCCAACTGCGCGTCAACTAATCGAACGCCAGGACGAATTTTTGTGCTGCTGTTATCCGGGGACTTGTCAGCTGACGAAGAAGTTCGCCAACAGCGTGCGAAGGTGTGTAACTTTTTGGACATGCCCCATGCCCCATGTTGCATGCCGCATGCAATCGCTGAAGCAGCACAACTATTTGACAAATGCACATCAAGTTGAAGTTAGAGCTTCGCCGGAGCTAAGTGAAGTGAAGTGGCATCAACTGAGGGATTTCCATTAGCGCCAGGACAAATGATGTACATGAACCTTTACAGATTGCAAGCACATGCATCAACCAGTTAGAATCAGAGATAGAGAGATACTATAAATAAAGGAGAAAGAGAAAGCCAGATAGATAGTTGGCAATCTTGGAGAGCATCACGTTGTGATTTGTGTGGAAGACTTGACGTTTATGTAATTGCCACTGACAGGCAGCGAATGAACCCCGAAAACTGATTGACAAATCGAAAGGAGATTTGATTCCTTATTTTGTGAACAATTTTGTCAAAGTATAGAGCATATTTTTGTCGGGGATTAAGAAAGCGATAAAAGCTGAAGAATTAGTTAAAGCTTTAGTACTTTTAGTTGCTTTTTGGGGTATTTAAGTGGAGCTGAAGTGGACACGCACCTGTAGACATGCTCTCCACTAACTCACCTGCCTTCGCTCTCTTTGTTTTCTCTTCCTCTCTTCTGACTGGTTGTTTTGTAGCACATGCTGCCTGCATTTAAATGCCATTTGATGTCTGCGAGCCAAACACTGGCCCTAAACAATGCTCGAGTTTTGTCCTTTTGAAGCCTCTCGTTTTGTGTAGGTGTGTGTGAGGTGTGAGTGGGTGTCGTATGTTGTTTGTTTGTCCCAGTGGCAGGCAGGCCATGGCCTCTGCTGCTGCAGCAGTAAGAGCTACAGCTGCACCTATGCCCACGTATTTTGTAAAAAATTTATAGGCACGCCCAGTGCTGTGGCATTTGTTTCAATTCCGTTGGACGACAACATTGCTGACCAGCAAACCACACATAGCACCACCCACCCACCACGCACCACCACCCACCCATCTACACACACACATGTGTGTGTGGGTCCCTCCTGTTAGATCCTTGTTTATTTGTATGCGTCGCACGTTTTGTTTGTGTCGTCGCGCCTGTGGACAGAGGACGAGGACGTGGGCGAGGACCTAGGACCATTTCAAATGCTTTCACTTTAAAGCCAATGCCAGTTTTTCTACATATTTGCCAACAGCAGCAGCAACACTGGTAATAAATGCGACAACACTCGCACTTCAAAAGGTTCTATAACACGACTCCTCTACCTGCTCCTCTACAGATCCCAGTCCCTGCTCCGTGTCCGGCTCAATTGGTTCGTTATACGGCTATGGCTCTGACTGGACCCCAGTCGTTAGCTCGAATTGAATGGTTATTGTTTCGAAATATAAATAGGATTTCTAACAGATTTTTTTCGCTCTCTGCGCTCTTCAAAGCCTCGTCTATGGCATTCGCATGATACTGACAGCTGAAAACTGCAATTTGATTATATTTCTGAAAAAGTTTTCCATTCTTAGGTTTTTTTGTTTTTCGTGTAGCTTCTGTCAAATGTTTTGCAGTTAATAAAGTTTTTCAGTTGGAACTTTATGAATTTTTATACGCGAACGTGTTGGAATTTTTGATTTAACCCCCGTTTTAGAGTGATAACCAAATATTGTGTAGGTCATTCTTTATCTGATTGTTTTACGTTTAGTATTTTATTCTATTGCGGAATGCATGCAGATAAAATTTCGTAAATGTTTCATGGCACATTTCTTTGTTGGACAACACTGGTCAGTTTCAAAATAGCAGCAAATAATTGTTCATCTATTTTGTAAGTGGAAATTAAAAGCAATATTATGTATTATGTTTCAAAATAGCATCAAATAATTGTTCATCTCTTTTGTAGTTAGAAAATAAATGCAATATTATGTATTAGCTGCTTACCTATCTGGAAACCTTCTCTCTTCAATTGAAGCTTCTATTTTTCAACACTGTTTTAGTGCCAAACTATCAGCAAGTCACTAAGCTGTAATATATTCTTCCAGTAACAACTTCTTCTTAAAGATGTCATTATTCCATGCTTTGTTTCTTTCTGATACCATGGATTAAGTTGGCATCATTTGGAAAGTAATCCCAGGACTCGTTGTCGAATCCTCTGCAAAAAGGACACTGAATTAAAATTTCTATTGCAGGCCGTTACAGCTCATTTATAATGCATGCAATGTGCTGCAGCTTAAAATTGCATTTGTTCGACAATAACAACAACATCAACGATGTCAACACACAACACACACACAACAATAAACAGGTATTAGGCGATGCGGCCGGAAGCGTGAATTTATTGAAAGGCATAAAAGGAGCCTAACATCCTGATACTTCTCTCTCTCTATCTGCTTATAGTCCTATGTTGGATAGACGAAAAATGGCCGAGCAAATGATGTTGGGCCATAAACTGGACAAATGAGCATGTGACACGCACCCGAAATTGACTTTCGATAGTCAACGTCAATGTTCTATCCAGGCAGCAAATCCTACTGATTGCTACCAATAAATCTATGGCTCAAAACATTGTGTGTAACATGTGCCCAACACACACACACACATCTAGGCACACTAATAAGTTTTTTGCCGTGCTGCCAATTTGATTGCCCTGTGTTTAGTTTAGCAAACAAATTTTATATATATACATATTGTATATTTTAGCACACACACACATACATACATTAACAGACACCTACACATACTTGTACACACTGCGACATGCATGCATAAGTAGCATTTTCATTCTGTTTTTCAGTTTGGTTCTCAGTTGCGTTCCATTTGCTAAAACGCTGCATAAATCACTTGGCCATATCCCGGTCCCCAAAACGTATGCTACACTCAATTGTTTAGCCATCCACACACACACACACACACACGCACACACAGTCCACTATAAATATTTTAGAATTCAATTTCCGGCAACTTGACAACTCTGCTGCACGTTTCTTTCGACTATTTAAAACTCTTCTCCACATTGAACGTGCCATAAATTTAAAGACTTTTGTCTGTCTGTCGTCGTCGCAATTAAACACACAAAATTCATCGCTCATTTTACCTTGTTGTCTTATTGTTCATTGTTCGGCAGTTGTCTCTCTCTCTCTGTGTGTGTGGCACTGTATGTGGCATGCGTTTAATTGTCTGTAGCAAGAACAACAACAGCTGCAGACTCGTTTTAATTACGCACCTATTCTATGCAACAACATCATTTCAATTGAATAAAAACTCAAACTGCATTCTGCAAGAAACAATAAAAAATAAGTAACAATACACATACAGACACACATTTGAACTGTCTCACACATACATTCCTATACATACACACAGGAACAAACACACAAACACACACACATAGAATGCAATTGCGCAATTTGTTTGCGGCCATTTTCCATGTATAATGAGAGCATACAACAATTTCCTTTCATGTCGCTTGACAAGACCCAACGGCATTTTGACAACAACAACTACAACAACAGCAATAACAACAACAACAAGTAGTGAAAGAAGAAGCAGCAACATGTCTTTTTAAAGCCTACGCCGCCCTCTGAACTCCCTTCCTTATTAAGTAGTTCAATTAAAACTTAAATGCACATTATTAATGAGTTTTTATTGTTTAATGTGCAAAAACTTTTGTTCGCCTTGCGGCCAACTAGCAGTCTCTCTTTCTCTCTCTCTCTCTCTCTCTGTCTCTCTTTTACTTTCTCTCTTTTCTCTACTTGCCACATATGTATGTGTGTGTATCTGCTCAAAAACTGCTTGCATATTTTATAACATCTTTCACCGCACACATCAATTTTAAAAGGCACTTCCGCAAAGTCGCCTTTTGTGGCACATTTTAAATCGCTTGAAATTAATTGTTATCATTATATAGTAGTACAGGGGAAAACTGTATCGAATTATAGGATTTCCGCGTTGATATTGCTATAGATTAGTTGGAGCCAGTTACCGCCAGCAAAATTCAACCACGTTTCTGACACTCTAAATTGTCAAATGTGCCAATTAAGCAACCAAAAGAAGTTGTGACTGTTTTCCACTGTCTCTTCTCAGCCAAATTATGTACTTGGCCAACAGAAACTAACCCTTAAAACTTAGAATAGAAGATTTAAGCCCTTTGCCTTTGTCACTTTTAACTGATGCCGAGACATTAACGCGCTTTATTAGTTAAATTTATTATAATCATCATCAGCAGCAGCCAGTCATGCTCTTAACTGGTTTCAATTGCTGTTAGCTTGTTTGGCTTAGTGTCGACGGCGGCAACACAACAAAAGCCGTGTTCCATAGTTTCGGGCGTCGCAACGCCTAAAAGTTTCCGAGATTTTGGCATTGTAATGAAGCTTGTTTATAATTTATGCGCACTTAAAGGTGTGATGCCAAAGACAACGCATTAGGCTCTGTTAATTTCCCCCATGTAAGCCAATCCTACCTACTACCTCCTACTTCTACTCACCACACTCCTCTCGGGGATTTACTGGCAAACTGAGCGTAACTCACTTATTATTGTTGTTGTTGTTGCTGTTGTTGCTGTTATTTGGGGAGCTCTCAAAGCTTTTGGCTTTGCTTCTAATACAAATTCATGGCTGTCATTGCAAGCACTTGATTTGCTACTATACATGTGTGTGCCTCTATCTGTGTGTATGTGTGTGTGTGTGCGGTAATCTATCTTAATGTATGCACAGACACACAGACACACAGACAGACAGACGCAACGACAGCCATCCACAGATTAGCCTGCCGTCGATGTATTTTCGCCTGCGGTTTTTCGTCAACTCCCACACACAAAGTGCCTTTGATTATAGTTCATTTTAGTCAATCTCTAGTCATTGTTGTTGTTGCTGCTGCTGGTTGTTTTTGTTTTTGTTGTCGCTGTTATTGTTGTTATTGCTTTTTCGCGTATTACCTAATTTGGCAATGTGTGTTTAGAGCCATTATACGCTGTAACCAACAAATAGGTGCTAAAGGGTCACATTAAGTTTGAGATAGATTTTGATAAGATGACGACTTAAATGTGATCTTTGAAATCAGAGCGTTTAGAAAACAGTAAGCTTCAATTAGGAGAGAGTAGTGATAATATAATGGTAGTAAATTTAAAAGAAAAGGTTTCAGCAGTCTGAGAGAAACTGGAAAGAGCAGTAAATATAAAAGAAAAATTAAAATGGAAGAGTTCATAGATTAGAGTTTAATAGAGAAAAGTGATTAGGTTAAATTTATAAGTGCCAATTTTCCAATGTCTCACATAACTATTTAAGTGATATTGTATGTATTGAAAATTCAAATTGTATATCAAAATTGTGAAAATTTCATTACAATCAGCATTTCATTACAGAGCTGAACACCAACCAAGTTGTGAATGTTGTTGTTGTTGTTTTCATTCCTGAAGGACACACATACTCAATTAGAACCCTTTTCAATTAATGCCACATTATGTGACACCTGCGGCAACTGCAGAGTACTTTATCAATATGCTGAGAAATGTGCCTTATTTATCTCATTTTGCCATTACGTATAGTATTTGTATTTGTATTTGTTGTTATATAGTATAGTTGTACTTGTGGAGTGTAATGAGAGCCGTAAGCTGTCTCAAAAACTCATTAGAGAGGGAGCATCAATTGAATGGACAGCAAACATAAATTGGCAAAAGCGACAAACATTTAATTGAATATTTTGGCCAAGTTATTGCAGCAATACGATAAAATGTATTGAGTGTCGCATCATTGGGCCATCGATTAGTGTAGTGCAGCTGGCCATAAATAAGCAAACTCCTTCTCTCTCTCTCCTCCTTAGTCTCTTGCCACTTTACAATATGTAATAATTTCAATTTACAATATGTACACTATATGATATGGTATACGATATTATATATGGTATGTGCTTGGATGATATCTTGTGTGACAGCAGCAGAGTCGCAAACGTCTTGGCATTGATGGATGGCATGGGAATGGCATTGGCGATAGCTGCTTTAGTCCCAGTTTAAAAGCGTCTATAACGGACATTTGAGTGCACAATTTATGTCAGTTGGCTGTGTGATATATTGCCCCGTCTTTCTATATATATACACTCTATAATGTGTAAGACCTGTTAATAGACTCGCCTTTCACTCAGTTTTCACCTATAGCGACTACTTGCCACTTGACTTGCCACAAATCGCAAGCGCAATCACAAAACAACAACAGTCTCATTATTTATTTATATATAATTTCGCTTTGTTGTTCGGCTCGATCAACCCTCGCTCTGGGGGATTCACCCTCGCGGCCAATATTCGCATATTTTATTAAATACAATTCAATAAAGCAAAATAAAGCCCAAATCGAGGGTTCACTGTTGGCTGTTGATGCGATGGCTATTTTGGCAAAACATTAAGCAGCGAATTGAGATGAGAAGAAGATTCTAGTAAGGGAAGGAATTAACATGTTGCTCTCAAGGGGGGTGTTGGGTATGAGGCAGGGGGATGGCTCAACTTACCCCCCATTGTTATTATAGCTGTTGTTTAGTTGCTTTGCTTGTTATTGTTATGAGCGCATATCTGTCTGGATTGCTGTCTTTCTGTTAGTTTTTTTTATGCGATTTAGCATATAACAAACACATTACTGGCTCACCCTCCCCCTTTCCCCTGGCAGGACATGCCCCCTGCCTATTGCGCTCTCCCTTCCTTTTCCTCCCTCTCTCATCTGTGCAAATATTTTGGCAAAAGGCAACTTAATGCTTAGCCGAAGGGCTAATGTTTATGAGTGTGTGTGTACGTGCGTATGACTGTGTGTATATATTTATGAGTGAACGTGTGTGTGTGAGTGTGTGTGTACTTTAACGCGGTTGAGTGGTCATATTTGATCGGCGCGCTTGATTTTTTTCTTTTTTTTCTTCTTTAATACATAGATTTTATATGCTGCCCTCTTTCCCATTTGATTTTGTTTTTTTTTGCAAAGTGATTTCTGATTTTCCTTTTTTTTCCCATTTTCCCCGCTCTCGTTGCTGTTGTTGTTGTTGTGTCTGTGATTCGTCTTTGATTTGTTTATGCGATTTCATAAAATATTTATCCTGCAGCGTAGTTGTTAAATCGCCTGCAATGACTTTCCCTTTTGCCAGTCCACATGCTGGATGGGAGAATGAGAGGGAAAATGAGGGGGGAGAATGTTGCCTGAAGCGACATCCTGGCAACTGTCTGTCGAGTGTTTGATCTTCAGCCTGCTTATTTGACTTCACGCTCGATTGCCAAAAATAATTTGATATGAAAGAAATAAACTGTAATTGTTTGCTGATTGAAAGTCGCTCTGTTTGTTTATTACATTCTCTTTTTCTATCGAATTTTTCCCGGTTTTCCTCGATTTTTGCTAAATTTAAAAATCCAAATACGCAACATTAAAAGATTGCTTATAAAATGTTATTAAAATTACAAAGTGAAATTCAGCAAAGCGAAATAAAATCAAAAAGTAACAGCAGCAGATGCGCTGAAGAAAAATGCTGTGAAAAATCTTTACAAGTGATACAATTTTATGGCTTTCTCGCTGGAAAAATAAGAGAGCAACAGCAACAACAGCAATAATAGCATCAGCAACAACAACAACAACTGCAGACAGGGTCCAGTCCAGTCGCAGTTTCCATTCATTTGGCGTAATAAAAACATTCAATGAGCTTGCTGCCCCCAAAAACTGACCCCAACTACAACATAAAGAAAATTGGCGAGAAAAGCGACGGCCATTGAAATGGCTTTCAATGGGAAAACACACACAAACACAAACACACACACACAACTGACAGGGCAGGGGGCGTGGCAAAAAAAAATAAAATAAAATAAAATAAAGAGAGAAGAACCCATTTGATTTTGAATAAATTGAGTAAAGTTGCAGGACGCTTGAAAAGGAGGCAACAAAATTAAATATCTTCTTCTCTATAGAAGTGCCTGTACTGCCCTCCCCCTCTCTCTCTCTCGCTCTCTCTCTCTCGCTCTCTCTCTCTCTTTATCCTACTCTACGCACTACGAGCGTGCGAAATCACGCACAGAACATAAGAAGCCAAAAAAAGCTACATAAAAAGAGCTTCAGCAAAAAATGCTGTAACTCGGAGGGAAGCTCATTAAAAAACGAAGGCTCCACAAAAAAATAGACCATGTGAAGTCAAACAAACAGCAAAACGAATGGGAAAGAAAACGCGATAGGCAATTTTATTGAATAGAAGTTTGTATATCCAAATAAATAAAAAACAAACTGTAGTTATTTTAAGTTAAGTCTCAGAGTAGATTGAGCTATCTTCCAATTTTAAGGATTATAAATGTGATTGATCTTAACAGTAACCAAATATAAAATTTTTGAAAAGTGACAACTGCTTCTACTATAATAAGATATAATGATAAAGAATCAGATCAATCAGATCTATCCTTGCTCTTCTACAATGATAAAAAGAATTGACTGTTATATTTCAACACAACATTGTACACTGAAAAAGTGTTAGACTGTTAGACTTAACAATGCCTGTTACCAACTGAATTCCACTGCTACTTGGCCACACTCACACCCCGTCATTTGGCACTCCCAACTGGCCAGAACTAACGGCAACTATACAAAGCGAAACTTTCGACTTCATTTGCATACATAGCGCTCCCGAGCAATGTAATAAAAAATGATAAAACTCTCCAGAGAGCAAGCGAAACATCAGAAGCCAGCGGCACACATACTACAAAGAGAGAACGAGTGAGAGCGGGAGAGAGGCGGGGAGATGAAGAGAGGGAGAGTGCCAGGAGAATGGCATATAACGTGGCCAACTCTAGCAAGTTGCTAACTGTGCGTGCTGTCCCCTGGTGGCGTTAGCGGGTCACAAGCCGAGCCAAAGGCTCTGGCTCTGGCTCTGGCCACAAACGAACCAGCTCCCCAGTTGCCACGTTGCCACATTTCCTTCACCTCTCCACCTCGGCCACGCTTTGCCCCTTCGTCCTTGGTCCATCGTCCTGCGTCTAACCGAAACCACCTAAAAATGAGCTGATTTCAAACAAAGCTGTGTTGGCGTCGACGTCGGCATTCATTGTGCAACTAAGAGCCTGGTCGGGATCCGGTCAGAAACAAAGGCGGTAACTAGGCCAGCATCTGTGCTGATTTGAGGTGTAGAGGAGAGGAGAGGAGCGAGGAGAAGAGAAGAGGGATTGATGTGAGGCAACTTTCGGCATCTGTGTGTGTGTGTTGATATTTCGAGCTGTTTCAAACCCCATTTCGCGCATTTTCTTTGCGCTTTTCAATCTACAGCAGCTACTACTGCTTGGTCCTGGGTTAAAGCCTGGCCAGAACCAGCACCGAAAAGGAGCTGCCAAAAAAAAATTAAAAGAAAAAGAAAAAGTAAAGCTCAAAAATAAAAGGAAAACAGAAATCGCACCCCTCTATCAACCAATTAAAGCAGCGGACCTGCAATTTTTTGCCTCTGTTTCCTTTCTTTGTTCCTTTTTGTAAGCGAGTGTGTGTGTGTGTGTGTGTGTGTGTAGTGTATTAAATTTAAAATAAATGTTTTTCTTTTTATGCCGTTGGGACCTCGGCAAGGACTTGGGCTAATGAAATGCCATTTAGAAAGCGCGCCAAGGCCGCAACATGATGTATGACAGCCGCTGTCCCCCGGAACATTAAAGCTAAATACATCGATTCCAAGGGGTCGCTAAAGATGAAGCCACAGGGAAAGGGAAGGGGAAGGGGAAGGTAGAGAACGTGGGAGTTGCCACTAAATATATTTTAATTAAAATTAATTGTTTTTGACAAAAATTAGGCACAACTTTGCTCATTCAAAGTTTATGAGAACTACTTATAAAGTTTAATTAGAAAAGATTTCTCGGGCATATATTAGACAAAATAAAGATAGACAAATATGGCAGCGCTATGATGCTAAAATAATAATAATAATAAAAATAATAATAATAATAATGAAGAGATATATTTTAATAATGAATATGTCTTCGCTAGCATTCAGACAAAATAAAAATAATAATATTAAAGAGATATATTTTAGTAATGGGAAGCAAAAAACAAGAAACTATGTAAATAGCTTAACTGCTCTTAGTTGACGTTAAATTAACAGATAAATTTAAAAATAAAGCGAAATGAATTATTGAATTTTTAAATTTTTAAATATATCAAGTTCTTGTAATTTAATGTATTCACTAGTTTATTTAAATAATCGCTATATTTGAAATACTAGCAGATAAATATAAAGAGAAGTACTTGCCGAAATCTTTGATTTACAATTAATCTTTGTTAACAAGATCATGGTAAATAGAAATTTAGCCTATAGTTAAAGAATACATAAAACTTACATAGTCAGTCAGATTTAAGAAAGAAGATGATTTAAAATTTGATAACTTGATCAACTACAAGTTTGAGGTTATCGTGTAGATGAAATAATCTACTTATTATCATTTAGTTTAAAGTTTAAAGCTTCTACTTTAAGTTTAAAGCTCCTGCTGTGCTTTAAAATAAAAATGTTAATTTTAACTTTGTTATCTTCGATTATTTGGTAAAGAATTCCCGTCATTTTCGAGTTTATGCTGTTATCGCTGAATTTGGCTACTGCAGCAAATGGAAATGACATCTAATTATGAATATGTTTCGACACATGAAGAGCTCTATAAACAGACAGACAGACAGACAGACAGACAGACAGACGGTTGGACAAAGTGACAGTGAGACAGACGAACACTATTTGCATTAAAACTGACCAAACAAAGTTGAGCTGAGTCTAATTTGGCTGACTGCCTGTTGGCACAGGACACACACGTTAACACACACACACACACACACACACTCATACACGTTAACTTATTCAAACAGCCAGCACTTGGAACTTGGTAGTCAAAGGAGCAGCTGGCTAAGAGGGGAGGGAGAGGGATGGTGAAGGGGAGGTAAAGGGGAGGACAATCCCCTCGCTTGGACATGGCTATGAAAATGACAATAATAAAATTTAATGTGCACATAGACGCATATGCATGTCACTTATTCCTGCTCTATATATATGTGTGTGTGTGTGTGTGTGTGTGTGTGTGTATGTAAATGTCCTGAGTTAACCGTAAAAACGTTTCCGACTGTTGCAGCAGCGCCAAAACCGAAAAAAAAATAAAAATTTAGAAAGATAGTAAGCTGCAACGTCATGTGGCAGGCAGCAGGCAAGTGTAGGTAGAGTTGAAAGTCATCTAGGTATTATAGGCAAAGGGGAGTAGATAGAATAAGGGCGGTGTGTGGCACTTCAAGTCGAAGTTCGTTGCTTGCAAAATGAGACAGGCGTGTGTGTGTGTGCGAGTGAGTGTGTGTTGGAGTGTGTGCAGCAGACCAAAACACTTCCTACCGCTTTGGCCAAGTATCATTAAAAATATAAAAGTATTTTATGCACACAAAGGGAGACAGAGAGAGACGAAGTTTACTGCACATTAAGCTCGTCATATGACTAAAGTATCCATGTGTCCTTGTGAGGCTGTGTGTGTGTAACCTTATATACTTTATATATATATATATCTTTTTTTTATTTTGAGCACATTGTCGTTGACTTTTTTGTTGTTTTTTCGCTCTCTTCTCTCTCTCTCTGTCGCTCTCTTCTCTGGCAAGTCATTGTCATTTGGTCAACTGCAAACAGCTGCCAGTTTTCAGTTTTCAGCTACCATCTCCCCCTCCCTCATGCAACCACCCCTTCCCTTATCAGTTTTCTGTGCCCCCAACTCAGGCTTTGTGTCGTGCCACTTCATTATCATGTTAATTTTGTTGTAATTTGCTTGCTAAATGTTGCCAAGTTGTCGTTGGCCATTTGGAACATTTTCCGAGTCGCTTCTTTGCATATTTAACATTATTTATGCTTTTTTGTATGTTTTCATATGGAAAATTAGAATTTTTTCAACTTGCTCCCTCTTTTTCTCTCACTCTCTCTCTCTCTCTGTCTTGTTGGCTTTTACTACTGCTACTCGACTAATTTGCCAACTATTTTCGCAACGAAAGTTTTCTTTTGTCATTTTGTGGTAACTTTTTGGAGCTTTGCCACACACACACACTCACACACACACATACAGAGTCAGAGATAATATATGCCACGAATTATTGTCCCAATCATGGCTCTGCGGCCTTTAGATCCCTACCAATTGTTGCTCAACTCTCTCCTCTCCTCTTGTCTCGTCTTCCTCTTTAAATGTGTCCTGTGCCATTGTATCCTTTGCTCTCTATTGTCTGCCTTTGTGTGTGCAAGGATAATGATGTGCATAGCTCTTAACTGCGTATGTCAGCTAGTCAGTCAACCAGTTAGTCTGTTAGTCAGAGTCAAAGAGTCAATATTTTGTTTGTAACGTTTATGCTAATTATGCATGTTGACATGCAAAACTGTGTCACCGTACCGGGCCTAATTATACTCGAGAGATTTGCGTCGAGGCATACTATAAACCAGCTTTTTGCCTATGACGACATTAGCTCACTCACAAGTAGCAAGCTCATATTCGGGGCTACAAGTCCACCATATTGTTGCCTGTAGTCCCTGTGTGTTAATTGATTGAAGTAAACATTGTATGCAGAGCAGTTAAGTGACTATAGGACACCCTGTAAAAACTATTAAATCAATACAAGTTAACTCAGATAAATTCATTTGTAAAAAAATAACATAAATATAAAATAGATTAGTCTTTGACCTGAAGAGTTGTAATACTTTTTTGTTTATTTAAGATTGTCGTGATATTTTTAGATTCTATTAAATTCTTCTATAAAACTCTTTCCATTAATTGATTATTGTATTTTTAAACGTCCCTCCTTTTCAATTATTTATTAATTACAGGGTCTAATTATGAGTAGCTTGTTAGCTTTATCAAACATTTATGAATCAAATTGAGACCATTTAAATTGGGGCTAAATAATTAACCATCTTAACAAACTTTGGTTTGGAAATATGTGAGTAAACGGTTCAGCTATCTTGGGCAAATACTCTAAATAATTTGCAGAGGTCGTTTTAAAGGGAATTTGCCATCTAAACGCCTCATTGCACCAAAGATTTTCATTAGAATCTCTGTGGATACTCTGTTTCTCATTTATGCGCTCAATTTGGGACTTAACCATTCGAACTTAACTAACCAAACAACAAATTGGTTTGCGCTCGAAACGAATCAATGAAAATCGATGCAGACGCAGCGGGCGGTTGTCCTTCCCCTGATCCCCCGATCCCCCGAAATGTTCCCCTGATGTCCCCTGTTGTCATCTGTGTGGCACGCAGGACACACGAGGACGACTACGAAAATAATTGACAGCAATAGCAGCAGGAGCAGGAGCAGCAGTTGGGCGTTCAACTGAGTGACAGAGAAATAGACAGGCAGAGTCAAAATCCTTTGCTGCGGCAGAATTGTTATACTCAGGATACGTGGGATCCTGGCAAGCTGCAACTGCTGCTGCTGCTGCTGCCGCTGCTGCTGCGTCTCTAGAAGTTGCTGTGGCGTTTTCTAAATTGGAAATGTCATTGAGGCGTTTAACTTGCATGGACATGGAACGATTGAAGCCTGGCAGTCAGGCAGAAGGCACGAATTTAACGGTAAAATCAGTTAAAACGAACTGGCAACTAGCCAGATTCCAACCCAGACTCAGACTTGGAGTCGGAGTCTCAGTCTGGTCAGAACAGGTCATGGTAGATGAAATCCATATCCGATTCAGGAGTCTCTATGTGTATCTATCTCTCGTTGGCCAGCAAATGACAGCCAATTGTTGCTGGCGGCCACTTAACAGCTGACGGCGTTAGCCAGCAGCAAAAATCAAACGGAAAAGAGAATTTTCCCCCATTTTCCTTCACTCTCACTCACTCTTACCTGTGGTAGAGACAATAGGCAGTTTGCAGAGAAGGGAGAAAACTTGACAAAAGCAATTTCAGTATGCCGTCTGAGTTGAGCTGTCGAATGTGCCTTTTATTTCTCTTATATTTGAACTCATATCTCTGCTGTCTCACTCACTCACTCAATAACCCTCTCTTTTTCCCCCTCTCTCCATTTCAGACAACAAATTCATCTGCGACTGTCGTCTACAATGGATCTTTGAATTGAAAAATCGCACACGTCACCTGCAGCTGCGTGATTCGCTCGAGAATTTCATTTGCTCACTGCAGGAGCCGAAACTTTCACATTTTGTGGACCCGGTGCCATCACACATCCTGGATGTGCTCAACATTGGCGGCTTCACGGCCATCGGCAGTAATAGTGCCAGCATGGGAGGCATTGGGAATAGTGTGAGCAGTGTAAGCAGCAATTATGCAACACTGGATGAGTTGAACGGTGGCAACAACATTGGCTCTAGGAAGCATGCCTCAAGCAAATCCCGTCAGGCATTGCGTGGCCAACGGCAATTCACAGATGTTGCCGAGAATGTTGTGGAATCGAAGCTGCGGCAAAGACGCAAGCGACAGCAACAGCAAAAGGATGTGGCCGGTGTGGCAGCTGTGGCACAAACGCAAAAACGTTATGATTACTACGATGAGGCAAATGGTGGTCATGTGTCTGGTCTTGGATTGGGACACGGTGGTCTGGACATGGATGACAATCTGAATCTGCATAAACAGAGTTCGTTCTATGGCGCTTCGAGTTCAAGCAGCAGCAGCAGCGGCTCCGTCTTGGCTCACAATGATGTGGACTTGCTGCTGGGAGGTGGTGGCAAGTTGCACCAACCTCAACCAGGAGATGCTCTCGACGACATGGCCAATAAGAATTCGTTAAGTGTGCGTCTCTTTATGCTGAAACCCGAGATGCTGCCCTGCCACGATGAACTGAGCGATCCCACCGAGTTGCCCCTCTCCCGAGATCTCATGGATGTGCGCAGCAATGCGGGACAGGATCAATTAAATAATGGTTCTCCAATGCAGACACTCCAGATTGCCGTGTGTGTGCTGCTCAGCTCGGTTGTAACACTGTTCAGTCAGGGTTGAGCTTAAATCCAATCTAAGATGATGATGGTTGGCTCTCGTTCAACAGCTGCAACTGCTTTGCATCCGATGAGTTTTCTGTAATTCTGTAAATACTCGTGAGCATTCATTTGGTTGTTCGAAAGTAAAGAAGATGCCTAGCTCCTAAGTCAAAGTGAGAAGCAGCCAACTTCTTGTTTAAACTATTTTGGAAACGAGCTTCTAAACACACACACACACACACACACACACACAGGAACACTACACCCACACAGACACAGATACAGAAACAGAAACACAGTGAAATCTAAACTAAAGTCATGTAAATATGTAAAAATTGAGATTCGATTAACCTAACTAATTTAATCCTAGCTGATAGCGGATAGCTGTAATATTAGTCTCTCGACTTTGACGCAAACTTAAAACATAACCGAACTACAACCAAACAAATTGAGAACCTCCGAGCAAACTGGCGTTTCATTTAAACTCAAACTAAAAAACTGCAAATCGATCCGAAAAACAAAAATAATAAAAAAAATAATCATAATGCAAAAATGAATTAATGAAAATTTAAAACCAAATGCAAACACTGTACTACATAGAATTTATAGTTTGACTAGCCATAGAGTTGAATTCGTTTTGAGATTCGTTTAACTTGAGCAAGGTACACACTACATACAGTAAATACTTGGAAAGCGCTAAACGTCTTAGGTACAGTGAGGTCAACAACTAACTAACAAAGTAGAGTCAGTTTTAGTGTACTAAGGTCCACATGAGGCATGCCTGTAAAAAACAAAACTTGATAGAAGCAAAAAAAACGAAGCAAAACCCAGCTGAAATTAGATACAGATACAAAAGTACAGATACAGATAGATACAGATACTTAGATACATAGAGAGTAATATAGCCTGCATCTGGGTTCGATCTATATACGAGTATAAGTATATATATATGTAATACTTAAGATTGCTTTCTAATTATAAGTCACACACTCACACCCAGTAACACTCACTCCCTGTCTTTAGAGCTGCTGCTGCCACGCCCAAAAAAAATATGTGAAAGAGCAAAAGAAAACCAAAGTATAACTGTCGCCTACTTTTCCATTTTCCAAGAACTCATGCGAATTGCCTAACTTTACTTTTACTTTTACTTTTTCATTTGCTGCACTCAACCATAAATCGAAAATTGAATAAGTGAATAAATAATAATTCAAATAAATTGCGAATTTAAAGTACTCATTTGAATAGATTCAAATTTTTAGCTGATGAATGAATGAATACAACTACGAGTATATAAAACCGAAATCAGAACCCAAAAACCAAAAACCAAAAGAGCAGAAATATGCATAACGATTTTTGTAGCTTAAGACTGAATAAATAAAGGTAAATTATGATAATATATACACAACATATACTACACTATATACAAATGTATGTTTGTGTGTATATGTGTGTGTGTAACATGTATTATTGTATTGTATTTGTATTGTATGTTTAATTGTATTGTAATAAATGCAAGCTGGGGGAAAGGGTAATGCAATTTATATAGAAAACAATAACAAAATGAATGATCATTAAATGAGAAAAACAAAAATATGGAAAATGGAAATGGAAAACTCATACATAAATATATACTTACATACATAACATACAAACATAAAGTTAATATACATAAGTGCATATTTCAATTTATTTAAGCTCGTCAATAAATTTATTGCCAATTTCATTATGCACAAAAATATAATTTTCATTTTTGCAAAAAAGTAAGAAAAACCAAAAACAATCTGCAACCTTTTCATGTTTAATTATTGTGTATTTATTAAAGGAAATAACTACAAAACAAAAAACACAAATTTGCAAAATATGTAAGTGTAAAGAAAAACAAGAAAACACAACAACTATTATTACAGAATTCAAATAGAACAAAAGAAAATAAAACAAAATTAAAGAAACGTAAAGAAAAGAAAAGGCAAAGCATTAGAAGCAAGCATAGTTTTTAGTGGACAATCAGCAGATTACAAAGGAGAGCAAAAGTGAAATAGAAGGAGAGAGGAGAGAGGATGAGAGCAAAGCATACTTCAAAGAAAATTGGTCAATAGCCAAAACTAAAACGGGAAAACTTGACAGTTTAGCAGCACGCAAAAAGCAAACGAAAAACAACACTTGAACAAACGCTAAGAAAAAACTATAAAAACTACAAAAAAAAGAAAAAAAAACTCATAAGAAAATGGAAAATTAGTTTAAGCAAATGAACATAAGCTAAATGTATTTAGAGTTTTGATTAGAACTAAGCGCAATAAGAAAGTTAAATAAATGTGCAAAAAGGAAAATGGGAAATGGGAAATGGAAATGGAAAATGGGGCAAACCCAAGTGAAACTTCTGAGCAAACAGCACATTTTACTGGTGTTGTTGTTCTGCAGTTTGTTTTAACAATTTAACAAATTCTATTCGGTTTTTTTTCTTGGTAACTTTCAATTGTCAAATGCTTTGATTTTGCTTTTGCAGCTCCCCCCGTTGAGACTCAAAATGCTTGAGGCCTCTTAAATAAGTGAATATTCGATAAACTAGTTTAGTAACTCAATCTAATGCATTAAATGCTTGTAATAAATTAAAAAACTTAACTAACATTTTATTTAGCCATAAGTTTAATTTAAAACTTTCAAAAAACCAAAGACTCTTGAGTTCCTGCTCTCAACTGTAGCTTTGCCTGATTTAGGTTTATGTATCGCTATGCAAATTGTTTGAGTTTTCGTAACTTTTATTATACATAAATGGTAAACAAATAGCACCGAGTAAATTAATTTTTAATATATATATAAAGATATTACAATTAAATGTAGCTTACATAATTATTTTAACTTAAATGTACACAACAAAAAGGATACAGTGAAATATTTACCAAAAACAAATAAACAAAAGAAAAAACAGAACCCAAAACGAAAACATAATTATAAAATACTTATATAAATGTACTTGATGTAAGAAGTTTGCTAAAACGATAAAAGAAAATGTCAAGAAAACTCCCAAAAAATATATATATATATTAAATGCAGATTCTGTGGCAAGTGTGTGTGTGTGTGTGTGGCGTGTGGCAAGGCGAAAGCGCATTCGAGGGTGTGGCTAAAACGAAAACGAAAACATTCCAAACTGCATCCCCCGCCCCACCCCCACATTTGCGTGACAAAAACAATTTTGAATGAAAAACGTCTAAATATATTTAATGTAAAAAAAAGAATTCATTAAATTGTGTGTTTTTATTCACTTTGGAAAAGGATACAAGGATGTGCGCTCGCTCGCCAAATTCTAATAAATAAAAGCTTCCTTTTCGCCTGTTTTATCACTTCCGCAATTTAATCGCGCACAAAGCATTTCGCCGTTGTGCCACAAAGTATGCCTGGCATTATGCGGAAGGACACAAAAGCTGAAATATGCGCCGTAGGACTAAATTGCAAACGCGATTTTCGCTTTTGTTGTGCGCGAAATATTTTACTAAATTTCATTATTGATCGATTGTCGATGGAGGCGAATGAATGGAGGTTGTATGTGGCATGTTGCAACGCACCATTCGCCGCATTAGGTTTGCATAAGAAATTGCTAAAAGGGGGGAGGCAACACACACACACATACACACATTACTCATACGCCGCGTTGCGTCTAATGAAGTTGTATCGCATATGGTGGGAATAAGCCGCCAATCGGCGACGCCTGTTTGCCACTTCATAAATGGCTGATTGAACGGGGGGCGTGTGGGCGTGTCGTGTCGGTGCTTGTCTGTGCGGTTGCTGCTACAAAATAAGAGAGTGGCAAACAAGTATACAGTATACCAAAAAAAAAAGGATAAGGTAACGTGAAAAGTCTGCAAAGTGATAAATTGGATTCAAACAGTGGAGCAGATTTATTGATTTCATGGTGGCACAGGAGGCGGAATAGAGCCACGTCAAATTGAATATACGCCAGGAGCGACAAAAATCAAAAACAGATATGCAAATACATGCACACACACCCACACACACACACCGACACACACACACCCCCATAGACAAGAAAATGGCGCTGGAATGAACGTTAACAGCATGCAGAATATGGGAAGGGAGAGGGGTGTTAAAGGACTAAGCGAATCGCGTTTTTTTTGCTAGCCAAACGACGTGCAACGTGTCAAATTTTTGCAACTGATTATGCCACAGGCTAGAGCGAGAGGGAGAGAGAGAGACAGAGAGAGTCAGCGGAAGTGCATTGCATTCGAGTGCGTGTGCAAGTGTTGCCTACGTCACGCCAGGGTTGCCAGACGCGTTGCTAGACGATAATATCAAACAAAACGAAAACAACAACATCAACAGCAACAACAACAACAGTGGCAATAGCTAACGTGCCTCTATGTGGGCTGCCAAGTGCCCGCGGCTCAAGCTGAAGTGTTGCCCCTCTCTATGGGTAGATAGGGAGAAGGATCTGCCATTCGGTCCCTATTATTACGCGATATGCCAGGCAACGGCCACAGGCATTGGCAATGCCAGTGACGACGCAGTCAACAGCAAATGCGGCTAAAAAAAATCAATCAAGCGTCATAAAGCACTGCAAGAAATTTTAATGAGCTAAGCTAAAGCTTAAATTATTATTGCCAAATGGAAATGGGTAAGGACAATTCTCTTTAGAGCACTCATGAAATTGTGGGAGCTGTGGAAAATGTAGGACATAATTCTTCTTCAATCTTTTTGGGAGCAGTCTGGAATGAAGTTTACTGTTTAAACAGATTCCAACAATTCAAGGAGTAGCTAGTTAGAAGTTGTTTGAAAACTAAATGGTTACCGTCAACCAAAGCAACTCAATATTGGATCACAGTGTATTTATGAGGAATGGCTAACCCCAACTCCTGGTCATAAACTCCGTGTCCATGTAGCTTATGGCGACGACGGGCTCAGGCAGTGCATGTGATTGACATCTGTCTATGCCGCAAAAGGCGGCAACATGTCCTGCAATTTGCGTGGAATTTTTCTTTACTTCTGTTGCTTTTCTTTGAAATTTGTCTTTTTTTTCCCCCATTCATTTTTCATATTTGCAAGCTGATTGTTATTATAATTCCAAGGACTCGTGTGCACTGGCAGTTGTGGCATTGCTGTTGCATGGCAGTTGAAACTTGTAAGTTGCGACTTGCAAGTTAATCAAATAGAACAGACTGTCGTATCAATGTGGCACTCGGTGAGGTTGTTACCTTTGACATGCTAGCAGCGGGGACATAGGGAGCAGAGAAAAACTAGTGGGAGGGGGGTTGGTCCGATAGTAATAAAGTTAACTTGGCAAAACAACTTGGCAATGATGTGAACTTTATGCGCATGCTAAATGTCGTTTGATGCAGCGATCCAAGGATCAAAGGACACAACCAACGAGTGACACGCTCCGGCGGATGCGTCCAGCTAAAAGCTTTTGGCCAAAACGCACAACAACAACAACTGCAGTTAACATGTGTGTGTGTGTGTGATAAAAGAGAGCGAGTGAGAGGTACAGGTAAATATTGGGAAATTGTATCGAGCCAAGTGAAGCATGTCGTAAAAAAAGGCAAAATATTTAACAAAAACTACTGCTGACTTTTCGAAGATTAAATACTCTTGCTTATGAAATGTTATACTGGTAAGTAATAGAAAAATATATAGAAAAGTATTGAGAAAGTATTAAGTTCGCAAAAAATTCGATTATAAATTCATGACAGAGAAATATTTTGTGATCAATCCTATTTCATTTATCAATTATATAAAGCTATATATATTTTTGTGAGATTCATATTTTTTTAAAAATAAGTAAGCTGCCTTTTTCGAAGCATACTTTCTATACCCTATCTTCTTTTTGTTTTAAAAATTCGAAACTGTTACGCAAGACAGCAGCAGGAAACATGTTAAGTGAAATTTCCGTTTCTAGCTTCGTCAGTTTTATTATGCAATTATAAATAAAAGGAGAATGAAAACTCGATTCACGTATGACAAAGTTTCCTTTGACTCTAGCTAGAGTATCGCAATCGAAATCGAATCGTTTATCTGGCCATTTCAATTCTCTAATGGATTTAAAAAGCATGCAATTATCAAGTAAGAGTACTTGGCACTTTGAATGCACTTCAAAGAGGACTTCAACCAACAACTTAATACATTGTCATGTGACAACTCTTTCGTTGGTGTTTTTTCTATCTTTGTTTTATTTATACATTTTCGTATTTATTTAAGCTTTTGTCGTTATGTTGGTGCATAGCAAAGTTCACCTGCCAGTTCAACAAACACTCTGGCCATTGTTGTTGTTGTTGTGGCAAAACTTTACTCATTGGGATTATGTGCTAGCTGAAACTATAACCCGATTTAGATGGAATTTAGAGCGGGTGGCGGGGAGGGTAAGGTTCATAGTTTTGTATATAAATTAAAACCGCAAAGTGTTTGGCTAAAGCTGAGCTTGACATTTCCCAATACTCGTAGTTGGGCTAGGAAGGCTGGGCAAACACAATGCAAACAAACCGTTTAGAAATGTCTCAAAAATGCAGAAACGACAAAATACAATTTAACCACAATTCGAATTGTGGCAAAACAACAAGCCAGACGCACAGACAAATGAGAGACACACTGAGAGACGACGACACAGTTTGAGATGGTGGCAGTGGCAACAAAAGGCAACTCAGACCAAAAACCTGTCGAATAAATAGCTAACAATGTAAACAAAGTGCTTAGCCACTTTTCGGGGCTACGCTTATACTCTCTAGTTAAAATACCGAGTTTGTCGGGTATATCGAACTATTAAAAACACTTTATTAAAAGCAGAGTTTAAATTACAGACTAAGTAACTCAGCTCTTATGAACTTTTACTTCCTTTAATAATGATTTCAACATTTGCTGTTTCGTTGAAGTGTTTGAAAATTCAACCAAAGACTTAACATGACAGTTTTGTTGGTTAAGTATACGTCAAGTAAGCCTGTACTCTTTTGACAATTTTACTTTAAGTAGGGAGTCTTTCAGTCGAAAATGTTCAATTTTGTCAACAACTTTGGTTGCTCTTCTGGGACTTTCGGTTATTGCAAAAAATATGTCAATTATTTATGCTATGGTTTGATTTTATGTCTTGCAATCGGACCCATTTTGGAAAAGAGCCCAACGAAACCAGTTGGCCAATTGGCAATATTAATAACGTTTTTCACAGTTGCCAAAATGCTGCCAAATCGAAACTGGCATCCTAATTAGACAGCAACTGACAGGACAGCTGTCCTGGGCTGCCTCAAACACAAATAACCAATAGCAACTGCGACTCCAACTGCGTCTGCAACTCCAAATGTGTCTAATGAAGTCCTTGGCTGATTGATGGCCAGGCATTTCCGACAGTCCCCCGACTCCAAAAGCCAGGCTAAGAGACTCGATTGCCACACGATTAATAGATGTGACTCAATATGTCAGGCAGGCCCCATGAAGGCGCCAATTTCCGAAAACTAACTGGAGAGACAGGCCCAAGGAGAGTCTGCTCATTCCCCTCCATATCCTGTTTCTCCTCACTCCGCAGTCCGACTGATTGTGAGTGTCTTGCCAGTTTAATGGCCTCGCCTTTGATGGCCTGATCATTGCCCAAGTTTATTACTTTAAAATCGCAAAATGCGCCATAACATTAACATGAGCTCCACGATACTTGCGGAGGCGGGTGGGTTGTACTGGAGGGGGGACTGGGGTGTGTTGCGAGGTTGCCAGCTCATAAAATGGCTTTAAAAGGCTATAAATATAAATTGAAATTGCGTTGACAACAAAACGAAGAAATGAATAAGAAACTTTATCAGATCGACAGTAGACCAAGAGGAAATTCCAGCAAAGGATATCTTAAGCAGGATTTCTATTTAAGTAAGTTGTTAATTAAATTTGAATTTACAACTATATTAAATAATTCACTACAAGTTGCTGTATTCTGATACAACAAAATGCTGGCCTCATAGAATAGATAATAATATCTATTATAGTAATTGCATAACTTCCGCTACAAAATCGGAGAATTTTAATAAAACTTCAACACTCAAAGTTGAGATAGTTTAGGGAATAATTTGCTAGGCGATTGTGTGACGGGCAAAGCTTTAAGCTGCTTTTCACGCAATTTCCTTTATTATGTCGTGAATGGGATGCAGTTTGATTTTATTTTTAGCAAATAAGCCGAAGCAAATAACAACAGAGAGAAAAACAGCGACGCCTTTGCCCTGTTGCCTGTTGCCCGTTGCCTGCTGCCTGTTGCCTGTTTCCTGTTGCCCGGGGGCAATAGCAACCAATGACCCTTGCTGTGTCGTTGCCTAGTTACGCAATTGTCCCCCCATCCACAGTGCTCGGCCCAAAAGCCAGGCCCACAACCAAACGCCCTCAATCCGACGAGCAATCATTTCTACGGTCATTTGGCGAGCACCGTGTGCGCTACTCAGCCTTAAAATTGGAAAAAAATGTGTTGGCCAAGTCTAGAGAAGAGTAGAAGCGGGAACTGTAGCTGGTAGCTGGTAGCTGCAGCATCAGCATCAGTATCAGCTTCAGTTCCAGCTTCAGAATCAGCTTCAGTTCGAGCTTACTGCTCGTCCCTTTTTATGACTGGCGTTAAAAATGTGCAGCGCCCGGCGGCTCGAGTGCAATAAAAGTAAAACACATTGCCAAAGGCAGCTTGCAGCAATATTTGCGCAATATGGCCAGAGCCAGGATGGGCCAGGACAGACCAGGCCCGTCCAGGACATAGCCATCTATATGAGTCTGCCAAAGGATACGGCCTGCAGAGCATTATCCTTGGCTTGGCTGCGTTCATTATTTATTTTATTTTATTAGAAATTATTTAGTGCTGCAGCGAAAGCAACAAGAACAACACATTCCACCGCCTACTACTGCTTCATTTTGCCATTACCAAGAACTGCTCTATGCTGCATGCCGCATGCCGCATTCTGCACGGCCGGATTCGTTTTATTGTTATCTCAGTCATTCAACATGGGGCAAGAGAGCCGGCGCCTAAAGTGCATTAAAGTTGATTAATTTTATTAGTCGCGTTGCCTGCTTAAACACGGTAAACTTCAATACAAGACTTGGCAACAAGAGCAACTAGAAATCTGACACGAAACAGAGATTGAATGACTGGCATATACTCTGTAAATTAATTCTCTTTCACAGCAGTTTCAACTGTAGTTGCCTCTCTAAATAAAATTTGGTTTACAAAAGTATTAAACATATTTAAATTGATATTGAATGATAGGAAAGCGTTCTCTTGAATATATTGTCTACTACTACTACTTGAAATCCATTTCAAAGATTACAGGGTATTAAATTAAAACACCTTAATTCTCTTGCAGATGGTACCTTTCATTTTTCCACAGGTTCAGAATAGACTTTTAACTCCATTCTACGACTATGGACTATAATGATTGGTTTGATTGCTGTGCCGCAACTAATTGAGAATCGTTTTTCAACTTTATAAATTACATTAATCTATTGATGTTCAATGGGAAACGACTCTGAATTAAATTTGCACTAATTGTTCTTAAATATACTTGTTAAACTTTACACCTTTTCTGCACAAAAAGTCTGTGATGTTTTTATAATTACAGCTCATTGACTGTGGCACAGTGTGAGATGCGTGGAAAAACCAAGCAAAGTGATGGTTGAAAAATGCCTTTTGCAGTCAATTTGCTGCCTTTGAGAAATATTTTAAATGCCAGACTCAATTTACAATGAAATTTTCACTTAACGGCCGCAAATCAGTTGCATTCAGTTGGGAAAGAGAGGGGGAAAAACCTCATCATAAAAACGCATCAAGAAAAGCCGCCGCGGTGTCTGGTTGCAGCCTCAGAGATGTTGTTGTTGCCATTGTTGATATTGCTGCTGTTGCTGTTGCAGATGTTGTTCTTGTTGTTGCTGTGCATTTGGCAAGCGCGATTTGGTGATTGTCATCGATACGGATGCACATTATGCTGGCTCCGGTTACGTTGTCCTTTTGTCCCTACCACATGCTACCACCAGCTCACTCCGTTGCAACCATTTCGATACGAACCGGTGCAGCCAATCAGCCGCCGGAAGCGACAATTGCCAATTGGGCGCCATTTTACGCCAGCAACAACAACGGCAACAACTGCAACAACAGCAAAGGGTAACAGCCAAAAAAACCTCATCATTTGTTTCCATTTGTCTGCTTGGAGTATGGCTAGCTCAACGGAGAAAGGAGAATGGGAAACAACGTTTATGCGTTTGTTTGCGCGCATTTTCAATGCAATTTTCCCTGCTCCTTTCCACGCACTCCATTACGCGCCCCAAAGTATGCAACAGTCATTGGCAAACGCCGCGGCGCGTCGCTTTGTTATTTAGCCACTTGTTCATTTGACGGACGGACACTGGCGTCACCTCCAACTCCAACTCGAACTGTAACTCCCAGTTCCAGTTCCAGCTCCAACTAGCTACAACTCCAACTCGGAGGGTTTTAGTGAATGCACACCTGAAAATGACCATAATTAATTGCATGTACCTGTGGCCCCATTGACCCCATTGGCCCCCATGCTTCCAATTAGCGCCAGTTGAATGAATTGTCTGAATTGCAGCCTCTCTGGCGCGACACATTCTTTCTGATACCCTGCGGAGTGAAGGGTATTAGGACTCCACCATGCATTCATCTGAATGTATAAGAGAGGTGTGTGTGTCTGGAAGTTAGAGCCTTTGAAGAGCCTTTGTTCTTCTTCAAATCATTGTGTGTTTTGGACATTTAATAGTTAATCTTAAATTATTTATGTCTTATTGTGGAACTCTTAAGAAAGCTTACCATAATGTTTTTAATTTCAAAGGTTACTGCAAATAAGAAAGTAATTTGAAGATTCTTTAATTAAGTTTAAGTGAATGAGAGAGACTTTGTTCTTCTTAAAATTATTGTGTGTTTTGGGTATAGTTAATGTTAAATTATATAAATATTATTGTGGAACTGTTAAGAAAGCTTACCATCATGTTTTTCATGTCAAAGGTTACTGCAAATAAGAAAGTAACTTAAGGCTTATTTACTCACTCAAGATCTTTCTGACTGTTGGTTTTTACCTGAAAATCTTTGAATACCCTTTTCTGTAATATACTTGTTTACTCGTTCAACATAATTCTTTTCATGTCATATAAATTTTTTGCATTTTAATTACATTACGCATAAATATATTTTTATGCTTTCCGAGAAGTTGACTGACGTCCTCATCCAATTAAATATTTACATTCAGGTTGAGTTCCAAGAAATTCCTTTACCATATTGCTGACTATCTCCTCTACCTGCTATTCAGTATATCCCATATGTATTTTTTGCTGGATTCGATGCGTTTTGGCTTATTTGATGGAGGACCATCATTGACATCGAGTATTTCCCAATGTTTAACAACTTAACAGCTCTTAACTTGGCCACACTTTACCTACAAAAGTGGCCGACACTTGGTTACTCTGATTTTTTGTTGTTGCTGCCGAACTGCAGCATTCACACATACACAGATCACTTGAGCATTGTATGTGTGTGTGTGTGTGTGTGTGGGATTGTGTGGAGCCATTATAATCGAAGTAGCAGCAACAGCAAATCGGTTTCGCATGAAACGCAATTGTCTATAATTACATTATCCCAACTATCAATTAAACCAAATTGTCTGTCGGCCACGCCGGGACCTGGCCCGGAACTCTGCCAGACAGACAAACGCTCAAACGGACAGACAGACAGACAGACGGACAGACGGACAGACACACACGCATGGCACACACCCCTGCCACACACACACACCCTCCTCACACTCACTCTCTCACACACATTCCATTAGCTCTACAGCTGCAGCATAATGGTAGCTGTTATATGTTTTTGTGTTTGTATAACAAGGCCTCCTTTACCACCTACCTTCCACACCCCCCCCCCCCACCGCATACGTGAGTATCCTTCAGAGCAAGTGTGTGTGTGTGTGTGAGTGTGTAACTGCTGTGTGTATATTCACTTGTAATCCCCGCACACAAAAGCATTTAAATAATTTTACTGGCGCTGTCGACGCTGACGCTGATATCGGAGTATTTTTCAAGTAATTGTTGTAATAACAAACGCAAAAACAACAAGAGCAACAACAATACACACACACACACACACACATACATACATAGAGAGTCATGGCAATTACATGCACACACTCATACAAATAAACTTACATTGAAATATGGAATTCACAATTACATTTAGGCACACGCACACTCGCATACTCAATACTAACACACACACGCGAATTCAAATTGAAATTAAATGTTTATGCGTTGCACAAAATCGTGAATTTCATTTTGTAACTTAATTTTATGCTTAAACAAACTAGATAAGTAATAGAATAAAGAATAATCACGTGTAGTTAGAAAAATTAAATGACCATTTTTTAAATGTTTATACTCCAAAAGTAGTTTTAGATTTGTTGTATTAAGGAATATAAGCAATATATACAAAACATTATTTAATGAAATTACAGCCTCAAAACCATTTTTTGATCAATGAGTACTAGTACCCATATTATTTCGAAACTGAAGTTAGATCAGTAAGTGATGATACTTTTCATATCACATTAATTGTTTTTAAGTTTATCGTATTCCTGAACTTTCATGCCATAAACACAGCTGGCCAAGTGGCAGCAAAGCAGAGACACGTTTTTCGTCCAACTCTCGAGTAAAGTTAAAATTTGTTTTGCTTTCACATTTAATTGAAATTTACGCCGCTTTGTCGGCGTCTCACTGTCGCGACAAGCGGCGACTTTTATCATTTTAAAAGCCCCTCCCCCCCCCCCCGTTGCGATAGTCCTGCCCCATGGAACTGGAATCAGAGAGTTGGAGTTGGAGTTGAAGTTGGAACTGCTGGTGACTATGACGGTGCCGGCACGACTGGAGCCGTATCCAGAGCCTGGAAAGGAAAGGGTCGGAGTCGCAGTCAGAGGGGCGGAGTCAGCATTGGAGGCCCGACAGCCACTTTGCTGCAAATTAAATGCATTTTGCACGCACGCACACTTATGCACTTACATTTAGTACTCACTGTGTGTGTGTGTGTGTGTATGTGTCTGTCATTTAATTTTAAAAAAGTTTCACAGCACGAGATTTACAGCGCCCGAATGACTAAAGAGTTTCAGAGGCAAACCTTCAACTCTGGTTTCCCCTTTCATTCCCCACTTTCATTTAATTTAATTGAGAAGTTGTCCGAATGACTTGCCGCTCACCCCTCCCACACACACACTGGCTTACCACGTGCCACTTGCCACATGCAACTGCAACAGCAACTACCTTTAGGTGAACAATTTGCTGACAGCGATGCAATCAATAAGGAATTTGTTTACACATGACTAAAAAGAAATAAGGTTCAGGTCAAGGATTAAGCTAAAATGGGCTATTATTCATCATGTAAGCTAACCAAGTTTTACAGGATGTTTTCAGAAGTCATAATTAATATACAGAGCACAAAAACAGATATTACTGATCCAATAAAGTTCATTTATCGGTGAAGACCTCTGGATTCTAATCTTGTCTGGGGAAATTTTAATAAAATTCGATCTGTCAAATATTGAAATCCTTGGATTAAATTTAAAAGATTCTGACATACAAACAATCTATCCAAGATTAAGTTTAAACAAAAAAGAAAACTTTATTTAGTTTTGCAAATATTTTAGTAAAATTCTTCAAATAAAAGCTTGTATTTATATGAATTCTGTTCAATTTCTGTTTTCAAATGTATGAAATATTTTATTCAGGATTTGTTAAAGCATAAATTTTACTAGATTATAGTGTAACGACTCTAAAAGGAATGTCATGTCAATTTTATTCGATAAAGTTCGTTAAGCAGAAGTGTCACTGTAGTAAACTTACTCATCTGCTTGAGGCTAAGCATAAAAATAATAAGTTTTCTCTTGCAATATTGACTTTTATCTAAATATTAACTTAGGGATTTTAATTAAATATTTCATACATTTTTCGGCATCTGTGGTGACACAGCATATCTTTGAAATTAAGAAACTATAGAACTATGAAACTCTCATTACAGTTAAGCTCCATCGCCCCCATGAATGCAATACCAGCAAAAGTAGTAGACAGAGATGGGGACTCAATTGGAGATAGACAGTGACAGACAGAGAATCAGACAGTCAGACAGTCAGACAAACAGACGCACAAAAATGCAACAAAAGGCAAGTGCAATATTGTTTGTGGTCAAGTACAAAAAGGACATAGAAGCTGACTCAGGGAAAGGAGGATAGGTATATGGTCATACATGCACAATGTCTGGGGTTGCTGTCCACATTTTACGCATTTGAAACGGGGAATTTATGAAATTGCAAAAGGAGCAGTGAAGCAAATCAACGCACAACTCTGACTCGATGTGGAGTTGAAGCTGGAACAAAGGACTTCCAACAACAACAGCAACAGCAACAAAAATGCCATTTATTTGTTAATTTACCCACGCAGCATCAAATATGTGAAGTCAACAAAGCAATAAGAAGGAGGAGAAACAGTTGTGATAAGGTGAGGTGAGGGGAAAGGAGTATAGCCCTTCTAGCCAGGTGTCCGAGAAGTGGTGGAATCATGTACAGCCACTGAACTGGACTCCCTTGGTTACCTGACAGATGCCACAAGCGTTTTAAGCTACTTGTTTCTCGGTTTGTATAATCCAGGGGAGGATTGGAAGAGATTGGTTCTCTGAGCTTAGTTACGACGAGTACGTCTGGCTTTTGCTTCGCTATGGTACACGATTTCTACCTCTCTCTCTCTCTCTCTCTCTCTCTTTATCACTTTCTCTTTCTCCCTCCTCTGTCTAGTTTATTAGTCCACAACAGGCAGCCTAATGATGCCTGTCCACAACAGCGGCCTAGACGTGGCTCTTAGTTCCGTTTGAGACCGTTTGATTCTGTTTGTCTGTCTATATAGCCCTTTAGTTAACGCTACAATGGCTACACATGCAATGCCCTAACATTTGATAGGTACATTAATTACTTAATGCAGAAAAAGACAACTTATTTTGATTTAAAAGGAATAAGCTTACACCATAACTCAATAGTCTAAGCTACTTATATTTACTTTTCTTTGATTTTAATAATTCAATAAATAAACAGTTTTATATGATTAGTTAAAGTAATATGAGATAAGCTGCGTTTATTTGGAATTGTGTGATTTTTATTAAGTATATAAAATCTATTACCATTTGCAGAGTTACTAATAAAGTATAATTGAAGGGCTTCATTCTCAACAGCTCCTTTATGAGTTATAATGTCCTAAGTATGCAGGGTATCTAGAAAGTAGCTAGAATATTATTGCATTTATTATATATATATTCATTAATACATATTACAGGGTACTTGGCCAGTCTGGTACGCTTTAAATTCGCGATTGTTGCTCTGTGTTTTCTTTTTCAGATTCTGCGCCGTTGATTTTGTTAACAATGTTTTCAACTTGTTGCCCACTCTCTTTGTTTTTTAATTTACATTGGCATTGTATAAATATTTAGACAAGCTGCCAGACTGCTAGCGAGAGAGAGCAGATAGGGGGGCAGAGTGGGTGAAGGATAACAGGCCGCATCTCATGTTGATTTTGCGTCTTTTTGCGCTCTCAAGGCGAGTCGCGACTTCAGGCCCCCAGCGCATTGTTTGTGCAAATGCTTTTTCAACAATTGCATGCCAGGACTCGCTGATACCCCAGAGATTAACGTGACTACTTCATGTGTGTGTGTGTGAATGTGTGTGTGTGTGTAGTGAGAGTGTGCTCACGTTAGATAATCCAATTAATATGCACACAAAAACGCAACTCAACAACAATAACAACAACAATAACTAAAAACACAAGGAAGTCGGCAACCTGAACGCCATGTTGAATATCTGGCAAACCGGAAGCGTTGTTGCAACAACAGCAGCAAAGAGTTGCGGCGCGTCTGTGGCAAGCGGCAGCGGCTGTTCAAACATTTATGAGTCCCGGCCAAGTTGTCTGCCTTTGGTTGGGCAGCAGCAGATGAAGCAGCTGTAACAACGTGGCATAAAACTAATTTGCGGCCGTGGCAATTATGCAGGTTGCTGGTTGCTGGTTGCCGGCTGCTAGCTAAAGTTGCAAGTGTAGGTGCAGCTGATAATTTCTTCATTTAGCCATATAATGTTGTGTCCCAAATGCAAACAGTTGGCCAAGAGCGAACACAACACATGCATATTCATTGTAAAAGGTAAACTGAACTGAACTGAACCTGGGAAGGAGGTAAGTCTTTAGACCCCCTAAGTCGACTATGATCTACTCTCAGGCTTAGAGCTGTCAGAGGCAACACACACATTCAAGAAGTTAATTTGGCTTTCATTAGCGTCTGACATGAGCATCAATGAAATGAAACTTCCCTCCCTCCCGCTCAATGAAACTTTGCTTATTATAACTATGTGAAAGTGTCGCCCCAGTCGAAGCGTACGTATTCTCTGGGCTATATTCAAATAGCTCCCAGTTGGGGTCTTCGCTGGCCAATTCAAAGCCGCACACGTATTGGCAACGAAAGTTTTATATTAGAGTGTCGAACGAGCAGGCGGAAAAGTAAAAGGAATGAAATCAGTGCAGTGCAGAGTGGACTCTTTTACAACAACATTGCGTATGATTAATATGCTGTGCACGTAATGCCGCAAATATTGATTTTTAAATAAGATGACGCCACTCGAATGTGTGACATCAAAAAATCAACAACGAAATTATATGATTTGCTGTGTAATCAGCAAACTTTAAATGTGAGCCAAAAGCGCACGCTGTGATTTCAGCTGTTCAGATGGCTCATGGTGAAGAGCTATTGGGGCCCATGCGGCGTATGAGTAATGCCGCCTATGAGATTACTCATACGTAAAAGCCGCAGCAGAGGAGCAAAAAAATGTGCCAGTCATTGCGAGCGAATGCTGAAAAGGACTCCAAGAGTGCCGCCAAGCACTTTGACAAATGAAACACAGCTAACGCAAAGTCAGAGAAACGAGAAACAGGAAGTGCAAGTGGAAGTGGAAGAGGAAGTGAATCAGGTAAAAAGGGAACGGGAAAGTTAGGTTGGGAGCACAGCTGTAAAAGCAGCGCGAGCGTTGGCGACACCGTCACTGGGTTTTAATGCCATTGATGGCTTATTTCAGGTTTACGACTTTATTTTTCCTACCTAGCCAATGTCAGTTTCTCCCCCTCTGTCTCACTGTCTCTGATCAATGGCATTCACTCACGGCGCGCATTTGTAACTTTTGACTATGGCAAACCATTTCCCACCACAGCACAACTCACCCACAACACACACCCACACACACCCACACACACAACACACACACACAGAGAGTGAGCAGTCGCCTGAAAGTATGCTTGAGTGGTTTTTAGGCGCAGTTGTTTCTATTTTATTGCAATGGCGAATTCCACGCTTTTTATTGCAACTCCATTGAAGTCGGGCAGGCATTGAACTGTAAATGTTTTTTATTATGTATACCCTGTAAAACAAAAGGTATTATAGTTTGCCCATAAACATACAGCGCTGACCAGATTGTGACTCATTTTTCAGACTTGAATTCACCTTGCAAAAAGCCAGACAAAGTGGGCGTAGAATACGTTGCTGGAGAAGTATAAATAGCTTTTTTATATGCTCCTAAAAATATCCATCTATTTTTATATTTCCATGAAAAAAGTGAAAGGCGAGAGATTGGAGACTTTGACTTAGTTTGCAGGAAAATGCATCAAATAAACTTTGGTTTAAAGTGCAGCTTTGGTTACGAGATTTATTCCTACCTGAAAACAGTGTAAAACTTATTGTTAGTGAGGAAAGATATATCCATTGAATTCTTAAATCAAAAATATTAAAAGACAAAGTTCTTAATAAAACTAATCTAATAATAAATGTTTAGTTGTTAAGAGAGTTTTAGTACGGCATATTATTAACTCATGACTAGGGTATTAAATGTTTACTATGGCACATTGAACTTTCCCCTTCATCAGTTTCGCATGTAAATATTTCGAATGCAGGTGAAGCTCTATCAGATGTCTGTCCAGCTGTCTGTCCAACTGTCTCCCTGTCGCTTTGTCTGACTGCCTGCCTTTTCAGCTGTCCAAGCGCCAGTCTGTCTACTCCGTGTGCAACAGCATGTTGCATGCTGCTGAGCCGCTCAGCCGACAACAAATTTTTATTGTCAGCATATTTTTTATGTTTTAAGCATACCATTCCCTGTCTGCCTGCCTGCCTGCCTTCCCTTTTGACTAAAGCTTTTCCGTGTGATGTGATGAACGCGGCCTGCCCATTGACATTGTCTGTCTATCTGTCTGTCTGTCTGACAGTCTGTGCCACCTCTGCCCCTTGTCAGTGCCCCTTGCCACGTGTGTGCCCTCTGTTCTGTCCCTTGTCTAGCATTGTTTGTCGCTGGCGGTAAATAAAATATCGTTGCTATAAAAATACAAGTGGCGCCTCTGCCTCTCTCTCTCTCTGTTTCTCTTTCTCCTGCTCGATGTACTTGCACCCCTTACAATCGCCCGCTGTTGCATTGATTAAGCGTGTCTAACAGTTTGGGCCATTCTCTGATCCCAATCCTTTTTGTGCTGCAGTCAACAGGGCAAAAGAATTTCCTTGTTGTTGTTATGCACACGCTACACGTGTTGGTAACATATTGGACATTATTACAATGGTTTTTTTTTTGTTTGGCCCGACCCTTGAGCTTTCAGCCGACCTCCTCCGCCTCCTCTACCCCCTTAGCCTAACTGATTCTTTTGCCTTTTACAAGTGCCTCACTGTCAATATGGATTTTATGGCTGAGCGTGTGTGGGAGTGTGCGTGTGTGTGCGACTGTGTGTGTGAGTCTTTTTATAGACACTTGAGCGTATTCAAGTTCGCAGCGTGTTTTGAATGTGTTTTGGGTATACTCCACACACCTCCCCTGGGATCACAAGCTCCCATCAAATCCCTCAACAGCTACAACAAACGTTAACAACAACAACAACAACAGCAACAATGAGAGCGCAGACAAGTGGCAAATGCATATTATTTACTGCATATTTTATATGAAATATATTCTTTGAGCCAAAAGGTAAAGTCAAGTGCTTTGGCGAACTGTTGATAGGGTTCATCATGGAAATGTAGCCCCAAAATTGAATGAAACTGACATTATTTTAACCGCTTGACTGTCTGATTGTGAGCGTTATAGTTTGAAATAAACTAGAAAAAAGAGTTTGGAAGGCTGCATGAGTTAAGTAACTTTAAACACTATGAACTGACGGGTATTTTTATTCTAATTTATTGTATTTCTCCCTAAAAAATTATACCAATACTGATAGACAGATTGACTTGAGATTAAATGCGCTGTGGGGCAATTTATCGATATAATATCAGTTACACCCGAATAGCTTTATGCGGAACGCAAAGCGGAAAAAAACCGATGAAAATGCGTTAAAACCGACAGCTGGACTAAGTATTTTTCCATATTTATTTGAATGAAAAGTGAGCTGGCAATAAAAAAGATTAAAATGCAGTCATAAAATATACAATTTGATGTGAGCACCCTTAATGAAAAGCGCGCTTGAAGAGAAGGGGAAGGAGAAGGAGAAGCATCATCGGGCCAGAAAACAGCGCACAAATCCGACAACAGCGACAGGGACAAGCAGGACGACAAGAAGCAAAAGAAGAAGAAGGATACCAAGGGAGGGGCGGGGCGGGGCGAAAACCTCTTAACTCAAAGCGAATTTCATGCTTAAGCTCTGTAAAATTAACATTTAATTGAAGCCTACATTTCGGCGCTTCTGGCTGTGCGCAATATTAACGAAAATTGTGCTCTGCTCTGCTCTGCGCTGCGTTGTAAGGTGCCACGCCCACACACTCACACTCTCACACGCCCCTGAGGGGCCACAGTAACACACACACAGGGATACAAGACAAATGCAGCAGAGTCAGGCAGGTGAATTAAGGGTGAGAAGAGGGTCAGAAGGGTAGTGCATGTTGTGATAGCGTAAATTATGTTATAAAATTTATTTAATTTCACTTTTGCTGCTGCTGCTGCTGCTGCTGAACGTTTTGTTGCCTGCTCCACATGGAATGTACGCCGACCATGCAAGCGGCAAGGTGGAATGAGATGCGACATGCTCCCTTAGCTTAGGTAGAGTACACACATGGCCATATCAACTGCCACTGTTGGAGCGATAAGTCCCCAGAGTATGGCAAAAACAGTGCTCGGATGCTCCTTCTTCTTGTTGCCAGTTCCAGTTCCAAGTTCTCTTTTACTTCGCGTGACGCTGGCCAACCATATTTATTGTATGTGTCTGTAAGCAAGCCAAGAAACATGCAAAGAGTACAGCTTGGCCTGCATAGAGAAGGGAAAGTCAAGGGGTGTGTGCTTTTGGCCAAAAATGAAATGGAAAGCGCGACCAGGTGAGCAAACACAGCGAGCAATTCGCACGTGTGTGTCGCAGTTATTGGCAATTCTTAGCTGCAGTCCTTGATCCTTGTAAATAGAGATGGCATCGTGAACAGCAGTCACTACTTTAGAAAAAAAGGGAGTAGAAACAGTTACTACTGTAAGGCACAAGTATAAAAGTTAGCTAAATATATGAACTATCTTTAGATGTAGTTAACATAACTAGTAGGGAGCAAATGGGAGTTAATACAGACCATCAGGGATTTTCTACTATTATCATTAGATATATTAAACAGACTAAAATAAAAGTTACTTCTTTAATTTAAATAGAGAACATTTCTTAAATAATAGCTACCCTTAGTACTTAGTACTAGTAACTACCTAAATATACTTAAGTTTGCTTAAATTCAATTCACTACAGTTTGCTATCACGAGCTCATCTCTAGCTCAAACAATCTTTCATCTCCAGCAACTACAAATGGGGGAATGGCATATCGGGAGATTGGGAGCTCAGCAACTTAAACGACTTGGGGGCCATCTAAATAATTAAATACCAATGACACTTAAACGTAAATCATGAATTTTGCAAGGGTTCCATGGCCACGTGCAGGACGCAGGGATACACAGGGATACACAAGGACAAGAGGGAGACGCAGCCTCGATAAGGCATTAAGCAAATGGCAAAGGCTTTAAGCTACAACGGTTGCGGGGATGTTGAGGGGCAGGGACTTTTGGGTTGTCGCCCAACCATAAACAAAGACTGGAAAATGTCAACGCCGGCGGAAACAACACCCAAAAAATTACTGTAGCAAAATGTTGTACAAGTTTCCGCTTCGAGTCTGAGCTTCCTGCAACAACAGCAACAGCAACAATTGTAACTGCAACAAATCCCCAGCTGGCGTGCTCTAACATTTCGAGCACTGCACAGAACAACAAAGATAAGGACAACAACTATGTAGATGTATGTGCAACAATTTGTTGCCTGTAGACAAAAGGCAAAGTCAATGTCGGCTGAGTTGTCAACGCTGTTTAAAGTCGCCTTAATTGCAGTTGTTGCTGTTGTATGTTGTAGTTGCTATTTTAGTTGTAAGTTTCTTCTCTCTTTTTTATGGCTGTCGTTTCACAGTCACCGCCTGCAGCACATGCATAAAATATGTTGCATACTTCGTGGAACACGGCAGAGCAGAGCACAGTGAGCGCCAAAAGGTTGCCGCCATTGCTATCGCTGTTGCCTTTCATGCTGTTAATTATTATTATAGACGTGTGAGTGTCCATCTGTCTGTCTGGCTTGTCTGGAGCAGGCACAGTAGCTTTTACCACGACCAACCAACCAACCACATGCAATAAAACAGCACTTAGACAACGACATAGAAATCCACACACACACATACACACACACTCTCACATGAATAGAGAGACAGCAAAGTAGACAGACATTTTGCATAGACGTCGTCTGGTCGTCGTTTGAACCTGTTTGGCCTGGCCAAAATAGTCAAACGGCGCATCGGGGAATACTTTACCAAATTGCACAACCCAATCCCAACCCCAATCCGAAGACCATTCCATACCATTTCATACCATTCTATTCAACCTTTGGTTAGACATCTCTCACTCGCATCCTTGGCCACTCATTTGACTACACACGCTTTTGTCGTACTTTCATCTCTATAAATATTTTTGCACTTAGTCGCCTTACACGTGTCTCTTTCATTCTCTCTCTCTCTTTCTCTCTCTTTCTGCCTGACTATTTTCCTTTCTCTCTGTCTCTTTCTATCTGTCACTGAGTGTGTCTGTCGTTTTGCCAACGTCTACGTGTTCCATTTAACCATTTAGCTATTATTTATCTTTTCACCATACCTCAAAGGAGACGTCCGAATTGCCATTTAATCTTTTAACTAAAAAACAAAACAAAAAACCATGAACTATTTAGTATCCTTTATGTCATAGCTTAGAGATTTTACTGTACAACATTTTTGCATTTAAAGTTCCGCAACATTTTCGTCTCAATTTCAACTAATATTCATTTAAAAGCTTGTTCTAATTTATGGGATACGATAGTGTATTCAATTTATATGTATATTAAAAGAGTAGTCAGATTATAATTCGAATCTTTTTCCAATTTTGATATATGTATTTACTAGCTTTTTGTATTATAAACAGAAATGCAAATATACAGGATCGTTACTTCAAAAAAAAACTGGTCTAAATAGATTCGTCATAAAATATGAATGATGACAAAACTGTAACATATTTGACAAAAGCAGGGTGTCTTATCTTAGCTTGAGTCCTGTCTTGTGATGTTTCAATAAAAAACCGAGCAACTTTTATAATTCTATCAACATTGTTTTGAACAACTTCTTGTCAATCTGTTTTGTTGTTCCAGTCCACTCATCGTCAAGTGATTACCAATTTCATTTGATCTTTTTGCAACAGTTCTCATAGTTAAGTTGCACTTGGATAATTGTTATTCTTTCTTAGCTTTAGCTTTCGCTGCGCTTGCTGCCCAAATCCGGCTAAGACGTTGCTTATCCGGGAGAGGGCGAATTCAAAAGACATTATTGGGTTTCGCTTTTGTTTTATTTTGCAGGTGTGCTAATCGCCGGCTAAGCTGCCCGGAACCGACCAAGTAGCTGGCTAAAAGTCAGCTAATTAGTTGACACTTTGTCTTGGGCCACTTAATTAGCCTTTGCTGCAGTTTGCTGTTACTTCAACTCCAACGAGTTGACTGCCATTCATTCCCTGCTCCGCCTCCTCTTACTTCGGATTCTCCCCTGTTATTCCTCCTCCTCCTCCTCCTTCAGTAGAGCACACCCCGCACATACAAATTGTTGGCCGGGACAACTGCATTCCAGTTGCGTAACAGAAATGGGCGCCAATTAAAGTTGGCGTCTGGGCCGGAGTTGGCAGCGGTAGCGGCACTAGCAACGGCACTGGCGCCATCCAAAACTTCGTGGGGCATATTTAAACTTTTCACCCATTGTTGTTGTTGTTGTTGTTATTATTTTTGTTGTATGTGTGATTTTAATTCCATTAAAATTCGCGGATAGCATGGAAAATAAATTTACAAAAATAATAATAGTGAACAGCGTTGGGGAAAAAAACAGATAGAGAGAAAGTTGAGGTGGTTTGTCACAATTAAAAATATTTTCATTGCTAATACATTTTACTCGTAATTTTATTCAGATTTTTCATTTCATTATTATTGTATTTTTTTCATTATTTTCATTGCATTTTTTTCGTTGCGCTGTGCGTTGCGCTAATTAAATGTGTAAATTTGTTGAACTTTTTAATTGAATGCGACAAATGTCTACAAAAATTAAGCGCAACAAGCAGAGCAGAGCACAAAGGATTGTCAGGATTCTAGTTAGGATTGTAGTTAGAGTGCAGCAGCTTCTGTTGTTGTCATTGTTTTGTTTATAACAAAAGCTCATCAGCAATTTTTAGCTCACTGGAAAAAGAGTCGTCGAAAAATGAAGCAAATAAAGCAAAAGCCAAAACAAAAGCAAATTGGTTAACAAATACAATCTAAAAACAAACAATAAGTGCAAATGAGGACAATGTGTGTGTGTGTCTGTGCTTGGCATAATAATATGTTATAATCAACTCAGATAGAACAAATAAATTGTAAAATAAAAGTAATATTTAGACATTTTGTCAATGCGTATTCGATACTCAATAAATTGGCATGTGTTGTGTTGTGTTGTGTTTTGTTGTTGTTGTGCAGTGAGAGGAGGAAGCTTAAAACTTAACTATTCCTCTTTGTTCTCCAATGCTGGCACTTCCCAATACTGTTCATCCTGATGCTGTTCATCCTTTTGCAGATTCCGGAAGCTTGTAAATTTCAAGACGGCACCTGTTACAAATTTCGAACAATTTCGAATCTAAGATAATCAAGAATATTTCATTTGATTTCATTACGCACCAGCCAAAATACCGCCTCCAATTGCAATGAGCAGTGTTACAGCAATGCCGAATAGTTGATAGCCAGCCTGTGAGCCGGCATTACGTCCCATACCCTGTAATAAATAGAGGGAAGATTAGCTTTCAGTTGGTACATAATCAATGGCAGCTGTTAGCTTACGCCCATAATTTTGGTCTCTGTGCTATTGTTGCCCACCATGGCTGGGAAAATATCCTCCAGCTCGGATTGATAGTCATCTGCTGTGGCCATCGAAGCGTAGATAGCCGAGGCAATGGCCGAGATAAGGGCAGGCATGCCGTGCAGATTGTGAACGCCACAGGTGTCGTGCAGTCTCAGATTACTGGTCATCCAAGGCTGCAATTCACCAAAGAACATATCTTATTAAAGTCCTTTTAAACAGCAAATGAATATATATGTACTTTTATATGGCTAATTAAGCATTATACAAAGGTGAAATGTGCAACTGCATATCCGCTGCTGGGCAGTTTGGTCTTTTAAAATAGAGTAAATTTATTTACACCACGGAATTTCAGACCGGGACACGGCGTGTGGCACCAACCGGTTGCAAAATGGCACCAGAGGCAACGACGGGCGCAACAAACTTTACTCATTTGCGTCACATTTTTGCACTAGGCGCACTAATTAAAACGCAGTAGGCGACACCACGGCACAGACTCAGGTCCAAAGTGCCAGTGTTGGACAAAACTCAAACTGAAACTCAAAAACTGAACTACCCAAAACTCAAACTCCAACTGCAACTCCAACTCCTCCTGCCTGCCTGCCTGCAAGCTAGGCATTTGAATAGCAACTCATGTTTGTATGGATTACATAGCTCTCTGTGTAGTTCAGCAGTGCGGATGTGGCCCCATTAGTGTACTTCTTTTTTCACCATTTTCCTTCATTTCATGTTCTTTTTTTTTTTGGGTATTTGCAGTCGTTCAACTTACGGTTAAATAGCGATAGCCGAGCACCGAAACCGTGCCGGCGATAATGCCAATTAAGACAGCGCCGTGAGCTCCGAGCAGCAAGTTGCAAACGGTGCCAACAGCAACACCACCGGCCAGCGTCGAATTCTGCACGTGCACCATATCCAATTTATTCTCATGGCTGACAAGTGCGGATACAACGAAGGTGGTCACTGCAAGAGAGAGAGAGAGAGAGAGAGAGAGAGAGAGAGAGGGAAGAGAGAGGTTGAGTGAATAAGGATACAACAACAACATCAACCGAAAGGCCGGACTCCCTGTAGGCTGCTCTGCCTTTTCAACGAGCTCCACTTCAAGAGTTCTAGTTACAATTTCAATGGGTTGTCCTGGCTGTTGCTACGAAGGACCTTTTGTGCTTTTCGACACTGACTATTGCCTATTGCAATGAGATTGATAGCTATATTACCTTATATTTTGATTACAGCATTAATTAGCTGCATTTGCACTGAACACCTGGCAAAACTTGCAAATCAATTCAAAAAAAAAACCAATTGGTGTTTATTTTATTGAAGGACGAATGTTAGTAAGGATACTAGATCAAAGGGTTATCAGAAGTCTAACTTGCCTGATTATCATGCAAAATTTTATGTTGATCATTATGTAATCTTAAAATTAAATATTTTTAAATAAAATTAAATATTTTTAAAGTCATAATAAACCTCTTCCCTTTTATTTGAAAGAAAACCAAAGTGAATAAAATAAAACAAATTATGCTCCCTCCTTTTCTCCTATTGGACATTGCTGCAAGGCGTCACGTTCGAGGAAGTGAATAAGTCATGTAAGGATCAGCTAAATATGTAAGTATATGTTTATTATATGACATACAAATAATAATTAAGAGGCAAGTTGCCATCGCAATGTATTATGCTTGGGGTGAAAAGCTGACTCTAGTTGGAACAAATAACATGCTCTTAAATCATCCAAGTGGAGCAAATGGGATACACAAGCCGCAATTCTCGGCCACAACCGCAGTTCATAAACACAAAACTAATAAAAATGTAAACAAGGCAACACAGAGACGACTCCTGTCGTCCTTTTGTCCCGTTGTCCCGTTGTCCAGGCAACCAGAGCAACATCAAGTGTTGAGAGGGGAAGACGGACTTTAGTTTATTACCCAGGCAAACATAAATCTCAGCAAAAATAACACTAAATACTTAAAAATCTCCATTTTATGGCGAAACATATGTTGCAGCAATAATAATTTGCATAAATTAGTTAATACGGGACGCCGCTCTGGTTTCTGTGGCAACTGCAAATAAGCAGTGCAAATCACAACAACAACAACAGAAACAGAAACGCAAACAACAACAATGAAACCACAACAATTTCAAAACAGCTTTTGACATTGTCCAGGCGACACACACAAAATAATATTACAACAGAGGACAGCAAATTCTGGCTTAAAAATCAATTAAACAGTATTTTTACAGCCGGTCCCCAGGATTCTCTTTCAGAGTGGAGACTAAACCAAAGCCAAGGCAAGGACAAAAGCAACCGAGATTTGGGGCGTCAGTTGTTGTTATTTTTGCTGGTTGTTGTTGTTCTTGTTCTTGTTGTTGCTAGCACATTTAACAATTTAAATTAACGCCAATGGTGTCACTTGTGACTATAAAATGTGTTTTGTGCTTAACATTGTTTGGCCAATGCGGGCCACGGGGCAACGACAACGGCAACGACAACGGCAACAACGACACTGACCAGGACTAGACCCATAACCAGGGCCAGTATCAGGCGAAGTAACGGTATCAGAGACACCCAAGCTCGTTTCGAACTTGGTGTGAAAACAACAACTGGGGCGTATTTTGCTGTTGGCGCCGCATTTGGACACCGAATGGCGACGTCTGCTATGCATGTCGCAACACCCGCATAGCCAACACACACTCACACACACACACATCAGAGACACGCACACACATAGATACGAAGTGTGACACACCCACAAGAACGCCTCTAATTTCAGCATTGAACTGAATCCCAGCTTTAGTTTAATTAAGGCAACAACTAGCGAGCCAAGTAACTGGCCACTGAACAGGACAACGGCCCAAAGCGACGGCAACAACCACGTTGACTCAACTAATCGCACATCCTTCCGCATAAAATGTCCCCACCGGACTCCTCTCAGACCCTTAGACATGCCTACTTGTCATACTAATGCAATAGGGTATATTGATGCTCCTATGTAACATATTTTATATTGGATCTCCCTCGGGCATATTATTTGCAATTATAGTGAATATAAAAGCTACATAATTTCATTATTTTACCATTAATAAACTTAAAAATAAATTAAACAAAAGTTTGCTGAAGTCTAGAGAGGTACAGAATCTATTGTAAACTAAAGTTAAATTCTTAACATCATATGCGTAAATTTCAATTTAGAAGCTAAGTAAGAAATTATCTGATGATTCTCTTACCATTTGGTAGTAATAAGGAGAACTAAATGTTAACCTAATTCTAAGATTGTTGTAAACTTTTTGCTACTCAAGTAAAATTATAGCAACAATTTGAAAGTCTCTTATTGCGAATTTATAATAAATAATATATTAATAAAACTCAAAAAAAATATACAAACTTTATCAAATTATATTTTTTCTGTAGTTTCAGGGTATTTAGAGTGCGTTTATTTTGTATGTTAGCTCTTCTGATATGCTCTATGTCGCTGTTTAGGTGTTAGCTGCGCTGCTGCAACGTGAGGGCTTTAATATCATGGCCAGGCTCAGGCCACAGCCGTCCCAGTGTCGTCGCTATTGAGAGTCATGGTCCCAGCTACCCAAACTCAAACTCAAAGCTAAAACCCTAACTCGCTCCTCAAGCAGACCCAGCTCTCAATGCTACTTGCAGCTTATCTCAGCTGTGGTTGTTGTAGTTGTTGTTACTTTTGTTGTTATTGTTGTTGTTGTTGTTTTTGTCGTTGCCGGGCGCCCTTTGTATACATTTAATTTGTGTTTTGTTATTTACATTAACCGAGTGAGGCAACAGCAACAGCAACGGCAACGGCAAAAGCAGAGTTTTCCCATCTTTCCCCTTCCGCTTGCCTTTACTATTGGGTTGTTTTTGCTTTTAGCACATTTTCTATACTATATGTTGTGTACAACATGGCCATGGTCAAACATAGTTGACCCACACACAGACACACACACACACAATCGCATAGACAGCTAAATGCTGGGCAGTCTGACCGACAGTTGGAGTCCCTGCTCCTGCTCCCAGCTCCCAGCTGCCAGCTCCCAGCTCTTAGCTCTTGGGGCCGTTTTTATGTGTGCTACGTGCTCAAAATAAATTTTCAAATGTGTTAACGAAACTATTTGACATTTAATTAGTTTGTGAGTTGCATGCATAAAGATTTGCAGCGCAAAAAGCTGAAAGCGGATGGAACTCGGATGGAGCTCTTAACCTTTTCAATTTCAATGGCTAGCGAGCGAGTTAATAGGCTCGCCAACATTATAATTAACGCAGCTGGCCATGATGTAAGGAATATATAATATAGGTACATATATACAAAGAACGAATGCCTGCCACTTGAGCCAACACTAATTGCCTGCACTGGACCGGACCGTGTGGCACGTGACTCACCTGTTGCCGCGGCTAATGATAGGAACGTGTTCAAAATGGCGCGTTCTCCGCCAGATCCCTCAGCCAGCACGGAATTAAAGCTGGGCCAATAGACCCACAAAAAGGTAGTGCCGATCATTGCGAATATATCAGATACATAGTTGGCACCTTCATGTTTCCCAGCATCATTCTGATCACCAGCTGGACGCAACATTATTGCCACAGCGAGGCCAAAGTAAGCACCAAAAGCGTGGACGGTAATGGAACCGCCACAATCGCAGATCTAACAAAGTAACAAAAAGGATTAAAAAAAGGACAAGGTGTTAGTAATGGATTAATAGACTTACGCTTAGCACATTGAGGGCCAGATACTCGTTGGCCGCAAACAGAGCCACCTCAAAGATGGACATGCAAAGCAGTTGAATCGGTGTGGTGCGTCCAAGGAGTGCTCCCATGCTGATTAAAGGCACAGCGGCTGCAATGTCCGCATCAATGATGCTCTCTAGAGAAAGGCTGCCAAAGAGAAAATGGGAGAAAATAGTAGAAGAAGAAATAGAAAGAAAAGAGCAGAAACGAAGAACTTGTCACAACTCGAGGTATAAAAGGGACTTTAAAGCTGACTGCAACCTTTGTCACTTGTTTGCTCTTTCACTTAGCCTAAGTAGCTTCCTTTCAGGCGCTTATACAGAAAACACAAAACTAAATAAGTTCAAGTAATTGAATGAATTTATTACAGCTTTGGGATATTTTTCCTAATTTCGAAAACAAGGTCTACACTCTGTATACACTCTGTATGTAATTTATTTATGTCCTCTCAGCAATTATTTAGATTGCCAGTTCACATTTGTTGAGCTGGATACTCACCTGATCTTGCCGCCTTCCATGTGAAAGAAGCCCTTCATCAGGACAGCCCACTGTACCACTAAAGCGGACATAAAGAGAGTGTAGCCTGTAGCACTGTATCCATATTTACGCAGAAATGTCATCAGAAAACCAAAGCCAATAAATATCATAACCTGTATATCCTGGAATTCTACAAACATAGAGAGAGGGTGGAAAAGGGAGATTAGTTCGTGTATGAGAGGGTTCACTGTATTGGTGCCTTGGCACGCTTATTAATTGAGTCAAGTCGTTTCAATTAGTGGCCCAATTGTCTGCTGCCAAAAGTCAATTGCATTGAGATTGATGTCACCATGGCGAACGGTGCCCAAGCCGAAGCCGAAGCCATAGGAGAGCACGACATCGAGGCACCCTGGTGACGGGGTGTGTGTGTGTGTGTGTGTTGTGTGTGTGTGTGTGTGCAATTAGTGTGAAATACGGTTTAATTTATTTATTATGAATTGCAACAAGTTGTTTACAGACGCATTTGCATAAATTGAAATTAATGACTTTAATTATTCATTTGTGTGCAGCTCATTCCGTTCCGTTGTTCGGTTCTCGGTTCTCGGTTCATTTCGTTTCAGTCCAGTTCGGTTTGGTTCGGTTCGGTTTTTGGGTTCGTTGCTTGGCCATTGTGGCAAAAGTAATTAATGCAATTGGTGCCGCGGGACTTCAAGGAGACTCTATGCGAAAAATAACTTCATTTATTTATGAGACGCCAACACTTGGCAGACAAAAACTCTGGCAGCAGCCAAAGCTCTGCACCCAAAACCTGGCAGCCAGCAAAGTAACGGGAATGGGTAATAGCCTTAACGGTCTCAAAGCTATTTCAATATGAAGAATTATAAGTACATATTTTAGCAAGGGGTTCTTTCTGCTCAACCTCTTCGTGCAGCTTTTATTAATTTTTTATAATCAATATTAAGCTTAAATTGTTGACTTTTCTTTTTCATTTTAAAACAAGCTAAAGGGAAGAGAGAGTATGTGGCTTAAGATCTAAGTAAAATAAAAACTAAACAACAAAGTTTGGGAGGTAAAAACATAAGCTAAAGTTAATAAGTTCGAATTAAGTAATAGAAAAAAACATTTCCCTAGAAGTTATAAGGCAGAGTCTTTAAGGTAATTAATAAGAGTTCATACAAAATATATAGAACATATTTGCAGTAATTGTTTTCTAAAGAACAAAAATAATCGCTTTTTTAAATGGTACATTTTTATTATATAATATATGTTGTTTTTAATAGTTCACCCAAAATGTTTACATGTTCTAAAATTGTGCTCTTTTGAGATAAACCTATTTAACTTATTAAAACAATTTTGTTATTAAATTTCTTTGTTTGTTCTCTTTTTAAGCAAACACAACCTAGCCTAATTTAAAGATACTTTATCTGTTATCATTGTTATCAGTTGTGATATCTTACAATCGTGTCATTTAAACATGTAAAACTTCTTGATTACGCCGAGCTAAGTTTATACTGACAAGTTGCTTTACCTTTGATGAGTACTTCTTATAAATAGGGCTACATTGCACTATTAAAACCACTCAAGTGAGTCAGTTATCATTGCTCAAGAAATCTTGATGGTCTTATCAGCCGTAGATGTCGCGTAATCTCATCAAGAAAGTGTCGATGATATAGTTAACCCATGATGGACATCGCTGACAAAGACAATGATAAACTTTTCGCATGTCAATTTAATGACGCTACACTAGGCTTAATGCATAGTATTCAGTATCGAGTTATCTTTTGACTGTTCCCCTTTCTCGATTATCTTGTCAGTCAACTAGTTGTAAATTGTATCAAATTCAGAAAACACACCCTCAAGAACTATATACAGTAGTTCCCCACTGAGTTTAGTCATAACACATAAAATCGCTTAAATTTTGCACAACGCTGCGACTAATTTTAGAATCAATGGCAAAGTTTGTCAATGTTGAATGTTATGAATTGGATAAATGAGGTGTAGGTGAGGGAAATATATTGGCTACTCACGCGGATATTTTGAAACGTGTTCCTTTGCTGATCCAGCGCCTTCAGCTTCGATTGGCGCCGGGAGCACAGCCTTCTCGTAACGCACGAACAGCCAGAATAGCACCAGGAAAATTATTTGCACAATCATCAGGACAATGTAGCCCGACACTTTGCCACCCGGCGTATGCATTGTGGAGTCTTTATACGATGTGGTTCCCCAGCGAAGTAAAAAAAAAAAAATACGCTTTTCGTATATAAGAGACGATTGGAGTTTGTGCAAAGTCCTCACAAAGTCGAGTGCACTGTGTTTTACTCTCTCTCTCTCTTTTTCTCTCGCACACTGCTCCTTGTGTCTCTCTCTCTTTCTGAAATCCGCTGTGTAGTCGATGCAGCACGCGTGTAGATACGCTCGGGAATTAGAACCGTAAGTGCCACCAGACAGGAAGTCGATACTCTGTTTCTCTTTCACGCTTTCTCACTCTCTCTTTATCCCTTCTCTCTACAAATATTTGTGCGCTTTTTAGTTTTTCAACACACACTTGCACTCGCGTGATAATTGAAGAGGGAAGAGACGGCGGTAGGCGGTAGGCGGGGCTAGCATGCACGATCTGTTGCCGCTGAACGCAATGCGCGTACTGATGCCGAGCACAATGTGCGAGGCTCGTAAGTAGCTGCTGCTGTTCGCAGTTTTGCGGTCAACGGGGCGTATGTGCGATATATCCACGGCGATTTATTCGCATGATATAACTATTTGATTTAATTTGCTTGCTGCTCGTGCAGTTGCTGAATTATTCACTGGCTCCCCATCTCTACACACACACTCACACACATTGAGTGCTTGTCTGCGGCTTTGTAGTTTCTATTTTATTTAAATTGTTTTGTTTTAGCTGCAATGTAATTTCAATTTTAAATCGTTGCTCTTCCCCCACAAAATAGGAATGGTCATGTCTTTTGCGGTGTTGCAATTGATTGCTGCATCGTTATTATTATTTCATGTAGCGTGTGTAACTTGCAACTTGCTAGAATAAACTTTGATATTTTGATTTACTTCAATTTTATTCGACTCGTAAAAGTTATTTTGAGAGTTTTTTTTATTGAACACAGAGAACGATAATATAGTACAATATATTATAATCGCTTAGCGGTCTTTCGTTTCACGCCTCAAAGCAATTAGCACGCTGACAACCACAATTGGCCATAAATGGAGCAGCTGATCACTCGTTGATGATGCAAAGCACCCGACGAATTCTAGCTACTCTACCCCACTCCCATCTCTTCCATTGCTCATAGTCATTAACAGTTTTTAGTAGTTTAGTGCGAAATTAATGGGCACAATAAGGCATACAGAGTCGCACATTTGTGCGAAGAGCTGAAAAATACACATATATGTGGAATTTGTGGTTCGGCTTTGAATTTGTGACCAGACTTTGGGAATAAATGGATTAATAGTTTAAATGGGGATGATTCGTTATTAAATATAGATGAATTTTTATTATTCTTTTGTTCATTAAATACTCAATTTCTTTCCTCTTCGCTCTAATGACTGCCAACGTCACAATCGATCCATGTAAATATCAAATAATTTAAACTTCATTCAACTAATTGCCAAAGAAAATATTATAAAAAATTAAAAAGAGTTCCTTAAATCAATAATAAAACGTTTTCCAAACAGTCAAGACACTGGTGGTTGTTGGTTAAGTTGGCCGTTGGGGCTGTTGGGGCGTATGATTGATATTTATTTTTTCAACAAACACAAGCACCTGTGTTAAAATTGAAATTCTCATAGCAGGGCAACAATAATAAAAAAAGCAAAGCAAAGCAAGGCAAAGTAAAGTAAAGCAAAGCAAACCGAGAAACCGACATAAGAAAATGTGTGAAGTTGGCGCAAAAACCGCAAATGTTGCCAGGCACGCGCTCGGTAAATGCTCTTCAGATCTGTGAAACCCACAAAAAAAAAGGAAACAGGAAAGGGGAAAGGAGGTAGAAGAAAGAGAAGATGAAGACTACATGGATTGGGGAAAAGTTGTAGCCGTGGTACTATATCAGAGGCATTTGGTTCTTCGTTTTGTTGCTACAGCTGCCTACGCTACACATACTATAGGAGGGTAAAATTTGCATCCGCAATCACTTTAAATGTTTCCGTTTGAATACGCAAATAAATCGAAAAGGATTTCCAATGAATGCTTATGAGTGTGCACCGTTTTTCCCTCATCGTCCTTGAAGCTATTGCAAACCCTTGTTAATGTTGTTGTTTACAACAAGTGTACATGGCTAAATCCGGGCCAAAGCACACAACAACAACAGCAACAACGACAAATGAATAGAGAAAGAAGCAGAAAAAAAATTGATAACATTGTAAAACGGCTGCCAAACTGTCAGCTGCTGTTGCTGTTGCTGCTGTAGCACGAAGATGCAACCTCGAGTCTTAGTCTCTGTCTCCATCTCAGTTTAAACCTCAACCTCAGGCGCTAGAGCCGTGCAACTTGTGGCCAGTCCGGGGGCAAGCAAAAATACTAAGTGTGTGTGTGTGTGTGTGTGTGTTTGTGCTCATGTATTTTCTGAGTTTTTAGCTGAGCCATAAATAAATATGAGCGACTGTGCTCTGACACTGCAACGGTCCAGCAATGTTGACGATATGTTGATAAACTTTAACACCACAAGCCGAGCACAACACTTTTACAAAGAGAAGCGCAAACAAAGCGTGTTTTCAATTTCCATAACTCAATTAAATCGCATAAAAGACAGGTGAGAATTTAAATAAAAAGAAAAGATCTTCGGAGGCAACAAAGTTAGCAACCTTTGGATAAATATGATTTAAGAAGTTAGTTAATAAAATATTAATTTAAAAGAACTTGCTTTTAATTTCAATATATCATTTAAATAAGAATTTAAATAAGAGACGAAATGTGAAATATATATATTTATATTTATACATTGTGACAAGATTAATATGTAAAATAGTTATAATTAAATTAAATATAAAATCTAAATTGTAGGCGAATGTGTATTTGAAATTTGCTTTAAGTTCGCTGCAGTTGCAACAATAGCAACAAAGTAAACAGCTGGAACAACAAAAGCAATAACAACAACAACGACGACAACATCATCATCATCATCATTATAGTCGTATTGCAGGACCAAGTCTTTTGTGTGGCTTTGTTATGCCAACCAAAGTATCCTTCAGCCGGTTGCCTGACTGGCTTTGCCGGCATTTGTATCGCTGGCTTTGCTTCACTCTCTCTCTCTCTCTCTCTGTCCCATTCTCTGTCTCACATTCTCTCTATGTACTACATCTCGCTGGGATTTTTCAGCAACTTGGCTCCGTTACACAAATTTCGAGTGCCACTGTCTGCCTTGTTGCCTGCATGTGTGGTGTAGTTGCTGCTTCTACTGTTGCTGCTGCTGCTGCTGATGCTATTGACGGTGGTTGCGCCTAAACGATTTGCTTTTTGTCTGTTTTGTGTCAATTTGAAATCCGCTTTGGTTATGTGGCTGCAGCGGCAGCAACTTCTCGCTTCTGCCACACTTTTCCCTTATCCAGTCGCTAAAGCAAAGCTTTGCGCTGCGGCAATTGTTGGCATTTACAACTACTTGGCTACCATGGCAGCTCTCTCTCTCTCTTTCTCTCTCTCTCTCTCTCTCTCTGTGGTGTGCAACATCAGCTGGAGCTCAAGTGCCGCTGGGGGATTTTTCAATTGCGTTTATAATAAATTTCGATTTGTCAGCGCAAAGCGGACAACTTGCGACGCGTTGCGTTGCCAAGCCAAGTAGCGTTAAGTGTCCGCCGCAAGTGGCATCAGTAGCACCAGCAACAACAACAATATCTGCTTCCACAGCAGCATAGCAAAGATACTTTTTACACATTACAAGCTATTTGCTTACACACATTAAAATCTAATTTTAGCTATAAAATAGCTGGTACATTTACAATAATATATTTATTTGCAAATGTTTTTTATATTGTTTGTGTTTGAAATGGTTCAAACTGCTCGGCGGTAAAAAGTGCATTATCGATTATAATCGTCTATCGTTTAGTTCTAATCGCGTATCGGTTTTCTTAAGCTCGCCTTATCTAGTTGCTCCGCGTTTTTATTATTGAAAATCGTAGTTTGATCGGTCCAATTGGCTTAAATTGTGTGTTAAACGGTCAAGCAATGTTGTGTGCACTTAATACATATGGAAGTTGTTAAATTAAATAGCGTTTGTGTGTTAAATTTAAATTTTAATGTTTGCAAGTGCTTCGTTTTTGCTTAGTTGCCAGCGGAGCACCACTTTTCTCTCCTTGGCGTCACTTAATGTATCGCTATCCCGCTCCTTCCTACGCATTGCTAATGTTTGTGTCCCTCTTTGTATACAGCTATGGCTGCCAGCGGAGCACCGCTTTGCTCTCTTTGGCGCCATTTAATCTAACGCTATCCCGCTCCTTCCTACGCATAGGGAATGTTTGCGTCTTCCTTTGTGTGCGCTCTCCTTGCGATCGTTGTTGTTGCTCGTTTTAACTCCCGCGCTCTCACTTATGCAATGATACATATGTATGTTCACTTTGCTTATTTTCGTTTTAATTGCCTTCGTTCGGAATTTTAAATTCGCTTATGAAGTGTGTGTGTTGTAGCCCGCAGCTTTAGTCAGACTTTAGTTTTTTTTTTATTTTTGTTTGGTGTTTAAAAGTCAGCTTTTGTTGATTGCTGATTATAGTGTAGTGAAGTAATTTCTGAAAATTGTTTGTAAATCTAATAAAATATTATGTGAAAGGGTAAGTTATATTTCTTTACTACCATAAATATGTATTCTGTATCATTTTTGTATTGCTCCTCTTTTGAGTGTTGAAGCATCCAACTTCTGTCATGTTTTGTTTTCTTTTATATATATTTAGTTCAAAAACAGATTTAAAAGACCTGTACCAAGATAGCTTCAAAACTGAGAGACTAGTTTGCATAGAAACAGACGGTCTGTAAGGCCTCCTTCAATGCGTTACAAACTTCGTGACAAAATTATAAAACTCTCTGCAAGGGTTTAAAAATAATAATGTTAAATCAATTTTTTTGAAGCGCTCGATCCCAGTCGAAAAGATTTTTGATGCATACTCTTAGGCTTTCTATTTTGTGGCCCATTTACCCCCAAACGTGAGAAGCCAAAACTGTTGCGTTTCATAGCGATCACGCCATCTATTGTTTGGTAGCGTCTCGCTTAAACCGTCGATTTCGTTTTTGTTTTGAGTGTGATATTTGTTAAGTAACAAACTGATTTTGCTTATGCAAGCCAATGTAATTATAAACTAGATTGATTAAATTTTATACTTTTAATAAATGCATTTTTGTAACACTAGTGAGAACCTAATTCTTCCAAACGATGCCCCAACAAATTTGGTCAAGACCAGTTTCAGTTAACAACAAATACAATGCGCTTCGATTAATAGATAGACAACTTTCAATCTGTCTGTCACAGACTTGAAACATTTATAAAGATAAGACGACAAACTGGATCACAACTCGGCGCCTCTAAATAGCAGCAATAAAAATATCAAAAGCCACGCCAAAAACTGCCCCCTCTAGCCCCTCTCAAGCACATACTATTAATGATTAGCTACCAAAACTATTTACAATTCGTTTGTAACAAATACAAATTTATTCGATTTATTGATTAAAAAAAACGGCAAGAATTTACGGGGCTTAATGGAGTTTTATAGGTATCTATGTATCTAGTTATTTTGGGTGGGGATTGTTAATTTCTCAATGACAACCTCTACTTCCGGTTGGCCTTTAGGCAATCTCTGTAGCATGCGACGGTGCTGGCTGTACATGCTGTACAGGTTGCACTGGTTGTGGTGAAATACTGTGCTGCACACTGGGCGTGGGATCATGAGTCTGGGCTGGAGTATAAGTCGTTGCCTGATCGGGATCCTTGTCCAAGATGAACTTATACATGATAAAGTATAGGGCAGCACCCACAAGGAGCTCGGCAATTGCCACACAAACAATCACAGCCCAGCCGGGAATAGCAAGTCCAGCTGGAAGAAAGCAAATCATTAGTAACTTTTAATTATTGTTTAGAGAATAACTTACAGAAGTATCTGCGAGTGAGTGTGCGTCGACCACGATTAACACGTCGTGTGGCATCCGTTTCCTGCATGCAACAAGCAAGCAGAACTGTAAATGAAATAAATCAAAAATAATAATAGGTATTAGACAATTTGCTAAAGACACAGCGCAAATATTTAAAGATCAAGCTGAATCGTGTGTGGTCTTTGGCTCTAAGGTAGCATCACATCATATCACACATCGGATCACATCACACATCGTATCGAATCTGGCAAACAAAAAGCGAAAAGCAAAAAGCGCGAAACGGAACGGAACTCATTGAAAATGACGTTAACCATTCATCAAACAGATGAATTTAACATTCTTCTTATTTGTCCGAAGAGTTGTTTAAATATTAATAATTAATTATTGAGAAAATATTTAACAACAAAGCTAAAACAAAACAACAAAAAAATGCTTTGCGCGCGCGCCAAGTTCGATGATAAATCAGATAAACACTTGACCAAGGGAAGCGGAGCGATTGAGAACTTGTCGTAAGCGAGGGGCAGCAAGGGGGGCTCTTTGTATTGCCATTGTTTCCATTGCGGATGTCAGTTTTGATTATCTGCTCGTTTCTCAGACTCTTCTTGTTTGATTGTGTTGTTCATAGATTTGATTTTGTTGTTTAAGGTTAGTTCCACATTTTACATTATAAATTGGCTTTTTATCAATTGAATTATCGATTTTCAACAATTTTGAATAGAAAAGTCAACAAATCGCTTGGCCAAATTGCCATACAGTACAACGAAGACTCGACCGCTAACCGAAAACTAATTGTTTTTCCATATTTCATAATTTATTCGGTGAAATAATTATTATTGTTGTGCTTGGACCACATCCGGTATTAGCAAATGTACCATTACATTCTGCTTTAACCAAATAAAATATTTATAGAATAAATTAAAATATAATTTCCAAAATTAAATAAGCAATTCCAAGTGAAATTACCGTGGAGAAACTTTCTCAATAATATAAAACAAATTTTGTTTACAAAATTAATTACTAGAAGAAGGTCAGGCAAGGTTTTAATTCTTTGTTGTGGTGGGGAGAATGGGAATCTTTATGTTTTCGGCCCAGAAGGTAACCCTTCGAAATGCTTTTCATTTTAAATTACTGAAAAAGTATCTAAATATAAACTTTATCATTCATTTGTGGAAGTTTATGAGTAGACATTAGTCATTACAAACAACAGGCACGATTGGGACAGCGATGAGTAAACCAAGTTTATCAGTATTAATGTTGGTCATAACACAAGGCAACTGATAAGAACACATTTTTGTAGAGTTATCGCAAGTTGTGGATTCCATTTTCCCTGTTCCAATTGATGACACATCTTTATTAGTTTTTTTTAATTATAATCCAAACGATCCGATTAATTTGAATCAGTTAAATAGAGGCATCTCATAAAATCATTTATACTTCATTTTAGTTAATTAAAAAGCTGCTGTTGCAAGTTTTTCATAGCTCCACAAATTATGGACTTCGTTTACACTATTTCACATTTACAACTTTTATGACTTATTCGCAATTAATTATTTAGAATCCACATGAAGGTTACACAAAATAAATCACACAGACACTTTTTATATCTTATCGAAACAAAGTTTGAATATATTTCTTCACTCAAAACTTTTCAAAGTCTCAGTTATTAACAAAACTTTACCTAGACATATCACCAAGTAGGTGGAGTACTTTTTCGGCCACATAATTGTCACTGGATAAACAAATTAAAAACCTTTATTATAAGTTTTTCAGGGTCTCGTATTTTGGGCAAAGTACTCGCCAAAGTATAAAATGGAACTAAAATTGAAGAACTGTGCGTGATTTTGCCGAGCGACAACAGGTTAACTTATCTTATCAGCATGCCGATATCGTTACTTGAGTATTAGAGATAAGATAAAGCTGGGCGGGATGTGAGTTTGCGCAATGTAGTTGTAAGAAAGAGAAAAGATAAAATAGATTTGTTTTTTTTTTTAAAAATGTTTTATTGTTGTTTCGGTTTTGTACTCGAATTATTCATAACTCGTTATCATTGACTAATACGCTTATGTTAACATTCAACTGAGTTTGCCAGAGCAATAATGCTGCCTCTGACAATCTCAAATCCTGAGGGTTAGGTGGGTATTTATGTTGGGGCTTTAGTGACGACGGAGCTTAAGACGACGCACCGTCTTGTAACGGTAGCCATCATCGGCAAGGATGGTGGGCTCGGCGGGCACATCGATGACAGCAGTCTCAGCTGGGGGCAGGTATTCGGCGGTGGGGAGCTCATTGACATCACGACGACGACGGATCACACGACGGACGGTCTTGTAACGGTAGCCATCATCAGCAAGGGGAGTCTCAACAGCGACCTCCTCGGTGGCAGCACCCTCAACTGGGGGCAGGTATTCGGCGGTGGGGAGCTCGTTGACATCACGACGACGACGGATCACACGACGGACGGTCTTGTAACGGTAGCCATCATCAGCGAGAACAGCGGATTCCTCAGCGGGGGCAACAGCGACGACTTCCTCGGAGGAAGCAACTGGGGGCAAGTATTCGTTGGAGGGCAACTCGTTGACATCACGACGACGACGGATCACACGACGGACGGTCTTGTAACGGTAGCCATCATCAGCAAGGGGAGTCTCAACAGCGACCTCCTCGGTGGCAGCACCCTCAACTGGGGGCAGGTATTCGGCGGTGGGGAGCTCGTTGACATCACGACGACGACGGATCACACGACGGACGGTCTTGTAACGGTAGCCATCATCAGCGAGAACAGCGGATTCCTCAGCGGGGGCAACAGCGACGACTTCCTCGGAGGAAGCAACTGGGGGCAAGTATTCGTTGGAGGGCAACTCGTTGACATCACGACGACGACGGATCACACGACGGACGGTCTTGTAACGGTAGCCATCATCAGCAAGGGGAGTCTCAACAGCGACCTCCTCGGTGGCAGCACCCTCAACTGGGGGCAGGTATTCGGCGGTGGGGAGCTCGTTGACATCACGACGACGACGGATCACACGACGAACGGTCTTGTAACGGTAGCCATCATCAGCAAGGGGAGTCTCAACAGCGACCTCCTCGGTGGCAGCACCCTCAACTGGGGGCAGGTATTCGGCGGTGGGGAGCTCGTTGACATCACGACGACGACGGATCACACGACGAACGGTCTTGTAACGGTAGCCATCATCAGCAAGGGGAGTCTCAACAGCGACCTCCTGGGTTTCGGCAACCTCAACTGGGGGCAGGTACTCGGAGGTGGGGAGCTCGCTGACATCACGACGGTGACGGAGCTTCAAGCGACGCACGGTCTTGTAACGGTAGCCATCATCACTGAGAACACCCTGTTCAACGGGTGCATCGATAGATTCGGCGACGACTTCGATGTTGTTGTCGACAGGGGGCAGATACTCCGTGGAGATGGAGGTGGCAGCAGCTGCTGCGATCACAGCAAATACAACAACAAAGAATTTCTGTAAGAGAAGATAGAAGGTAGTTGATGATGAGTATCTATGGGTAAGTCCTGTGTGTTGTGTTGTATTCTCCAGTTGAGGATGGTTAACTAACCATTTTCAAAGATGCTCCTAGACGATGCGTGTCTATGAGATTAATCCAAATTTGATTCTGATTTCAAACCAGACCTTACGACACTATTTATACACAGATTTTGCACAAAAGTTCTCGCCGGACAGCAGAAGCAGCTTCAGCAGAAGCAGCATCAGCAGAGCTCTGTATGCCATTCACTTTAGAGAAGATACAAAATGAAACCGGTTACTTCTCCATGCGGCAACTACCGCATCATATTGTAGTAGTTTGTTGCGTTGTCGATCTCGTTGTCGAGTTGTCTATGTCGATCGGTTGCTTGGGCCACTTCTTCATCATCTTCATCTCCATCTCAATCTCCATCTCCATTGATGGCCGGCATTAGCCGCGCTTAGTTGCTCTATTGTCAAAAGTATCTCAAGCCGAGCGCACACATCAATTGTACCTCCTCCTCCTATCGTTTTGCCTATTTACCATATATGTATGAAAACAAATGATGCGAACTATAAAAAAACTAATAATACAAATACATATATGTGTATAAAACAAAACGAAAGTCAACAATACATTTGATTTGATTCCACCAAAAATATACTTAATAAAATAAATAAATAAAAAGAAGAAAAAAAAAACAACACAAATCTGCTGAAAACTTCTCAAACAACAGATTTTGTTGAACGTGGCGGCCACGACGAGACAAGACGATATTTGGATTGTCTCGAGACTTTTGGCAGAATCAACAATAGTCGAGGGCTCTTTGCATTCTTCTCCGTGAGCTTTGATAGTCTCGATATATAGTATTTGTATCACATTATACGATTTTGATTGCATATGAATAGCTCTGGGGTCGACCGATCCGATCCATTGATCGCTTTAGTTGGAGATTTCAATGCCTCCTCGCGTGGTAATTGCAAGCGGAAGTTGTCGTTGTAGTCATTGTTGGACAACGCTTCTTCATTTTCAATCTGCCAGATGGACAGCTGTGTTTTTTTTTTTACTTCTTTCAATATTTCAATTTTATTTAGTTTTTTTGGCAACTCTTGATCAACGCTTAAGGCCAAACCTGAGATGGATTGAAAGTGTATGCCATGATGGATACGAGCTCTTGAGTGTTGCTATTTTCGGTTACGCCACATTAGGCATCTAATAATAGCCGGGTGATTTAATAGATCTACTCGAATTGATCATTATGAAATATGCCTCTCCAATCTGTGCTCGTGGCAATGCTCAGTTTAAGTTCAAAATTTAAATTTAAATATAAATTTATATTTTGTGCTGCTCCAATTGTACACAAAACACGCAATAAATCTCATCAAAATGCTAAAACCGATTATCATCATCTCCATCATCCCCTCTCACGTGGGCGTCTTAGAATGTTGAGATCAGTTTAGTTTTTTTTGTGAGTTCCATTAGCATGGAGAATGTCGATCGTTGGAGAATCTTGTTTTAAGAAGAGGATATGACTGGATTGAAGACCTTGGCAAATCTATTTATATATATCTAAAGACTATAGAGTATACTACTTATGTTTCTTGTCTAAATTTGAGATATGATTTTAACGATTATAACCAGTTTATGAAAATATCGAATATCAACGCACAGCAGCAGGTGGAAAAATAATACATGCTCCTGGTTTATTTGGTGTCATTTATTCATTTTGTAAATGGCGCACATAAAAAATATATATTGAGCCATTGCTCTACAGAATTCTGCATATTTAATTTATATCTGGCAATCAACATCATCATCAAAATACCACTGCTCACTGTCCCGTCCCCGTCCCCTATGCGGAAAAGCGGACAAAAATAAATAGAATCGAAGGGAGAATTCGCTTTCGGCATTTCCTGTGCCACAAAAAAATAACGCAAGAATCAAAGTATATGTGTGTATGTTTGTACATATCTGCATATGTATGTTTCCAAACAGGTCAGACGCTCCTCTCTTGATGCCAGTTTAATACTATATGTATGTATGTATATCCATAAAAATATAGGCAGTCGCCCCCAGTCCATGCTCTCAGTTTCGGTTTGAATTCCCTGTGGCAAATGCAAAACGTATATAAATCGTCGCTTGGTCTGGCACATCCGTCCCCGGTTCGGTTCGGTTCGAGAGACCAGGATGTGTCCCTGGGTCAACTTTCAATCATCCAGTTGGCAGAGGCACGCTGTGCCCCGATTAATCCAATGCATCGGCGTCTGGGAACATCTCAACTGCAGGTACATCACAAAATTGGTCGAGTGGCCAGTGGTGGAGAGGACACCACGACGTTCGCTAGTCTTGTAGACGGGACAGTCGTAAATTGCAGCTGGCTCTGCACCACCGCTGCTACGCGGTATTTCTTCCAGTGTTCTTAACACCGGACGCAGATAGATTACGGGCAGTGTATCGAACAAAATCTTTGAGAAAGATTCGTCCACCTCTTTAGTCTTTCGATTCCAGCGAGCGCCTTCTATAAAAATGCCCTGAAATAATTTCATTTAATTAGGATTAAAAAAGAAATGGAAATCAAATAAGATATCAATCAAGTCAATAATGAAAACCAATATTCCAGAAAAAATAAAAATAAGTGAATGTATAATGAGGGAATGTATAAGTGAGTTGTATAATACTTTGCGTCTTTCTTACTTGTATGAACTTTGTCTCATCGTTTATCTCTTTTTGTTCCTAAAGAGTTGGCAAAGCAAATAGTGGATAAAGTGTATTATGTAAGCGATTCTCATTTCACAATTAATTTGTTTGAATTTAAGATAAACCATTTAGTAACTCACCCTTATGTAGGCGCCTATATCAGCTACTTGGGTTGTTTGAGTCTCAAATTTGGTAACAGCAAATTCAATGCTGATCATATCGATTTGGAAGCGATTCTTACGCGAATAGTTCTGAAGTACACCGGTAATAAAGGATTGGGTAAAATAGAAGCCAGATATCCAGTAGACATTCGGTTCACCATTCTCGATCCACGACTGGAAAAAGGCCAATCTGAGCAGGAGGCAGGACAGACAGACAAACAGATGAGTTATCTTCAATTTTTCAATTTGTTAATAAATATTAAATATTTGACAACAAAAGGCGGCGAGTGCACAAAGCAGCAACAGCAGGAGTACATATAGTATAGTACACACTCAAACAGCTTCGTCCTTTGATGTCAATAGCAAATAAGATTTTTCCATGAATGACATCAACAATATTGAACAGCAACAGAATGAAGTTGGGGTTGGAGTTCGAAGTTCGAAGAATGAAGGATGAGGAAGTGCGACATATGAATGTGGTACACCCAAACACATTTATTATATTTGCACAATTGCAGCCAAAGGACGCAGCAAAAGCAGCAGCTCACAGGATATAATACCATTCATTGATGGCTTTGCTCTTAAAAATAGAAATATGGCATCCACAACACACACACACACACCACACACACGCACGCACACAACACACACTACTCACCGTGCTAGGAAATCGGTCACGTAGCTACCCAGAGGCTTTAGCGAGGGATAGCTCTTTTTCAGCCAATCCGCCGGCAACTTGCCTATAATCATGGAGGCATGAGCTCGCTCCAGTTCGGGAATCATGGCAATCTGTCCCTTGACAGCTTTGCCGACATTGACAAGACTCTTGCGGATATAGGATAAAAGACGATTGAATCGTATTAACTCCTGTCGCAACACGGTATTCATTGAATTCGTATAGATGACGGGATACGTCTTGGACACCTCATCCAAATCGAATTCCTCGGGTAAGCGTGATAACAGCTCCTTGCAGATGGCTATGGCGGGATCCTCCTTAGCACCACCAGCCGAACTGGCCTTGACCGATGCCATCAGATCGGTTTGTGTCAATAGGACGCCGCTTATGAGCTGCCGGAAAAATAAAAGGGATTGATTATACATCATGGAGTAAGCATTTTAAAACTTAAAATTATCACTAAAGCGAATGAATTAAAGACGAAAAATGTTCTTAAGAGGTTTTAAACCTAATGCAGACAATTTTTATGGCTTTAACTCAAGCCAACTGATTAGAGATATGATTTTATAATTAAGTAAAGCATTCTTACCGCATTAGTTTCCTTTACATTGCGATTGATGTCGGCATTCTCATGTAGACCATAAACCTCAGGTTGTGGACTTAAAGGGAAGGTGCTTATGTACTCAATGGAGTTAAGTTTAGTTGGACTCAGAGGCACACAATAGTTGCCCGACTGAGATAAGGCATAACTGACAGAAAGGGATAGTATAATTATCGGATAAATACATAGAATTTATTGCACTCACTTGTCCTGTTCGATGGTATTGTTATTGTATATCATATTCAGCAAGGATAATATCAATCTGCGATCCTTGTCATCAGTTACACGTCCGCCATAGTTGCACTCTCCAGTCAGATAGACATGTCCACGGAATGGAATGCTGTGACTCTGTGCAATGAACATTTTCAGCTGCAACAAGGATATTCTGCAAAGAACAAATTGTATTAGAATAACAAATAATAAAAGAAGAATTGAGGAATTGAACCTACTTAAGATCTGATTCGTTGAATTCATAGGGTATATTCCAGCCGAGTGGACCGAATTCGCGTCTCTCCTGGACCACAGCATGGAAGAATACCAAGGCAAATACTCCACGTAGCCAACTCTTGTTGGCCGAGTCGGAGAAGAGGAAAGCATTCGTAAAGAACTTGTCCCTCGACAGCGGATCCGATGTGAACGAACGATGCATGTTGGCTCGAAGTCCCTTGGGCGGTTCGTTTGTCATCTTCACGGAGTTCTGCAGCACGGAGACGGGGAAAACAGAGCTCGGATATGATGTACACCACAGACGATAGTCACTGTTCGCACCATCCGTTAGTGTGGTGTCATTACATATGCGTTCCAGGTCACCCATCCAGCTGAAGGCGACGTGACAATTCTGCAATACGACCCATTGCCCATGTCGAGCTGCCTCCGTGATCATTTTTTCCGCACGCGGTCCTTGACCCTGACCCAACGATATGGTTTTCAATCTACGAAGAAGACAAACAAAAGTGCGTTTAGCATAAATTTGCTTTAAAGTTACTATAAGCCACCACTTGGCAAACAGTCCCCCCTCTTTCAACTATCCCACTTGCTACTGCCACTGCCTCTGGTGTCGCCACATCCAACCCAAACAGACACATATCAGTACAAGGCGCACATGTCGCGCTTAATCGAAAACAAGCCATCCCCATCCCCATTCTCATTCTCATACCGACCTCGACCTCAGCCTCAGTCCATGAGCAACCCACGAGCCGACATCACACGACATGGACACGGAAATATGAGGCACTCTCGTTAATTAACTTACTTCTCGTACATGCTGCGTTGTTTGGCGAACATAAAGAGGCTGGCCATGGGATCAGAGCCGGCTGATAGCAGAAACACCAGCGGTATTTTCGGTGAACTGTCCGCGAACGAGGCGCCCAAATCGAATGGCGGTGGCTCCACAAACGACTTGTCCAGGTTACGTGTGATGAAAGCCTTGTAACAAATGAACAACCATAAATAAAACAGCTGCTGTTCGAAGGGGAACACCATGAACTCAACTTACTCTCACAGCTGGCACCAGTTTGTCTGGCCGAAGACTCTTTAGTATGATCAAAAAGAGCATATCATTAATTTTATCGTATGGAGAAGGCAGGGGTAAATCTTGAGGATTAACAGCATCGTAATAATCTCGCCAGGCCGCAATACTATCTCCTATTTTTAGGTGGAAATCCTTCAAGCTGTCAATGAAAGTTAGAAAGTGATTTTAAAAGACATATCTGTAAGATTCTCTTACCCATCCAAGTCGCTGGCACGATAGATTCCTGCCCAGGCTTTGTCTGGCAACCAGTCGCTATAGGGATTTTTAATAATACTCTTGAAACCAATGCCTCCGGTTAGGAAGAACAACAGCTCATCTTTGGCCACACGGCCCTGGGAAACTAGAATGCCCAGACACATGACAAGTGAGATGACCAACTTGTCCTTTTCAAACAGGGAACGACAGACATTCGTATAGATGGATTTGGTAAAGAAATCGTTAAGATTATTCAAACGCTCGGCAAGCACTGTCGACTTGGGTGCCTTTAGAATGGTGTTCACGAAGAGATTGAGGAACCATGCCAACGAATACTGGTACATGGGATCCACATTGGCCAACTCGCTGATGCAGAAGAACAGAATGGCCGAGTGCTTGGAGACGGGAATATATTGTTGTCGTGCTGCATCGATTTCAATCTCAGTGGCCACGGCGATGACCTGTTTCTCCTGAATATCTTCGGATAGGATTTTACTGGACGAGAGTATGTTGATGGCGTTCTCATCCTCCAGCACATTGCCCTCCGATGTGGATAGTACCTGGGATAGTAAGAAAGTAAATAAGTTGCAGATTTAAACGTTTTATTTCCAGTTAATTGAATTGTCATTGGCCACGCAGAGAAACATAAATTGTTTATCCGGCTCTAATTGAATCGCTGAAGCAAACCAAAGGGAAACTACCAAAAGCATTCAATGAAAAAACATTTATTATAAAAAAGAGTCAGCCCGTATGGGAAGGGAATAGGAATAGGAAATAAAAAATTGATAGAGAGAGAATGAGAATGAGAGACTTACCTCTAATATCTTGGATTCAATGGTGTACAATGCATCACGATTCCTTGCGGATTCAATAATCAATTGTTCCTTCTTCTCTTGCAAATCGGGACGCTCGTGTGCCACCACAATCGCTAGCAATTGTTCGCGTAATCCTTGCTCCGTTATCATGAAATTTAATACTGTTACCTAAACACGATAGCACAGCGAAAAGGGGAAAGAAAAGATGGGAATAGGAAAAGTGAGCACGTAAAATGGGGAAAAAATGAAACTCAAAATAAACACACAATGTAAGAGGAAAAATATATATATAGTATACGTTGAATAAAGACACGAAAACTGCTGACAACAGTTGCAGCATAAAAATGCAATGGAAACGCCAACAGAAGCGAAATGCTGGAAAATTTTATAAACACGACATAGAACAGGGACTGAGACTGGGACTAGGACTAGGGATTGGGTTAGGTAGAGGATGAGGGAGTCGCTAGTTATGCAGAATCAAATAGACAGCAGCCACGTACATCAATGGGATGGATGTCGTCCTCGACATTCTCGATGTTCTCGTCAATGCCATCGAAAATTTGCATATTGCCAGAGCCAGGCCGAAGGGCCTCCACAAAGGGAAGAGGGAAGAGATTCCCTCCTCACAAAAAATATCAATTTAAGTTCGTCGTTTTTATTACATAACAACTAACGTCATCATTGGCGTTGGCTTGCCACAGACTTTACACCAGCAGGAGTAAAAAATGGGATGAACAGATGCAGGAGCTGTAGACTTTCTGCATATGTCAAACTTACCATAACCATTACTTCCGGCGGATAATGCGGATTGCGCAGACATGTCGTTATGTAAAGACGAAACTCGGGATTGTATTCAATCATTGTGTCGCCACTTCTTATGAATAGACCGCCCTTGTGCTTAATAATGTTCTTTTCCAGTATTGGAGTCAAATTCGAGTCCAGTTTTTCACCTAAACGAAAAGGGAAATTAAATTAAGTGAAACTCTCTTTAAGGTGTGTTTTTCTTCCTATAACTCACCCACATTCTCGATAAGCACAGGTTGACCATAGGTTATAGCCAACTCCAACACTTGCATATAGTTAGAATCAGTTTGTTTGACCACTTTGAGATTATTGTTCTTCTCCATATTCTTAATCCACTTATTGGCTTGCACTGTAAAATGTTTCATTGACTTATATGGTACTTATAAGGAGTTCTCTCCACTTCACTTACCCTGTGGATCAATGAGCAACGAGTAACGACTGGAGTTTGTCACAATAATGCCGTTCTCAACAGAGAAATTATCAGCCGGCAATCCGGCCAAGGACCAGGCACGTATGGTCATCGGATGGCCCAATGTGGTGGCCAATGAGAAAGTCTCACTACTGGGTATATGTCGTCGTTGGCACACAACATTCCAATCTTCCAAAATGTTAGCTCGATACTACAAAAGAAAAAATAACACAATAAACAATTTAGTAACAAAAATATCAACAATAACGTGTTAACCTAGGACGCCATTTTTGGTTGAAAATTAACATGTCAGCATTTGTCCACTTTACACACTCCCCCACCTACAAAATATACCCTGTATACATGCATACACATATAGTACATATATGTAGGTATGAACAACTATGTATAAAAATGTCACGTCAGCCGTAAAACTAAGCGCTGGGAAAATTGAAAAGGCTACGCGAAAAGCGACAAAAAGAAACTAAAAATTATACAAAATGGAATAGCTTGGAGTATTTAGACTTAAGGATACCCTTCATTAAAGACTGCAATGAATCAATTGGATTTCTAAGAAGAACGGAGACTAAAAGATATAGTTTAATAAAATTTAGTTCCCAGAGTCAAAGATTTAGACAACTGTGATTTGTAGAACATGCAATTGACCAGCTAATTATTTACAGTGTATACAATTCGCTTGTTAAATGTATATATGCCCTAGTTGATTGATTTAACAATCTATAAATTTCATCTATATTTCTCATATGTAGATTTAACCTTTATATATATGTATCAAAATGTCAGGTTTAGAGCAGAACATTGCGGGAATTGACAGGGTCTGACATGCTCATCAGTCGAGACGCCCGCACAAACACCCTATTGTGGTGAGGTTTGCCATGTTTTTTTTACACCATGTTTTTTATACCCTCTAAGTACAAAGAGAGTGAGAGAAAAAGAGAAAAATAGAAAGAAAAAATCAATGCAACGTGCTCATGCATATTAAAATCCTTTATGGAAAACTCGCACGGCCATTAGCTGCTGCTGCTCCCGTTACAGAATTCTGGGATCTGTGCTCTGGTAATAGGGAAAAGTGGCGCGGCGTTAACTCACCTCGGTGGTAAAGAAGCCCAGGTATGCGGTGCAGCCACCAGCGAGCAGCACATCACCAACAATATTGCTAATAGATTCATGCAGATTCTTGGCTGCCTCCGACCAACGTGTCTTTTCGCCTCCCAAGCCACCCAAAAGCTTCTCAGCTCTGTAAGAGAAGAAAGAATAGCACTTTACTAAGGGAAAGTCCTTAAATATATACTAATAGAGAGCTCGCCTGTTTAGCTTCTTTTCACAGTTCTCTATGTCATCCTCAAGACGCTTCTTTTCACGCGATTTCTCCGCAAAGAAATCGTTGAGCTTTTGTAATTTATCCAAGATAACTTGCAGTTCGGCACGCTTGGCATTGAGCTTCTCCATTTGCTGGGAGAGATCTCCTTCAGCTTCGGCCAATGCCGCCTTCTTGGGCATCACAATTCGTGCCACTTTATCATAGACATCCATGGCACGCACCCAACGACAGATGCCTTCACAGGCCATGGAGGCAGCCTTGATCTTCTCGGGCACAAAGTCACGATCGGCTATATATCTAGTGAAGAAGATGAATAGAAAGAGAAAGAGATGAAATATTAAAAATTTTTAAGAATATTTAGTAACCTACTTATCGCGGATCTTCTTGATAATAGCTGGCGGAATATTGTCCTTATCAAAGGTCTTCAACGACTCCAAGAACTTCATGTCGCTGAGCATGCGCATAGATGGACCCCAATAATCCTCCACCATGTGTCCACTAGGATCTGGTTTGCGATCTGGTTTTATTCCTTTTAGCACACACACTGCCTCCAGCGTTAACTTGACACCGTAAGGTGGATTCTTCATAGACTTGACCACACCAATATCAGCGGGTTTCAGCGTATTCAGAGCCTCTAAAGCCGCCTCCATAGCGGGTATAGCTTCAGCCAAATCCGTTTCACAATCATCTTTGATAGCCTGGGCAGCAGCAGCTGCTTCATTAGCCGCTGCTTCATCGGCTCCCACGACTTCCTTCTTTTTCTCAGCCTCAGCCGTTTCACGCTCAATATTGACCATAATTCGATCCGTTTCCTCGGACAAAACCTTCAGCTTGGGCTGCAAATCATAGAGATTCGTTTGCATTTCTCCCACTTGGCTGGCGGCAAAGTCTAGCTTCTCCAGACCTGTGGTGTATCTATCACGCAATCTTGTAATCTCATCTATCTTGCGGGCATAGAAGGTGCGAAAGGCTTTAAGCAATTCCAGATATGCAGACGGAGTAACATAATTACGACGACTTAGTTCCAGATAACACTTTTCGCTGGCTTCGACAACCGATTGATGGAAGTACATGACACAGTAGACGAGATCTTCCTCCAGCTGAGTAAGTTCCCGCTCAGTTTCGCCCAATGTTTCCCGCTTGCCGGCCTCGGGAACTTCTTCAGAAGGTCGAGCCGAGGGCGTTGCCGATATGGCGAGGTCCTCTTTCTCATCCTCATGCGGTTGATTGAGATTCATAGAGGTGACAAAATAAATGCCCACACGAGACAACGCTTCCTCTGGCCAGGGCATGTACCAGTCGATGGTGCAACAGTTGATCAACGAGGGATACACACGTATGCGTTCCTTGAACGAATCCCCAATGGGCGAGAAGGCTAATGCAATATGCAGTTGTTCTCTTATCCTTTCAATATAATAGGCATACACCTCACTTGGCAGCGAGTCGAGGACTTTACCCTGCAGGCAGATTGACACATAAGTAAAGCCAGAATGGCCAGGACACAATCAGCTAAGCGAATTTGTTGCTGACAGTTGGCAAATCCTTTTGGGGGAATCGACCACTGTCTACGCTTGGTTTCAAATTCATTTGAAAGCACCTCCCTCCCCTCTCTGTGTACTTACCACTTGCTTGGCCACATTTCCCATATTCTCCATAATGGTCGCCTTGTCCTCCAGTTGATAGAGATTTGGCAAATCACCGGTATTAAGTACGCCATTGATATCCTCCACGTATCCCTCATCCGTTGCCTGTGTGTATATACAAAGAATATATCGAGAGTAATTCACAATGCACAATGCAAATCCACAAGCTTTGTTTCTACATCTCATTGCTGTAGTGATTGTTGTTGGTGTTGTTGGTTTTATTGTTGGCGACTGCATTTTTATGTATTTGGCAAAACCAACTTGCAACTCTCCAGCTTGCAACATGCATTTTGCATTCATTCTAAGTGCCACAGGATTTTGCAACACACAGAAATTTTACAGCTACCTTGCCTGGAGTTGGATTTTGGCGTTGGAGTTGTAGGCTCTTTGAAGCATTTTAGTGTAATTGTTAATTAATGTGTTCATGCAGATTTCTAGTTGTGTGTGTGTGTGTGTGAGTGTGTGCAAACCAGATGCAATGTAGAGGCAATGGCCAAGAAGCCGAAATACAGCATTGATTGATTTTCCAGTTGTGAGTTGAATTTACTCATCATCTCTCTAATTTGCTCAGGTTGCATTTCAGTCAAGCCAGAAACCTATGGCTATATCAGGTATATAATCATTTTACCATCAATTTACAGAGCAAAGCATAGTTTTCCAAACTACTGTGATTACATAGTAATTACTCTACATGAGGGAATTCAAATTGTTAATGAATGAGTTTAGCTCGGGAAGTATCGTAACATCCGAGCCTTAAATCAGTTGTTAGAAAATTTATGTGAGAATAGCTACAAAGAAAAAGCATTTCAGTTTTAGTTATTTTTAAGTCGGTAACGCAATTTTAAGACAGAAAGTAGCTAAGGCCTATGAAAAAATAGAACAAATCACTTAATCGGTTCAAGTTTGGATTTCTCTAATAAATGTCATATGTAAAAAATAATGTTATAAATAATTATTAGCCAAATTAAAGCAGCATAACAATCAAAAAACTTTATTTGTAAAGGCAACATAATTAATTTTCCATTTAAATGCATATTAAAGATTCATTTTCATGTTTTCTTAATGAAATATTGATGTGTAAATATTATGTCAACATTATTGTTATATTTCCAGTGAATATTTGTTTACGAGGAAAGACATATACTCTTTTCAAATGCAAAACTACTCATAATATCAGAAAGTGTATTTGGACTTCGTTTTACTTAACTATCAGTTTAATTACAGCAATAATAAGAGCTTTAACACTCTGACTAAATATCATTAAACTTTAAAACATGAACTTCCTTTCCTTAATTGGGGAAATACCTTGAAAGAGACTTTATAGATCGTTGAGCTCTTTTCATGTTATTTTGTGATGTTTTGACTCAGTTTTCTATTAGATATAATCACACATAATGTTAATTATGCCTGACAAGTCATAATTAGCACTAAACAAACTTGAGAATATTTTCGGAGATGATGTTTATCATATCGATTGATTTTTGGTCATGCTAATTTATTGACTTCAAGTCTTGGATGGTTCTTGATTTGGTCATAATTGATATCTGTTGTTGTTGCTGCTGTTGTTGTTGTTGTTGTTATTACTGTTGCTTCGTATGCAAATTATTTAGCAATAATCAAGTTACATAGTTGCAACAATTAACCTAATTATAAATGTAAATTTTGGCAAGACAATGAATGCGGCTCCACTTGACTCGGTTTGCCCAGAGTTCAAATAAGTCAATTTTCATATTCATTTTTGTTGGACAGTGTACACACACACATGTGTGTCACGTTTGGACACATCTGTCCACGCGCCTGACAACCGACTATGTATGACCAGAATATTTAAATAAATTTAGATTAATTTCCTCAATTGTTAAACAGAGATCTTTATGGGTTTGTTGGACTTCGGGGTATTGGAATTGGAATTGATTAGGGACTGAGGTTTACAACATTCAACATTATTAAATGTCTATTTTATTAGCCCTAACTGGTTGTCTGGTCTCATGTTTTATGCTGATGGATCAATCTAACGACTCTCACCTGTGCGTCCGAGAATAGAAATACGGTGTGATTTAAATTGAAACTTGATGCCATTAGTATCTTCTTCAAATCATCACGCCAATCGGCAATTGTATATGACTTGGACACCTGAACAGTCATTAGACGACAGTCGGCAATATGTGCAGCAAGGCGACAGGAACTACGTCTTCCAGAGCCTCCCATGCCAACCATCAGAATATTTCCTCTAGGCATTTGCAGCACACGAGAAACCCTATCGAAAAAGAGTGTAAAGATAGTTCCTCTATATTTGAATAATACACTCTGTACCTGCTAACGTGTTCGATGGCAAATCTAAACATGACCAAATCCATAGGTGTGCTAGAGAACGAATTATATTCCCTTAAATAATATTTCATTAGCTTCTCCAGCTTCTCGTAACTTTCGCATTCATCGTAGAACTTTGGCTCAGCATCCGGTTCCATGTAATTGCCATAGAAGAGATTTCGGAGATCATTATCACTTAGTTTCTCGCCCGGCTCAATGCGCTCAGCGAATGCTGACTCTAGAGAGAAACGCAAATAATTCTTGCATGCATCAATGGCCATGGTAAGCAGACGGTCACGATCCAGTTGGTCAATCAGACTGAGTGAGTGGCGACAGCCAGACGACAATAAAAAGAAAGAGATAGAGAAAAAGTAAAGAACAACTGGTTGGTCATAAATGAAGTGAAGTTTGGACAAAAAGGTTATATACCGGTCATAAAACACACGATAAGTTTCATGCGCCCACAAACGACCAAGCTTTTCCGGATCCGGCATACGCTTCGCAGGCACCATCACAATGCCCTGAAAGACGCGAGTTATGTCCCGCAGCGAGAAGGTGTAGTGTGACTTGGCCGGAGTTGGTAAAAAGATGCGCATTGCCTCACGATAGACGCTGACCATTGCCTCTGCTAAGCCCTGAAAACGTTACAGAAACACACACATGAACTTACCTGTACCAACAAAAACCAACAGCAACAATGACAACAACAACTCAACACACAAACACACACACACACACACAGTGGGAAGGACATGGACAGTCGAACTTTTGCGAAATGAAGTTATAAAATACGCCATTTTAATTTTATTATGCGCCATCGTCTGGAAACGAGCCAAAATAACTGGGAGAGAATTCCCCGGAGTGTGTGTGGGATTGGACAAGTTGTTCTTGTCTCTGTTGTTGTCTCTGTTGTTGTTATGGATTGTGGGTTGGGTTATGAGCAACATACACGCGATAGCAGTGCCACCTTCTCGGGATAACCCTTGGCAAAGTGCCAATCACCAATTGTCGTGAATATTCGAATGATGGTCGCATCCTCAAAGGAGTCAACGGCCACAACGAACATGTGGCGATAGAGACGCGGAAAGATAAAGTTACTGCCACCCAATTGGCCCATGGCACAGACCAGAGTCTAGGTAGAAGTAAGATAAAGTAGAAATATTGTCAGTTTATGGAGACTGCGAGTCGACATGCATTTATCACAACCCACCATGTCAACCAGTTCAATTTTGGTTGTGTCTATCAGATCCGACCAGTAGCCATGATCCAGCCAAGTACGCAGCAACTCCAGTGGCGGCTGTGAGCCATAAGTATCCTTCGATGGCATTGCAACATCATCACAGAAGACTATGCACTGCAAGAAATTGAGGGATATATAAGCTCATAAGACTATACAAAACAGATCCTCTACCTTTTTCCCCAGGGCTGGTCCAAAAACTCCCTTACGTCGTCGATCCAGCTTGCTCATGATGGTATCCTGCACCATTTGAGCCGAGGTGCGTGCCGAGAAGTTGATGATATTCACCAGATTAGCAAACTTGGGTAAACTCAGTAAATTGCTGGTGATGATGGCACTTTTGCCGGTACCAGTTGGTCCGATGACCAGCATGCCATACGATTTGGCAATGCAAAACTCCTGCCAATAGGAAATGTAACCAGTTTCCTTGGTGGGCACAATTAGCTCACTGATCTGGGCATGCTCTGGAAAGTTGGCACTACCCGAAGATGGATCATCTGAGGACTTTTGCCATGTCCACCAGTTTTCAGCCTCATCAAAGCGATAATCAAGAAAGACCTGTTTCTCTGGAAACATTTGGCCACGGTTCAGAGAGAAGTACTTGGGCTTGGGGAAGTCCTCATTTGATCCATAGATGACCTTTCGCAGCAGAGTATCAAAGGTGCGTTGACCAGCTCCTGTTAAGGCTGAGCAATATGCCCAGGAATAACAGAAGAGGAACATTTGCTGGAACCATGTCTGATTGAAGACCTTGTGCTTCTCGAGAAAATGCAAAAGGAAGCGAGAGAAGGTCTGATATTGATAAAGTGGAGATAATTCCAACATTTGCTTGCAACGTGGCAGAAAGTCCAAGGCAGCCGGTATTAACCAATTGACCATGTCCTCAAACAGGGTCATGTAGATATCATTGAGGCCAACTATGGTGACCAACACATGACAGAAGCTCTTGTGGAAGGTGCGCCAACCCAACTGTGAGGGTTCCATGTAGATCATGCCACAACGGGAGACAGTCGCAGGAGAGGCCTGTTCCAGATCAGCGGGCTCAAACATCATGTTCATTAACTTGGTCATTTGCATGATCTCGCCGGACATTAGACACAATTTTTTGTTGTCGTCCAGGACCGTATTCAAGTTCTCAATCCATACCGCATCCACCGGACCATCAAACATAACCCAGGCACGTTCAGTTTTGGGTCCCTGAACCTGTTCCCGGAATGTTTTGGCCAGCACACCGTCGGACCATTCGTGGGAGATGGGATCGAAGCGTCCATAAAGCTGACCCATTGTTATAGCCTTGGGATTTATAATGCGAAAGACCACCGGATATTCCTTAAGTGTCGCCTCCTCATCATTTGCCACATTCCGCAGCGTCAATGCGAGCATCTACAATTGGATTCGGCCATTTGTTGAATTATTAATTCCGCGCCATTTAATTGGCTTTTGACTCTCTCTCTCTCACCTGGTAGGCTGTGGTCTTGCCGCCCATTGAACCACCCACAATCATCAGACCATGACGCACCAGCAACATCTCATATATCTGCAATATTTTCTCCAAATACCAAGGTGTGGCCTGCAGATTTCGTTCCGCCAGATTAATACGCAGCCACTTGAGGATGTCGTCTCGTTGTGGCTGAAAGAGTAGAAAAAGAGGATAAACGCGGTAGTGGAGGAGGAGGAGAAGTTGGCAGGGGCGGGGACGATGGCGGGGGAGTCGTGTCGGGAATTGGCAAAGGGAAAACAGGTGTAAATGAAATATGAAAAATATGCAATGAAATATGCGAGCAAATGAAAGGTTGAATGGGCATTTCATTATATCCTTTCGCCAAAAGGTAAAACGTTTTCTTTGCACACTTGGCGACAGAAAGGACAAAGTTGATGGATATGAGAATTATGATAATTTAAAAACCTTAATCGGATGCAAATTGGAGACTTTACAGACTGTGACTAAAGAACAAATCATTTTCTAAGTAAATCGTTTACTTAAACAAAGTTGTAGTACAGAAGATTTCTGATATAAATATGATATTGCCTATTTTAGTAAATAATATACAACCAAAGAAAAGTTATATGTATATGAAGAAATCTGTCAAGCATTTGGTTAGAGTATTCACAAGTCGAATATAAGCAATGTTAACTCTTTTTAATGTAATTTTATCAGGCATCTCAACCGGTTATCGCTTCAATTTGCGCTGTTCTTAACTGCGTCGCGTGCGCCTCATTACACCCGATATTTATTATGAATTGCTATAGTAAGTATATAAGCAGACTTACCATTGGCAGCTCGACACCTGGAAAGAGATCCATATAGATGCCAATGAAGAGGGAAATATCCTGTTCAAGGAATTTTGGCAAATTGACATCAACAATGGCGCGCAAAACAATCTCGGGCTCCGGCAGGTCAGCATAAAGGCGACGCAGTGATGCGGAGGCCAATAGCACGGATTTCACGGCTCGCATACCTGTCCGAAAGGATAATAAATAGATGAGAAGGATCAGTAAGTTAGGGATGGGGGGTGTGGCATTAGCTTAACAGTTATGCGGCATTTTTGACTAACGCATAACTTAGTTCAGGTTCAAAATGAGGTATTTTTAGGAGCAAGAAAGAGAGAGAGGGAGGGAGAGAGAGAGTATATGGGATGTGGACATGTCCCTAAGCGGCAGCTTCATTATAGATGCCGTGGAAAATGCACAAAAGTTTTACAGCTGGACAGCGGGGCATGCAACCAACAACAACAACAACAGCAATAACAACGACAAATAACAACAAGCAGCAATAAACAGACGCAGCAACTAAATGTACAAATAGTTTTTATTATTACTTTGCAAAATAACACGCAGATACAAACAACTACACAATACATTGTATGTATGTGTGTGTGTGTCTGAGATGTGCGTGTGTGTCTGTGGCATTTGTCTCTCACACACGAAACACAAAAGCGCTGCAAACTTGCAAGAAAGTTTTTCAATTTAAACTCAAAATAAGATACTGATCAAATGTACTTTGCACATAAACTTGCACAGCTGCCAGAAGCCTGCAATTGCAGCCATTGGCCGGACACACACACACTCACACACACACACACACACATAGATAAAGAGAGCAGACATGTTGTAATGTCATATGACATGTTATGTCGTAAAAGCGAGCAATATCTTTGCCTTGAAACAAGAAAGAAAACAAGTGAAAAGAAAACACAGACATACAGAGAGAGACAGAGAGAGAACGTATGCAGGATACTGGAATACAGGATGTAGTAAAGTGCAGGACACACACACATACACACGCACACAAGCACACGCACCCACAGCACGCAGGGAAAACGTAAAGTTGAAGTTGCATCTATGGAAAAGCAGGAGCAACTCCTGTTGTTGACTACATTTGTGCCTTATTAGCAGGTGAATTACTACAAATAAGAATACAAAATGATGTTGAAATGCAGTTACATTCAAAGGAAGCTATAATGAACTAGCAAATAACAAGCTAATAAGACTTTATTCAAAGCAGGAAGTTCTTCGAAAAGAGTTAATAAATAAAAGGGTAAATAACATTAAATATTCAAAATGGTAACGAGTTTAATATAAAATGATAGAAATTAATAATAAAAATCACTCTTTTTTCTAATAATTTTAAACTTATTTAAATTTGATTTCTATTGACTATTTATGCCTTAGTTAAAAGGCTATATTTTAAAGTGCTAGGAATCAATTCATATTAAATTAAATAAAATAAATATATTGTTGAATTTAGGACTCTTTAAAATGTGGTTTGATTGCAGATCTCATATAACGAAGAGCAAATTCAAATGATGTATAGTTAGATTTAATAATATACTAAGGCTTAACTGCTATCTATAAATAATACTCACCATAATCGTAATGGGATTGCGATGACAACTGCTCCGAGCACAATTTGTAAGCCTGAACGATCTTCTGGGAGAGAATACGTGCCATATCGAAGCCATTGGAATAGAGTGTAATTTCGCCGATCATTGCATAATCGGGCACCATCATGGCCACTGTGCGGAACAGGACCTTCAAATTGTCCGGCAACTCCGTACGTCCAGCATAACTGTTAATGGAGAAGAAGAAAGAGGTAGTTGCAAATTGAAAGAGATTTGAAGCGATTGAACCAATCAAATACATCAAAATGCAAGTGCTAATGGCATAAATACTAAACCCAGAAGAGTCCAGGCCAGTGTAGACCCAAAGTAATAACACATACATCTGAGTGAATGCTTCTAAGAACGTCTGGTAGCGTGACAAATTGGCAGGAAAAAAACAGGACAGAGTGATGGGAATGGAAGGAGAAACACTTGCGATGTCCAGGAAAAACTGCTAACCAAAGGATATTAAGACCTTTTGCTGAATGGCAGGCAAAGGGATTTCGCCTCTCTCTCCATTTAGGGCTCAGTCAGAGCCTCAGTTACAGTTATGACTGCCAACACACGTTGCGTGTGGTCGAGAGGGGGCAGAGAGAGAGTGAGAGAGGGGGAGGGAGTGTTGCAGTATCCTGTGTCTAGGCCTAATATGCATGTTTGTCGCAGCTGTTCCACATGCATGCCAAAGCAATAAATATCCCTAACCGTATGGGTAGAAAATCTCCAATAACGCAATAACTACCAATATCATGACCATGCCCCAAAGGCCTGCCATTCTTTGGAAACTAATAGCCTCACCCTGGCACTGTCACTGACAGTCACCAGTCCCCCTCACTCCCCCTCCTCTCTGGGCGTGGCATAGGCATAGTCCGAGTCGGCTTACAAAGTAACTAAATGCATTTTCAAATGCACAACGGCAAAAAGAGTTGGCCATAGTAAAAAGAAATTTAAAAAAGTAGAGGAAAAAAATCAGATGAGGAGGCAAGAAATTGGTGGCAGTGGCAACATTGTGCTGCGTGAAACCGCAGCTGCTGTTGCAAGTTAAAGCTGGAGTTGGAGTTGGCCTTCTGCCTGCCAGCACTCACCCAGGATTCATGGTTATGAATATGGTACAAGTTGGATCCAGTTTGAGCATTGTATCCTCGAAAAAGAATTTCACAACCTTGCGACCAATGGCTCGCTGTATGGTCAGAATCTGTTGCGCGACCACCGACAGCACTTCCAGCTCAATGCGATTGAACTCATCGAAGCAGGCCCAGGCTCCTGACTGTGCCAGACCCTGCAAAGAACAAAAAAACGAGAAAAAGAAAAGAAAGTAGAGCAACAAAAAAATATAAGAACATACATAAATGGGATGAGGATGGGAAGTAAGGATTGGATAGGGAACGCATCCCAACAGAGAAATGGCAAAAATAGCAAAAGCAAACAGCAGCATAAACATTATTTTCAGTTTCTCATCGTTCGCTCGCTTCTCTACTAGATTCTCTACTGGTTTTGGTTCGATTTGGTTCGACTGTGTGTGTGTTGGTGTGTGTGTTTTATGTGAGTGTAGTTGTTGCCAATGTTCCGCTGTTCAACAAACGGCAAAGGCACAAACATTGCAACAGGGTTTACAAATGTAGACGAGTTGTAGATACGCGTGGGTTTGCAACCCGTAGGGGTTTCTCTCTCTCTCTCTCTGTGTCTCTCTTCTCCCGATCAAGTGGATGAGAGGAGAGTAGAGCGGTGGAAATGGTTGATAGGGTCAGCGAGGACTAGGGGCCAATACTGCGCCCTTTGATATGCTTTCTTTTGCATGTTGCAATAAATATGCAGCTTTATGCTAACAGTACAAGCTGAACAAGGGGCAGAGAGAAACAAAGGGGGTAAGGGAATGGATGGGAGGGATACTCGTAACATATGCCAACTGACGGCTTTTGCACAATGGGCACACGCTGGGGCAGAATAGCAGAAAAGTGTACTTTAAAGAGTTTCGATACACACTTATTACACAGCAACTTTTCTATGAATTTGTTTTTAAATAGGAAAGGGGACGGAAGAGTCGGAAATGAACTCAAAACTAAATATTTAGAGTTAAAAAATGTTGAAATATGTACGAATGTTTTTCTGTGAAAGTCAAAGAATGGAATTGGCAATTGTACTAGTTTTTTATGAGCATATCAAATATGTGAAGTTAAAGGTAAGGGTAACAATATTATTTCATTATTTAACTTAATTAAAATTGTGGCATTTTGTTACTTAGTATAATAATATAAGGCGGGTGTCAAGGACTTGGTTCTAAACTAAAAGTTTTAGAAAATTTTAAATATATCTTAAAAAACATGAGAGTAAATTAGAAGAGCTTTTGGGAATGGTTGAAGATAACATTAGCTATTGAGCTGATCTTAATAAAAAGAAGATCGGAACTTAAGTAAGTAGCTAATACAATATATTATGTAGATAGAAACTGGAGAAAATAAAACCAATTTTTTAACTGATTCATTTTCGGTAGTCAGATAGGATTATAACCGATCTCGCACAGCGATCTAGCTTAGACATAAGATTTCTTTTGATACTCTGGTGTTTGCTAAGAAACATAGAGTGGATCAACTAAGTATTTTATTTCAAGTTTACTTTATTTAAAACTAAATCAAAAGCCTTAACTCCTTTTCACCATCTTTCTCTCTAAATTAATAGGGTATAATAAAGAAATAAGTAAACAATTTGCTGTAATTATTCATCAATGTGGGTGCCCTAAAAGCATTTGCCTGCAACAGTTGTTGCACCAACTACTGCCGCACACACAATAGCACACAGCAGCAGCAGCAACAACAACAACAACAACAACAACAAGCGTATCGATGTGGCATCAACAACTAGACTCAAAAAGCTGTTTTACATGCCGTTGCGCGTTCGCACAGTTTTTCAGCTCAAAGTGCTTGTTGTTGTTGTTGTTGCTGTTCTTGCCACTGTTTCTATTGTGCAATTAGTGCTACTGTGCGTGTGTGTGTTGATGTGTGCGGATTGTGTGTGTGCTGTGAGTGTTGTTTGTAGAACTTTGTCTGCGCGTTGCAACACAAAAAAAAATTGGTTTTGCCTTTGCGCCAAACGCGTGGCATTTGAATACTTTGAACTGTATCAAAGTGGTTTGTTGCCGTTGGCAGCTGCAACAAAGCTCGCGCAACCTGCCACGCCCCCTTTTCTCCCTTCGAAACGCTGTTTTTTTTCTATTTCGATGAGAAATTGAGAAGTTTTGGACATTCATTGAATGTGGGCTTTTGTTTTTGTCCAAAAGTTGTTGCAAGCTGTGCCCCATTGTTGTGGGCATTTTATGGCCATTTTCATTTGTATATGCCACGACGACGACGACAACGATGAGTTGTTGTTGTTGTTGCAACAACAACAATTGTTGCTGTAGTGCATGCATATTTGCCATATCTCGGCTAGAGGCATAAATCGAAATCGAAATAGTTGAAATTGTTTGGCAATTGTAAATTATTTTATTTGTTGCCAAATTGTTTTGCCCTGACAAACTGCAGACATTTTGCGTATTGCAAAATTTACGACTTCCGACAACAGAACAAACACAGAAAAAGCAAAAGAAGGGAGCAGGGGTAGGGGGGATAGTAAAATGGTAATCAGCAATAGAAATATCGAAACTACTTTCTAAAAACTCGATGGCAACAAAAACAATAAAAATGATTAGCAATAAATGAACAAGCAACACGCTTGACACTAAAATCAATTCATTAATCTAAATCGAAACTCGAACGTTGAAATTTTCGGGTTCTTAGCTCGAATTGTTATTGGTATTGTTATTGTTATTGCTGTTGTTGTTGTTGTTTGTGCTTAATTCTGTTGTTAAAAGTTTGCCATTAATTGCAAATCTCATGCAAATTATCGCCACTTCCCCACACAAATCATTGAGGGACAGACAAGGAACCAACCAAAAAGCTGGCTTAAAACTATTATGCAATTAGCCCCGTTGCCGGCAAATTAAGCGATTTCGGCCCAATAAGAAATACCCATAAATTTCTGACAACAACACCCTCGCATGTGAGTGAGTGTGTGTGTGTGTAAATGAGAGCGGTTAACGACCTGCTAATACAAAATTTGAATTTGCATAGATTTTTTTGGAAGTGAACGCACAGATTGAACGTCAGCAGATACTCGAGAAGAAGAAGAAGAAGAAGGTTCCATGGTTACTATATATGTAGTTCGTCTAGTTCCATGCCGATTACTTTCACAAAATTGCCTAATTAGTCAGTCGATAGGAGAACTGCATAAATTTCAGTCATTCTGACTGTCTCACTGTCTGTCTGTTTGTCTTTGTGTGCCAACTGGTGAACGGCTCCAATGTGTCTGGACATGAGAAACGCTATATTTGTATCTTTGTGTCTGTATCTGTGTGTGTACTGAAAGTCATCATTGCTGCGCGTGCCGTTGCCTGGGACAGGTTCTTTCTTTGATTAATGTTGTTGACCAATATTGGACCATCAATTAGCAGCCTGAATCAAATCGAATCGAGATGAAACCGAGTCGCTGCAGACAGCGCGGCGCAATTCTCAGAATAGAGAATTGAGAAATAACGAGATTTTTTATCCAGATACTCCTCGAGTTACTCACCTTGAAGAACTTGCCCAATGCTTTGTAGTCCAAGCCATCCGAACAATTGAAGACCACACACTTTTTGGCCACAGCCTTGGCCAAATCCTTGCAAGTCTCGGTTTTGCCAGTTCCCGCGGGTCCTTCAGGTGCTCCACCCAAACATAACTTCAATGCGCCCATCAAAGTACTTTAAAAACGAGAATTAGAAATAGTGGTTTTAATAGTTAGTAAACGTTAACGAGAGGGTAGAATTTGCAGACAACATGCCGAAGCATGTTTTTAATATCTATTTTGCATATTTTCACATTTCTCGAGGTTGCAGCTTAAAAAATTGTCATTTATGGCTTCATTTTTTGCCACAGCATAACGATGAAGCTGCTTTTATACCCTGTAGCCATTAAATGGGTGCATAAAGTTGAACTAATGTAAGTAACGACGCTAAGGGGAGAGTAGTTGCTACCCTGCAAAGTAGGTGCATTAAAGGTTAATACAATTTGACCTGATTTTTCAAATCTGATAGTAATATTGCTGTTGCTGCTCAGTAAAATGTAATAAATTAACTAAAGCTGTAGTATTTCAATTAGAGTTGTGGTTTGTTATCTCTACAGTAAAAACGACACACGTTTGTGGAGAAAACTTTAGCTAGAAATTTCAACAGATTTGGAGTTTGGCAGGAATAAGACTTGACACAAAAATAGTTGGTTTAATATACTGTTTTTTCTGATCTAATTTGTCAAAGTTAAGAATAGAGTAAACAAGTAATATATTAGTTCAAAAACATATGGTTCTAAAAGACCCTTTTTTAGTATAGTCTTTCTATATTCAAGTTACTCGTTTCCCTTACATTTCTAATTTGAACAGGGTATTTAAGCTTCGTCCTGCCGTAGACAGCTTTACTTTCATAATATTTTTTTTGTGCTTGTTATGCAAGTTCATATTTTTATCATATTGGCAGCGCTGCCAGCTTCGCGTTCTTTGCTTGTATATTTTTTAGCTTTTCCCGGAATAACCATTCACAAATATCTATACACTCGTTTCTCTTCTTTCTTTTTTAACTATGCATGTGTGTGTGTGTGAGTGAGTGTGGGTATGTGTGTGTGTGTGAAAAACTGTCCAACATTGATTTATTTGTTTAATATAAAAGTTTTATCGGAAACCCCATTAAAATGTCCTTTCTGCCAGCTTGCCAGCCAACGGGCATGGGTTATGTCCTGCTGCTGCTACAGTGTCGTCTTGTTGTTGTTGTTATTATTGTCGTCTTGTTGTTGTTGTTGCTGTTGTTGTTTGCGTTTGTCGTAGGCAGCTTAAACATCAAAAAGGTTTTCAGCTCCTTTTTTTTTGCGTATTTTGTTGAAAAATGAAAACGAAAATAAATTTAAAATGCACTGAAATATAATAAATATTTTTCCAATAAACGTTGCCTTTCATGACTTTTAGAAGGGGTACAAAAGTGTATAGAAGGAGAAATATGGGCTCAGCTGCTTCGCAAACGTTTGTCAATTAATATTTACATGTGTGTTAGTGTGTGTGTGTGTGTGTGTGTGTGTGTATGAGATAAAGATATAATTTGTTACCCACCGATAACAACGATCTGTCAGAGGCGTAACCACCAAACGCGGTAAATTGCCTAAATATTCCATGCCATATTGGACCTCGGTAACCACCATGCTCACACAGACCCAATCCTCATTCTCTGCAAATGAAAAGAGGATTAGTGAAAGTATGATTCACTCTGATTTCTTTACTCACTCTCATCCACTTTCCAATAGTAACGCAACTGTGACATCCAATCAAAGTCCTGTATGGTGGTTATACGCATATCCGTCAGATACTTGACCACATCGCGTGCTGCAAAAAAACACACATAGTTACAAACACACCCCCACACCCACAAATAATAGTCTTGGCCAGTTCTCAGTGCAATCAGAGAAGATTCTTGTCAACTTACCATGCACATCCAGCACAATCAAGGCTTCTACAGCAATTCGCACGCCAGCCTGGAGATCCGTGCGGACGAGATGCACAAGTTCGCCAATTTGTACATTGGACTTCTCCAGGTATGCAGGGAGTACCCTCTTCTCGATGGCCTCCTCCACCTGGGGGAGCAGCAAAAGAAATGAAGAAGCAAAGGAATATAAAGTACATGAAAAACTGCAGCAACACGAATTGCACAGTAGCAATGGACAAGCGAATAAATGGCAAAATATGATTTTCAATTTTGCAACGCGAACGCAAAAATACATTCAGAGATAGAGTGAGAGCGAGAAAGAGAAAGTCAAAGCCCAGGAGGAAAAGCTGCACTCACAAAGAGCAGCAGGGAGCAGAAAGAAGGGTAAAGGACTGTGCCACGGCTAATCGTACTGTCAGTCGTTTCTCGTGACAGCAGGACAGCAGGAACCACCATGGGATAGCGCCTTTGTGGTTGAGTTTTTGCGGTCACAACGATTGTGGGTTATTTGCTTACCTCATAGGTCCACGCCATGCAGCTAATACCGAGCACAACTTGACCTGGCCAGGAAACAACCCACGAAATGCGATCGACCTGTGTATAGTCTTCCCAGGCTTCGCGCATTTGTTCCTTCACGCTGTCCAACATCACATACTCGACCTCTTTAAGCCAGATTTCAACTAGACCCTAAAAAAATTGGAAATATTAGCAAAGATACTATCTCAAATGGCAAACATACATTTGCTGCCTGAGGATTGATTTTTCGCACTAAAGCAACGCGTTCATCCTCATCGCTAATCATGTGTGTAATCTCCATACTATCATCAAAGGTTAAAGTACCAATCTGCAAAGGATTAAGGCTTACAATCATAATCACAGGCAAATATTATAATAAATACTTACACCCTCGAAGCATTTTCGTAAATGTGGTTGAACTCGCATTGGATCCTTGGTCTCTGACAGAATCTCCAGCAGTTCATCATTGGACAGAAAGAAGAACCGTGCGAAGAATAGACGCTTCTGTTCCAGATACGTATTCAATCCCTTCTGTACCGTCTCTAGATCCTCGATGGCTTTGGTGAAGATCTCCAACATGCTAGGATATTCGGTGGCCGCCATAACATGTCTATCCTTCAGAGTATGCTTCATAATGCGTCGCCAGATTTTATCCACAGCCTTGAAGTTCCTTCCCTCCAGCGGCATTTGTCGCATAATATCCTCGGAGCTGAAAATGGGCTCCAGATACATCCAAGTGACCTGCACCTGGGTCCAGGCATCAATGATATTCTGTATGAGCAACAGACGCTCCTCCCAATCATCTGCCTTTGAGCCCAGAGCAACAATAAATGGCGAACGCTTCATTGCCTGTGTTCTCATGATATGATCATCGAGCAGAGTTTGAATATCATCTATAGAAGCGAGGATATGTGTATCCGAATCACGATACTGCAGGACATCGAACATGATATCCTTCCAATCGGATTGCATGTTCTTCAATCCCATATTCAAATCGTATTCCTTGCCCGCAGCATTCGCAATCTCCTCCAGCTCCGGCAATATGCTCATTATATCCGCATCGATCATATCCTTGAGCGTGGGATACAATTTTGGATTGATTTGTCTGCCCAGAATCTCAGATATTTTATCCCAATGACGCTTCTCCAGACCATGACGACAGATCGAGTCTAGCACTGGCAAATAAACTCGAAACTTTTCGATTTTAATACGCATCTGTTCAGCGGCACGTTTCGCGACAGGATTGTACGACAGCTGCCTCGACAGCTTGTGCATAATCTGAGAATGGGAAGAAAGAGAAGGAAAAGAAAGGAGATAGTGAAAGAGGGTAAAAGAGTTGCGTTGTGAGTCAAGTGTCAAGCGTGGCTTTTTAAAGTCAACTTTAAATGCGCTTCCCTGTCTGCTAAGCCGACTAAATGGGAGAACACTCCACTCTGTACTCCTTCCCCGTTGTACTACTCTATCTCCTTGTTTTTCTTTTTTGGGTCTCTTGTTTGTTGTTGCTCTGCTGTGTTGTCCCCACTTTGCCGCTTCAGCTGTGCCGAAAAATTCAATTCAACTGCCGTTCGCTTTGAGCTTTGTGGCACATTTTTTTCTTTTTGGCTACTCCCCTTTACCGCTGACAATCCTGGGTCGCTTAGCCGCCCAAGTTGCCGCCAAATATGTTGGCATTTTTTTGCGTTGCGTACTTTTCGGCTAGTAACATTTTTTTGCCGAGCTCTCTTTCTCCGGTCGAGCGGACTACTGTTGCTGGCCGGAGGCGGCTTGAGGTTTTTAGTTGCATTTTAGCTGCTACATTGGCTTACGGACTGACTTGGCGACACGGGACTGACATGAACAGACATGCATGGCCACTGGCAAAAGCAACAGCAACAGCAGCAACAGGAGCAGAAGCAGAAGCAACACAGCAACATGAACAGAGATCCGGCAACAGCTCAAAACTTTGCTACTTCTGTCGGTCCGTCGATCTGTCTGGCTGTCTGTCTGTCCATTTGTAGTACTCTATATATATGAACGCAGCATGGATGCAGTTCGCTGCTCGTTTTTATTTCCGCCAGGCAATGACAACTTCAACATCCGATTCCGACTTGCAACTACTTACCTTGAACATGGTCTCGATCTGGTCCCGCACACCATCCGCATTAAGGCATTCGAAACGCTCGAACATCCTGGCAAAAAGATGTAAATAGAAATATACAAAAGTACACATAGAAATAAGAAACAAGACAAAAAGAGAGAGATAGAGAGAAAGAGAGACTAGTTGAAGTTTTTTTTTTGCTACAACTACAACACAAATCTGGCTATTTTCCGCTGCACTTCAAGTCAACTTTGTGCTGGCATTTGCATTGCGGATTTGCCAACGGCAGAGCTAGTGCAAATGCCCAGCAGGTAGATAGGTAGACGAACCAACCGACTGGCTGTCTGTCTGTCTGTCCAACTGTCTGGCACTTCAATTTCAAATATTTTGTCATTTGCGACAAGTGCCCCAAAGGAGCCAAAGGAGGTACTCAAGCGCTGAAATCCATGTCCTTGCCTTGCAGTTGTTGCACGTTGCAGGTTGCACGTTGCACGTTGTCTAGAAATAATTGCAATCGTTTTAAGCGTTGCCATTGCTTACCAAATGAGATAATCCTTTTCGAATTCATACGATGTTTTCCATAGTTTCTCAATTGGTTCCATTTTCTCAATGATTTCGCCCAGCAGCGGAAAGGCGGAGACATCAATTTGCAGCAACGCCTCCTCCACATTAATTGCCTTCGCCTCACGACTTAAATTCTGCGCAAAATCACACAAAGAGTCTGAGTAAGAGACTCTGATTGTGAGAATTTATATAGCATATTTACCTCAATTGTATTGAAGAGTAAATCCACAGTATCCACACGCTCCTTGAGCTCCTCCAAGGTGAGGACATCGCGTATTTCTCGTATACGAAAACCATCCATGGAGCGTTTCTCCTGGATCAACAGTTTCTCAAACTGTAGGCGTCGCTCGCTGTTGAGCATAAGGATTAAGGATGAAAAATTTAACTAGAATACTATATACAACTCACCGCAATGCCATCTCCAGATTATCACGGACCACAGATAGACGTGCAGCGCTCAGATCGAGTACCTCCTCCAATTCACCGGGTAGTATGAATGTGCGGGAATTCAGATGAATTTCATCATCTGTAAGAACGTACGAAATACATATCTATAGAGATAAACTGTGTGTATGTAGATAAAGTGAGTGTACATGCTCTTAATTAACTGTGCTTAACTCTTAATTAATTGGCTACGCGCATTTTTCGGGCAAACTAATTAATTATGTGTGTGTGCGAGTATCTTTGTGTATTATCCTCTTCCAGACTCGTCCCTTCATTCTTACCTACATATCTACTACTGACAAGTTTTGTCTGGCTGCTTTTGCAAATGCGGTTGTTGAATTTGGTGTGACAAAAGCCACAGACAGCTGGACAGACAAACAGACAATCAGACATACAGACATACAGAGAGACAGTTATATGGCTTGGAGACATTGTTGCTATTTCAAAGATACACACACGAAACACTTGACGATAAATCGCAATTGTCTGTCAAGTCAGATACATATGTGTGTATTACACACAGATGTGTGATTTGTGTATATTCTAAGGGTGTTGGGTTTGAGGTCTTGTCTGCATTTGTCGGTTGTCAAAGCAACTTTCACACATTCATGAATTTGTTAAGCTCATTAAGTTGCATTTTCGGGGTTTTAGCGCAGCTCAATGTTTGGTGTCTCACCGCAAGTAATTATAAAACCAATTAGTAGACTCAGCTTGTTAGTTGAGGTTAATTATGTTAAGCATCCTCACTACTCTTTACTATTTTCTCTCCCTCTCTCCCTCTCTCTCTCTCTCTCTCTCTCTAACAACTCTCACATCACAAAGGCAAACAGTGGAAACTGTCTAAAACAAACGAAAGCTACTGTTGCTTCTCCTGCTCCTGCTGCTCCTGCTGTTTGGTGGCGCCACTTGGCAGCTGCACAAACAGTTGAAACTTCCGTTTCCTGCTCCCTTATAGTCATCATCACTTACTGGTCAGGTATGCATGTGTCAGCAGGAATACGACGCGCTTTAACACAAGCTTGATTTCATCCTTTATGGCAAATATCCGCATCTCACGGCACTCGGTTATATAGTTTTGCAGTGCGACCACCTCAGGTGTTTCCTCTGGCCGCTCGCCGGCTTTCATCGACATTTCCTCGAGCTCCTCACAGATGCTGAAGTGGCAGAAAAAGACCAAAGACCGTATGAGCAAAAATGAAAAGGAAAAAAAAATTTAAAAGTAAAAAAGTTATCTATTAAGTGGCATTGCCAATGCTGCAGTCGGTAGTCAGCACAAAAACTTTAAATGAAAGGCACTTGCACTTCATTTGGCTTTCAAACTGCACCAAAAATGGGGATGGGTAGAGGAGGGGAGGGGAAAGAGTACTGTTATCTGCTGATAGAGCTCAAAGCTCTTGTACTTACGCGCGATTCTCGTTCAGATTGAGTGCTCTGTAAAAATCAATTATGAAATCGTAGATATTCCTCACGTACATCCGCAAGGATTCTTTAACATGACGATTATCCAACAGGAACAAATTTAACGGTATGAAATCACGCAGATAATAGGTCGTATCGCTGACGGCACACAATTTTTTCATTAATTCCTGAACAACCTGTTGGCGAAATGGAGGCAGGATATACTATAAATGAATATGCATTTAATAAAAAAAAACCGAGTATATACTATACACATCGATATATAATAAATGTGTGTGTGTGAGTACTTGCATTACATGCATGAAAAAACTTCAACGCGTTCGCAATCGGAAGCAATTTTTATTTTAAATAAATTGCGCAAAAAGGAGGTTCGATAGTGGAACGGGCAGTAAAATTGCCGGTCGTTTCATAAAACTTAATGAATGTGAACTGAAAACTGCTGGCAAGAATGGGTTAATTGAGAGTGGAGAGAGAGAGACAGACGACCGGCAACACATACGTTGCAACGTTGTTAATGTGCAGCTGTCTAACCAAATATTTTATGCTTTACGTGAACCAAATGACATGGCAAATTTTGTGCACTCGACAGCAAATGAAATTTAGTAATCGAACCAACTTTAATTAACAATGCCAAAACGAATTTTGCAACCAGCATATCAACAACGAAGCTTACAGCATTGTTACACATACAATAACAGATGCAGATACAGATACAGCTGCAGATAGAGAGATACAAGAGACAGTTGCAGATAAAGAGATACATCGTGAGAGGAAGAGACGTAGCTATAGTTATATATAGGCTTTAGTCGCATAACTTGTTCAATTACAGAAATTGCCAGGCAATTTTGCCATTTGAGAGTCGAGAGTCTGACACGACAGTCAGTCAGACAAATTGTCTGTCAGCAGTTTATTAATATTGTATAATGAAATTTTATGTTAATTCTACGCATCATTGCGTATAATCAAATCCAAATAAATAATTAAATTCATTTCAAGGCGAGACGGCAACGCAACGCCTAAGGGCATTATCAGTATGAGGAGAGGCATGCAACAAGGGATGCAAAAGCTTTACAACTAATAATACACAAATATGCATTTGCAAATTATCAAATTCCTTTTTTTTGTAAATTCATACGCACCGATAATTCCGGCAATGTATTATCTGTCCAGATCTTTTCGACCATGGGCATTATCATCTTTTGAAACAAGCCATAATAATATTTGTAAATTGGCTTCAAATACACATTTACACCACGCCAGTTGACCTTTACAATGGCCTCAACCTTGTCGCACAGTGCCAGAAAGTCCACGTGATCCTCATCAATAAAATGCAGATATCCTTCAGTTTCTGGTACTAGAAATTATACAGATATTTAACACATTCCTAAATTGTCAAAGGAAATTCTCTGTGCTTACCACCGCCAGACATGATATATTCAAGGCGTGGTATCTCATAGCCCACCCTTAGAATATACTTAAACAGATCCCTGATGATGCCTGGTAGTTCTACCATATAGGGATATATGTATAGCTTATTGGAATGCTCCATTTCAAATACAGCCACATCATCGAAATCGGGAAGCTGTTAATATAAATCTTGTTAAGAAATACTTAGAAATGAACTCATATCTTTGCTTACATAATCCATAACCTGAGCTGCAGGAGCAGTTTGGAATGGATCCGCGTCATCGGCATCAAATTCATAGATATTCTCATCTGGCCGAATACCAGGACCAAAGTCAATTGGTTCGTTATCAAAATGGGCACCAACTACAGATACAGTGAGTGCCATAAGAGGTCGACGTTTTAACTTTGGATTGTGCATGGAATACTGATCTATTTGATTGCCATCTTTAAAGCCACACAAGACTTTAAATAGATACGCAAGACTCTTGTTGATCAGACTGTCCAAGTGACGAGACATCAAGGCGTGGACACATTTAAAGAGGGTATCTGCACGTCCTCCATATTTCCCAGACATGGGTACCAAATTCTTCCAGCTGTTACGCATCAAATCCATTAGATCAGCACAACGTGGCAACCAGTCATTAATCAGTAACTGTAGAGGATTAGCATAGTTATTTCCGAGATTTAAATGGAAATCTTTTTAAAGCTTACATCTCTGACTTGGGCGCAGCTTTCCTTGACAAAATTCTGCACAACGTCCGCATCTAAAGGTCGCTCAGAGAGCAGCAACTTGGAGAGATCCACAATAACCAGATCGCCGTAAAGCTGATGCCATAGCAGATTCAAGGCCTGCACCGTGGGATGCGTTGTCATAAGCATCTCACCAATGCGACTCTTGGACAGCAAATGACGTGTTCGCCAAGGCACAGGTGATGTAATGGTTAACGTAGGATAATCAGGTGGTTCCACCTCCAACTGTAAACGTTTGCGTTCCATATTTGATCTGACAAGAGATTATAAATTATTGGGAGATTTTAAATTTCAAGAGTAAAGAGTCCTTACTGCAGTAAATAGCGCAGAAAGGCACGCTTCACAAAGTAACGAAAATCCTCCTGCAGATCGATAAGGCAAACGATGATGAGGATGGCAAAATCAGGGGCTATGGCTCGTTCGCCAACGAATAGATAATCCATTAATATAACTTCGGGCGGCAGATGAGGCCAATATTTCTGTAACGAGTTGATTAGTCAGTGAATCATGGCAGGTAGCATAAACTTTTGGCAGCAATCTCTCCCCGAGGGCAACAAGAAGACAGGATGGGGAGGTGAGGAGTCGTCATCTTGTTGCTCATTAACTTGGCTGCAGTGATTTGCCAGTTGATGGCAAGTGCTTGACTTGAGCAGCGCGTTCCATATCCAAAAAGCCAAAAGTTTGCGATGGAGCACACGTCAAAACATCAACACTTGTCTTGTCTTCTGATAGTCTCCTCCTCTATCATTTACCACCTCCCCTCCCCCATTGTATGTAGTATACTACGACCTGTAGACGTCCTCACGTTCGGGAAGCGTGTTTAATATGTTCTCGTTGCTGACAAACTTTTGGGCCAAAAACTTCTTGAGCGCGCGCGTTAAGTTTCCTAATAATGTTGACGCTCACGAGTCGGAGTCGGAGTTGCAGTCAGAGTCGGAGTCGGAGTCGGATATGAAGATGGAGTTGAAGTTGAGTTGCCGGCTGGCAACGTGTTGACATGAACTTACCTCTTCCTGCAATATGAATCTGTACGCATCCTGCAACACTGTGCAACGTGGATTAATATGTCTTATGGCCTTGCGTATCAGTCGAGATGGATATGATTCCAGTTGCTGCACACTTAACTGCAAGATAAGAGATTCTATCATTAGAGAAAGGTATCGTTATCTTCAATCCTTAACTGTATCTGAATCTGTTATCTATAAAGTGCAGCTGTTAACGGCGGAGCTATAAAAAAAAGCCACCATTAATTCGTCACCTTTTTTTTTTGGTTTGGTTTATGTTTTTTTTCACAACTAATCACGTTATTCATAACTTTGACCACGCCACAGACGCCACATAATGTTTATGAGCTATGAATTATATAATTTTTATAAGCACGTTTCTTTCAGCCAAAAGCCAACGCAGCTTAATTTACTCGCACGCTCACGCACACATATTTACTTTGTATTAAGTTTATTATTATCATTTTTTATGTGTATCTCTCCGTCTCTCGGACTTGCACTTGGACACGGACACGGACATAGAGAGATGGACATGAACTTGGCATGGAAACGGTACGCCAACGCATAAAAGTTATTTATGTTTTGTCGGTGCTCATTTTTGATGTGGTTTTTATGATACTGACTTGGGGGAGTAGTCAGCAGCATCGACAACACATCACACAGTCAACAGACAACAGTCTACAGTCAACAGTCAGTGTGTCCTTTTTTTTGTTTGAGCATATGTTGGTCAGTTGCATAATTCAAGGTAGTTATCCTTTGGCTACTAAGGGAGTAAGAGGAGTTGGTGCCAAGGAAAAAGAGTCAGATTTAGTTGAGACTCTGCAGGTTTTTAAAGGAAGTACAGGTATACATATAGTATATGCCCTTCCCGATATTATATATATGTCTACTTACGCTCTGCAATAAACATTTATAACGCTTTTGTATCGGCAATGTAAACTTCTCCTCGGCTAACAACAATTTTCGCTCGTATTTACGCAACAATTGCAATTTCTGTTCTTCCGGTTCCACAGGCTGCAACGGCGCCATGTAAGGAAAGCGTCTGTTAACAAGTAAATTAAATGGAAAATTCCACATTAAATACATTTTTTTAATTATAATAGTCCAAACTACTTACGTAGCTTCCATTTTTTGAGGCACTTTAGAAACTCCTCGTTGGTAGCAAAGTTGCGGCGATGAATACGAGTCTGACTGAGCGAGCACTTGGGTTTTTTCTAAATATATAATAATAATAGTAATAATAGCTATTAGTAAATGTTAATTTAAATGACTGCTTACCCGCTTTAATTCCATTTTTCTTTGATCCTCACAGTTTGGTTCGTTAGAGTACTTGAGCAGTCCATGCTCAGTATTGTGTTTAGCCTCTTTTATCACAGGAGCAATCATTTCATCAATGATCTTGCCCATGCGTGCCAGCTCATTGCGACATTCTATAGAAAAGATATTTAAAAATAAGTTTACTTACTAAGTTAAAGTATTTACCTTGAGGTGTTCTCAGTGCATAATGATCGCCCGCTTGGAACGTTTGTTTCTTGGTCTTCTGATTGAGAGTCTTCACTCGCAGATGTCTCGCTTGGGGGGTGTTGTAGGCACCAATTAGTTCTGAGGGTGGTCCATATTGACGTCTCAATTTGTTGGTCCACAGCGAGGATCTTGTGCCGCAGTCAAAGTAAAAGATACGAACACGCCTTTTGCGGTAGATATCTAGAAGCTCATTGGTCATTTCATATATTTCCTGCTCGCTGGGTCGGTCTAATGGGAAAGGTGATGGTGTATTGCATCAAATTTTTAATAATGCTCGCTATGTAAATATAAATTTTTATTTATTACCGCCAGTCATCCATTTGTCAATCCAGGGAAATTGATGACAAGCTGCAAGCAAAAACAAACCGAAAAATGCGGAAAATGAAAATGAAAATGGCATGACATTTAATATTTGCACATGAACTTGATATGTCTGAATGTAAATGTGAAATGTGAAAATGTGAAAATGTGTGGGTGTGCGCACAGTTTACATATTTGATTTTCTTGTTATTTTAACATTTTTTTTTTGTTTTTGTTGGTCTGTGCTCTCGCTCAAAGGCAGCACATGAAATTGTTTTAAATAAAAGTCAATGCAGTAAAGTTCGCTTTTAAAATGATTAAACTCAAATTAATTTTCATTTGAGTTCCCCCGGACACACTCCATTCCCCGTGGACCACCATCCACCATCGGCCGAATCTCCCAGTGGTAATTTTACCAAATGGACCTCGTCCGGGGTCCTCTCCTTATCCACAAAACATTTTCCTGGCTATTGCTATCATGATGTTTGTCACATTTTTATGCTAATGTTTATCGACAACATGTTTTTATGCCTCATATTATACATTTACAAATAAAAATATATACACACACACACACACAGCTTTGTATATATATGTGTGGGACAATTCGCCCTCGGTGTCGTGCTCTGTTTGCATTTACATCTATCCATAGCTGATATTAAATATTAAAAAACTATACGGAAAATGAAACATTTTTATCATAGAGCCAGGGACAAAGTCACCCGTTGTGCACCAACAAATACAAATAAGTTGAAATTATATAGAAATAATAAGCACAGTCGACCTATAAATACACTACTGAACTTTGTTATTAACTATATTTCAATTTATATACTTATAAATATCTACGAGAAAGAAAAATGTTAAAGTGATGCATGCTTCTTTTTAAAAGCAAAGATTCTGTAATTTTATTATTTTAGTTGCTCTTCAAACTAAATAATAATACTTTTCCTAAGAGCAGTAGCAAAAAAAAGAGGAAATAAATATAAATAAATATGTATATTCCATGTAAAGTCTAAATAAAATACTATGATAAACATGTTACAAGGGCCACATGTTTGCCCCTTGCATTTCTCGCCCTTAGAGCCTGTTCCTGTGCATTCCCAAAGGATATTCAAATAAATGTCATACGCATTTGTTTTTTGGTTACTTTTTTTTGTTTTTTGTGTTTTTTTTGGATATAAAATTTTATGTTTAAAGGATAATGTTTGAAAATTTTTATGTTTACAGGTGAGCAATTTTCCAACGAGCTGCCACGAGGGGGAAGGGAGGATGTTAAGTGGAGCAGGGGGAAGCCCAGCGTGCATGTTTTTCACATTTAATAAAGTATTAAGTGTTATGTTTCTGTGGTAAAGTCGTTGTAGTTGTTCTTGTTGCTGCTTATTGAATTACATAAAATGTTGTTGGGCAATTTGTTGAACCCCTCCGTGAGTATCAGACCCCTTCTCTTTAGAGGTCTGAGGTCTAATGCGCAAATGTTGTACAATTGGTTTACACCGGGCTTAGTTCACTCACCCATTTTATCAAAGTTGTAGGCATGACTCTTGGCATCCCGCAGTTGTTCAAATTGTTCTGGCATTACAATATCCTCCAGCTGAAGTTCCCGCAGGCTATCATCATCACAGTCCTCATAATCTTCCTTTACATTCTCCAGATCATACCGATGAAAGTCAAACTCTCGATTGCAACGTCCAACAATCGTATCGTTTTGCATGTGAGCTTAATAAAGGGAATTTCTTTATTTAACAGTTTATTGAGGAATTTTACTCACTTACATATTTTCTCGAGAAGAAAGTTCTTAACTGGATCAAGTGGCAGTTGATCAAATTCATATTTCAAGTCAAAGAAAGGACAATCGTTGAGTTGTCTTTTGCCGGTTTTCTTTTGCAACTCTGTGGTGTGTTTAACGTGGAGTGTACGTTGTCGTCGATAGTTTGTATCCTGCAGCCGGGGATCACAGTAGGGGCGCCTTTCGGGCGCGATCTTCTTTGAGGTCATGCCAGAGGAGTGGGCGACGTTGTTGAATACGTGCAACGGTTTTTTGTTTAGTGGCAAAACGAAAGAAATAAACCAAAATAAAAAAATGTTGTTTTGTTGCCTGGTATTGCCGGGTTTCTACACAGTTTTTTCTGACATTGTTCGCCAGACAAAATACACGTTGGAAAACTGTAATAATAAAAGTTTACAACACGGACATTTGTGTGGCCAGGCCAACACAGTGCCTCTTGCTGCATATACGTGAAATGTTTATAAACTAACTTCGGATCGGAGGCAATGGCAACAGACCCGGACAAACAGCGTTGGTTGCGCCTGGCAACCAGTAAACATCCACCTCCTGCTTTGTACTGGCTTGCAAATGTTGTTATTGGAGTTAGACTAACAGCAGCTGACGAGAAAAGGTGAGGTTAAGGAGATGGAGACGGAGATGGAGGTGGTGATGGTGACGTTGAAGCTGACGGAGATGTGGCTGACACTCCATCAATGGTTGTTGTCCCGGCTCGTCTTACGTTTCTCCAGCTCAGCTCAATAATATTTGATATTTGTGAGTGTGAGCGTCTGGCTCTTTGCTGTGCCAACGGCAACCGACATTCAGACAGGAGGAAAGGAGCAGCTCCAACTACAGGTAACCCAGCATCATTTCTTGAATAGCATACATTTTTTAATAAAGCGCATCAAATACGAAGGAGCACTATATAAAGGGATACGTACACGTTCCTGCCGCCGTTCTCCTTGTGTGAGTCATATTAACCATTTTATGCCAGGATCTACAGCTGAAACACTTCCTTCCTCTTTCTTTCTCTGTGTACTTATTATCCTATCCGGGCTGACGACAAACGCAATCGTGGCACTCCTCATTCAGCCTTATTATAACTATGTTCACAATCCTTAATACAAAAAAAAATAAAAGGAAAATAATAATAATAATAAGCTAACATAAGTCTACAGTGTTGTGCAACTTGGCAGGTTTACCGCTAAAATCAGCTTGAAGTGCATATGAAAAATCTTGCTAAAACTTTAATGATTGAATAAAATCAGAAATAAGTTACAGTTTTTATAAAACTGGCGTTTGTCGAGTGTTTTAATATGTTGAATTAAATTCTTTTGTAACTGGAGTGGCGCATAAACAAGCGTCTATCTACATAGCACAATTATCACAGCAATTAATTGTGGCAAATTAATTGGAAATTTGATTAATGGTCACATGTTGTCGGTGCGTTGCGGTGTCCTATTTACCATTTACAAGGCATTCAACTTTGACCAATTCCGAAACGAAACAAGCGGAGTGTGGTCAATGTGTGTGTGTGTGTGTGTGTGAGCTAATGTATGTGGTTCCCGTGTGTGTGTGTATATGTATGCGTATGCTGCTTAGACCATTGACAGGGCGTGGGAATAGGACATCCTACAAAACAACTGACCTGTTCTTCTCTGCTGTCACGTGCCTAAGCCGTGAGAGCTGCAATTTCCCGCTTGCTCCGGACATTGCAGGTGTCATGACGGTAACGCCAATCAGGGATGGGGATTGGGAGTTGGGAACCGGGAATCGGCGTGCCGCTGCAGTGCGTCCAAAGCCATGCGTGACATTTATTTATTAACTGTCAGGCCAGCAAGAGCCTTTGGGCTCTTAGAAAATTGTTGCAATTCCATTTGGCAGGCGCTTTTCTGCAACAGCAAAAAAAAACGAGGAAAATAAAGAAAAATTGATTCAGCTCATCAATTGTCACAAATAATGATTACTACGCATTTTCAGAGCAATTGCGACCAGGGAGGCGTGCATGACACGCATCAAATTGCATTTAGCTTAGTTTGTCACTGGGGTAAACAAAGGGCTTTGTAATGCATCGAAGAGGGAAGGAAGGGGAAAAACTGGAGAGGGGAGGAGAGGCGCACGCCAGTCACGTGACCTCAATGCTAAAAATAGACAGGCCCACGAATTGGGTGACGACTCTGGTTGGGTTAGTGGGTGGGTGGGTTGTCTGGTTGGAAATATACCGATTACAGCAGCAGAAACATCAACATCATTATTAACAAAGTCAACGAGTGGCGGCGTCAGCGGCTTATTGGCAGCCATAATGCGATGGCGCTGTGTCATGCCACACGGACAGAGCAATTTCTGGATAGCTTTAAGATTAAGTTGCAGATACTAACATGTAATCTGCGACAGGTCGATTTCCGAATGCTCTTTAACAGTTTTCAAAGCGCACTCAATAGAAATTTTGAAAAAATTAGACACTAACGAATTCGGCAGAAAACGTTAAATTACATTGCACTTTTAACTTTTATCGATTGTGATGTCTGAAGAAAGTCGATTTCTATATCGATTACATACGGCAGTGATCGACTGAGCATTAATCGATATTTTCACATTGCCAATTGGAGTCACCCTGTGCTCTTATTGAATATCAGTTCAAGATGAATTTACTAATGAATAATAATAATAAATAATAATTAGTAAATTTATCTTGTATCAGTTGAAGTGACAAAGTCCTTCAGTTTATTGTGATAATCTTGTTGGTAAGTGTATAATTAAAGTAGCAAATGCATAGTGCTGATGGCAAAAGTTTTCCATACTTTTCATTCTTTTTTATACAATTTTCTTTTTCATTTGTGTTATGCAGCTTCGCATTTTGCCGGCGTGATTAATGGCCAACTGTAAAAGACGTCGCGACTTGAAAAATTACACCCAAATAAACGACAGGGGCGTTGTGGACGGCTTTTTAAAACAGGCTGTCACACGTGAGCCGAAAGGGGGAAATTGAGAAGAGGGGGCCAGATACGGAACGTTGCTGGGCTGCGTATCATGGCCAAAGGAATAAACGAGGACAACATCAGGAGGCAGACGCACGTAAAAGATGCAACAGGAGCCAGGAGCAAATGCCATGTGATTTACACGCAACAGTAACAACAACAGCAAAGGGGGTTGGCGTGCAAATTAGGGGTTGACGCAGCCGACCCGGACCCATTGTCGAGGCGGAGCGCGCACACTACTGTCAATTGAAAACGTGCCAACAATTTGCAACGACGATTAATCGTACAACCGACCAAAGTCAAAGCTACATCTACAGCTACCACTGCAGATCCCAAGTCCCAGACCCAGTCGCATTCGCAATCGCAGTTCCAGACGGAGACCAAGTGACCCCGCTCATTCCAACGGCTCGTAATGCGACATTTGTGCATGCCGAGCGCATTTAGCGTTTTGTTTACGACGTTACGGCAGTTGGCCAAGTTTGCCATTTGGAACATTTGACTAATTTGTGTGGGTTTTATTATGCGTAGATAAGCATTGCCCACGACAAGTCTACCAAAGTCTACCTTTTGCTCAATTGACGTACGTCTAATGAGCACTTAATTCCCTGCCGCTAATTGGCTTGAATCAAACACAAACAGCTTGGTCTTGGACTCTTGTGGAAGTCAATGCAATTTGCAAGAGATTACGTATTTCAATATTTGTCAGTAAGTACATTTTTTGTAAGCCTATAAAGTACTACGAAGACTGACATCCGTCTATGTATTAACTATAATTTCAGAGAATTCAGCTCTAATTTGCACTCAGTGTCCCATCTTCCAACCAGCTGTCCAACCTTAATTGGGAATTTAATAATGGTAAGTTAATTCCTCGAATAACATCCCATTGATATTTCAAATGAAATATACATTTTCTGAATATGAAATAAATTTATTTGACAAACACATACACGTACCCCCACAGACACTCGATAGGGGAGGACATCATTAAAGGCTTTTGTATGCAATTACATGCCACATTGAGCAATCATAAATTAGCTTTTTGAAAAATGAGAAATATTAAAAAAAATTTAAAAAAAGAAGCAGAAATAGTTTGCATTAGATATCCGAAGTGGTAATACTCTTAAAGTAAGTTCCATCTCAAGTTTTAACAGATTTCGGAGAGAGTTACTCTTTTATCAATTCTGTTTTCTTCAATATAAAGTGTACGGAAATCTTTAGCATATATTTTAAATTATTATAATTACATTCACTGCTGAAAAAATGTTTCAGAATTATCCGTAAAATTGATTAATGAAATGCAGGAATATACACTTTACCTGACTCTGTAGTTGCATAATAACTTTTGCAAGTGTATAATAAATTAAATTAAAATTAACAAAAGGTATTTTCCGGCAAACAATTTAATGCCCATAATGAGAACTCTGTTCGTTCATATCCACATTAATAAAATATACAACATTTGCAACTGCAATGCAGTTTTTCATTATGCATATTTCAAATAATAAAAAAATATAATAAGGAAAATGCAAAAAAATTAATTCACATCTATAAGCTGTTAACTGAAAGTGGAACTGTATTTATATTTGCTTTAAATGTCAACAATCATCAATGCAAATGTACTGCAAATACCTCGAGCTACTCGATCCGCAATATATTAACCAAACTCGACGTTTGATATGTGCAATAGACTGGATTAAAATTACTCGAATGAAATATACCCTGCAAAGAGGGAAACAGTAAAGTTAAATCTAAAGTTCCTGGTTCCTTTGTTGAGGATCTCCTTCTTTAAATATAATCGTTTTAAACTATTTGTTAAATATCCAATTGCTTTTATATTATAAGGACCTTGTTGAGTACTAGCTTTTTCTCTAAATATAGTGTATTAAAAATCCTTAATCCCTTTAATCACTCATGTAGCTGTAGTTAATCCAATAATGCACTTGTTGGTTGATGATAATTAAGAGCTTATATATTTTATTTAGTCAGCTATACCTTCTTTTGGCCATTAACATTTTTTTTTTTAACAATTTTGGAATGTATACAGAATATGTGCAACATGAGTAGGGATTACAATTGATAGTGTTGACCCCATGGGGGTTACAAAATATCCGAAGCAAAAAGATATTTATTGAGTGTATTCATAATTTAATGAATTTTCATTTAGGCAAACTTTAAATGCAGTCAACATACTCATATTTTTGCTTATTTTGACAACATTTCTGAAAACAACAAAAGCCCCGGCAAATATTTGTGCGAATATCTTGCAGATACACATCAAACTATGTACTCGGTTTTGGTCTACAAATATGAATGTATGTGGTGTGTGTGTGTGTGTGTGTGTGTGTGCGTTGAGCAACATTTTGCAATGCGTTGCTTAAAATTTTCAACGCTGAATTGTTATGGTCTGGTCTGAACTAGTCTGGTCGTCTCTGGGCCTTAACCAAAACCTTTGGCAGGCGAGAAGCGTCGTCAACTTCATTGTAAAGTTTTGCCAAAATATGCTTGAAAATATTTACTCATGAGCTTGTTTAGTTAATCCATAAAAACTTGGCATGTGCTGTGCTGTCCGTTCTTGCCACAGCCGAAAAGACAATGGAACATTTAAGAAAATTTAAGCCACAAGCGACTTAAAAATGAAATGAGAAAGAGATTCGTCCTTTTTGGCTGGGACAAGCATATGATTTAGTCCAGCAACTTTGTTTCGACTGTCTCTCTAGTTAAGGATTTGGGATTGCCTTTGAATTTTTTTTTACGTTTTTCTTTTCTACTTGTTGTCCTCTTAACAATTTTTGGGGCTGACAAAAAGGCCAAAAGCCCCCGATAGCATTGTGTCTGAGCCCAAGTCGGACCAACTAAAGCCTCTGAGATAGATAGACAGGCAAACAATTGCTGTTTGTATCCTGTTAGCTTTGCTGCTGCTTTGGCTGCTCTACAAATTAGTTTCTAATACCTTCAAGTCAAACAGTGGAGGCCGAAACAAACACACAAACAAACAAACACATCTCTGTCTCAGTGTGTGGGTGTTTGTGTGCGAATGTGGGTGTGTGTGCCACGGCGTTGCAGCAACACGCCCCCAGCTGCCACAATTTAACAAAATCACTTGAGCGTGCTTATGAAATGTTGTTGTTGTACGTTGTGCGTATCTCTTTGTGTGTGTGGGTGTGTGTGTTGGTTTTCTAATTACAAAACCCACCCAATTGATTTACAGTAAATTGTATTTTAAATAGTTTCATTTAGTTTTACTTAAAAATGAACTACAAAGCGCAGCTGATGCTTCCATTTTCCCCAGAATAGTTTTAAAGATTACGTAATGATGCGGTTGCACCCCCCTTCCTCCCCCTCTTGCTTCCCTTTTAATGAGCTATCTGATAGCTATCTCTCTACACGCTCACCTTCTGTCTGTAATTTGGCTCTTCCTTGTCTTTCTTTTTTTGTGCAAAAGTTTTTAAATTAATTTTTAATTGTTTAAACGGCAGAAGTTAAGTCAAACATTAACGCAAGAATATATATATATTTTTTAAATACTTTATTAACATTACGTTAAAATTTCAGATAATTGCTAAGTGATCTATAATTGAGTGTAATTATTAAAGTCGTTCGTAAATAGGATATCCCATTAAAGCTTTGTAGCTTTGCTATGATATAGGTGAAGGTTACTATAATTATGAAGCAGAGATATGATTATTATACGATTTACGATATGACATATCATGGATATTTAGGTAAAGCTGGCTTGATTGTAATGCGTAGCTATTGATCAAATGTCATGTATATATACATCTGCAGCTTAAGCTCGCTTGTTTCGTTGAATTCAATTGCAAATGCTCTCAAAGTTTGATAGAGGTCTGTGCGAAATGTCTCACGTGCGACCTTCAAGCAAATCCCAGCAATCGGTGAATATTCACACAGTGTATATAATTTATACATTTATATATTTACCCGTAACTTTGACAGCCGACAATCGACAATAAGCGAAGCTACAAATGACTTGTGGTAATGCCTGCCGTAAACTACTAGACCTAATGGGTAATAAGAGCAACATTTGCATAACATTGGCCAGAAAAGAGTTGATGACGATGACAACCAACTGGGGAGACTGGAGGCGACCAACATTTAAATCAAAAAAGTTGGCACAATGAAAGCAGCGACAACTGCTTTATAAAAGAAAATTATGCAAATTGCTAATAAATTATAGTGAACCAGCGAATGAACATGTAAAATAATAACCAGCAAGAGAGAGAATGAATAGTGTGGAGTATTCAAGAACCCTACAGAATCTGAATCTAAACTGTATGGAATATATATGGAGCTATAGCTGAAGCTGTAACGGGGAGCGAATTGAATTACAAATGGAAGTACAATGCCATATAACAGCGACAGGAATTGAGCGAATGGACACAACGGCGCTGAAAAATCATTAAAATAACAAGAAATTATGCACGTTACAGATGAGTGATCGCCTAGGAAATATCCTGTACAAAGTTCATAATTATTTGTTAATGGAATTTTATTAAAGTTGGAGAACAGTTGTAAATGATATTACAAATATAATTTGTAAAATATCTCAAATGGGAAAAAGCGAAAGTTTTGCTTTATTCAATCGTATTCAGCATTTTAATGCACTTCTTGATACCCACTCCGACCATTCACATAGTTGCAGGGTATATAATAAAGCATTGTATGCTTGCAAGAAGAAGATGAGGCTGTCGTCGCCGAGGACGTGGACGCGCAGGACATGGACTGGTCGCATTAACTGGCGAATGGATAATGGCGAAACTTTCTGACATTTATTGTGTTTGTGTCGAATGTTTATTTATGGATTGCATGGCGCGTATTTACATTACAATGGGCATAACTAACGGGCTGCAGGATACTCCTCGTATCCCAATATATATTCTTGTATCCTTGTTTACATAAGCGTATGCGTAAGCGTATTAAATTAATGATACTTTCTAGTTCATAAAATTCGTTATATGTGGCCACGGATCGCTTTCAAGAGGATGAAGGATGAAGAGGGACTCTGAGTGGGATATGAATGTCGAACATCAAAACACAAATCAAATAATCACATAAATGAGAGCGCACGCATGTGTGTGTCTCTGTGTTGGTGTGTGTGTATCAGTTGTGTCTATTGAATTGTAACAAATTGATTGTCATAAAACATCGTTTATATATATTAGAATGTGTCATTGGGCTGTTCATGCTTCAGTTCAGTCAAGACAGTCGAAAACTCTCATTCCTCCCACCTCTCTCACTCTCTCATTTCTCATACTCTACCAAAGAGATTTCACAAGTGGCGCTGTGAATGATTGCGATAAAGATGGTAGCACTAAGCACTGTGGGATAAGAGGTTGTGGGGTTCAAGGGAGTTTGGGACTGGGGTCGTCACCAGCCGCTTTATGACAGCAATAGTTGCCGCCTCAACTGACTACATAGAATTTATGGCTGTTTACGACAGATTGCACACTCCATTTGTTTTGTTTACCACATTCGAAGCACTTGACACACATGCCTATGAGAAAACAGAACTGAGAGCTAGAGAACTCTAAAGTGAAAAGGAAACTCTCTTCTAGTTTTGTGTCTCCTTTAATTAGTCGCCTTTTTGTGCCACTTGGGGACGCCACTGTTACTCTGATCTTAGCTTTTGCAGCTGTGACAAGACTGTCACAGTTTCACGACATCATATGCATATGATTTGTGAAAACTTTTAACTGTCCCTCAACGTCTTTGGGGGAGTCAGGGCAGGGGGCGTGGCTTTAGCCTGGCAAGCTGCCGCCAGACTGCTTGTTTTTGCCAAGTTTATGAATTTCATAGCAAAAGTTTTTCGGCAGCGCACACAGCATACGCGCAAGTTGTAAACTGTTGTTATACCCTGTACACATGGCAAAGTCTGCAAGTGGTATGCAAAGTTGAATAAATATGATTATACATGCATATATTCATAATTAGCAGCAGTCTCCGAGTTAATCTATTTAAAAGGGACTAGCAGAAGTGTTTATTTTAGTAATTTTTAAGAACTAGTCAGTAAATAAGCCAACACTTAATTGAATACCCTGCAAGTATCAATTTAATCCCACAATTTTAGTATATACTTTCTTCAACTATTATTTAACAGGCGCCTTGATATTCAATATAAGGTATCCCACAGTTGAAACACTCTCAACTCTATTTAGGTTATTTGTGTTTCTGCAAAATCTTTGATATCCTGCCTGCCAGGATTTACTACAAAGATATTACCAAGTTTTCGTTAGCTATAAAAGTCCCCTGTTTGCTCAATTAGCTGATAAAGCGCAAGTACGAGTACGAGTACAGTGTACGTCATGATATCATCGCTTTTGAGACAAAGAAGCTAAAAAATAAAAATAGAAACAGAAACAGAACAAACAGAGCCGAACACGAGCCAAAGATCCAAAGAGTTAACGAACTAAAACACCAAACATCATTCTCAGGCGACCTTTCTATACATCAATTATGATGAATTCAGTTCGTTGAACTAAAATATCGTAGTACGCAAAATACCGATAACCACTTGGTTAACCAAATCTTGAGAGCAAAGCTATTAATAAAGCATACGCAATGACAATGGATCACGCTAAACACTTGGTGTCATTAAGCTTTGAAATATTATTACTATATATATTTGTTGTATTTTATAATTTTATTATTTTTGCATTAAAACTTATTATACGATATCAATGTTGACCGTGAAACATTCAAAACGATCCACAAACGAAAGCGAAACAATAACTTTTAGTTCCGCACTTTGTCTCTAGATGATAGCGCCGATTTGATGAGGGGGCGACTTGGACGTTGGAGGGGGGGCATGGGTACTGCTGATTACTGGGTACTTGATGTGTCTAAGTGGCAGCATGTGCGAGCAAATGCTCTGCTTGTCTTTAATGACCAGGTAGGGTCCCACATTGGCTCTCAGCATCGCTGCTGTTGCCGGGGCTATTGTTGCTGTTGTTGTTGTTATTGTTATTTGCTGGGGCAAACAAAGTGTTGGTCATTGTTTGGTTTATGTGCGCGCCACATGGCAAACATTAGAGCGTATAAATATGCCGACAAATTGCGACTATTAATCATTCGACCCATAGATTCCATCGATAATACAATTAGCGTGGAGATCTAAAACAATATGGTAGGTACCCAAAGGAATAACCACCACCCAGGATCAATACACCTAATCTCTCCAACAATCCTCAACTCCACAGAAACTATTCATTGCGTGCATCTTTATTGCCGCAGCGACGGCTGCAGTGATTCCTGTCGAACAAGCCAGGCACCGTCGTGATGTCTCTGAAATCGTGAATGAGTATATCCCACCACTGGAGGAAGTTGGTGTCGATGCTCCCGTTGTGGATGTCGCCCAAGACTCAGCCGCTGTTGGAGAAGATGGATACCGTTATAAAACCGTGCGTCGTCTAAAGTACCGTCATCGTCGTGATGTCTCCGAGATCGCTAACGATTACTTGCCCCCTTCTGAGGAAGCTGTGACTGAAGTCCCCGTCGAAGAAGCCGCTCAGGATTCCGCTGTTCTCGGTGAGGATGGCTACCAGTACAAGACCGTCCGTCGTCTGAAGTACCGTCATCGTCGTGATGTCTCCGAGATCGCCAACGATTACCTGCCCCCTTCTGAGGAAGCTGTTACTGAAGTCCCCGTCGAAGAAGCCGCTCAGGATTCTGTTGTTCTCGCTGAGGATGGCTACCAGTACAAGACCGTCCGTCGCCTGAAGTACCGTCATCGTCGTGATGTCTCCGAGATCGCCAACGATTACCTGCCCCCTTCTGAGGAAGCTGTTACTGAAGTCCCCGTCGAAGATGCCGCTCAGGATTCCGCTGTTCTCGCTGAGGATGGCTACCAGTACAAGACCGTCCGTCGCCTGAAGTACCGTCATCGTCGTGATGTCTCTGAGATCGCCAACGATTACCTGCCCCCTTCTGAGGAAGCTGTTACTGAAGTCCCCGTTGAAGAAGTCGCTCAGGATTCCGCGGTTCTCGGTGAGGATGGCTACCAGTACAAGACCGTCCGTCGTCTGAAGTACCGTCATCGTCGTGATGTCTCCGAGATCGCTAACGATTACTTGCCCCCTTCTGAGGAAGCTGTTACTGAAGTCCCCGTTGAAAAAGTCGCCCCAGTCGAAGAAGTCGCTCAGGATTCCGCTGTTCTCGCTGAGGATGGCTACCAGTACAAGACCGTCCGTCGTCTGAAGTACCGTCATCGTCGTGATGTCTCTGAGATCGCCAACGATTACCTGCCCCCTTCTGAGGAAGCTGTTACTGAAGTCCCCGTTGAAGAAGTCGCTCAGGATTCCGCGGTTCTCGGTGAGGATGGCTACCAGTACAAGACGGTCCGTCGTCTGAAGTACCGTCATCGTCGTGATGTCTCCGAGATTGCCAATGATTACCTGCCACCATCTGAGGAAGCTGTTACCGAGGTGCCCGTTGAAGAAGTCGCTCAGGATTCCGCTGTTCTCGGTGAGGATGGCTACCAGTACAAGACCGTCCGTCGTCTGAAGTACCGTCATCGTCGTGATGTCTCTGAGATCGCCAACGATTACTTGCCCCCTTCTGAGGAAGCTGTTACTGAAGTCCCCGTTGAAAAAGTCGCCCCAGTCAAAGAAGTCGCTCAGGATTCCGCTGTTCTCGGTGAGGATGGCTACCAGTACAAGACCGTCCGTCGCCTGAAGTACCGTCATCGTCGTGATGTCTCCGAGATTGCCAATGATTACCTGCCACCATCTGAGGAAGCTGTTACCGAGGTGCCCGTTGAAGAAGTCGCTCAGGATTCCGCTGTTCTCGGTGAGGATGGCTACCAGTACAAGACCGTCCGTCGTCTGAAGTACCGTCATCGTCGTGATGTCTCTGAGATCGCCAACGATTACTTGCCCCCTTCTGAGGAAGCTGTTACTGAAGTCCCCGTTGAAGAAGTCGCTCAGGATTCAGCTGTTCTCGGTGAGGATGGCTACCAGTACAAGACCGTCCGTCGTCTGAAGTACCGTCATCGTCGTGATGTCTCCGAGATCGCCAACGATTACCTGCCCCCTTCTGAGGAAGCTGTGACTGAAGTCCCCGTTGAAGAAGCCGCTCAGGATTCCGCTGTTCTCGGTGAGGATGGCTACCAGTACAAGACCGTCCGTCGTCTGAAGTACCGTCACCGTCGTGATGTCTCCGAGATCGCCAACGACTACCTGCCCCCTTCTGAGGAAGCTGCTACTGAAGTCCCTGTTGAAGAAGTCGCTCAGGATTCCGCTGTTCTCGGTGAGGATGGCTACCAGTACAAGACCGTCCGTCGTCTGAAGTACCGTCATCGTCGTGATGTCTCCGAGATCGCCAACGACTACCTGCCACCATCTGAGGAGGTTGCTGAGGAAGCTCCTGTTGAGGAGGTTGCCCAAGACTCGGCTGTTCTCGGTGATGATGGCTACCAATACAAGACTGTCCGTCGCTTGAAGCTACGTCATCGTCGTGCTATTTAAGCGCGCAACCTGGTACCTGCCTGTATACGATTAGAACCATTTATCCCCACCAAGCACTCTTTAGTTCGTAAGTAAGAATCCTGTTTTGCCATTATTTAACGATTGAAATCGACAAAAATAAATCCAACGAAAATTGTTATAATATACACGCGTCGTGGCACTTTTATTGTTCCAAGAGCTCTGCCAGGCAGCCAGCCAGCTGTTCACCTGTCCGCCTCCAGAACTGTCCAGCCGTAGATTTAGCTATGGCGAAGCTCTCGACGTTTTCATAAATTGTATACCTTTTCGCTTAGTTATGACAGCAACAGTTAAGCTCATGGCTCAGCGCACAAGAACGCAATTATCCAAAGACGAGGCAAGGCAAAAAGGACCTTCGGACCACACCCCACACCATCCCATCTTAACCAGGGTGTAGAACTTCAACGAACTCTAACAAATACTTTAAGCTATGCTTTTGAAGATGTTAATCTCATGTCAAGTCCACTTTACACACAACGTTAAGGGTTTCGGATTCGGGCAGTGCAACAGCCAAAAACCCCAAACAACATTACGAACAAGGACAAAAGTCGCCCATTGATTTGTGTGTATGTGTGTGTATGTTGAGTTTGTTGTTTGGTGTTGGCAGAAAAAGTTGTTAAGTTAAAAGGCATTTGAACCGCAGCGGGCAAGGATTTCGGTCAGTGCGCCAGGACGAGGTCTAACAACTTCCTTTGCACGCGCCTCTGAACGGCTCACAGGACTCGAGACTCGGGATCCGTCCGACCGGCCGGCCGGCCAACTAATAATAATTTATCGATCCCCTAGCTAAAGTAGTCACATACGTGGTCGCCCGTCCTATGATTTATGGCCTCTAGTAACTTGGGCGTGCCAAAAAGAAAAAAAGAGAAGCGAAAGCGAAAAAAAATCAACAAAACTGAGGCAAAGCGAAGGTGCCAGGCGTACGCCAAATTGGTTTAATGTGTGGTTAGACAACTTATTTAACTGTGTTTTCAAGTGGTTTGCAATGCAGGGACAAAATCTCCACCACACTCTATGGTATACAAGCAACCACTCAGGTGGAGCCACAATTCACATTTTTCGCCCACATAAATCATGCGATGGCACAACAAAACGGGTTACCCAATTCGAAAATACTCATATGTATGTAAGTGTATCTCGCTAGGGGCTCCAACCCTGAGGAGCATGGAGAGGAGATAAGATGAGGGAGACAAAAAAAATCAGGGCATATAACTACATCGTGTATACACGAAGTACTCGTAAATCAATCGGTTTGCTATCAAGCTGACATTATGACATCATTAAGACAATTATCTATGCTGAATTATTCAGACCTCCCCCCGATAACTTCAGATCTTTAGAGAGCCAACTATTTTAATGGCCTTGGCCAAAAACAAAATGTATATTTGCGAACTTCAAAACGGAAATCACATAAAATTTTATGAATTATTTCAAATATTTTCAATTACTTGGCGAGGGTCGAGTGTCCGCAGTTTGTAGTTCGCAGTCTTCAGACAAAAGTGAAAGTCACCCTAGTTAGACAAATGGTAGAGCATAAAAAACCACATAAAGAAATTTATGCGCCATTCAAGCGTGGAACATTAACACATCCTAACATTCAACAACTAGGAGCTGGAGAAGCATCCATGCTCTACTTGAATCTATAAACAGCACAATGAAAGTGAAACAGGAAACACCATAGTCGAAAATTGAGCAAAGTCTGAAAGTGAATACTCTTACAGATAGAAATTTAATTGTAAAATTAAGTCAGTCCTATAACAACTTTATGATTTGATCAAAATTTACTAATATGAATTTTTAAAAAAATTATGAAATTTTCTACTGATATATCTGTAATATTAGATGTAATACTTGGGAAATATTTATTCAATCTTGTTAAAGGTTTTGTGAACTCTTTCCTGTTAAGTTCGTCTCTTACTTTATCTAAAAAGGAGCCAAAAAAACTGTCTGTGAACAGTCCACTTATTTTTCTTTAGAAAAAGGTCCAACAAGATTCAACTCAGCTAAAACATCCTCAGTTAGGGTATTCTCATGTCTACGACTCATAATGTGCTTAATGCCAACTGCTTTTTTATTTAACTTGATTAAAATTCAAGAGGTCTTGGTTCAAAAACTAAAGTTGTATGTTTTTCTGATGCTTGAAGCCATAATTTAGCATTTATGGCGCCATTATCAGAATGCCGAGGGTGATCTAATAAGCAACCCCCCTCGGACTGTCGGACTTTTGGCCAGCAATTGGGGCGCCAAAATCAATTTTGACCAACTCAGTCGCTGATTAGCCTGTCGCTACATGCAAATAAAAGACGAGAAGAGTCCTACAGGACACTATACGTATATAGAAGATGCGCAGGATACTCCAACGGATGTGATACTATGCTCTGGGATGCTGCTCTTGGTCTGGTCTATTATGGTCTGGTTTGGTCTGCAGCTGGCATTACTAAGTAAGCTCCGGACATGGCCAGGACGTGGCTGTGTGGTAAACATGGCTGCAACAACTTTACGGCCACAATATAATTTATTCAATGCCATTTGGCGTTCGTGGGGCGAACACATGACAAGAGCAATTGACATTTTTGTGACTTTTTGAAAACTATAAAATGTGCAGCGTTCCCGCATTTTGGCCATATAAGAGAGGCCACACAACAACAACAATCGGCCAGGCCAAGTCAAGTCAAGGCAAGACGTAATGATGACAAGCCATAACGACCACAAAGAAATGAGGGAAAGTAGGGAAGAAAGAGAAGACAGAGGGAAGGGAGGTGGGCAGCATAAAAGTATCCCACACGAAGCATTTGTTGTTCGACGAAATAATAAAGTTGTGCTTGATTATGTGTTGTTGTTGTGTCTGTATGTGTATGTAAGGAGTAAATACCAAATACGGCAACGACTAAACTAAAATTCTCAGAGCGCGTTATATGTAACAGGACTTTCAGCACATTACATGTCCCAGGCAGAAGCAGGACTACAAGTTGCCGCAGCTCCACAACGGCGACAGCAACGCCCATTCTTTGCACCACCCTCTTGCCCCAATTCTGTGGCACCACTGCTCAGTCCCAGCCCCACCTCCTCGCCTTACCCATCCACTTGTGCTGCTCGTCAATGGACGATGGGCAACGGCAACAGCAAGAGCCGTATGCCGGATATCCTTTTTGACATGTCATTAAATTTTATATACACAATAATTTTTCACAATTTGCTTTATGGCCATTTTAAGAGTCTGCCCCGATGTGTGCGTTGAATATTATATATACACTTATACATATTTCTATATATAGAATGAAGTTCAAAACAAACAATAACAACAGTAACAAGTGACACTTTATTGAATGTAGACAAATGGTCAATTCACGGAGGGAGTTGAACTGAAAAATAAGCAGAGAATGAGATAGAGAAACTCTGCTGACCTGTGATAGATGAGAGGATGTGTTAAGTAGGTGAGAGAGACTCATATATAAATATTTAATAGAGGTCTGCAGCTTTTAAAGTTTTTAAATTCATATTGCAATAAAAAAATATATACTATCATAGCTTTGTTAAATCTGAAACGATTTTTAAGCAGAAAATCTTTGCATAACTTCAACACAACTTTACCGATTTACCTGCGGAATGACATTTTAATAAGGTTTCATCCTAAAATTGACTTGATTTTAACATTATCGCGTCCAATTGGACTTTATTAATTACTATTCGATATTGTTCTTGGAGAACTAATGGCAATAAACTTATGTATTTTCCTAATAATTTTGGCAACTGCCTAGCTTAATAATTATTTCAATTTGTATGGTTATTTGTTCAATAACTAACTTTTCATTAGACTGTAAATTATTTCGATTTGAATGACTATTGCAATTTAAATTTAAGTTTATTGTAGGAATTTTCGAATTCCCAAAGACATTCACTTGAATATCTCATTGCTAATCAGCTTAACAATCCGAATGTCTAACCAACAAACCACAATATTATTATTGCTCAAAGTCTGGTCATAAAAACTAAACGCTTGTCCCCGAAAAATGAATGCACAATGAGATGAATGGAAGAATGGAAACGAAGGAAACGGAGTTCCAGTTTAGCATACTCTATAATTTTACGGTCATTAAATATTATTTCAAAATCGAAGCCACATAGAGACAAACAAACAAATAGACAAAAAGACAGACAGACAGAAAGACAGACAGACGGAAGTTAAGCCTTTGTTTGTTGGTTTGTTTGTTTGTTAGCTTCTCGTTCTGGCCATGTCCTGTATATGTTAAATTGGTGAAATTATACGTTTTATTATGATACAGTGACTGCTGTCCGTACTCGTACAATGTGTGTGTTGTCCGCTATGTGGCTTACAATCGAATTGGCATTATGTGGCATTACAGGAAACCAAACCAAATCGAACTCAACTGAACTGAACCGAACCGAAGTGAATTGAATGCTAAAGCTCAAGCTACTCACCCTCTTTCGCACAAGGAGGAGGACAACGCAATCGTCCTTCAGCATGCAAAGTGAACTTGAAAAGGCTTCGGTACTTCGGCGACATGCCACACAAAAAGCCAGTCAATGATACGAGTCTGCCACATGAGACAGACACACAGACAAAGTGCTAGTGAAGCTGAAGCTGCAAGGAGGACTATCATATGTAGTTGTAAACCAGGGCCAAGTCACTCTTTGGCAATAAAGGAAATCTTCTTACAAAACATTCGCTTAAGTTTATTCAAACAAACTTAGATAACACACACACACACACCCACTTGAAGAATGTAGAGAGAGAGGGAGAGGCATTCTCTGGGACTTCCTGCTTTAGTCCTTGCTGCTGTGGCAGAGACAAAGACGCTTCAATCAGTCAAGCGGAATAAGCAGCACCGCACGAGTAGCATGAACTTTTCCCATCTACAGGACCTCGTAGTCGTAGTCCACCTCTTCCAATTACAATGTCTTTTGTTTTATAGATGTATGTCTGTGTGTGTTTGTATTTGTATTTGACTCCTAGCCAGGGTAAACGCTCACTTTCTCTCTCATTTTGGTTTTGGCCATTTTGTGTTTTGCTACGTTTGCTCGGATTAAATGTATGACCGAGGAGCAGTTCAAAACCATGATTACACTTCAATCTATTCTTTCTTGACAGTGTCTTCTTTTCCTTTTGCCCATTTTGTTTTATGTCTATGCCGATGGTCCTCCCGCCTCCCTCCTCCTTCGAAACCCACTGCCAAAAATGGGCAAAAGAAAAAAAATGGCATTGTGTTTTGGAGAAAAATGCGTTTCAAAGAGATATAAAATGTTAACATGACCGAAAGACTACGTGGAAGATTCACATTCCCGCCCATCACCCAAATGGATATAAAACATTGAATTTAATCAAAAAGGATTTAGCAGTGGGTAACTTTCAGCGCATATGTGTGTGTGCGTGTGTGTGTGTGTTTGTGGCAACACCCACTATGCTTCTGAGCAATGGGTTACTTTGCCTTGACCTTGCGCCTTGACAACATTTCGCGTTGCCACGTGCCACAACTACATTGACTCTGACTCACGCTACTTGCCAATAAAGATAAATAAAGAAATGCTATTTCTACTATAGATATATACATAGATGTGGTAGTAAAAGCTGACATTATTCGACAGTAATTTTGTTGTAAAAAAAGTAATAACTATTGAATTCAATCAGTTGCCAATAAAGGGGTAATAATCAGCAGACACTGAGAGGCAGCTTCATGATGCGTTTGGTTAGTTTAGTAGTGATTAATTTATATTTAACGATTTTTCTTAAATACAACAACTACAAAAATGCACCTCGCTGTGCTGTAAATGCATATAACTTTGTACTATATAAAAACAAACTGCACGTATGGCAAAGAATAATCGATTTACATACTTACAAACCTTTGAATTCGCTTTTAGACTGTCGTCACAGCGGTGGCCATTTTGAAATTGTGGGGGCAACAAAAAACATTAAAAGTAATTGTGCAGCCAATACATAATTAAGTTATTGTGACTTTTAAAACAAGCAAAAAAAGAGTCAAAGCTAACAAAATTATCTAAGCGCCGAGAGTTGCAACGGAAGCGAGCGTCGGCCATAAAAAAAGAGAAGAGAAGAGGAGAGGAATGAGTTTTGGTTGAAGCAACCAACCGAAGCGACGACAACCAACCAGTTGCAAGAATCTATGTGTCTGGCCAACCACCATGGCGTGGCGATGCGTGCAACAAAATCTGACTACGTTAGGCAGGCAGCCGAGGCAGGCAGGCAGACGGACCCCAGCTCAAATTGTGGAATTATATTTCCTATGGGCGGTATTTTGAGGCACGCCTCCTGCACACACAACTGCCGGCGATTGCTCAGACGGTATAATTTGTAATCACGTTGAGTGCAGCGGCAACGGCAACGGGAGCAGCAGCCACAGCAGCAGCAGCTCTTTCCCAAAAATGGGGTTGTCCGGCTGTGAATAACCCCTTTTGCCCCTGGGTTGCGTCTCCGGGTGTTGGGTGTGGCAAGTGGTTGTTGACTGCCTGATGCTTAGCAAGGTCTTAGCTGTTATTACGCTCATGTGTCACTTTTACAGTCCTGCCACACCATATGCGTCTATCTGTGTGCGTTTGTGTGTGTGTGTGTGTTTCTGCACTGTTCATATTTTATTCAGCATCTGCCTACTCTAGAGGATTTCCAACTGTTGCTATCGCATTCACAATCATCCGCACTCTCTCTCTCCCTCTCTCTCTCTTGCTCTCTCTTTCTATCTATCTGTCCCGCTCTGATGTTTTTTATGGCGTCTGCAGACATTTTGCCAAGTTAATCTCCGGTTTGTTTTTCTGATAATGGGTTTGTCAACGCTACTTTGTGAGGTCCTCTATTTGAGCATGAGTTCATCTCTAGTTGTGTGTCTATGTGTGTGAGTGTGTGTGTGTTTGTGTATATTTGAATATATGTATGATTGCAATTGTAGCCCTGCCCTCTTGGTAGCCAATTATAACTAGAAAATACCCCATGAATTTAGAAAACTATCTTTAGTTTTACAATAACATTTATTATTTACCCCGATTTAGTTTCAATAAACTCTTGCAACTCTTGTTTTTTCAAAACTCCCATGGCATTATTCGAACCTGACGGAATTACAGCGAAATCGCAGTGCGGAACAACCCTTCAAAATGTACTCTGTGCAGTTGACAAATATTTGATCATCCTATTGAAATGCTTAGCTCGTTTATGGCAATGACATTAAAATGGTGTTGCTTTTCCTAACCGACACGCCCACAAATTTAAGAATGTTAACGCCCCGAAAATTAATCAAGCTTCTGTTGTAATTTTTGAATTGACACTCACTCGACTGGACTATGAAAGCTGTTGGCTGTTGGCAGTTGGCAGTTGCCTGCTGTCAGTTGTCTGAGGCTGTTGTTGCGTGCCTCAATTTGCTGCACTCTCAACCGTTAGAATGGGGCAAGTGGGCGGTGCACTGTACGTGACATTGCCGCGGGCCTGGGATCTGGGATAGTGGCAACTGGGAAGCCGAGGTAACTTGTGCAGCTGCTTCAACTCCACTGGTTATGTGTGTCATGCTTGCACTTGGCCTCAGAGCAGACTTTAACCAAACTCCAGCTGATTTTGACAAGCTCAATTAGAGGTGGACACGGACACGGACACGGTGGGGTACTTGAATGGGATTGGGATTGACTGTGGAAAACTGCGAATTGGGTGGCGAATTTGGTAGCGCATTTAACAATAATAAAAACCTCGTTAAATTAATTGCACTTTTAAGCAGATTGCAACTTGTTAAACAACCAAGCTGCAAGAATAACAACAAAGCTTGCGTTAATAGCTTCAGCTTAAGCAGTTGCCAGTTGCCAAACTCTTGCATACCTGGCCAGGTTGACTTCAATTGCACGCACAGCAAGCAGCTCAGTTCAGCTCAAATAGAGAGCAAAGAGAAGAAGAAGAAGGAGTGGCATGCCACCCACACGTTGCACTTAAGATGATAATCATGTTTACGTGGCGCAAGTTAAATTGCGAACGTAATGGACTAACAGCAGGTGAGGAGAAGCCAGAAGCCCTTTTTGCCGTATCCGTAGTACCATACACAGTAGTTGCTGCTGCTGCTGTTCATGCAGCTCATGCGTGTGGCGCCCAGCTCCTGTCAGCGGCAAATTTCGGTTAGCTCCTTGCAAGTGGCCAACAAGGCTGGCAAAAAACCATTTATTTGGACCGGACTGAATTGAGAGGAAGGTGGAGGTGGAAGGAGGAGCTGTTGTAGAGATCTCGTGTGGTGTGCGCTTCATTGGACAACTGAATATGCAAATTGAATTGAGCGTATTATCGGCAAAGGCAGCAGCAGCAGCGACGTTGCGAACTGAACTGCAGGTAAACAGCAGTCAAGCAGTCAGTCCGTACCAGCTGAGGGGTTTGGGGGGCCATCGACATCAACATCAACATCAACATAATCGCTCAAGCCAAGGGCTTTGAATGGGATTGCGTTTGGGCAATGATGCGGCACAGTGGGGATGATGATGACCAACCAAGATGGCAGCGCCAAATGGTGCACAAAATTAAAATTTTAATGCCAAGCAGCTGACGCTTGTTTTGACTTTGGCGCAAACAATGGGCTAAAGCAAGAAAGCAAACTTGGCTTAAATGAAAAACAGTAGTATGTAATGGGATTTTTAGTTCAATTTGCTGAATCAGTTCAATTGTTCATTTTTGGTATACAAAAAGTAAGTTAAAAAATCATTGCATACTTTGAGCTACGAAAAAGCTTCATGCGAATTGTTTAATTAGACTTCATTTAATTTTAATAAACTTCTATTTAATTGTAAGCTAGTAAAAGTGAGCTGTTTAGCTAAAGAATGCTTAAGCTTTCTGTTAAATTGCTCGACTTAAATAAATATAAACAATTGTATTGCGTGTTGCAGTTGTGTTTTAAATGAATACTTTGCGGCTGCACCTGTTAAATTAACTTTGGCCTTGCTCTCTCTCTCTCTCTCTCTCTCTCTCTCTCTCTCTCTCTCCTTACACTCTCACTCTCTTTTGCTTTGGTCGTTTTTTGTTTTTTTTTCTCTCTACGCGAGTGTCGTTGATTGTTGATTGACGCACGTAAACAAAAAGTACGGCAAGTGCCACAGGCATGGAACCTATACTGAATCGACTTATATATTCTCGCATAGTCGCATTATTCTCCGGCTACTGAAAACCGCTGGCTGGCCAGTCATCAACGAGCGCTGTGCCCGAGCGGCCGCGGTATTCATTCAACAAAGTGAAAGACAACAACAACAACAACAAAATACGCCGCAACGAACCAAACCGAGAGAAAACTTTTTATATTTTCGAGAACAAAAAAACAAAAAATTTAAAAAATTAACGCTATGTAAAACGGCAAAAAAACTAAACAAATTGGACAACTGGTGTCACAGTGGTTGTCGTCATCGTTGCACCACTGTAAAAAAGCAGCCAAAAAAAGTAATATAGCGCATCATGACGACGACAACATTATTGGCCGCGCCCACACCGCCCACAATTAACGGGAACGGGAACAACGCTATGCAACAACGACGCCAGCTGCTGCGCAGCGTTGAAAGCTTGCGCGGTCGCGTACGTCAAGTGCTAAAATGTGTTATTAATTTACACATTGAATTTTTGGTAATTGACAAAAAATAAAACCTAACTAAAAGAAAAGCTTACAAAAAACGTGTCACACAAAAGTCAGTTGACATCAAATTGTAATTCGTGTCGCATGTCGACTGCATAATTCATGAGAGGCACACAATGCCTCACTTGTGTTGAATGTAGGAGATAGTACTAACATATAAGAGAGGCAGAGTTGAATAACAGCATTTGATGTTGATACCTCTCGACAGCTGATATGACAAACCGGTAGACAACGATTCAACAATTAAACTCTTCATTTGTTTGTTTGTTATTGTAAATACTTGACCGTGTTATCAGTCTTTAGGTTTCACGTTATACCCTCCAGCCATTAAATGGTTCAGATAAATAATGATAATACCGACGTGGAATATGATAATTAGTATGAGGGTATATTGTTTATAAGTCGGATTTCATATACTCTCAAAAGATGTAAAAAGAATTTGGTTTTGAAATCTTTGGATTTACTTTAAAAAGGAATTCAAATTAAATTTAGCTTTAAAACTGAAGTTTTTAGCTTCCTAAATTTTTTAGCTTAATAAGAATACTGAACTTTAGTCTTTCCCATTTCTATTACTTTAAATTCAGGGCCTTATTTCCCATATAAAATAGTGATTCTAGTGATTCTAACGAATTTCAGCTCAGCATACTAAAGATTTCAAGCATTTCGATTTGAAGAAAGGGAATTTGTTCGCCGTAATTTATTGTTACTTACAGTTCACGGTCTTATCGTTCCTTAGGCCTTCATTTTCTGTTATCAGCTCTGCTGCCTGTTCTTATCAACAGAATGCCATATATGCAACCGCACTTGTTGCGTTACCCTTTTGTCACTGCCACTTCCCCCTCGATATTTTCAAGTCTTTTCGTGTCTGTTAACAGTTGCGACACAGATTTAAAACATGTTAATGCAATTATAGCGTGCTATTGGGGGCGACATTTTACTATATAGAGTAAGTCAAGCGAGACACAGGTGTTTACCTTGATTACAATCCAGACAATGGGCAAGAGTTAAGAGACTTTATACAAATTGTAACACAAACATACTGATTTGACCCACTGTGCATGTTGGGGGAGGGGGGTGTGGCATGGGCTTTAAATCAGTTGACATGCATTCTGACATGAGCTTAGCTTGCGTGGTTCACAGAATTTGCTAATTGGCTGCTAATAGACAGAAAAGAGGCACAGATATCTGGTATACATTTTTTTATAGATTTTGTTTTTAAATGAAATCAGAGACGTTAACGGCGGATGCACATGCGAGAAAGCCAGAAAGAAGATTGACAGTTAACAGGGCTCGACCTTAACGTAATGCTGACACTGTCATTTGACACCACAGCTCAAATCGAGCAAAATAAGCGATTTTTAACTAATCTAATTTGAAATTCACACCTCTCACAGGTGCTCGAATCCAATGTAGCTGTATTGCTCGAAGAGGTGCGATCTCTAAACGATGACTATGCGGAAGTGCAACGTCTGGATAGATTGATTGAAACGTTACGCGATTACGGTGGACCCACAATATGCCACGAGTGGCCATATCCTTTAATTTTCAAGGGCACAATCGAAGAAGCGCACGTCGCACAAATACTCAACAATGAACTGGAACTGGCTCCGACCGCAACAAAGGATCTACAGCAAAGTGCCAGCGAGATGACTAGTCTAAGAAAACCAAGATCAAAATTTTTACGGTTCCATGGAACTAGAACTGAAGCGAAGAAAGCAAATGGAATCATTAAAAGTTGACTTAAGAGTATAAATAACAGTCTCCATCAAAATTTGCACCTGGGCAAGAAAGCAGTGAGTTTGAAATTAAAAGCTTCTCTCTACAGTAAGTTAAGAAACGTAAAATTAAATAGTAGATAGCTTTTTTGCCCAGGTGCAAATTTTGTAGAGCACTGGTATAAATAAATTTAATTGTGTGTGTGTTGTGCCTTAAATTTATCTCATTACCTCAAATTCATACATATTTTATGTGCCTGCTGCCAATTCCTTGTCCTGAACAACAAGAATACCAAAAAAGAAAAATATATACGTACATATACTTAAGGATATAAATGTCAGGCTTCTTGTTAGCGGTATATGTTTCTGGCCGTTTAATTTACTGCGGTCAATCGTCCACAGTTGCTATTGAAATATTGATATAACAAGGCACCACATGCCATATACATACCACCTGATTTCCCCTCTTCCTTCCACCCCCTATCAACCGCAGGTGTCGCATTTGTGATTTTTGCGGTGTTGTGAGCGTTGAATTTGACACAAGGCTGTGCCTGAGATTGAGCTGTAGCATCTCCATACAATGTTGCCACGTCCCCCACCATTGTGGCAGACGCAACAAGTTACCACATCTAATTAAAATGGCCTCATACGCAGATCCTTTGTAATGGAGCAACAATGGAGCAAAGAATGAAAGGCAAAAGTGAAATCATTAAGTGTTGTTGTCGTGGTTGTTGTTACTGTTGTTTCTGCTTATTAATTATAAATAAACCCAGCAACAATACGTGTAGAAAACAATGAGAGTGAGTGCGAATGTTGCCGTTTGTTGTAAATTATTCATAACAGTATTATCAGCTTTAACAGCGCGTTGCCAGACTGATTAAATTGCTCGACCAGCCACCAGGCACAAGGGGCCAAGAAGGAGCGCCAAGAGCTAATGATGAGCACACAGTTCACACACACAGTCCCCACACACACACACACACACACACACACACACACACACACACACACACACAAACACACACACACACAGATAGACAGACATTTATCTGGGTATGTGTGTGGGTGTGTTGGGTGCTGGCAATTTTTCTGCTCTTTGCTGTGAGCGCAATTTATCAACTCGAATTGTATGTGTGTGTGTGTGGTCAGGGACAATTGCAACAGCGCGCTATAATTATTAAAAAATAAACAACAACAGCAAGAACAACAATTGAGATAATGAGCGAGCGAAACCAACAACAAAAAGTAAAAGTGAAAATGTCGCCAAGGTTGACAGACACTGACAAAGAGTAAAAGTTATACACTCTAAAAAATCTTACCCCAAAATCCTTTAAAAAGAACAGACAATTTTAAAAAGGAATAAAATAATTGCCATTTAATGTGGTATATTGTTGTTTTTGCTATCCATTATTTCTAGATTTTTCTCAAGTTTATGACAATTCGAATGATACTTTTAAAGTGTACCTTTGTGGGTGAAGCAGGGGTAGCGGCAACAGACAAAGCTTGAGCTGCTGCTGGTTTATTTTTTATCTAGAACAAGCAACGACAACGACAACAATTCAACCATCAACGTTGGCCAGGCTATTTAACCATGCAAAAGACTGCAAAATTAATGGCCCAAAAGGATGTCAACAACAACAAGTACAACAGAAGCGACAACAAGCGGCAAATAGCACGCAGCAACTTTGGTTAACCTCAGCGGGCCAAAAGGCCGAGCCTATCAATGACAATGGCATAAAATACACGTTGAATGCAACGGACAACAATTGAAAACTTTATGCAACTTTTTTCCATTCAACTTTAAACTTGAAATTGTTGCCGCAACTCTTCAGAGTTGGCTATACAAACTGAATGAAGAAACTAGCTTAAGGACTTTGACAGGCATTTCTTTTATGCAACACAATAGTGCAAAAATGAAGCGAGACGCGACTTGAATACACCCTGTAGTCAAGGAGTTTAACTCTCATGCGTATACTTAATGGGAGGAGAAGGCATATTTTACATATACGCACGCTCCAAGCATATGTGCAAGGGGAGAGGGAGACAGCGCTGCAAAGAGCATTCTTTGCATTGTTTGTGTGTGTGAGATCAGTTCGACTAGCTCGCTGCACTAAGCACATATGTATGTGTGAGTAGGCTTCTGTTAGCAGCTTAGATCAAGCGGGGGAGACCAGCGCACTGCAGTGATTGGTCACAGTGGTGTTTGTGTGAGTGCGTAGGAGAGTTAGCATCCACAAAGGTGCTGCGATCAAAACAAAGTCCACTGCGCAATGAGTAGATATAAAGCATCCCGCTTGCAGAAGGTTTTAGTTGTGTTCGTCGCTTGACGCAGTGCGGAACTAAAGCGGAGCGTAGAGAAGTTCGACTTGGGATTAACAATGTATGTAAGTGGTAAATAGTTTTATAAGTTTTATTGAATAATATATTATCTAATAACATTTAATTTTACTTAAATTCACCTTATTCATGTGGAACTTGTTAGACAAAAGTATGAAATGTGTTTTATATGCCCTATAAACTAATATTGATTCGCAGGGAAAGTTGAACAAACTAAATTAACTCGTACATGTTATGAAATCCTTGAGCTGCTTTGGCACTTGTTGAAGGCGTTGTGAAGGAGTTCATTGAACGTTGCAACAATAACAATTACCGTGATCGTCCTTAAACCTGTCTGAATGCCTCTGCCGCCTACCGTTGGTTGCCAATCAAGAGTCGAGCTATTGAGCCCATTGGGGCAACTGCAATTAACAGTCCAGACATCAAGGCAATTCTCCTGTTGCTCCTTTTGTAACAGCACCTACTTCTTCTTATTCTTCCTCTGCCTCTTCTCTGCCACTTCCATTTCCACTTTGTTTTTCCGGCCAGCCACTCACAATATGAGCACATAAAATGCCAACGCACGCACATGTGTAGAAGAAGAAGGAGAAAAACGAGAAGCAGCTTTGCTTGATTCCAATTTTTTATGACAACAATTAAATTCGAATTGTTGCCTGTGTCTTTGATTTGGCATCAGCCTGTCCCTCTGTCCTTCTATGTATGTGTGTCCCTAGGCAACTAACGCAGGCCTTTTCTCTCATTCAATAAAGCTCTAACTCTGCACAGCTCTCTGTCTCTCCACTAGCTCTCTTCCCGCTTCCCGCATTACCCTCTCTGTCAGTCACCAGCCCTTTGTCTGTCGCAGGCGTAGACTTGACTACGCTGTCGTGCGTGCTAATTGTTTGGGGCTAAAGCTTGACGAATGCATATGTCTCTCTCGCTCGCTCTGCATGCGTTGTCGTTTAACTTTTGCATACATGTTTTGCATCAAGCGCCAAATACAATAACAATAGCAGGTTAGAGTTGCCAGACAGTCGACTGGCACGTGAATCCATTATGATGGCAGCCAATTATGTGCGTGTCTTTCACTCAAAGCCTCTCTCGTCTGTTGTGTGGATGGTAAGTGCCAAGTCGTAGTCGGTGTGGGAGCGGGATTGGGAGAGGGAGGGTGCTATTAAACTGTTTTCTTCAGGAATAATAACAAGAACAACAACAACAACAATAAACCACGAAATATGTTTTTAATGCAAAACGACTTTGGTTTGAGTTGCACGGCCAAGGTGAACAATGAGGACGCTAAAGCAAACTGGCGTAGGAAGTAACTGTTAACGGTTTATTGTTCATCGTTACTTTTTGAATGTATGTGAATTGTTTCGATAAGTCGTTTTGTTAATATTGGAAAGCTTTTAAATAGAATACAATATTTAATTGGCTTTCAATTAAATGAGTAGCTCTAATTTTAAACTTTTAGCAGTTAGCTTTTATTCGATAACTAACTTATAAATATTCCTATTTCGGTGTTTATATCGCTTTTAATGAACGAAAAATTGAAAAACAAGTTCTGATTCAAATAAAAATAAAAATCAAGAAAATTAATAGTCCTCATCCTTATTGTAAGCTGTACTTTAACTAATCTTTTCTGACGAATATGCCCCTAGCAACTTGAAGTAGCGCATAATGATAATGCAAGCAATGTTTCGGTATGTTTAGAAGCCAAGTCAAAGGCAGATTGTCAGTTCAACTTGACTGTCGTTCGTCGTTCTGTCTCTCAGCGACTGTTTGTCAGTCAGTCAGAGTCGGAGTGACTGCCGCCCTAAAATCGCTTTAAATAAACAAACTAATAGCTGAAATCACGAAGCAATAGGCCAGGTAATAACTTTGCTGGTGTAACAGAGATGGCAATAGGAATGTACAAGCGAGAGGGGCGATCTATTGGCCCCGGGTAGTGTCTTCTGCAACAACACAACACAAAAAAAAAAATAAAAACCGTCTATGGCAACCGCGCCAATAGAGCTATATGTGTATAACCCGAATAAACAAACTAATAAAACATGCCCATGCCAGTGCCGAGAGACAAAACATTGAACACAAAATCAAAAGAATAATAAAAGGAATACCTTAAAAGACTGAAGGAGAGACAACACACACAGCCAGGAGCTGCATAGAGCAGCAAGAACTCAAGTGGAGCACGACCAACAAATCGAACTGAACTGAACAGAACTGAAATTGAAATTGAAACCAAACCAAAAAAAAAGCTAATATAAATTAGATAACATCGACTTATAGATATATAGATATAATAGATTGAACTGCCAGCTTTGGGTAAGTGCAAGAGAGAGACGGATAAAATTAAAAAGGCGAATGAGAGCTTGTTTCTTGTCAGGATAACAACATCCTTATTATGCAACGCTAAAAAAAAGAAAAATAATAAAAAGCTGTCACTGTGTTAACCATGTCGCAGTCGGAGTCTGTTGTCGTATCCATTCCGGGCCAACAACGATTATGAAACACAAAGGTGGAAGCCACACGTACGGCAACGGGCCAGGCTCAAGGCAGGACATCAGCAGCGACAATTGCCAGACGACGCACGTTGATGTCCATGGCCAAATGTCGTGGCAGGTCCATGCTAATCGATGAGCCGCCCGAGCCGACAACAACACCACAGCAACAGCAACAACAGCAACAGCAGCAACAACAAGCTCAACAGCAACAACAACAACAACCACAACAGAACTATTTACCTCAAACATCTTTGCTGAAAATTGAACCATTCGTTCCTAGTTTTAATCAACGTCTACGTCGTCGTCCTATTGGACGCTCACATAGCACACTTAGCCACAATGTTATACAAAAGCGTGTGGCAGCAGCAGCAATAGGAGGAGGAGGACCAGCAGCAGCCAGAGAACAGCCAGAGTTGCTGGTGGGTCATGGGCAACTTAAGCGCAGTTATGCAGCTGCTGCCCAGTTGCGTAACCAGCAACGCTTGCAACGTGGTGCCGTTAGTCGACAACGCTCCAAATCCACCTCATCCTCAGCTGCCTCCAACAGCTGTCGTCCAGCCACATCGGCTGCTCCATCGGTTGGTACTCCAGGTGGTGGTGGTGCCGTAATCACAGCAGTAACACCCACCACCTTGGTGGGCAGCACAGGTGGCACTTTGGTAAGTGGGGCAATTGTAACACCACAACCGAATGGCATTTGTCGCATCCAGAGGTTGGCCAAGGAACGGGAGGAGTTGCCGGATCGCATTAACTATGATAGACGTGGTCTAACTGCCATACCCATATTCGAGCAGGAGCCTAATCTTCGCCTGCTCTCACTGCAACACAACCTGATCAACACTTTTCACATACCCAAGGAGCTGCCACCGCCTCCGCCACCACCACCAGCAGCAACAACTGCTCCTCAAGCCACGCCACGTGAACACAGTAAGTGGGGAATCCTCTAAAGAAATTAAGCAGGCATTAGTTAAACAATTATCGGTTCCTTTTAAAATCAAAAGCAAACAAAAAGCTGCACCTAAATTTCCAGAAATTTTCTAATGTATTGCAAAATATTTAGAAAAAATTCGGTTTTCAGTTCTTGGATTTGGATTCGTTGCTGATTCCGGTATTACGAATATCATAACTAATCTTATCTCTTTTTAATGCTTACAGAGGAGCAACGTTCTAACTTGCGTGGACAGCCGGCGAGTCCAGCTCCTTCTCGGCTGACACGCGCCATGACCAATGTGGGAAATCCACATCACAATTCGCAGCATCTGTCGCCCAGCTCGGGAAGTCCCTGCTCCGGCAGTCCATTGACAGCACAAGCCTTGGCCATTAATGGCGGTGCCAATCGCTCCAAGTTGGCCAACAAACGTGGCTTTAATTACGCCCAGGCACAGTTGACGCCTCCGCCGGCATTGCGACTCCGATTTGGCCTGGAGAAGTCCAAGAGCTTTGTGTCCAACAGCCTGCAGGCGATGAAGCATCAGCAACAGCTCATGCAACGTCGACAGTTGCTCAAGGCCGGCGGAGGAGGCGCAACTGGAGGTGGAGGCGTGGCAGGAAGTCATCAGTTACAAAGTTGCGATGAGAGCAGTGTCCTCCACAATAGCAATCTCTCGTTGTGCGGCGTTGGAGAGGAGGAGGAGCCGAGCATGGCATCCAATTCGCAGTTGGAACAGCTCAGCATCAAGAACAAGCAGTTGAGTCTCAGTGCCTGCTATGGGGTAATCTTCCATCAACTGGTCTTTCTGGATCTCTATGATAATCAGATTGAACGGATTGCCAATCTAGATGGACTTCCATCGCTTTCAGTGCTGCTGCTGGGCAAGAATCGCATCCAGGACATTGGTGGTTTGTCCTCATTGAGTTCAACTCTACGGGTACTCGATTTACATGGAAATAAGTTGACCAGTCTGGGCAATCGAATCAATTGCCTGCAACAACTGAAATCCCTCAATCTGGCGGGGAATCAAATCCGTCAGATTAATCAACAGGATTTCCATGGATTACGTTTGCTGCGGGAATTGAATCTGAAGCGGAATAAACTTCGTCGCATTAATGGATTCCAGCATCTGGTGGCACTGGAGCGACTTTGGTTGTGCCACAACGAACTCCACAAGGTCGATGACATGGCGAGCATAGCGAGAGCTGCTCGTCTCCTGGAGGTCACCATAGAGAATAATCCTGTCTCGTTGGCCGGAGATTGTGTTTCGTTTCTGGTCTCCCACTTGCCGCTGCTGCAATCCCTCAGCCAGATGCCCATCACGGAGCAAGTGCGTCGAGCGGCGCTCGCATGGCGTCAGCACAAGGAGCACGCCTTGGCCACCCATGGTAGCTCCGATGCCTATCACAGCAGTCGCCGGGAGGAGGTCATCTCGAATGCCCGGACTAATTGGGAACTCTTGCGTTCCCAGCAAACGTTGGGCAGACCAAAGGGTAAGCTCACCAGCGAACTGGCCAAGATCAACGAATCCAACGAGGCGGCCGTGTCCGAGGAGCCGGAGGAGCTGGAGAAACCAGCAGCCAGGGATGAGCTAGCCGAGCTGCAGGCCATGTTTAAGCTGCCACCGATTGTCAAGAAGCCGGAGGGTGAGGATGATGCATCCTCCGAGGCATCCAGTCTGGGACCCAATGTGGATTCCTGTTCCAGCTGCTACAGCACAGACAACGAGGAGTTGGGCAAACATAGAAAGTCACCGACGCCACAGATCGATGAGAATTGCAATAAAGTTACTGGTACTCCCGTTGCTCCAGTTGCTCCACCGGCTAATCCAGCTGATCCTGCAGCTGCTTCCCCCTCGCCACCGGCTGTAACACTGACACCACCAGCTCCTGGCACTCCTGTGCCCGCTGCCACGCCCACACCGCCACCCAGCACCTTGACTCTGCCCCTGCCCGCCACCAGCACCCGTCCAGGGAGCAGCAAACAAAGGATTCGCCCGACGCCCATCACTCAGCTGGGATTGCAGGTGAACCGGGGTGCAAATGCTCCTAACTGCAAGCGTTACATGGCCGGGAGTCTGGTGCGTGCTCAGACCATCAGCAGCAGTAGTACCAGCAACAGCAGCAGCTCCAACAGCGCAGGTCGTGGCAGGCAGAGCAACAACAACAACAATAACAACAACAATACTAATGGAGGAGGCAACTCGAATCAATCAACAGCCAATGTGGTGTCCCTGGTGGCACCACAGACCAAATCCAATCAGCAATCCTCGGCAGCTTCAGCAATAAGCGCCTCTGCCACGCCCACTGCAGCAATAACAGTAACAAAGCCAAGTGCCGCCGAAAGGGAGCGGGAACAGGGAGGAGATTATCTGATTGAGATCTGTGGGAGGTATCTTAATATTTACGGCCAGGGAGCACTGAGATTCATCGACAAACAATGGAATCCTGCCAAGGCAAATGATGTCCACACCTTGAACTTTAGTTACATAAATTTCAATAGTATTGTCTGCATTCTGGGCAGGATTAAGGTGCGTTTCCCACATGCCGAGCACTTTGTGTTCCGTGAGACAAACATCAGCACATTGGGACAATTGAATGCTCTGGCGGAACTCCAAGGACTCAGTTCACTGTTGATTGATGCCGAGGGAAATGCGATCACAGGGAAACCCTCCTGGCGCGCATATGCTATCTATAGACTCTCCCACTGGGGACTGAAGCAGCTTAATGGTCAGGAGATCAGTGAATCTGAGGTGGAGTCCGCCAATGCCATGTATTCTGGTCTCTCCAATCTTGTGCTGTGGTCCATGCCCGATGGCATGTTGCAACCTCTCCTCGCTCGTCTACGTCTGGACGAGACCTGCACTGCTAGTAAATTGTCACCCAAGGATTGGCTACTGCGTGCCGAGAATAAATCACTGCGTCTGGTTGTTGGCAAGGAGGCGCTTCAATGGAAGAAGGCCACAACAACAACAGCAACTGTGGCGGGTACAGAAAGTGGAGCCACTGCCATGGCGCCAAGTGCCAGAGATCGAGGTAGGCAACACTTTGCTCTGCTGCTGGAGAACACTTGCAATGCGGTTGAGAAGCTCCACAAGTTGGAGACTCTCTGGCCAAGCATGCTCTTGGATATTGTGCGGAATACGCTGCTGGATTATGCCCAGTTGGATGTCTACCTGAGGAATCTGATGTCCGAGCTGATGAAGTGAAGATAATAAAGAAATGAAGAAGGCAGGAATGCAGAATGTTTCCTCTTCAGATCTATTTGAAGTAAAGGATCAAGTGTAATCCTTGAAAGCAATTCCGAACTGAGGATCATTCCTGTTTTGTGTAGAGGATTCTTAGACTTAATCGCTTTTAGTGGAGAATTTGCTGCACATTCGGCACATAATCCTAATTCCAATGATTCCCTAGGCATTTAAATATATATAGTAAATCCAATCCAATCCAATCTTGTAAAGCAACAAGCATGAAATGTAGTCCAATTTTTATATATATTTAAATTTTAACTTAAATAACAAATAAAGATAAATTCCAAACTAGACTGGAACGGATCTTCTTAGCTGCCTCCCTCGCCTCCTAATTATCCTCCTTCTCCATATCTAATCTTGTACAACAACAAGTATGAAAAGTAGTCAAATTTTTATATATATTTAACTATAAACTTAAATAACAAATAAACATATATCCCAAGCTAGCTTGCAGAGAATCTTCTTGACAAAATGCTAAATCGGACAGATGACCAGATGCTCCTCCTCTTCCTCCTTCATTTACTCAGCTTGCAGCTTGTCTGCCTCATTGCTCTTCTCCGGCTTCTGCGTCTTTTTCAGTTTGTCCACATAGACGTTGAGAATGGCCTCAATGCCCGGATAGAGCACAAAGTTCGTAGTCTTTATCTTCTTATCAATGAGATACGAGGTCACTGATTGCGTGTTGAAGGCAATGTCCAGTGCATCACTGTGTTGGACCTTGTCCAGCTGATTCCTCGCCACCTTAATGACACAATTCTCGAAGCCATTGACTTTAATAACCAAATCCAATTGGTAGGCTGGGTCTACATCTGGCCAACGTTGCTCCAGCACATCCTTTGTCCACTGCAGTTCCCCGCTGGCAGCATTAAGGCGTCCCGGCGCAGACACAAACTTTGACCACAATTCGGAGGCAAAATGAGGCGCCATGGGAGCCAACATAATGATCTGTGCCGCGAAAGCGCGTTCAAATTGTTTGCCATGACGTTGGATGTGCTTTGGTGTGCGCTAAAGGAAAATGTTCATTAATGGAAGATCTTTGGAGGATCAGGTCAGTACCTACCCTTAGAGAGTTAGTTAATCCCTGCATCTTGGAGATGGCGACACTCAATTGATGCGCATGGCGATAGTTGAAGGTGGCTCCTTTAATGTAAAAGTTGCGGGCATCAAATAACTTGGCATCCTCCAGCTGAAACTCATCGCTGCCCGTGTCGACTATATCTGTGGAGGATTCCTCGCGTGCCGCCTGGAACTCCTCTAGTGTAAGCCACAATCTTTTCTGCCAGTTTAAGATGCCGGGAAAAGCTGAAATTAAAACAGACAGAATGATAAAATATATAATAAATAAATCAATGCTAAAGTTAATATTTTAGTTCCTATTTGTAGGTTCAACTTACTTGCACTTGACCAATTCCTATGTGAGGTGGGCGCCACATCTGCCAGGATAATCAGACGCGTTGTATCCGTGCCGTATTCATTGAACATGTCATCCGGTTCAACGCCATTTAACTTTGACTTGGACATCTTTTCCCAGCCCATGACCACAGGCTCTTGGGTTTCTTTCAGCTGTGCCTGATTCTTTTTGGCATTCACAATTTCCACCTCAGATTCTCGAACATAACGTCCACTGCCCTTAACCCGATACGAACGTCCCATAACCATGCCCTGAACCAGCAGCCGTGAGAAGGGTTCCGAAGTGGGTGACAGGCCACAGCTGTGCAAGAAATGATTCATAAACCTGGCATAGTAGAGATGCAGTACAGCGTGTTCCTTGCCGCCAATATACAAATCTACGGGCATGCAATTCTTAACCAGCGTAGTGTCAAAGATGTGCTCTGTATTGTGAGGATCCAAATAACGCAAATAGTACCAGGAACTGTCCACAAATGTGTCCATGGTATCTGTTTCACGTCGCGCCTGAGAATCTCCACATTTTGGGCATTCGCAGCGAAGGGAATCCTTTCCACCGTCGCGTGGTGGCAACGTAACTGGCAACTGTTGCTCTGGCACGGGAACAGCTCCACATTTGCCACAGTGTATAATGGGTATGGGAGTACCCCAATAACGCTGTCTTGAGATGAGCCAATCCTGTAGTTTAGATGAAACCCGATAACCGCCAATTTTTAAACGGTTTGCCGCTTGCAACACTTCCTTGCGCAACTGCTCCCAATTTCCCGGGTTAAGGTGTTCCTCAGTTTCGCTGGATTTGCCGAGAGCCAAGCCGAAACTTTCCCACAATTCACGATCCTCCGTACGAAAATTGGGTGCAGCCAAGTAGACATCACAGTGGGCTGGAAACACGGTATCATCATTGAACAGCACAGGTAATGTGGTCTTTGCAAAAGGATTCTCCACACTCAATTGATTCGCCTCTGACAGTTGAGATAAAAAGTGTTTGCTGCGCAGTACTAGAAAAGCATGTGGATCTTTGAGATGCTCTGGATTCGCAGTCCAAACTCGCAGCAGATTCGAAGCGGAGGTAAGCAGCGTAAAGGCGTAACCATCACATTCGCCAATCCAATGCCTCTGCAGATTTATAATATCTCGCCAATCTCGAAGCGTTGGATCATCTAGACCGTCCAGTAGTTGTTTGGCATAGGCACTGGTCCGTATGAACCATTGTTTAAGCAGTTTCTTTTCCACTTTAGCTCCAGAGCGCCACGAGCATCCATTGGCATCCACCTGCTCATCAGCCAAGACTGTCTTATCGACTGGATCCCAGTTAACCAGCGCTTCGTTCTGATAAGCCAGCCCATGTTTGTGTAGCAGTAGAAATAAACTCTGTGTCCACTTATAGTATTCCGGACTGCTCGTAGACAGTTCATGAGTCCAATCAAAGGAACATCCAAGACGCTGTAGTTGCTGCTTCATTTGTGCTATGTTCTGTTGTGTCCAATCGGCTGGAGCTACGCCGCGTTGATTAGCCGCATTCTCAGCGGGTAGGCCAAACGAATCCCAGCCTATGGGCTGGAACACATTCTTGCCACACATGCGCTGGAAACGTGCCACTGCATCGCTGATTGTGTAAACACGAACATGCCCCATGTGTAGATTTCCAGAGGGATAGGGAAACATGGATAGCACATAGTATTTGTTGGCCGTCTGTTTGTTGTCGAACTGTCCATTGCACAGCTGCTGGCTCCAGTGCGTCTCAATCTTGTGTTTTACATCATTGGTCAGCTCCAGTTGCTAAAACAACAAAAACATATGTTTAATTAAGTAAATTAATATATTTGGGACTTACCTCATTGCCTGTGCAGCTTTGTGTTAACAGACGACGGCACCAGTTGAATTCCAATCCCCTTAAAAGACGCCTGTGCCGCAGAGCTTGCATATTGTTTATTTTAATTGATTAAATTGCACATTAATACTGCATTAACTTATTTTTGTATTAAATAACAAATCAAAATGCAATGTGCGCAGACCAGCAGCTGTTAAGTGGACAGTGCTGCCATATCACTGCATGCACATATGTTTCTTACCAAAATATTTTGGCGGGAAACCCTTACAACTTAGTGGCAGCGTTCAACACAGTGGTGTATTTTTAGGTGCTTACAAAAGCTGGCAATGAAGAGCTTTTTGTATCTTTTTTAAGCTCTATGGCAATATTGTCGTTGCACTTTCGCCAAAACTGCAGACGTAATTTTTCACAGGGCGTATTCATTTCGAGGTGGTGTGAAAAAATTAATTTAAAGACAAATAACTATTTTATTTAGTGCAAAAATAGTTGCAAAACATGGGCGATTCGCTGGAAAACACCGACACTTCGGTGGATCCGGCTGTAAATCTGTCCATAGCCAATTATGATGCATTTGCAAATTATCTTCGCAAGGCGGTGATTATCTTGCTGCCAGAAGAGGATGTTGTGCCGGATTCGTTAAATAATGCATTGGACGATCCCGTCAACCAGGAAACTATCCGCAAGTTCCTGTCTGATCCACAAGTGCAGGCATTGTATGTTCAGCGCAACTGTATCAAAGGTAAGAATAAATATATGTACCTTCTTTGCTATCAGTAAATTTGGCCAACTGCACAAAATGGCGTCGCCCAGAAAAAACAGCAAGCTCAATGCATAGAAAAATGTGTATAAATGGGTTCTATCTATTGCAAATTATATATTCATTGCATATGTTCACAGTTCCAGAAAGTGCAACTTGCATACGCAATAATTTTGTTAAAAATCAATGGCCAAACAAATTTTTTCATGTTTTCTCTATTGCCCAGTGCGCATGACGTCATGCCAGCTGACTCACATGCACCATTCACGGTATAAGAATAAGGGTTGTTATGGCTAGACAACGTGTGTGACGTCACTGTACTAAAAGTTGTTTAGAAGTGTTCTAATTTTGTTATGCGGGCACATAATAATAGTTTAATATTTATTATTTTGTTTTATTGCTCTATTTTGCTTAAACATGTTATTTCACAAAAGCTATCGTAATGTTTTGCCTCTCAATTTGTTTGCTGACGTCAGAACAAGAGAACGAAAATGCTGGCAAGCATTTTGTGCAACCTCTATGTCAATTGACTATGCACAGCAACCGGTTGCGCAACGTTGCCGGCCTGTTGCACGTTTAGTGTGGCCAGACATTGCGCAGCTTGCCGGCATCCGACATGTAAACAAAACAAATGACAGCTGTTATTGCTTTGTTTGCGGAAACGTATACGCGACCTTGAGCTGCATGTTTGTGTATTCCATTGACTTGTGACTTTGAACGTTACCTCGCGTCAGGGTCAGGCGATGTGGGAGCAATGGACGTTCAAGGTTCAGGCCTTGAGTGCACGAAATTTGAAGGTTTTACCTTGGCCGTTGAAATTTCGAAGGTTGTCACCTTGGTAATGAATTGGTGTCAGTGCCTTTGCTGTCGCGTCATTGAACACCAGGGCCAGATAATGTGTGTGCATTGAGTGAAATGTGGGTGAAGGTGAAGAAAATGATAACATTACTGATTGTGTACAATGTAAATTAACTTTCTCTATCTCTCGTTCTATCGCACAGAGGATGATAGTGAACAACCAGCGGAAAGTGAGGATGAGAAGGAGCAGGTGACTTACCAAATCAGCAATGATGTGCACTTCACCAACAGCCGCATGGCTTCGTTGGCTTGCATTAAGCGTGGAGTTGTTGTCGAGGCGGACAAATCTATTCATTCCCAACTGCGTTTAATCAACTTTTCGGATGGTTCACCTTATGAAACTCTGCACGCTTTCATCAGCAAATCTTTGGCTCCGTATTTCAAGTCGTATGTCAAGGAGTCAGGACGCGCGGATCGAGATGGTGACAAGATGGCACCATCAGTGGAAAAGAAGTTGGCGGAATTGGAGATGGGATTGTTGCACTTGCAGCAGAACATTGATATCCCCGAGATTACGCTGACTGCTCATCCAGTTGTCAATGCCGTTATACGCAAGTGTGCTGATGAAAACCACAAGGCCAAGGTGGTTGACTTTGGAGACAAGGTCGAGGATTCTTCTTTCCTTAATCAGCTGCAGAATGGCGTCAATCGTTGGATTACAGAAATCAAAAAAGTGACTAAACTTAATCGTGATCCCGGCTCGGGAACCGCACTGCAAGTAAGTTATCATCTAAGCTCAATCTTTGCTTAGACTAATTTTTGTATTTCATAGGAAATTTCATTCTGGTTGAATCTGGAGCGTGCGTTGTACCGCATCCAGGAGAAACGAGAGTCGCCAGAAGTAGCATTAACACTGGACATTCTTAAACATGGCAAGCGCTTCCATGCCACTGTTTCGTTTGACACGGATACGGGTTTGAAACAAGCTCTCGCTACTGTTGCCGACTACAATCCGTTGATGAAAGACTTCCCCATCAACGATCTATTGTCCGCCACAGAGCTTGAGAAGATTCGCCCCGCTGTACAGCAAATCTTCTCGCATTTGCGTAAGGTTCGCAACACCAAGTATCCAATTCAACGTTGCCTTAAGCTCATCGAGGCCATCTCTCGGGATTTGTCGCAACAACTGCTCAAGGTGCTAGGAACCCGTCGTCTCATGCACATTCCCTTTGATGAGTTTGAGCGTGTGATGAATCAATGCTTTGAGATCTTTAGCTGCTGGGATGATGAGTATGACAAGTTGCAAGGTCTGTTGCGTGACATTGTCAAGAAGAAACGCGACGAGCACTTAAAGATGGTCTGGCGTGTGTCGCCTGCTCACAAGAAGTTGCAAACACGCATGGAACATATGCGTAAGTTCCGGCGGCAGCACGAGCAGCTGCGTACTGTAATCCTGCGCGTATTGCGACCCACAAAGCAGGCAGCAAACGATGACGGCAGTGCCGTAGAAACTAAGCAGCCTTATAGTCTGGATGCCGCCGATGCCAATGCCATCGAAGAGGTTAACTTGGCCTACGAAAATGTCAAGGAAGTAGACTGCTTGGACATTACCAAGGAAGGCTCCGAGGCCTGGGAAGCTGCTGTCAAGCGATATGAGGAAAAAATTGGTAATTATTATCATATTCTTTAAATAAAACAGACTAATGTTGTCTGTCTTTTTGTAGATCGCGTAGAGACACGCATCACAGCTCATCTGCGTGATCAGCTGGGCACAGCCAAGAATGCCAACGAGATGTTCCGCATCTTCTCGCGCTTCAATGCTTTGTTCGTGCGTCCACATATTCGTGGTGCTATTCGCGAATACCAAACGCAGTTGATACAACGCGTCAAGGATGATATCGAGGCTTTGCATGAGAAGTTTAAGGTTCAGTATCCGCAGAGCAAGAGCTGTCGTTTATCTTCTGTGCGTGATTTGCCGCCAGTTGCGGGTTCCATTATCTGGGCTCGTCAGATTGACAACCAACTCACGATGTATCTGAAGCGTGTCGAAGATGTGCTGGGCAAGGGTTGGGAGACGCACATTGAGGGCCAGAAACTGAAGGCCGACGGCGATAGCTTCCGTGCAAAGTTGTCCATTTCGGATGTATTCCACGAATGGGCACGCAAGGTGCAGGAACGTAACTTTGGCAGCTCTGGACGCATTTTCACCATTGAATCGACACGCTCTCGCATTGGACGTGGCAACGTTTTGCGTCTGCGTGTCAACTTTTTGCCGGAAATCATTACGCTGGCGAAGGAGGTGCGCAACATCAAGAACCTGGGCTTCAGGTGAGTCAATTACTGATATTTAGTTGCTTTTGTGTTATTAATTTGTTCTTCCACTTGCAGAGTGCCACTTACCATTGTGAACAAGGCTCATCAGGCTAACCAGATTTATCCGTATGCTATATCCTTGATTGAAAGCGTACGCACCTATGAGCGCACCTTGGAGAAGGTAATGTATTGTTTTTAAACATTAAATACATATCACAAATTTGCCACTTTACACCACACGACACCACATAGTCATTTATCACCAAAGCTAGAGCAATAGCTCTGTTATATTTCTTTTATGTATATGTCAAATAGCTGTCTATCAGCTCTGCTATTTTATCTTTTAAATTATTTGCTTTTACAAAAAACACAGTTGTTTTTCCCATTAAGGGATATGCTTTTGCTTCCGGCGTGCAGCTTGAATTTTGTTATTCACAACACATTTTAAACACCTCTTACACCTGTTACACCTTACATAAGCATAGACAGTACAACCTTTTTAAATCAACCAAAACAACCAAAAACCTCTCTTTCATGCAGCTTAATAATAGGAGTCTAGCACTAAATTCAGTATTCAAGGTAGTGTCGTTTGTCCCCCCTTAAAAATAGATATAAAAAAAAAGAAAATGTTGTTGCTACCACTTTTTGTTATTGTTCAACTCCCGCATGCATTATTTTACAATTCCACTCGATATAATCTTATTATGCCATATACTTAAATACCAATACTGTCCACAGATTGAAGACCGCGCCAGCATTGTGCCTCTAGTAGCTGGGCTTCGCAAGGAGGTCTTGAACCTCGTCTCTGAGGGCATTGGCCTCATCTGGGAGTCCTACAAGTTGGATCCCTATGTGCTGCGTTTGTCTGAATGCGTCACTCAGTTCCAGGAAAAGGTAATAGATATGCATTACCCATATTTAAATATAAACATTGCTAACATTAATTTATATTTTAGGTGGATGACTTGCTTGTGGTGGAGGAGCAGCTGGATGTGGATGTGCGATCGCTGGAGACTTGTCCATACAGTGCAGCCACTTTTGTGGAGATTCTCTCAAAGATTCAGCATGCTGTCGACGATCTATCGCTGCGTCAATATTCCAATCTTAGTGTTTGGGTAACACGCCTCGACGAAGAGGTAGAGAAGAAGCTGGCATTGCGTCTCCAGGCGGGTATTCAAGCTTGGACAGAGGCGCTAACTGGCAACAAGAAGGAGGTGGATACCTCTATGGATACGGATGCTCCAACTCAGCCCACACATAAGTTGGGCGGCGAGCCTCAGATTCAGAATGCTGTGCATGAGATTCGTATTACAAATCAACAGATGTATTTGTATCCTTCCATCGAGGAGGCACGCTTCCAGATAATGCAACAATTCTTTGCCTGGCAGGCAATTGTCACATCCCAGGTGCGTCTGCAGAGCACCCGCTACCAGGTGGGATTGGAGAAACCCGTCTCTCAAACGTATCGCAATCTGTTGACCAAGTTGCCAGAAGGCAAGGTTCTAGAGAATGCCTACGGTGCCATCGAGCACAAGATTAGCGAAGTGCGCAACTATGTGGATGAATGGTTGCGCTACCAGAGCCTCTGGGATCTTCAGGCTGACACTTTGTACGGTCGTCTGGGAGAGGATGTGAATCTTTGGATCAAGTGTCTAAATGACATTAAGCAATCCCGTACAACCTTTGATACTTCGGATACACGACGTGCTTATGGTGCCATCATCATTGACTACGCCAAGGTGCAGGCTAAGGTGACACTGAAGTATGATTCCTGGCATAAGGAGGCATTGGGCAAGTTTGGTACACTTTTGGGCACTGAGATGACTACTTTCCATACCAAGGTGTCCAAGTCTCGCACGGATTTGGAGATGCAGAGCATCGAGGCAGCCAGCACATCGGATGCCGTCAGCTTCATTACTTATGTGCAGACCTTGAAGAAGGATATGATTGCCTGGGACAAGCAGGTGGAAGTTTTCCGTGAGGCTCAACGTATTCTGGAACGTCAGCGTTTCCAGTTCCCCAACAATTGGTTGCATGTGGATAACATCGAAGGTGAATGGTCGGCCTTCAATGAGATCATTAAGCGCAAGGACACGGCTATTCAGACTCAAGTGGCAAGTCTACAAGCAAAGATTGTGGCCGAGGACAAGGCTGTGGAAACACGTACCGTTGACTTCCTCAATGATTGGGAGAAAACAAAGCCAACTGGCGGCAAGATACGTCCCGACGATGCATTGCAGCAGCTGCAAATCTTTGAGAGCAAATACTCGCGTCTCAAGGAGGAACGCGATAATGTGGCCAAGGCCAAGGAAGCTCTCGAGCTACAGGAGTCCGCCGGAGTGCCCAACAATAGCTCGGAGCGCATGAATGTCGCCCTGGAGGAGCTGCAGGATCTGCGTGGCGTTTGGAGTGAACTGTCCAAGGTGTGGAACCAGATTGATGAGACTCGCGAGAAGCCTTGGCTATCGGTTCAGCCACGTAAGCTGCGTCAACAGCTGGAGGCGATGATGGCACAGCTGAAGGAGCTGCCTGCTCGTCTCCGCATGTATGAATCCTATGAGTATGTGAAGAAACTCATCCAGAGCTACATCAAGGTGAACATGTTGATTGTGGAGCTGAAATCCGATGCATTAAAGGAGCGTCACTGGAAGCAACTCACCAAGCAGTTGCGTGTTAATTGGGTCATCTCTGATCTGACATTGGGTCAAGTTTGGGATGTGAATCTGCAAAAGAATGAGGGTATTGTCAAGGATATTATTCTGGTAGCACAAGGTGAAATGGCGCTTGAAGAGTTCTTAAAACAGGTGCGCGAATCCTGGCAAAACTATGAACTCGATTTGATCAACTATCAGAACAAATGCCGCATCATTCGTGGCTGGGATGATTTGTTCAACAAGGTCAAGGAACACATTAATTCTGTGGCCGCCATGAAGCTCTCGCCTTACTACAAGGTCTTCGAGGAGGAAGCTCTCACCTGGGAGGAGAAATTAAACCGCATTAATGCTTTGTTCGATGTATGGATTGATGTCCAGCGTCGCTGGGTTTATCTGGAGGGCATCTTCTCGGGCAGTGCGGATATTAAGACATTGTTGCCCGTGGAGACATCACGTTTCCAGAGCATCAGCTCCGAGTTCTTGGGCTTGATGAAGAAGGTAACCAAGTCGCCCAAGGTTATGGATGTTCTGAATATTCCGGCTGTGCAGCGTTCCCTGGAGCGTCTCGCCGATCTCCTGGGCAAAATTCAAAAAGCCCTTGGTGAATATCTGGAACGCGAACGTACATCGTTCCCTCGCTTTTACTTTGTGGGAGACGAGGATTTGCTGGAGATCATTGGCAACAGCAAGAATATTGCTCGGCTACAGAAGCACTTCAAGAAGATGTTCGCAGGAGTGGCTGCAATTCTACTGAACGAGGAGAACAATGTCATTTTGGGTATATCCTCACGTGAAGGTGAAGAGGTTCACTTTATCAATCCTGTATCCACTGTGGATCATCCCAAGATCAATGAGTGGTTGTCGCTGGTCGAGAAACAAATGCGTTTCACACTCGCCTCGTTGTTGGCTCAAGCTGTGCAGGACATTAAGCAGTTCCGTGATGGCAAAATCGATTCCCAGAAGTACATGGAATGGTGCGACAAATATCAGGCACAAATTGTGGTGTTGGCTGCCCAAATCCTTTGGTCTGAGGATGTGGAAGCCGCCTTGCAACAGGCTTCCGAGAATAACAAGGATAAGCCCATGCAACGTGTCCTGGGTAATGTGGAGAGCACTTTGAATGTCCTGGCTGATTCGGTGCTTCAGGAACAGCCTCCACTGCGTCGCCGCAAGCTGGAGCATCTGATCAATGAGTTTGTCCACAAGCGTACGGTTACCAGACGTTTGATTACCAATGGTGTCACCTCACCCAAGTCCTTCCAGTGGCTGTGCGAGATGCGTTTCTACTTTGATCCTCGCCAGACGGAGGTGCTCCAACAATTGACCATTCACATGGCAAATGCTCGCTTTTTCTATGGATTCGAGTATTTGGGAGTTCAGGATCGCTTGGTCCAAACGCCACTCACGGATCGTTGTTATCTGACCATGACACAAGCACTGGAGTCACGTCTTGGAGGTTCTCCATTCGGTCCAGCGGGTACAGGAAAAACGGAGTCGGTGAAGGCGCTCGGCAATCAATTGGGACGCTTTGTGCTCGTCTTCAATTGCGATGAGACATTCGATTTCCAGGCCATGGGACGCATCTTTGTTGGTCTTTGCCAGGTTGGCGCCTGGGGTTGCTTCGATGAGTTCAATCGTTTGGAGGAGCGCATGTTATCTGCCTGCTCGCAACAGATTCAAACCATTCAGGAGGCACTTAAATATGAGATGGATAGCAACAAGGAGAGCATCACCGTTGAACTGGTGGGAAAACAAGTTCGTGTCTCTCCTGACATGGCCATATTTATAACCATGAATCCGGGCTACGCTGGACGTTCCAATTTGCCCGACAATTTGAAGAAACTCTTCCGTTCGTTGGCCATGACAACTCCAGATCGTCAGCTTATCGCCGAAGTCATGCTCTTCTCTCAGGGCTTCCGCTCTGCAGAGAAACTGGCCTGTAAGATTGTGCCCTTCTTCAAGCTCTGTGACGAGCAGTTGTCCAATCAAAGTCACTATGACTTTGGACTGCGTGCTTTGAAATCTGTGTTGATATCCGCTGGTAATGTGAAACGTGATCGCATCATGAAGATCAAGGAACAAATGCGTCAACGTGGCGAGGAGAATATCGATGAGGCATCTGTGGCAGAGAATCTGCCCGAACAGGAGATTCTCATACAATCCGTGTGCGAGACAATGGTGCCAAAGTTGGTGGCCGAGGATATCCCATTGCTGTTCTCTCTGCTCAGTGATGTCTTCCCCAATGTGGGCTACACAAGGGCCGAGATGAAGGGCCTGAAGGAGGAGATCCGTAAGGTTTGCCAGGAGGACTATCTGGTCTGTGGCGAGGGAGATGAACAGGGCGCTGCCTGGATGGAGAAGGTAAGTGTTGATAGACTTTATGTCATCCTTGATCATTTCATAACATTGGATTCACTCCACACACGCCTACTAACCACAAAAAGGGACTCGGCTCAACTTGGGTCGACAAAGTAACTAATTTAAATCCCATTGCCAAAACATTTCTCATTGTCAGTCTATTAATTGATTCCTTGTTCTATCTAGGTACTTCAACTCTATCAAATCTCCAATCTCAATCATGGTCTAATGATGGTGGGTCCTTCGGGATCTGGCAAGTCCACGGCTTGGAGGACATTGCTTAAGGCTCTGGAACGTTTCGAGGGTGTTGAAGGCGTTGCCCATGTCATCGATCCCAAGGCTATTTCCAAGGAGGCGCTCTATGGTGTCCTCGATCCCAATACACGTGAATGGACCGATGGTTTGTTCACTCACATTCTACGCAAGATCATTGACAATGTGCGCGGCGAGATTAATAAACGTCAATGGATTATTTTTGATGGTGATGTTGATCCCGAATGGGTGGAGAATCTCAACTCGGTACTGGATGACAACAAGCTGTTGACTCTTCCAAATGGAGAGCGTCTCTCGCTGCCTCCCAATGTCCGAGTTATGTTTGAGGTGCAGGACTTGAAGTTCGCCACCTTGGCTACGGTTTCTCGTTGCGGCATGGTCTGGTTCTCGGAGGATGTGCTCTCCACGGAGATGATCTTTGAGAACTATCTATTGCGTCTGCGTAGCATTCCTCTAGAGGATGGCGATGAGGACTTTGTGGGCGTCATGAAGCCTACCAAGGACAAGGAGGAGGAGGTTTCTCCCTCTCTGCAAGTTCAACGCGACATTGCATTGTTATTGCAGCCATTCTTCTCAGCTGATGGCATTGTGGTGCGCACTCTGGAGTACGCCATAGATCAGGAGCACATCATGGACTTTACACGCTTGCGTGCCCTTAGCTCCCTGTTCTCCATGCTCAATCAGTCGGCACGTAATGTGCTCAATTTCAATGCACAACATCCAGATTTCCCCTGCTCCGCTGATCAGCTGGAACACTATATACCCAAGGCTCTGGTTTATTCCGTACTGTGGTCATTCGCTGGCGATGCCAAGCTCAAAGTACGCATCGATCTGGGTGACTTTGTGCGTAGTGTGACAACTGTACCGCTGCCAGGTGCTGCTGGTGCTCCCATCATCGACTACGAGGTGAGCATGAATGGCGAGTGGGTGCCGTGGAGCAATAAGGTGCCCGTTATTGAGGTGGAGACCCACAAGGTCGCCTCACCAGACATTGTGGTGCCCACACTGGACACAGTTCGTCATGAATCCTTGCTCTACACTTGGCTGGCCGAGCACAAACCATTGGGTAAGTGAAGAGACCACTTTAAAGAAATAAATCTATTGATCGTAATGTGTAACTCTTTACTTTTAGTGCTCTGCGGTCCACCTGGTTCTGGCAAGACCATGACATTGTTCTCTGCACTACGTGCTCTGCCTGACATGGAGGTTGTTGGTCTCAATTTCTCGTCGGCCACGACACCGGAGCTGCTCTTGAAGACCTTTGATCATTACTGCGAATACCGCAAAACTCCCAATGGTGTCGTCTTGTCTCCTGTGCAGATTGCAAAGTGGTTGGTCTTGTTCTGTGATGAGATCAATTTGCCAGACATGGATTCCTATGGCACACAGCGTGTCATTTCTTTCCTACGTCAGTTGGTTGAACACAAGGGCTTCTATCGGGCCAGTGATCAAGCTTGGGTTTCCCTGGAGCGCATTCAGTTTGTGGGTGCTTGTAATCCACCCACAGATCCTGGTCGCAAGCCGCTTTCACATCGCTTCCTGCGTCATGTGCCCATCATTTATGTGGACTATCCTGGCGAGACATCGTTGAAGCAGATCTATGGCACCTTCTCTCGTGCCATGCTCCGTTTGATGCCCGCGCTGAGAGGATACGCTGAGCCCTTGACCAATGCTATGGTGGAGTTCTATTTGGCTTCACAGGATCGTTTCACACAGGATATGCAGCCGCATTATGTCTACTCACCACGTGAGATGACCAGATGGGTTCGTGGTATTTGTGAAGCAATTCGACCCTTGGACTCCTTGCCTGTTGAGGGTCTGGTGCGTCTTTGGGCCCATGAGGCTCTACGTTTGTTCCAGGATCGACTGGTGGATGACACCGAGCGTCGTTGGACTAATGAGAATATTGATTTGGTTGGACACAAGCACTTCCCGGGCATTAATCAGGAGGAGGCATTGCAACGGCCAATCCTCTACAGCAACTGGCTGTCCAAGGATTACATGCCAGTGAACCGTGAGGAGCTGCGAGATTACGTGCGTGCTCGTCTAAAGGTCTTCTACGAGGAGGAGCTCGATGTGCCGCTTGTGCTCTTCGACGAGGTCCTGGATCATGTGTTGAGAATCGATCGTATCTTCCGCCAACCACAGGGACATCTGCTGTTAATTGGTGTGTCTGGTGCCGGCAAAACGACTCTCTCACGCTTCGTGGCCTGGATGAACGGCTTGTCCATATTCCAGATCAAGGTGCACAACAAATACACCAGCGAGGACTTTGACGAAGATCTACGTTGTGTGTTGCGTCGTTCCGGCTGCAAGGATGAAAAGATTGCCTTCATTCTGGACGAATCTAATGTGTTGGACTCTGGTTTCCTAGAGCGCATGAACACTCTACTGGCCAACGGTGAGGTGCCTGGTCTCTTCGAGGGTGATGAGTACACCACACTGATGACTCAGTGTAAGGAAGGTGCCCAACGTGAAGGACTCATGTTGGACTCCAGCGATGAACTCTACAAGTGGTTCACTCAGCAGGTGATGCGTAATCTACACGTCGTCTTCACCATGAATCCCTCAACCGATGGCCTCAAGGATCGTGCTGCAACTTCGCCAGCCTTGTTCAATCGTTGTGTCCTTAATTGGTTTGGAGATTGGTCAGATTCGGCATTGTTCCAAGTGGGCAAGGAGTTTACCACACGTGTTGATTTGGAGAAACCCAATTGGTCTGCGCCAGACTTCTTCCCATCTGTTTGTCCATTGGTGCCAGCGAATCCAACCCATCGCGATGCCGTCATCAACAGTTGTGTCTATGTGCATCAGACTTTGCACCAGGCCAATGCTCGATTGTCCAAACGTGGTGGACGCACCATGGCAGTTACTCCACGTCATTACCTGGACTTTATCCATCACTTTGTCAAGTTGTACAATGAGAAACGCAGCGATCTGGAGGAGCAACAGCTCCATTTGAATGTGGGTCTCAACAAGATCGCCGAGACTCTGGAGCAAGTGGAGGAGATGCAAAAATCTTTGGCTGTTAAGAAGCAGGAATTGCAGGCCAAGAATGAAGCAGCTAATGCCAAGTTGAAGCAAATGTTCCAGGATCAACAGGAGGCCGAAAAGAAGAAGATACAATCGCAAGAGATACAAATACGTTTGGCTGATCAAACCGTCAAGATCGAGGAGAAGAGGAAGTACGTCATGGCAGATTTGGCACAGGTGGAACCTGCTGTTATCGACGCACAACAAGGTGAGTGTGACGGTGACCAATCCGTAGAGGGGCGGGCGGGTTTAGAGTTAGATTTAAGCAGAGTTCTTAAGCTTAGCTATAACTTTACAAATATGATAATTTGTATTTAAATCGAATACTTCCACACACTTAAACACAAATACACCGATCTGCACAATTGTTAAACATACACACAGCCGTTAGCTCGATTAAAAAGAAACACCTGGCCGAGGTGCGTTCCATGGCAAATCCTCCAGCTGTGGTGAAACTGGCACTGGAATCTGTTTGCGAGCTGCTCAATGAGAGTGCCACAGATTGGAAGGCCATTCGCGGTATACTCGTTAAAGACAGTTTCATATCCTCGATTGTTAATTTGGAGACTGACAAGATCACGTACGCAATTCTTTCTTTATCTCACACAAAACACATGCCACCAAAAAAAAAAGAACACTAAACCACACACAGTATTCAGTCTCATTCAAGTGTCGTAATTCGATATCGTAAAGTTCACATCATTGTTGCATATATAAATATATAACATAACTAAACAATTACAACGACAGTCGAAATTTGCTACTGAGAAACCTAAAGATCAATTCTTATTTAGAAAATAAATGTTTTCGAATTCCAAGGATATTGAAATTCAAAGAACTTGTTTCACAAAAGAACAAAGTTTCACAATAGCGAAGTTTGACTGTATTTATACACCCACACACATACAACACACTCTGCATACGCAATGCACATGCAATTCTACATAACCTTAATACGAATATCGAACATAACCTTAAAGCAAAGCCAACATAACCTCAACACATACTGTGAATAGTTTTAAAAACTTTAAATGAAACTAAGTGTAAACTAAAGAACGAGCGTTGTTTAATCCCTAACAAGGTGTGCAGGACATTAAATAATGAATCAGGATATGATAACAATAAAACCCATATATATATAGTAAATTTAGTTATAATAAAGGGTTGCCATAGTTGATAATTGTTGTTATAACACAAGTTAGGCTAATTTTACGAGTTGAACTATTAATAGTTAAGTGCCATGTTGTGCCATACAGTATATGATGTATAATAATTCTGATCCTTCATGAACCACACTCCGAACCACAATGACAGCGGTGAAGTCAATACGCAAACAGCAACTGGTTGAGGTTCGAACGATGGCAAATCCACCGTCTGTGGTTAAATTGGCTCTCGAGTCGATCTGCCTGCTGCTGGGCGAGAATGCGACAGATTGGAAATCGATACGCGCTGTGATAATGCGTGAAAATTTCATTAATTCAATTGTATCTAACTTTGGTACAGAGAACATAACGTAAGCATGAACCGAACCAATTTTTAATTCACAATTTGAATATCATTTTTACAATTCTTTTTTTTTAATTAATTTTTTAATTGTTGTAATTGAGTGTAGAATGTTGTTTCTTTCGTTCCTTTATTTTTTGATTTGAGTTTTTTTCTTGTAGTTGAATGATTAAGCGAAGCTGCGTTTGTTATATTGTAAATATAATATATAAACCTTAATCCTTAACTCACAATAATATTTGGTTAATTGGCTTATTAATTTTGTTATATTTTTTTATAATTGGTTTTTGGTTAAATTATCGCGTTTATTCCATTATTAACACTTTGCTTTGCTTGCTTAATCCATACACAATAACATATTGATAACAACAATTACTAATTACACTTACTAATATTAAATCCAATCCAATTTTATATATAGCGATGAAGTTAGGGAGAAAATGAAGTCGAAATATCTGAGCAATCCCGACTATAACTTTGAGAAGGTCAATCGTGCCAGTATGGCTTGTGGTCCTATGGTTAAATGGGCCATTGCACAGGTAAGCAGTTATATATATAAATCAATCAATATTTCCTATGGCTAATCCTTTAACAATCCCTTACAGATTGAATACGCTGACATGTTGAAGCGCGTGGAGCCGCTGCGTGAGGAGCTGCGTTCTTTGGAGGAACAAGCAGATGTCAACTTGAACAACGCCAAGGAGACCAAGGATCTTGTCGAGCAACTGGAGCGTAGTATTGCCGCCTATAAGGAGGAATATGCTCAGCTCATTTCCCAGGCTCAGGCCATTAAAACGGATCTGGAAAACGTTCAGGCCAAGGTGGATCGCTCAATTGCGCTGCTCAAGAGCTTGAACATTGAACGCGAACGCTGGGAATCCACCAGCGAGACTTTCAAGTCCCAGATGTCCACAATTGTGGGTGATGTACTGCTCTCGGCAGCCTTCATTGCCTATGGCGGTTACTTCGATCAACATTATCGCCTCAATCTGTTTACAACTTGGTCACAGCATCTGCAATCCGCAAGTATTCAATATCGTGCGGATATTGCACGAACCGAGTATCTGTCCAATCCGGACGAGCGTCTTCGCTGGCAGGCAAATGCTTTGCCTTCGGATGATCTGTGCACGGAGAATGCGATTATGTTGAAGCGATTCAATCGTTATCCTTTGATCATTGATCCATCTGGACAGGCAACCACGTTCCTGTTGAACGAGTATGCGGGCAAGAAGATAACAAAGACCTCCTTCTTGGACGATTCATTCCGTAAGAATCTGGAATCTGCTCTACGATTTGGTAATCCTCTGCTGGTGCAAGATGTCGAAAACTATGATCCCATATTGAATCCTGTGCTGAATCGGGAGTTGCGTCGCACTGGTGGCCGTGTGCTCATCACACTAGGAGATCAGGACATTGATTTGTCGCCTTCATTTGTCATTTTCTTGTCTACACGTGATCCAACTGTAGAATTCCCACCCGATATCTGCTCCAGGGTGACCTTTGTCAACTTTACTGTGACCCGTAGCTCGTTGCAGTCGCAGTGCTTGAACCAAGTGCTAAAGGCCGAGCGTCCAGACATCGATGAGAAGCGCTCCGATCTGCTGAAACTGCAGGGCGAGTTCCGTTTGCGTTTGCGTCAACTGGAGAAGAGTCTGTTGCAGGCGCTGAACGATGCCAAGGGCAAGATTCTCGATGATGATTCGGTCATTACGACGCTGGAGACACTCAAGAAGGAAGCCTACGACATTAACCAAAAGGTCGATGAAACGGATAAGGTTATAGCTGAGATCGAGACGGTGTCACAACAATATCTGCCACTGTCTGTGGCGTGCAGCAACATGTATTTCACCATGGACAGCTTGAACCAGGTGCACTTCCTGTATCAGTACTCTCTGAAGATGTTCCTTGATATCTTCTCGACGGTGCTGTACAACAATCCACGTCTTGAGGGACGCAGCGATCACTCGGAGCGACTGGGTATCGTTACCAGGGATCTGTTCCAGGTGTGCTACGAGCGTGTGGCACGTGGCATGTTGCACAACGATCGTCTGACCTTTGCCCTGCTCATGTGCAAGATCCATCTCAAGGGCACCGGCGAATCCAATCTGGATGCAGAGTTCAACTTCTTCCTGCGCAGTCGAGAGGGTCTCCTTGCCAATCCAACCCATGTGGAGGGGCTGAGTGGAGAACAAATCGAAGGTGTCAATCGACTGGCAACACGTTTGCCCATCTTCCGCAAGCTTGTGGAGAAGGTGCGTTCCATGCCAGAACTAGGAGCTTGGCTGCAGCAGAGCTCGCCGGAGCAGTGTGTGCCACAGTTGTGGGATGAGTCCAAGGCGTTGAGTGCCATTGCCAGCTCTGTGCATCAATTGCTGTTAATTCAGGCCTTCCGACCGGATCGTGTTATTGCCGCTGCCCACAATGTGGTCAACACGGTGCTGGGCGTCGACTTCATGCCCAATGCCGAGCAGGAATTGGACTTTGCGGCCGTTGTGGACAAACAATTGAACTGCAATACGCCTGCTTTGCTTTGTTCCGTCCCTGGATTTGATGCCTCTGGACGTGTTGATGATTTGGCTGCCGAGCAGAATAAGCAAATCTCTAGCATTGCCATTGGTTCCGCTGAAGGATTCAATCAGGCGGAGCGTGCTATTAACATGGCCTGCAAGACTGGTCGCTGGGTGCTTTTGAAGAACGTGCATCTGGCGCCTCAATGGCTTGTTCAGTTGGAGAAGAAGATGCACTCGTTGCAACCTCATTCCGGTTTCCGTCTCTTCCTCACCATGGAAATTAATCCAAAGGTGCCCGTCAATCTTCTGCGAGCTGGACGCATCTTTGTCTTTGAGCCACCGCCAGGCATCAGGGCCAACTTGTTGCGTACATTCTCAACTGTGCCGGCAGCACGCATGATGAAGACTCCCAGTGAGCGAGCTCGTCTGTACTTCCTGCTGGCCTGGTTCCATGCCATTGTCCAGGAGAGATTGCGCTATGTGCCTCTGGGTTGGGCCAAGAAGTACGAGTTCAATGAGTCGGATTTGCGTGTAGCCTGCGATACGTTGGACACTTGGATCGATACAACGGCAATGGGACGCACCAATTTGCCGCCAGAGAAAGTACCATGGGATGCCTTGGTCACCTTGCTTTCCCAGTCCATCTACGGTGGCAAGATTGACAATGACTTTGATCAGCGTCTGTTGCAATCCTTCCTGAAGAAACTCTTCACGGCTCGCAGCTTTGAGGCGGACTTTGCCCTGGTGGCCAATGTGGATGGCGCCTCTGGAGGATTGCGTCACATTACCATGCCGGATGGCACGCGCAGGGATCACTTCCTCAAGTGGATCGAGAATCTAACGGATCGCCAGACGCCTTCCTGGCTGGGATTGCCCAACAATGCCGAGAAGGTGCTGCTGACAACACGCGGCACGGATCTGGTGAGCAAGTTGCTCAAGATGCAGCAACTGGAGGATGACGATGAGTTGGCCTACAGCGTTGAGGAGCAATCCGAGCAATCTCTGGCCGTGGCACGCAGCGAGGACGGTCGTCCGTCCTGGATGAAGACACTGCACAATTCGGCCACTGCCTGGTTGGAGCTGTTGCCCAAGAATCTTCAAGTGCTCAAGCGCACTGTGGAGAACATCAAGGATCCATTGTATCGCTACTTTGAGCGGGAGGTAACCAGCGGTGCTCGTCTGCTCCAGACGGTCATTTCCGACTTGCAGGACGTGGTGTTAATTTGTCAGGGCGAGAAAAAGCAAACGAATCATCATCGTTCCATGTTGTCCGAGTTGGTGCGTGGCATCATTCCTAAAGGTTGGAAGCGTTACACAGTTCCAGCCGGCTGTACTGTCATTCAATGGATCACGGACTTTAGCACACGTGTCCAGCAGCTGCAGAAGGTATCGCAGTTGGTTTCTCAAGCCGGGGCCAAGGAGCTACAAGGATTCCCCGTTTGGCTGGGTGGTCTGCTCAATCCCGAGGCCTACATTACAGCCACCAGACAGTGTGTGGCTCAGGCCAACAGCTGGTCTTTGGAGGAGCTCGCTTTGGATGTGACCATCACGGATGCGGGACTCAAGACCGATCAGAAGGACAGCAGCTTTGGGGTGACAGGACTCAAGTTGCAGGGTGCCCAATGCAAGAACAATGAACTGTTGCTGGCCTCCACCATAATGATGGATCTGCCACTGACCATCCTCAAGTGGGTCAAGTGAGTATTAACCATAGAATCTACACACTCCAGAAACTATTTAAACTTTTTCCAAATCCTATAGAATCTCTTCGGAACCACGTGTCAGCAAATTAACTTTGCCCGTTTACTTGAATTCCACACGCACGGAGCTGCTCTTCACAGTGGATTTGGCTGTGGCCGCTGGCCAGGATTCCCATAGCTTCTATGAACGTGGCGTTGCCGTTTTAACTTCCACAGCTTTGAACTAAGTTCAAACATGAAAATAATCATATAACCTAAGTATATAAAGTGTATCCCCAAATAGTTAACTTTTTTATTTCCTTCTTATTCATTTAAATATAAACTTAACTTACAACCCCCAGCCACAAGATTAGAGTGAAACTTTTCAAGAAATTGGCAGCATGTTAAGCAGATTGGGTTTTCAGCGTGTGGTTGGTCCTGCCTGGAAATGGAAATGGGAGCAACAACGTCGGATTACGTATCGCATGCCACATGAGTTGTCCACGGAAATGTCGCCCACATCGCTGGTGCTGGTGAGGGAGGCGCGACGCTTCATCGAGGAGTGCCTTCATCGGGTGGGAGTGCCCCTGAACAAACGTCGTTGCATTAGCGACTTTTTGTTGGCAGCTGATTACAGAGGTGTTTATGGATCGGGCATCCATCGATTGGACATGTATTTGAGTGATATTCAGCACAAGTTTGTGGACATCCAGGCGGAACCGAGGATTATCAGTCAGACTTTGACCACAGCACATGTAGATGGGAATTGTGCCATGGGCGTCTTTGTGGCCAACTATTGCATGGACCTTGCAGTGGAGAAGGCTCGCAAGACGGGCCTTGGCTTTGTGGTGGCCAAGAGATCCCATCACATTGGCATGGCTGCCTGGTATGCATTCCGTGCCATGGCCAAGGGATTTATTGGTCTGGTCTTGTCCAATGCGGCTCCAATGATGATGCCCCCAGGTGCTCAGTCTGCCAACATTGGTGCCAATTGTTTGGCATTTGGTGCTCCGGCAAATCATTCGCATTTCATGCTGGACATGGCAACCACCATGAAAGATATTGGTGCCATCGAGTGGGCCTTCATGATGAATGAGAATATACCAAAGACTTGGGCAACTGATGAGTGTGGACTTCCTACAAGCTTTCCCAGTTTGGCGTTGTCCGCCCAGCAACTCTATCCGGCTGGTGGACACAAGGGTTTCTCTCTGGCGGCCATGATTGATGTTCTGTGTGGCGTCATGTCCGGTGCCAACTACTCCACTCGCATTCCACGCTGGTCGGCTCCTTGTGATGGTCGTACTCCCAATCTGGGTCTGGCTATGATCGCCATTGATCCGTATGTCTTTGTGCCAGATTTTCAGGAACGTCTCGATGATTTCAATAAGCGCATTCGTAGCAGTTGCCCAATGGATGAGAAGAATCCTGTTAGAATACCTGGAGATCTGGAGAAGATGCACATGGAATATGTAGATGATCTAGGTGCAATGCCGTATCCGAACCTTTTGTTAGCAAAGTGCAAACAAATTGCGGAGATGCTTTGTGTGAAACCCATGCAGTTGGCCTTTGCGCCCTGCGAGCGACACAATTGTTCTGTTTAAAATCAAATTTACCTGTTTTATTTGTCATTTCCGCACCCGCCATAAATTTGAATTTGTTGTGTTTGCAATTTTACACATAAAACAAAAACAAAATTTTAGTTCCAAAAAACACCGCTAGGTTTTTGAAAACCTACAAACTTTTGTGGAAAACTTACAAGGATGTGCGACAGATGGCGGCACAATTTGGGCTGCAGAGGGCGCTTCAACAAATTTGCCGCAAACTAAATTGTGTCCTTGCGTCATCTGTTGAGTTTCAGGACATTACTTGTGGCGTCAGCTGTTGTGTTTTCAGGACATTACTGGGTTCAGTTTATAGTGGGTACAGTTAAAAATAGGGGGACTTTTAATAACGGGAAGGGTGCTTACTGGGTACAGTCAATTGGGAATTGACAAGAGATGGCGTCAGCTGGTTGTGGATAATTTTAGGATAATGAAAAAACGCGCTCAAAATAAAATTGCTCAAAATTTGACGACACATAGCGACGTTTTTTGGAACTAACATATTTTTTGTGTAAAATTACAAAACAAATTCAAACTTATGGCGGGGAAAAACGCAAATTAAACAGGTAAATTTGATTTTGAACAGAGTTTAATGATGAAGAATTTTGAAAATAAAAATATGCTTTTAAATTTCAAATGTTGAATAGTTTTAAATCATATTTAAATTGCTATTAATCCATTTGGTTTTGTATAGAAAAGGCAGATTAATATTAAAATAAGTATTTTCCATTTAATAATGAGACATTTAGGACGTTCCCTGCGATGCCTACATTTTCTCAGTTTTTTGACGTGTGAAAAGACCTCCCCAATATAAAACACGCACACTTTCAATTTTCAACAGACTATGCTAAATGTAAATATACTAAAGGAATTCATTTGAACGATAATAAAATACCCTGTACGTGAACTCCGACTATTTTTAAATTACTAAAAAATTTATTATGTTAACATAATTTAAATTAATTTTACTATCATGACCTTCAAAAAAATTTATGTTCGATATTTTTATTTTACTAATAATCCCTTAGATGATGAGCTACAGTTTTTCCGATTGCGTCTCAGCTCCCATGTGGTGCTGTGAACTAGTTAAGGTAATTGCTGGAAAAACTAAAGATGCAAATTTTGATGAATTATGCGAATTAGTCAGTGCTCAAAGAGGGGCCTATAAATAAGGCCGAGCATTTGGAGAGGCTCTTCATTTAGTTATTGTCATGTGGATGTCATCGGTTGTACGCTTCTTGCTGTTGTTGTTCTGCTTTTTGCTGGTGCAGGGACAACAGGGACAAAAGGATACACAGCAGAGCCTGGATGAGTTCCGTCAGAGATATTTGATGCCTCTTCTCTCGTCGGGCACCAAGAACTGCACTTTGAATGCCTGTGAATCACTGAGGATCATATCACAGCTTTTATTGCTCATCAAGGTCATGCCCAATGGCACCCTCAATTCCCTTGCGGAGGGAATTAAAACTGAACCTTCGAGGAGGAAAATGGGAGGAAATCAAGAGTCGAAAGTTGGCGATGTGAGTTCCATGTTTAATTTAGCCGAGTTCGATAAGCGAGTGCGTCAAATCGAGAGTCGATTGCGATCTGTGGAACAACCCATTTGGCATTTGGCAAGTGGAAGTGAAATCGAGTGGAATCATTGCACCTCGGGGGGATGCCGCTGTAATCCGGATACCAAGAGTTTTACCTGTTGGAACACGAATCTCAAAACGGTGCCAGTTACCCAAGTAATACCCATGAACATGGTGTCCATTGATCTATCTCGGAATGCGCTCTCCACACTGCATAAGGACACGTTTCGAGGACTCACGCTGCTCAAGGAGCTAGACTTATCCAACAATGTGCTGGACTTTCTGCCCTTTGATCTGTTCCAGGATCTGGATAGTCTGCTGCAACTGTAAGTTATCATTGCTTACATATATATTAAAGTAGAAAACTTAATTAATCCACCAACTGCAGATTTGATTGAGGAAAGACTAAAAGTATTTCTTTATATACTTTTCAATTTAAGTTTAAAGTTTAATTCTATAAAAGTTTTATTTTAGTTTCAATTTTCTTACTCATCCCTTATTTCCTTAGTCGTATTCAAAATAATCAACTGGAGGACATTGATGCTCGAACTTTTTGGAAGCTTCGCAATTTGAATGTTCTAGATCTTAGCAAGAATCATCTTCTCTTGTTGCCTGAATCTGTTTTTTATCATGCCCAACGTCTGACTGTTATTAATCTATGTGACAATCAGATCAAGAACTTTCCGCCGAATCTTCTGAGAGATCAGTTAATGCTCGAGGAGCTGGACATGTCGCGCAATAAGATTGAGGAACTCGTCTCGGGCAGCATGCGATACCAGACGAAGCTAAAGACACTTGACTTTGGCTGGAATCAAATTTGTAAGAACCAAAAAATAAGTAAGATAATTGGATTATCCTTTTGTTGTTATCCTGTCTACAGCTAGGATTGAGGAGGATTTCTTTGAGGGTCTGAAGAGTCTCCGCATTTTAATGTTGCATAACAATCGCATTACTTCCATATCTGGTACCATCTTTAATAATATGGCAAATCTGGTCACTCTGGATCTTACCATGAATCGTATAAGTCATGTGAGCTGTCTGGGAATTACTTTCGTAACTAGTTCAAGAGTCTGTCTTTCTTTACAGATTCATGGACAGGCTTTTGCCGAATTAAAGAGCGTGAATGAACTGCTTTTGGGACAGAATTCCATGTCGAGCATTCCCGCTGATCTGTTTGTCAATGTCAGTGCTTTAACTCGCTTGACCTTCTTCTCCAACAACTTGACAACCCTGGAGGCCAATGACTTTAAAGGTCTGAGCAACCTTAAAATTCTGATGCTGAACAACAATATATTGAAACAGTTTGATGCTCGGGCTTTTCAGCCGCTTACTCAACTGGAGAAACTGTGAGTTCACTGAATTCTCAATTAACAGAAGCAGTCTCCACCTTTTCCTCTTTCTCGCTCTCTCTCTTGTAGAAGGATTGACTCCAACAAGCTGATGTTCCTGCCCACGGGTGCCTTGCATGGATTGGACAAGCTGGTGGCCGTGAAGCTGGACAAGAATCCGTGGCATTGTGATTGTCGTGCTCTTTATTTGGCCCGTTGGATACGTGAGTTTGTGGTTAAGCTCTGGGATGGCCAACAGCCGATGTGTCGTGGCCCTGGTGATCTTGGTGGCCATGAGGTTGGTCTGCTGCGCTATGATGACCTCTGTGATGGCCAATGGGCGAGCATGTTATCCTTATCGCCACGTCTTCCGGTGCGCAAACATCGCATATCCACACCGATGAACTATACCGACTATTTCAATTTGTACTTGAAGCATATCTATAATTCCACCACCGATGAGGAGCTCAAGGAGGCGGAAATTACCAGTGTGGCCATTAAGAAGGTTCACATCGATTAATTGTTGTCCATTGTCTTATCCACTATCCACTGTCCAGCTTGAAGTCGATGTCACATAAATATTTCCAGTTTCTATTTAAATTTTCCAACCATAATTGTTGCCACTTTGTATTAATTCGTTGGCCACATGCACAAATACGCTTCAAAGGAAACTGCAGTCCTGCCTATCTGCTTTCTTTTTTTTGGTCCTATTTTCCCTTGCTACTTTTACCTGTTCCTCAGTTTGGAAATGCACACAAATTACGGCCATGTCTCGCGTGCCGTCTGTTTTTTTTTTTTTGCCTATGTGTCTACGTCTAGGACAAGCTTTTTACCTAACCAATTTATTGCTTCCGTCGGAAGGTTCCTCTCCTCCTACTCCTTCTCGTCTTCCTTTTCTCACCATTGTGTCATGGGCTCTTAGGGCTGCTAGTTTTTTGCCGTTGTCCTTGCAATTTCCATGTGTTGACATTGCTCCACCTTCTACTTATTGTGCCCCTACTCCTACTCCTTCTCCTACTCCTCCTACATTTCACTTCACTTTCGGTCGGTGCCGGCTGCTGCTTTTCCTGTTGCCAGTCGCCGTTGCCGTCTATCGCCTTTCCTTCCTGTGCGCAACGGAAAAGGCAGCACGTTGATGATGGCAGGGGCGTAGGTGTAGATAGGGAAGGGGTTGGGGGTTCGGCTCGCATGCAGACAACAAATGCATTTTATACAAAATTTGCAAGGCAAATATTAAAAATTGAATGCCGCCATTGTTGTTTCCTCCACCCCTTCTTCTTGTTATTGTTGCTGTTGTTGTTGTTGTTGTTTGTGTGCTGTCTGGTAAAGTGTCGAGGCAAGGGTCGGGGGCTGATTGCCTTAAAGTGTGCCCAATCCCCCATGCTTATGTCAAATCAGGGTGCAGGGGGTGCAAAAACTGTCAACCCTTTTTTTCTTTAGTCGTAGTCGTCTTAAAACCGCTTCCCATATGCAAAATATATACAATATGTAATCATATTTTTTTATACGCAACGCACGCGTTTCACTTGGAGAAAGGGGTGTGTTTGTGAACAGGGGAAGGGGTAAGGGGGTGTGCGTGGTGTGAATCTTTGCTATCAGTCGCATCTGTCTCCTGTCTTCGTCTCCGCCAACTCCTTCGTCATCGTCTTCATCTTCTGCTGCTGTTGCGGAAGTAAAAGGATTTGAATTGCCTGCCTATCCGGCATTCTCCACAATCCTCGGGGCTAACAAAACATCCCCCTTCCGCCGCCCTTCACCAGCCTCCTTTTGCCATTCATCCTAATGTATGTAAATTCCCTAAAGTTGCAAATCCTTTTGCTTCGCTGCTAAACAAACATTTTTAGCGGCATTTAAAGCCTACTATAAAAGCTCTCGCTAAGTAAAAGAGCTTCTGTCACTGCTGCGCGTGCTGAAAGAAAGCTGAACTGCGCTTTAGTTTGAGTTTGTTTAAATTCCATATTAATGTGTTAAATAGTACTTTTAAAAATCCAACCAAAGGTGGCGTACTTAAGTTTTGCTAAACGGACAAAAATATCCTTTATCCTATTTGAGGCTAAGGCTAAGTCGAATTTTTAATTACTTTTTAGCAACTTAAAACATAACTAGTTTATAATAAACACTTTTACCATTCAAATTGCTTTTTATTCGTTAACTGTTAATATAATTTTATTGAAATTAAGTTCTGCTACGACAACCAGCTTTTGTCATTGCAACAGAGTGGTGAATACTATTCACTGAATAGTTGCTCTTTTCTTTAGTCAAGTCTCAAGCCAGCGTCTTATTGAAAACCGCTGCATGCCAAAATGGCGCTACCTGTGAACAGCGCTTGAGTTGCGCTCAATGCGGACTGCTTTTGCACTCAAGCGCTCTTGAGCTTTTCTGCGTTTACACTCAACGTATTGCTCAAGCGCGCGCTTTAGTCAGCAAATTTACTCTTACAGATGTCACTCGGCTGTCGTTCGACTGCCGAAGCCTTTGACACACTGAACTCGGCAAATGAGACACGAAGTGTTGACGTCGCTGTTAACTGCGCTGTTTTGAGCTTCGTTTTTTGGTTGAATTTGATCGTTGTTGTTGTTGTTGCTGCTGTCGAATGTTGGTCAAAATTTGTGATTTATTTGAAAATTTGAAATAATTTGGTTTTTATTGTGTGCATGTTAAACGGCTTGAATGTGCCACAAGTTGAAGCCACAGCAACAGCAACAACAGCAGCAGCAGCAGCTTCAGAAATTAATGTAAATTGCATGCAGTTCTCAAAGGAGAAGTTGCCCGTTTTTGAGACTGAAGCCAACTCCGTGTACTTTTGGGCCGTGTGTGCCTGACCTAAGGCAATGCCAGCCAGACCAAACTCGGCCTCAGCCAGGACCCAGACCCAGACCCAGGCCCAGACCCAGACCAGGACCCGGACCCGGAGAGCCGCATAAAATTTGACTAAGGCAAATTCACTTAGATGTCGCTTGACGTTGGCCTTTTCCACGGGCGCTCGCACAAAAACTTTTTGCCACACGCTGCACGTACACACACATACAAACAAATATATATTTATATATACATACATACGTATACATATAAATGTATTTAAGCACATGCTGTCAGTGCTGACGCTTGAGCCTTTTTCTGAATAGATCTATCCATTTTGAAGACTTAGCTTACCGTAATTTATACCAAGGATTTTCATTTTAGAAAACAATCCATTTCTGGTTTCTCTGTTATTAAAATATCGTTATTATCTTTTAAGAAAAACTTGACTTACTTGTTTTTAATTATTTTGTAAACTAAAAGCTAAAAAAAGTTAAAAGAAATTTATAATCAAATCTTTATAGAAATAGAGGTTGCTGAACTTTTCAAATAAATTTCAAAATTATACACAAACTATATATCTTTACTTTACTAATGTTATCTAAAATATATCTTAAAAATAATTTAGTTTTCTAAATATTAATTCATTTGATTTCAAATGAAATTAAGCATATAATATATAGAGAATTTGGAAATTTAATTTTATTAAACATAGGCAGAAAAAAGCTTAAACTATTGTCAAATAAAATTTTAAGCTAAATTTTTGTGAGCTAAATTTTTATCAAACTATAGTCGAATTTATGAACATTAATGTGTATAATTTTTACTTTTAGATTAAAACTATAACTAACGTTAAAGATAATTTTGAACTTAAAAAATTTTGTTTTTCTGTAGCTTGTCATTATTGATTGCTGCTTATCCTTTTTTTTACTCAATCTATCCTATTTTTGTAACGAAAATCGGCAACACTGCATGCTGCCAAAGAGTTTGTGGGTGTATGTGAGTGTGGGTGTGTGTGTGTGTTGTGTGTGTGTTTGGCTGCCACTTTTGGAGCTGCTACAACGCATAAAAATGCGAGTGTTTGCCTTGTCCCTGTGCAGTTTTTGGTTATGCTGTGGCTATGTGTCCATTGGCATACCAACTGTTAACTCCCAACTCCCTATTGCAGCTATGGGCTTAGCCAGAGTTAGAGCGTGTCTGCTAGCTGGCTGACTTGGCTGGCAAACGTGGCGTATACTTAATTCGGTTTATGCTTGAACGTGTCGCACATTATTCTTATAAGGGAATGTTGTTGTCGACTACGATGTGTGAAATATGTTGAATGTGTGTGCACAGTAATTCTGATTAGACACACACACCACACTCACACTTGCACACACACCCAACCACAAAGTTGACACAGGATGCGAAACAATTAAAATTTGGTGTGCAATTTGTTTGATTTGCACTACAGCGAAATGAAAATGCAAATGATAACGAATAAAATGTAAATGCAAATCTAAATCAAAATGAAATTGAAAGCGAAAATAATACTGAAAATGAAAATTAAACTGAAACTGAAAGAAATGTCTAAATCTAAATCTAAATGAAAATGAAAAGTCTGCCCATTGACCTTATTGAGCACTGAGACGACGACGCTTTCACAATTGCTAAAGAAACAAACCGGACAGCGTTAATCTGTTAGACACTCTAACCCACCAGGGTTGCCAACGTCCCAATATATGTATTATTTAAATTATTATTTTTATTTATTTTACGACGTTTCTATTTTTATTTGGCCATTTTTATGATGACTTTCGTTCAATCTACTTAAAAATTTGTCGATTCAAATCGATTTATAGCTAAAAAAAAAAGAGAAAAAAACTGAAGCGCACTTTCCAGCTCGATAACCCTAGTACTTTTTTTTAGAGACCCATTGTTTGGCAGCGGGGAGAGAGCGGGGAGCGGTACGAGGGATCTCTCTCTTGAAGCTGCCAACGTTTGTGGCTTTCATGCTGCCCGCTCATAATTTTTACGACCTATTTCGTGTGAAAACTGTGTCGCATTCACCATCATTCGTTGGGTTCACTGGGCTGGGCTGGGCTGGAATGGGTGTGGGTGTGGGTTCTACAGGGTATGTGAAGGGTGGAGGTGGAGTGCTGCTGTCTGCCACAAGTGGAACTTTTAATTTCAATTTTTTATTACTTGAAATCTGTTTGCCGAGCAACCTGAGCCACCTTTTTGCGGCAAGTTTCTCTGTTTTTCAGCGCTTTAAATGCCGCAATGAAAATGTTTTTGGCTTCCCGTCTCTCTCTCTCTCACTCTCTCTCTGTCTGTTTTTTTTGTGTCCTCAGTTTCGTGATGGCTTCAGGATCTCATTCTCAGTGTCTGCAGCGGCTATTTTTTTTTTCGCCTGTTCGCCAGCTACATTTATTGGCGTGGCGACAAATTTTTATTGCCCAGTTTTAGTTTTGCTTTGCGGCTGCATATGGCTCTGATTTCTTGTCACCTTCTCTATATTCTCTCCCTCCTATTCTCCTCCTTTGCTCTTGCGTCTTCACTCCTGATTGTCGGGGGGTTCGACAAAGTTTTTCCCGGCTGCGGGTCTAATCATATTGCCAAACGACAGAGCCCAACCTTCGGGTTACGTGATGCATTTTTACCAGACCTTTTGCACAGTCACAGTCACGGGACTCTGACGTATAGTTCTACTCGCTTCACTGCTCACAATTTGACTTTTGATGTGGGTATGTCTATGTGTGAGTATATGTGTGTGAGTGTGTGTGTGTGTGTGAGACTGGTGTGTGTTTTGGCACGCCTCGCTGGCACAATGGGCTCTTTGGTAACTTGCGGCTGTAAATTAAGTTTTTAACTAGCTGCTATGAGCAGCAATTATTGAGGTTGTCCTAAGAAAGCATATAAAATAAATTTAAGTTTGGAGTAAAACTCTCACAATTAAAATTCGTATAACTTTCGTATCATCATGCGAAATGTTTTGTTGATCATTATTTAAACTGTTAAAATAGATCTCTAAATAAAATATGTAATTAACACTTAAAAACTTATTTTGAAATTTTTTAAATTTACTCGTTGCTTTCCTCTTTAATTTATTTGAATTCTTCTTTATTTTTAATTTTCGAGTTTTTACCTTTAATCAACTAATGGTGACCAAATTAGTTGAAGACAAAACTTGAAATTAAAGTTACAAGCTTAAAAGATTTTCAGACTTTAGCTTGTATTACTTTCTCAAAATTAAATCGATTACTATTAATAGTATTGACATCTTATTCATGATTCCATTTGATAAATTGGTTCTGCAATTGATAAAAGTTAGTTATAGACTTACTCATTAGATAACAGACTTAAAAGTCGGATTATCTTGTGGAATGTTTTGTTAAGTTTAAATAAATTATGTAAATAAAAATAGTTCTTCTTAATGTTACTTACTTCCATTAACTCTTGTTAGGGATTTTACTTTGATAATATTGTATTAATTGTAATCAGTTGATCAATTTAAAAGGCATACCCGATAAATATTTTATCTTATTTCTTTATATAAAAAATGAAAATATGAACTAATATTCGCTGAGCTTCCTCTTTTATTGATTTAACCCAATATCAGTTGAATTGAATAGTAAATAATATTATTTTTATGCTATTTTTTGAAGCTACTTGCGGCCATTGTGCGTTTCACATTGGCATTGGAAGCATTCGACATGTCAGAATTTGTGGATATTCTGTTTAAATACCGTAATGAAGTCTGCTTATACAATATAATGTACCGTGTTTGTGCTACGTGCCTTGGTTATGTTATTGTGCGCTGATCCCAACTTCCGCTCCGGCATCCGCCACCATCGGATAGACGAGGAAAGGGAAGGGAAGGAAAGGAAAGTGAGGTGAAGAGAGGAGGTTGGCAATGTCGACGGCTTTGGTTGTGTTTTTATTTGTGTGCCGGCAAATCTTAAACTTGTTTTACTGCTCGTTAGTGTTAGTCACTCGCTAGTGAAAGGGAGGGGTTGTGTTAGGGAGGGAAGGGAAGGGGTTGATAGGGGAGGTGCCATGACACCCTATTGTTATAACACGTTCCACGCCCAAGTAGCAGGTTTGAGGTCGATATGGAGACTGACACGGAGGCTTGCAACTGAAGTCTGTGTTTGCCAGCCAACCAGGCACTGGAGTACACTAAAACTAGTGGTGCCCCAGTCGAGTCTCCTCTCTCCCCTCTCTCCCCTCTCTCTCTTTTTCTCTTTTCATGTGTGTGTGTGTGTGTCTGTGTGTGTTTATGCGTGTGCCAAGGTGCATGCTAAGTGCCACCATGGAGCGAGTGGAGACCGAAGAGAGAGAGAGAGAGAGAGAGAGAGTGGAGAGGAAAGCAACTGGGCTTTGGCATCATCGTTTGGCTGCCCTGGTAAATGTTTGTCCAGCATAATTGCGCTCAGCATGCAGTTTTTCCCTTGTACCTTTAGCTTTTAGTCCTTGCATCCTGGCAGTTTGTGGAAAACTCTCAGCCTCGGTTTGAACGCAGTCGCCTTTTTCAATCTTTCTCCCCCTCCATCACATCACATCGTCGTGTATTTTTGCATTATTTGCTGTGGCTGTGCTTTAAAGGGATTTGGAACTTGTTTACGTGCTGTATTAGTATAATTTACAACGGAAGCCATCAAAGGATTTGACGCGCCGCAGGCGTCATTCCAAATTATATTCCTATTGCCTTGGCTAACTAATTTTCAACAACCGCCCACAAATTGTTGTTGTCTCACAATTCAAGTGTTTGTTGTGGTAAGCCTTGAACAACAACCAAACCAAACCAAAACACACGACATACTCTCCGTCTGTCTCTCTCTGTGTGTGTGTTTGTGTGTGAAAATGAGAACACAACACCAAATCCTATATATATTTAGCTGTTGTTCGATGTGTAAGAGTTGGTCGTCTGATTGAAATTTAATATAATATGATAAATGAGTACTTGTCGAGACAGAAATAGTCGATTCTTTTTAATTACATCATTACAGTATTCAAATTGGTAACAGCTCAGCAGCAGTAAAGATACCCTGTAAACTTGAACTCTTTTCACTTTTAATGTAAGCTAAGCAGGCAAACTTATTAAGCTAAAATAATATGAATATATATGCCCTGTAAATACTTATAAACTAATATAACTTGAGTCTTTTAGTTACCAGTTTTTCTTAAGATAATTGAGTGTATTTATTTTCTTTGCCTTAGTGGATTAAATCAATATTTTTGCAGCAAGTATATACCCTGTTGAAGCCGAAGTCTATCTGTTTTTTATTTACATCTTTTCTATACCTTGAAAAATTATAAATCTTGATAATCTTAAAGAGGGTAAAACATTCACTTACTAAAGACATTAATCATATAGTTTTCCTTGCCACAATTGTTGGCTTATATTTTTAAGAGGTATATTTCTCGTTGATCATTCGTCATGTAGAGTATTCTTAGGTGTTTTTCGTACACAATTGTCACAGCAATTTGCTGTTGTTACTGGCCATGACAATTACAATTACAATTACAGTTTCGTGTTTAACCATAATAATCTGCTCAGTTATTTGTGTAATTAAACAAACAATAAACCCCTGTGGAAACCTCTGTGTGGAAAGCCAGTGGAAGGCCAGTGGAAAGCCAAAGCTGAGTTTCCCCAATTTCCCTCCCTTTCCATTAAAACCTCAAAGTCGAAACCACTTGGGTACTCTTGTTTGTTGTTTGTTAAATGTTATTATTGCTATTATTGCTGATGTGTTGTTGTTTGTAGTTGTAGTTGTTTTCTGGGTTTGTAGATTGCATGAGATTTAAAATGGTTTAATCAACTAACAAAACTCGAATTTAACCGGAGTATGTTAGACTGAATGATTTACTCAACAATTGACTGATTGGAGATTTAAGAATTATAAATTCTCACTGATTGTTATTCAAGGATAATAGCACAACTCGCCTCAAACAATCAGTCAGCAATAGCTGTATAAAATAACTTATTATATTGTTTGTTTACCAGACTTGGCTAAATTTGAGAAATTATGCTAAAACCACGGGCAATGTGTGTGTGTGTGTGTGTGCGTGTGTGTGTGTAGGAAATTGTACAAATATTTACAATGGTGTGCAAAGTGTTTATGTTTTAGTTGAAAAGTTGTGGGGAAAATTGCTCGCAATTTTGTGGCAGCACTGTGAAAATGTAATCAACATTTTCCTTTTGCTTAATAGAATCGTAATCCTGCGTGCCCCGTGGGCAACTTCAACTCCAACTCCAACGTAATAACAGCAACAGAAATTTTCTTCGCTTTGCCACATAAATCTTAATGTGGTCGTGAATTAAAAATAAAAGGAAAACCGAAGAAAAAGTAAAATAATAATTATTATATAACATTTTTGATGTGTGGGTTGCTGAAGATTTATAAGCATTTTTATGGCCAGCAAACAATAGACAGAAATTGTTGTAGGAATTGCTCGCGATTAAATTAATTGGTTGACATTTCATGACAGAGACTCGTTTTGAGTTTCAGTCTGAGTCTGAGTTGAATTCGTTTCGCTTCATAACTCAATTAAAACGCAATTTTAAGTATAATTAAAATATTCATATATCATATTTCATATTTTTATTTGTCGTTATAGAATTGCATATTATATAAGTACATATTTGTATGTATGTAAACACTAACTAGCGTTCCGGTTAAATTGTATATCACTTAAAATTATAATTATATAAAATTGCTTGGTTAATTAACAACGCATCAATACAAATTAATTTCGGGCAAATTTCTTTAAATGCACATTTGCTGTATCAATTATCGTTTTCATTTTCATTTTAATTTTAATTTAAATTGTAATTTTATTTATTGAACTTTGTCTTTATGTTTTTATCGATTTTGTTTAATCGAAACTAACTGCGGGCCAACATCCCATTGATCATGATATTGGCTAATGCATTGCGCCTTTTGCGCCACGCCCCCATTCCCTGGGCGTGATACTGTAGTTGTGTGTACCATTGTTTTGTCCTCACTCCATCCTCGGCCTGTGAATTCAGAAAAAGATAAAAAATGAAATAAGGATAAACGTGAAAATTGTGTAAAAATCCGTTAGAAAATTATGATTGACTCGCCATTTTGACAGGTGACCTGCCATTATAAAAAACGTTATGTGAGTGTGTTAAGGTGTGTTAGGGTGTATATGGGTATGGGTACGTGTGTGTGTGTGTATGCTCAGTTGGCCATAACTAAACGTTTCAATTTATTCAGCGCCAACTTTACGTCCGTCTTTCATTCATTTTGTTGCGCATCTCTGCTTTCGCTTCCTTTTTTTGCCCCGTTTTGCTTTCGTTTTCCTGCCCCTTTTTTTGTGTTAAATTTCAATAAATGTCATTCATTTTGGCAGGCACTCGACGTGCGTTGCCTCAACGCACTTCAAAAGGAGCTCCTCCTGTCCCTCCAGGAGGCTGCCAGGCTGCCAGGCAGTCAGCTTAACTGCCTACGTTTCTTGGTTAAAATTTGCATGACTGAATCAGAGGAGGAGTCGAGGAGATGTTGGAGATGAATCTCGTTTCACATTAGACAGGATTTGAAATGGATTTCTGCATACGCTTTTGTGTCTTGGCTGTTATTAAAAAAGAAATCTCTAACATATTAACTGCTCTGCTTTGTGTGACGCTCAAAAGTATGATATACAAAAATGTTTCAGCTGCAACAGTGAAGGATTCTATAAAAGTTAGTAAAAGATGCTCGCTAAAAGCGATACTCAACTCTAAATAAATATATATAACTATTTGTTGTGGATGTGTACTCATAAATAAAGATAAAGACAACTTCGAATAGGTATATACATGAATATATTTTGGCTTCGCACAAACTCTATCAGTATTTTAACATATAGAAAAAATTATTTAATATTCTAAACATTTATATATAGAAATTTGTTTTTTTATTTGGCAAATCTTAAGTTTGACAATTTATCAACTTAAAAGGGAAAGTAAAAGTTACTTTATGTATGTGTGTCTACATGTGGAAATTAGTGAATTATATTTGCCGAAAATCTTTCTCAACTCTAACATATAGAAGTGTATATACTAAATACGATTTAACTACCACTTCATTCTGTCTTTAAATATAATATATAAGAGTATCTCATCAATTATCTGAATAGTTTTGTACAAATTTGAAATCTTAACGCCATCTAACAAGTTAAAGCGAAAAATTCTTTATGTTAAAGTATCCGTTTTTGTAAATTAGAAAATAATTATTTTTCTTTAGCAGCAACTTCTTCCTCTTTTTTAGTAATATGAGGGTTATTAATTCTTCATATGATAATTTATGATACTTTTAACTAACTTAATTTGAAGTCTTAAAGTCATCGTTTCACTTTTTGCAGTCTGAAAGTTAGCATCTGTCTGGTTACCTATGCATAGTGTTAATTGTCTTGTTGATGCTCTATTAACTTCATGGGAATCATCTGTTTGCAACATTTACAATTCTCTGCCGCATTCTTTCAGCTTCCCTCCCATTCCTTTTCCACCCCCCTCCTCACGATAAAAGTATGCAGCAAAAAGTTGTAACTTGTAGAACGCCAAACGGCAGCGCAAAACTAACGAAGCCCAAACATTGCCGGTGTGCAGTCAAAAGGCAAACGCTTCTCTAATTCAAAAGCCAAGTGAACTGGCACACACACCCACACCCACACACCCACACACACACATACATAGGCAATCCCAGACAAACCGAATCATCGAAACGAACCGGATGCCTGCAAAAAGGGGCAAAAACAAAGCAAGGAATATATGGGGAATTGAAGCGGGAGCAGGGAACAGTGAATGGAGGCGGAATCTAGTTGCTGTTAGATATGGCGACTACTCACTTTGAATATGAATGTGTCCTTCGATGAAATTTCCTGCACTTCGAAATAATCATCCCAATCCGCTTCGCTGCACACAACACATCTGTCCAGATACAACGGCTCCCGTATCAATGTATAGCGTCCGCATTTCTCCTTTACCAGCAACAGGGAGGCCTCTCGAATGCCAGTGTGCTTCGGGAAATTCAGTTTATCCGACATGGCCTTCTCTGCCCTATAATTGGCACTTGGCTGTCATTGTTGGTGGGAAGAGAGCAACAAAAAAAAAAAAATGAAGAGAAGTGGAAATAGAAAATTGTGTAAAAACGAAAACTAAACAAAATTACAACTAGAAAATGGTCAAAGTCTGGCCTCAGCCTGAAGATAACGCGAATGAAAGAGAGTGAGAAAGAGAGACAAAGAGAGAGAGAGTGAGGGAGTGTACAAAGCATGTCAGTCTGGTAACTGCCGCAGGAAGTAGCTGGTAGGAGGCACAGGAGCGAGACACAGGAGCAGAACTACAGTCCGAGAAGAAACAATGCAAAACGAAACAAGAACAAAACATTCTTGAATTGAGCAATTGTCGGTCTGAGGCATTTTGCAAAAATTTAGAGCACGGCACATAAAACCAAACAAGTGACATACGCACTGCGTCGCCATCGATGTGACACCCCCAAGTTGCCCCTTTGACACCCTCTGTCCCTCCCTCCTTTCATTATCCATTGGCCTCTTGTGGGCCACTTGACGCCATCGGTTTTTCTTCATCATTTTTTTTCCCTACCGGGTTTTCCTACTCTGTTTCTTTTTCTCTTTTTTTTTTCTTTGCTTTGGCAACGAATGTAAAGCTCGTTTTGTTTTTAGGCATCAAATGCAGATAGTTGCTTGGATAAGCACTTTTCATTACGGACAAGCCCCGGAAATGTTTCCGTTCCACTCGCTGGATTCTGGCCATAGCTCCTGCTCTAACTGTGGCTATGGCTATGACTGTGGCTCTTGTCCTGACACTGACTCTGACTCTATCACTGGCTTCGGCTTTGGCTCTGATTTGTTGAAATCTTTTATCGCACGGCAAACTGTTGCCATGACATCAGCAGCAGGAGAGAGAACCGCAATAACATGCCTCCTCCTCCTCCTCTTATGCTCTCCCATTCCTTTATCCAATTTCTATCGAGAGGTTAGGCTATTAGGTGTAAGCGCCACTCGCTAATTGCCCTCACCTCCCGTCAAACACCTGAGCGTCTGAATGTCGCTGTCGTCGTTTGTCGCTTGTCAAACGTGACCAGGCAAAGAAGTAGGAGCGACATTCCCCTTTCTGTATGCTGGAGATGGACTCGTGATTTTTAAGCTACTTCATTTTTCACTGTCAGCTTGCAGAAAAAAACTGTAGATGGGAGTTATAGGACTTTGGGGTGCGTTTTTCTATAATCAGAGTTCCCATTACTCAAGAGGCTCGAGAGACTCTTGGTTAATCGGAAGCAGTGTCATAGAATGGAGAGTCATGTAAACTATTTAATTATTTATGAAATATTTTGTCAGACTAAAAATCGCTTATCCCATGAGACTCATGTTAACACTTTCAATAAGAGCTCTCGCAACTCAGAGATGTATAATTATGTAGTTTATATGATAGCTCTACTGCTGATCGTTTCTAACGCGACTCTTAACTTATCGGGGAACTATATATGATTTATGATGATATATAAGTAAATGTTAACACATATTTTTTATGTAGATATTTCTTGGATCACGAGTCTTACTTTAACCCAACTAACGTAAGCTCTTGTGATTGTTACTAATTCTTTATTTCTCTTTTAAATACACACTTCTCTAATCACAGAAAATTATATGATATATAGACAAGTCGTGACTCACGAGCCTAACAAACTTAATCTAATAAAAAATCTTTTGATTCACTCGTCACTTGCTTCGCTCTCTGTTCACTTTTCCCCACTTTCTTTCTTTCTCTCTATGTATCTTTGTCTCTCACTCTTCATGCCTCTTCTAACTATATACACAACATACCTTGCCGTTGGTCACCAGCAGCGCATTGACTGGGGTCAGTTTTATGGTCCTGGCCTTCTTCCAATTGCTGTCGGTGGGCTGCGTGTAAAGGAGTTTGCCCTCCATGGCGAAACGGACCTCATCGTGATTCCACTCGAGTATGTCGATGGCCATTTTGCGCAGCTTGATGTTTATCATATCAATTTCGCAGGAGGCGCGTCGATTGGGGCTGGAGGAGCTGATGCGTCGCCAGAGTTTGGTGGGTACATCCTTTGCCTCCTGGTTGATGTGATTCAAATGCAATTCAATTTTCTCCTGCGCCTGTTTGAGCAGCTCACGTCCATCGAGATGTGCCGGAGTCACCTTGTAGAGTCGCGCCAGAAGCAAAGGATACTTGGTGACGCGCTGCACGGGCACCTGGACGAAAGGAAAGGAGAAGCGAAGGAGAAGAGAAGAGAAACAGACAGACAGACAGTTTAGCGACAGGCAAGTCATGAATATTAAAACATGTCCGGGGATTACTTACCATCAGAAACGAGTTGAGATTCATGCGACGCAGCACGGCGTTCTCCATTTGCGATACCTTGAGGAAAATCCTGAGCAGTTCCTTTTCCTTTTCGAGATTGGCGAGCAGCAGACTGGCGCCCGCTTGCCGCACGCAATAGCTCTCGAAGGCGTGCAACATTTGGGTAAAGTCGAGAAAGATGCGTCCAATGTTCACCGTGAGTAGATCATCATCGCCCTGCTCGAGGGCAATGTCCAGGCCATCACGCATACGCTCGGCCAGCGTCTGATTATTCTCGAGCAAGTCTTCCGTGTTGAGGAAGATTGCGGAGAGCTGCTCCTGTGTGAGCAGACCGGCAACCAGCATCGGATGACAGAACTCTTCCAGTATGATTTGCAAATCGCGGCCGTATTTCTCCTCCGTCTCCACAATCTCGGTGATGATCTCCTTACGCTCCACCCGCTTCTTGCCACACTTGCGGCACACCAACGGGGCATACAACACACCCGTCTCACTCAGCTGTGTCTCCACAGCGCCATCACAATCCTCACACAGATGCAATGGACTCACCGTTGGCTGATATTTGCTCCTCGAGGATTTGCTGGTCTCCGAGCCTACACCTGAATCCTGACGCTCCACATCGCTGCCGCTCTTGCCACAGATGAAGGTGTGAGGCGGTGGGGACAGGGAGCTCATGTTGCTGTGACTATCGTCGCTACTTACACGCTTCTCCAGCTCACTCAATGTGTCCGTTGCCTCCTCCTCAATGATCTTCGGGTTGTTGCTGTAGTCGAAGCTCTCCTCACGTGCCAGTCCTCGCTCCTTGGCATCCACCAGATAGGAGAGTATATCGTACTTGGAAGCCCCTTCGAATATGGAGCGTGCTGCCTTCTTGTCCAGCTCGGCATCGTTGAGAGGAGGTGCTGTTAGTGGCAATGGAGGTGGCACCTCGTTGATCTCTTCGTAAATAGGATCTCCATTGAGTCTAATGGATTCGTAGTGATGTTCCGCTTCCGTGTGTGTGGCATGTTCAATCTCCGCCAGTGTGGCATCTACCAGCAGCTGATAGAACTTGGCACGTGTGGCTGCATCCACCTCATGCTGTTCTTCAGGCTCCTCCGGAACTTGTTCCTCCACCTCCCCGATGACACCGGCGGCTGTCAATTCGCTGGAACAACTCTGATAACAATCGGATTCATTGGCTGCCGCCTCGAAGTCAAAGAGCTCATAGTTGTGGGCGGAAGCGAAGCTATTGGCGGAGCTAATGCTGCCACGATTGGACAGACGATCGTCCTCTTTGGTTGCCACTACCACAACGGGCTGCCTCTCGAGACGCACACGTTGCAACGAGATGCTGATCAGCCGGTTCATATCGTCGTGATCTTTGGTGCCACTCATATCGATGCCTTGTCGGGTTTGTTGGAGCCTGCGGAGTGAGTTCTCTATAAGTTCAGCAACCGTATCTGTTTCCAGACCATCGGCAACCTGTCCCAGCATCGGATCCTGCAACAGCTTAGCTATAAAGCTGCCAGTAGGAGACTCCTTGGAGGGAATCGAGGACTCCGGCAGCTTCTTGTTGCCTCCTCTTGAGGAGGTGTCCAAGTTGGGAACTCTCAAGCCACAAACATGTGGCACCAAATTTCGCTTGACGGCCTCGACGGGATTACGTAAAATCTTCAGCAGCTCCGTTTCGTGTGGAACGAGATTCGAGGATGGAGAAGGTAGAGGAGAAGGCGACGATGAGGGTGTCAGAGGTGGTGGAGGCGTGGCTGGTGTTGAGCTTATTGCTGGTGGTGTATTAATGGGTGTGGTTGTGGTGGCTTGAACTTTCTTTGGCGTCTCCTTATCGTAATCAAGCCTGATTAAAGTGCGACCTCGTCCACTGGAGCTGCTGCTGCTGGATGTGGAACTGCTTGAGGTGGATGAGATGCAGGAAGCGGAACGATGAAGATTTACTTCATTTGCTGTTCCAATGCTGCTTCTAATTGGTATAATGGCACCCAGATTATGTTGCTGGCTGCGTAGTGTGTTCAGTAGATTGTGCTGTTGGATTAACTCCTCCTCCATGGCGCTGCTCACATTGATGCAGACACTGTTCGCGGTTTGGCTATTGACCACCACCGAGGATTGGTACAGGGGTTGTGCTGCATCGGCACTGAGGTTCATTGTCGAATAACAATCATCGCCATTAATCAGTATCGATGTCTTCTTGGGCGCCACATCCGCATCCGTTGAGTCGGACAACCTTGTGCTTGGGCTACGTAGTATTACATTGTGCTCCATCAGCAGCAGATGCTCATCCTGTTCGCTGTGCGAGATTTTTAAGCGATGCACCTCATGGCTGCTCTTGTTAAAAGGCGCCACTCGCACCACAGTCCTCTGTGGCTGCTGTCGAGAAGGAGTGAGAAGAGTCTGAGGAGACACAGGAGTCGAAGGAGTCTGAGGAGTTGACTTATTGATTTGGTGTGGCTGCTGCTCCTCTAATCCGTTTGCGGTCGAAGAGGTCTTTGGGGGCGGCGGTGGTGGCGGTGGTTCCGTGGGCCGCCTTTGAAATAAATCTCTCGAGTCGTTGCGGTTGCTTTTTATGCGCAGCGCCATTGTGTCCTTAAAATTTAAAATGACATTCTGTGGCACACTGGCCCGTTGCTGTTGGGCCTGCGACTGGGTCTGGGCCTGGTCCTTGCCCTGCTGGCCATGATGTGTCCTCGATTTGAAGGGGGAGGCAGTGGCAGAGGTGGACACGGAGACGGAGACGTTGGGCGCACCAGACAAATGCCTTTCGCTGTGAGCGCGTCTGATGGGATTTCGCGATTGTGTCGTTTGTGCTGCACGCTTTTGACTTGCCCGTGGCAGCAGCTTTTCTCCCCTCCCTCTCCCTTTCTCTCTGCCTCATCTTCATCCTTAGGCAGCTCCAGCATCAGCTCCTTCTCTTTGTCATAGTCGTTGTTGGTCTCTGCAACCTCAGCCTGCTGCTCCTTGTTCTTGTCGTTGTTGTTGTTGCTGCTGCTGTCGTTGTGCTCGTCATCATCGTCATAATCGCGATTTGCTGCTGTCGTCTTTTGGGCAGCTCCTGTTGTTGTTGTGCCTGCAAAGAGTAGAGATGGTAGTTGGTTGTGGTGAGTGGCAAGTGCTGAATCGCGTGTCGCAGCTAGCAAAATGTTGCTTTTGTAATGTAAACCCAAGACAGCTCAGGCAACCAAATGGAGCCTCCAAAATGGGGCTGACAACTGGAGGCAGGACAAAAGTAAATGGCGGCAAAAACGGGAATGGGATTTTAGACTACAGTGTTGACATTTCTAGCTAGTATAATGACAAACAGTAGCTAGTTTAGTGACAAACACTTTCAACAATATTGATTATTAATTAATTTTTAAATTTCTTCGAGCTTACATTCTTTTTAATTAAGTATTTTTAAATTTCTTTTATATTCTGGGGTGTTTTATGCTTTGCAAAGTTTATTTTTCTAGCTATTAAGAGACAGTTTTCATTAAAAAAGTTATACAATATAATTTTTTGTATTTATAGTTTATTAATAGTAACTATTAAAGTTATTGAAACTCTATCCGATTTAAGTGCGAACTGTTTACTTTATTTATACTGCAATCACAATAGAGACACAATGAAATAAAACTATGAAATTAATGAGTGTAATCATTAAAGTAATAAAGTGTGCTGTTAACATTAGTAGCAAGTTTTTCATAACTTAACTATTATATGTACTAGATTAATTTTATGGGTTTTCTATCTTATTTATTTCTTTAAGATTACAATACTTTTAGATACGGAGTCGACAGCTCTCTATAGTTTTGTGCATAATTTAGCCATATTTCTTATAATATACAATAGTTCCTCTTTAATTTGTTGTAAAAACTCACGATTCAAATGTCTTTAACCATTTTTAGCTACACTTTTTAAAGACTATTTTTAAGCGCTTTTCTTTCTATGCTATCGGGCATCAATTGTTACAGAGGCATGCAACGTCATGCATTCAGATTTATGCGCTTGTGGCAAATAGCAAATAGTAGCCGGTAGTTACAGCCACTATATTGCCACGCCTCTGACGGCCCCACTACTGATTCCCCCCTCTACTTGGCCACGTTGACAGCCACTTAAAGATGTGCTTGCCAGCGATAAGGTGTTTTGTTTTGGTTTTCGGTTTTTGGCTTGGCCTCCTCCTCCTCCTCCTTCTGCTTCTCTTATTTCCTGCGTCCCTACCTAAGTCCAGATGAGTAGCACTTTCCCCCCGTCCCTCAGGTCTCGCTTAGTGACAATATGTACATATCTTTATTTATGGTAAATTGGGTGATTTACGTTGCGGCCGATAAGCGTTGCCTTTCAGCGGCTGACGCTTTGCTGCCTTGTCCTTGTTGGCTTGTTGTTGTTGTTGGCTTCAGCTTCGGCTTGGCTTCAGCTTGTCCTCTTGGCATTTTGAATTGCCAGTCAGCTCAGCTCAAGTCCTTGACTTGGTTTTGCTGGGTGCCACAAGTCAACGCTGTTAAATGGCGATGGCATTATTTTTGGGACACAGCTCGCTTTTATTTTTGTTAGTCGGGTTAAGAGCGAAATACCAGGACGACAGGCTGCTTTATGCGTCTGTCACCGCGGGCAGAGCGCGAAATGGAGAACAAGGATGAGGACAATCACAATCACAAGGACAAGGACACGGACAAGGACAGCAGCGATATTCTCGGCAGCAAACAATTTGTGTCGGAATTAAGATAATAGATTACATTTAAATGTTTTTTTCTTGTTTTTGTTTTGTGTGGAGAAGACTAAAAGACAAAAAGGGTTCTCAGTTGAATTTTATCAGAGTTTGAGTTGCGCAACCGCAAATTCAAAATCCTGGCGATAAGCAGGCAAATTCAGGACATTGCCAGTCAGTCACCCATTAACACCCACTCACTCACACCCACCATTTGTCCTTGAACAACGACAGCAGCATCCTTATCACGACTCTCGTCTCCTTGCGTCCATTTTAATGAGTGTGAAAAGTGAGCTGGTTTTATGAGTACACACAAACACACACACACACACATACAGTCAGGCAACTCGTTCACTTTACTTCCACCTTTACATTTTATGTTAATGAGTGTCATCAGTGTTGGAGATTTGAGCCTCTCTGTGTGCTGTGCACTTTGAACCCAAATGCGGCTCAAATAGCTGAAATTGTTGGCCATAAGCGAGCATTAACCATGTACATCTGTCCGATTTGTTTGAGCAGCTTTACAGCTACAGTTAAATTAATTAATTGTGGCAACCACTTGAATTTCAATCGAATATTGACGTAAATCCTTTTGCATCCTTCTTCTTTTTGCTGTTTTTCCTCCCTTTGTGCTCTAATCGCATTTCGGAAGTTAGTTTGCTATGCAAAATAGCGACAAATTACAAAAACAACAACAATACACACGAATACGACCAGAGAAACTACAATTACAATACAAATGGAAGGTGAGAGTTATGCCAAACTGAGAGATACTCTTAGGTATGTTGTTACATTAATTGTAATTAAATTTTAAGGATTCAAAGCTGACAAATTGAAATTCATTTGCAGTTAATAGAAGCTCGTAAAATGTGCGTAAAAACTCATATTTATGATGACTAAATTTAGTAGAGTAAAAATTAAATAATAATAATAAATAAGAGTAGATAAATGACTCTCTTCTTATATATTTATTTCTCAACTTTATCATACCCTCTTGATAGCTTAACTTTAAGCTAGGGTATCAGAACGATACAATGTAGACCAAAGCGAAATCAACTTTCCTTTTATTTGCTATACTTTCCCATTTTTATTTTACACTTCTTATTGTACTCCTTTTTCTGGTGGTGCTGCTGCTGTTGATGTTGCTACTACTAAATGCCACCTGCTTAGCGCAGCTTTCAGCTCAGCCACTTAATGAGATTTTGTTGAAAATTACGTTTGTTGCCGTTGCTGTTGCTGTTGTTGTTGTTGTTGTTGTTGTTATTGTAATCGGTTGTCTTTGAGTTGAAATATTTAATTAACACCTTTTGTGCTCGCATTGTCAGTACTTAAGAGTAGAAAATTTGCTAAGCATTTGTTCGACTTACAAAGGACCTCAAGTAAATTTGATATTTGACAACTTGACAGGATTATCAAGTGGTACTTGTTTTTGTTTATTGTTTTTCGTATTATTGTTGTTGTTCGCGATACGCTAATTAATTGAAAAGTAAAAGATAATTAAATTAAATATAACGTAGTGTATCATATGACATTTGTTTTAATCTCGAAATACTTGTGAAAATATATTTTTAAATTCAATTTAAACATTGCTTTAATTTTTAATTTTTTGTTCAAATAAATTTTTGTTAGTTTAATCTAAAAATTGATTACAGAAATTGTTGAAAGTGTTTGCAGGCTTAAAGAGAAAGTTGTCGAACTATAAATTTTGCAGTTCATGATATTATTATTATTTTACACACAGCCAGCAACAGCTAGAGTGGGCAGTTTAATAGGTAGGCGTGGCTGTGTGTTCATGAGAAGAAAAAGTAATTAAAAGCATTACTTGTCGGGATTAGTAAAACATTTTAATTTAGTTGTTGCACAAAAGCAAACCGACCGCGACAGACAGAAAGAGTGAAATGAAAGGGGGCTGGTCGATTGGGAGGGGAGGAAGGGGCGTGGCGCGGCACATCAGTGAGTCAAACTGAAATGGGTCAATAAATCCGAGCTTAATTTTATTGCTCTGTGCGCGCTTTTCACTATTTTCCATTGCGAAAAAGAGAGCAAAAGGATAAACAGAAAACGAAGAAATATAAATCGCAATGGTAAACAAATCAAAATAAATGAGTAACAAAAGCAACTGGCCCTTGTCTCTTCTCTCTTCTCTCTTGTCTCTTGTCCGTTTTCCTTTTTTTCTATCTCCTCTCTGGACTCTCCTTCTATACCCCTTAAACTACTTGGCTTCATACTCAACTTGCTGACAAGCTGACAAACTAACTCAAGACTCTCTCAGAGAGCCTGGCAAACTGCCGAACAGCAGTTGGGATTTCGATTCCAATGGCGATTGAGATTGGGATTTGGTTTTGGATTGAGATTGGGATTGCGCATGGAATTGCTATCGCACTGTAATAATATTGCCAACAAACGAAGGCAGGACTACAAACAATGTTTGTGTACATTTTGGCTCATTTCAATAAGAAAATCGCAAGGCGAGGAAAAAATTTACTAGCTGTAAAAGTCAGAACATGTCATGGTTGTTCTTATTTTTGTTAGTTGTCTCGTTTTTGTTGTTGTTGTTGCTGTTGTTGTTTTGTTGTTGTTGATGATGAGAATTCCTCGGATAAAGCATATAAACTCGCATTAGAAATGCACGAGTTGATTTCGAGCTTCATTTTGGCAGTGAAATAAGCAAACAATGCCCAACAATTGCATTGTTGAAACAGAAACTGAAACAGAAACAGAAACTGAAACTGGTATTGCTATCAAAGTTGCAGCATAAGGTAGCATCAAAAGAGAGAGGGACACAACACAATTGCTGGCAGTGCAACACTTTACTGCTGTTGTCGTGGCACGTTTCGCCGGCCTGAGCAACATTCATTTCCTGCTCCTTGAGCTAGGAATCCTGCTTTGTCTTCGAGCTTGAAGCTGGTGCATCTTTTAAATGCGCGTAAACTACTTATAGTAGCATCCGACAACGACGACGATGCTGCTGCCTATATTATATTTTCCATTTACCATTTGCCGAACAAAAACAAAAAGAAAAACCAACGAAAACTGTGTTGGCAAACATATTGCAAAAGCGCAAACAGCGAGCATAAGAAGCGTTGAAAATCTTTTATCAGTGAAATTATTTGCCCAGGGACAACGACAAGAAGAATGAATGCGCCCAAATGGCAAAAAAGAAAATACCTAAAAGAAAGCAAAATAACTGCGGAAAAGCGAGACAGAAAGAGACACTGAAAGAGAGATTGAACGAGAGGGAGGAAGGTTGTGTGGGTGTGGGGAGTGGCACACAAAAGCAACTGGCCAAAACAAGGCTGGCCCCAAGTTGCAGGCCAAATGTGTTGGAAAATTTCTTACTGCACTGCACGGTTATAACAACGTTGCGAAAAGCGTTTTTCTTTTGCCAGCGTGCAGAAATCTGCGCCAGCTCCAAGAAGTATGCTACACTATTCTTTAATGGCAGTCGCGTCGCTTTTATGTCAAAAGGAATTGAGAGAAAAATAAAGCCAAGCCATAGTTGAATACGGTTTCCGCACAACAAATTAGAAATACTCTTACATCCAATTACAAAAGTATTATAGCAGCAATCATAACATTTATTTCGCATAATAAGATCAATTTATGGGTTTATTACAAATATATCATTGCGTTGATACTTTATGATGACAATGTTAATGTCAATGTTAAATTCAATGAGAATGCTAATGCTTTTGCTAATGATATTGCTAACGCTATTACTACTGTAATTGCTAATGCTATTGCGAATGTGCATATGCATATGATTATTATATTAATAGTTCTATTGCTAATGCTACTCTTATAATAATAGTTATTATTAATTCACATAATCGTGATTATTTAAAAATTTAAGTCATTTTCTTTTCTAGACTGAATATTGGAAAAATCTGTGTACCTCTTAGCAAAGAGCATTAAGAGGAAGAAAATGAGAAAAGCGGGGCAGAAGGGGCAGCCGTAAAAAGGCTGAGCTGCTCTGGCCGAGCTGCAGTTTTTATGGCCAGCATTTTTTGGGGGCGTAAACGAAGCTGCTTCGACGGCTGCTGCTGCCTCACCTGACTGCAGCAGACAATGCTCTGCTGCATTATTTAAAGATGAAGCGGCAGCAACTGTGGCAGTGGCAGTGGCAAAGGCAACGCGCAAAATGCAATTAAAGTGCCGCTGCAACGACGGAACCTTTCAGAAATCTACTCGTAAAATTTGCGCATGCATTGGCAGACAAAAGCAACAACAACTACGAACAACAACGACAACAACAACTAACAACAATAGCGAGAGGATGCCGTGAAAGGCTGGAGTAAGAGCACAAGTTTCAGACAACTTCTAAAAATACTAAAAATACTTAATTTAGCTGCAAAATGTCGCTGGCTTTTGTTTTTCAGCACGCGTTGCAACCTTACAGTACCCGAGGTGCAGCTAGCTCTCTCCCTGTCCCTCTCCCTCTCTCTTACATGATATTCACCTCCCTCTCTCTCTCTCTATCCCTACATGCCATCAAGAAGCGCTTTTGCTGCTGCCTTTTTCTGCTGCTGTACGTGCAGGACCCACAGTTTTATATGTGTGTACATGTGTGTGCTAAGTGCAGTCATGACTGTGTGTCTCCTCCTTTTCGGAGTGTGTGTGTGTGTGTGTGTGTGTGTGCATTAGAAACGCTTATGACAAACGGATATTAAGTTCAGCAGTCACGTAGCTCAGGTAAAATTCTTTTACGATAATTTTTTGAGAAGAAAAAAAAAACAACAGCAACATGCGGAAAAGGAAGAAAGCATTTCAGCTGCAGCTTGTGAAGTTTGCCACGTAGAAAGCATCCTTTTAGAGTTTTAAAGAAGCCAAAAAATCTGCAGCAGGACTCAAGGCTAACATAATCACTATAAAACTCGAGAAATTAGCTAAACTTGAGGTGTGTTAAAGAGAAGGACCCTGGATCACATATGATTATGAGGTTATTTAAAACAGAGATTATTGAGAAAGTTCTGATTTGCTGTTGGTAAAAACTTGTTATACAACCTAAACAAGCTTTATAATAAAAGCAATTAATTAATTGTTTTTGACTTTTTATCTATTCTACGAATATATTTCGTACCACACAACACTGAGTGAGAGTCCAGTCCTCCACACATAGTTACTCATTTAACTAAAAGTTTTGGTTATTTTGAAGTGCTGTTGCTGCTAATATTGATGTTGTTGTTGATGTTGCCGTTGTTGCTGTTGTTGCAAGCTTGGCTCAATTATTTGCGATTTACATGATTACATTTTAAACACAATTTATGCATGCAAGTGTAAAATGTTGTTTAGTTGCAACGACGAGCAAATATTACGTATACGTAACGTAAGCAGCCAGCAACGTCAACAAGGAGCAGCAGCAGCAGCAGCAGCAGCAGCAGTATCAGAAAACGAGGGCAACTTTTCGAGTTTCGTGTTCATTTGCAATTTGTGCCGGGGCGAAACAATTAAAGTGCCCTAAACGCTACACATGTTGTTGCCGACCCTTCCACTATCTTTCTTTCCACCTCTTCTCTCTATCACTGTATGTGTACATCTCTATATTTCTTTCTCTTTCTCGCTCGGCTAGTATATATATATTTTAGTACACATTGCCAGCTGTACATTGCTGTTAACAATTAAGTTAACATTTTTGTGCTTTAATTGTTGACTCTTGGTCCTGACTGTGATGATGATAATGATGGTCCTGGCCACACACACACTCCTCACCTGTCTGCCTCACTTGGTTGATGCTGTTTAATAAATTCTCGCAATAAATAAATATAATTTAATTAATTATCCTGCTATTTGCAACAGGGTTTCTACTTTGAAATGCTTTCAGTTTTAGCCAGTTTTCAGTTGTTGTTCCTCAGCTCTGTGGTATTCTGTGGTCCCCTTTGGGTCTTTTACGGTTTTTCGGATTTCGGATTTGCACTCTTTTTATCTCATTCTCTCTTTCTGTTCAGGTTTCTGTGTGCATGTGGTTACTGGCTTTGTTGTAGTATATTTGGTAATACGATTATTGCTGCTTTTTTTTTGGCCAATTGTACAATAGTTTGCACTTTGCTCCTACAATTGCGGCAATGTTTATTAAATAACATTTGATGCTGCCTTTAAAGTGGCTACTCGACCTCCCCACAAATTGTCGGCAATTAGAGGTTCCTCAACATATAGAGAGAGAAAAAAAGGAAAGACCACACACAGCACGCTTTTTGTTGGTGCTTTCTTCTTGAATTGCCAACAATTATTTAATAGCCCTCTAATAGCTAACATCCGAGTGGGGCCATAACAGCAACGGCAGCAGACATTAACCTGGTAATAACAAAAGCAACCGGACAAACGAGGGCGTAGAGGGGTGAGGGGAGAGGGGAGAGGAGATAGAGGGTCTTCTGAAGAACATGCTTGATATCCAAGTACAAATAAAAGCACACAAATTATTACAAACCGCCCATGGGCTATGCCTGTTTGTTGCTCCCTCTCTAATTGCCAAGTGCCATAAAAATGCGGCTCCCCTTCCCATTTTCTCATTCGCTGTTTTTTATGTCTTTGACTGGGTCTTGTGGCATCCACAAAAGTCGCTGTCTGTTTATATTTTTTAATTTCTGGAGGCAACAATAACGCGTCGAAAAAGCATAAATTCACGTCAATTAATAAGGAATTGTTGCAAGCGGAGAGCGTGTGGCAAGCAAAAGCAAAATTGTACCGCGCGATTATAACACGTGTGTGCGTCTCTGTGTCCTTGTCACAGGACCTCGGCAGAGTCAGAGCCAGAGTCAGATACAGGGGCTGGAATATGGAGTATAGAGTATAGAGTATGAGAATGTTGCGCACTTCGCCTTAATTGTGCACTAAAGAGCGACGACAGAGGACGCAAGGACGAAGCTAAATTACGATGCATTTAATTGCTCGGATTTGGGCGCACAGATTTATGTCTGTGGCACTAAGTGGCCTGCTTAAGGCTTAAATGGCCGACGACGTGAGCACCAGCCACGACGACGACGCTCACTAAAAGTGAAAGCGTCGCGCCATACGCAGTCAGCGATATGAGGCACGAGGCATGTGGCAGTGGCAGTGGCAGTGGCATGTGGCACCCGCATATGTGGCAAGAGAGGCCAAGGCACCTGGCATGCCCACTTTGATGTACGTGCTCGACATGGCCATGGTTCCCTGGCTCTAACTGGCAAAAGAGCTGCGATATAAACTTGGACTGGGCACTGACCACACCTCTGTTTAACCCACTGAGTGTAGAGGGGTTAAGTTACAGCTTTAATAGAAAGGGCTTTAATGAAGATCAAAAGGTGATTGAACTAATCTAGTCTGCTTTAAATGCAATTAATTATTTTTAGCACTATACAATTTCTTGATAAAAAAATTAGAAAAAATACAAAAGCAGCTATTAGAATATGTGAACATTAATCATTCATGAATAGGTTTAGAATATGTTATGATTGTTTATATATTCGAATGATAGTGACAATTCACTAAATTAAAAATAAACCTCTTTTGGACTACGAGGTAATAAAAATAAAATAAATAATATTTTTTATTCAATCACTGCCAGATTATGATTTTAAATATAAATTTAAATGATTAATTTTAAATTTTAGTTTACTACATTTACAATGCGTCGACTGTTTGTAATTTGAATTATTCTAATTCAGTTTAAAAGATTTATCAGCAGACAGGCAGCAATGGGTTAAATGAAACTAGAAATACTAGATTGTGTGTGTGTGTGCGTGCCTAGCTGCATGGGGCAAAGTGTCGCGTTAGATTTTAATTGGACAGCGTGAAGGAAGCGTTGCATGCAGAAACATAATTTTAATTTAATAATTTCCCGTGTGCATTCCGCGTCGAGTGTCCGTCCAGAGTAGAAGGACTCGAACTCGGACGCGGACTCAGAGTATTACATATGCAGGACGGAAAATCAGTTTAGGAATGTAAATTGATTTTGTGGTAATATGCAATTTGTGGCCCGGACACCAACTATGTATGCTGGCATTGCCTGCTGCTGGTCAATGGTGCGTATGCGTAATGTTGGGTCAGCATTTTAATGCGCAAACTTTAAGATAACTGCGCTCATTGGACGGGACATTGGGCAGCAAATTTAAACAACTTAAGGCAAAGGCAAAAGGGAATGTAAACGAAAAAAAATAAGAGAAATAATTTCCAAGAACATGAGACATTTTCCATGAGAGGACGGGACCGTAAAAACTTGCTAAGAATAAACAGAAATTACCAGGCCGCAAGTAAATAAAAATGTTGAAGCAGAAAAGCTGCTCAAAGGCAGTTGTGAAGAGTGTGGTGTGTCCTTATAGTGGTGCGGAGTGGTGCAGAGTGGTGTGTGGTGCGTGGTGCTTGGTGCTTGGTGCGTAGCAAGGCACGCACAGGACCCTACGGTTTGGGTTTCTCTTGTCGCTTTGCGCATGAGAAATTTTTGCTTTTTAAATTCTTTAAGTAATGCAAATTAAATTTAAATAGCAAATAGGCAAGAGGCAAACAGAACAACGGTAACAGCAATAGCTATAGTAACAACAACAAAAATAGCAACAGCAAATGCTACAGCAAATTAAATGCCCAAGTGGTGGTCCATGTCTCTGGTCTAAGGACTAAGAACTAAGGACCAAGGACAAAGCAGCTGAAACGTTCAAGAAACAAATTTCAAAGACAAATAAGCGCCGAAAACAGCAGCAATTAATTTGCGCCGCGTGTGTGTGTGTGTGTGTGTGTGTGGGTGTGTGTTTGCTTGCAGAACTTTGAGCACAACAACAACAACAACTGGTTGGGTCTTTTAGTGGAGACAATTGCTGTTGCTTGGGTACGTGGAAAGTTGAAAGCTTTGGACAGGCACCGCAGCAACTTTTGGCCAACACTGCGAGAATCGAGCAGTTAGCAAACTGCACGGCTAACTGTAAAACGCCAAAGACAACAACAACAACAACAACAACAACAACAGCAACAGCAACAAGCGACAGCCACAATAGCTACAAGCAACTTAAGCTCAACAACTTGAAGTTGTTTCCTAGGCCAAACAACAACAAACCCATACGGCAGCAGCAGCAACAACACAGACAGCTATCTATGGGAAGGGGAAGGGAAAGGGGGAAAATGGAAATGCGAAGCAACGTCTTCTGTCGTTCGTTAGTTGGAATTTTCAAATTTTCACACATTTTCCCCATCGTACATGCGGTTTAAATTCAAATTTGTTAGCAACAAACAGACAATTAATTTCGCATATAGCAAAGGACGCGCTAAAGTCGCTTCTTGTTTTGTATTGTCTGCCCTTCTACTGGTGTTCCCGTTTCCTTACTCCCAACTGCCTTTAGGCTTCACAATGGGCGACTAAGTGCCATGGCAGGACAGTCTCCTGTCTTGGTCTTGCCTTGTCGTGACTCCCCATCGCAGGCATAAGTAGATACATGCGAGCTTTTTGACTGTCTCAAGGATGTGTCTTCCGCCCACTTTTATATTGGTGCAAATTTCTTTTGGCATTTGAATTTTAAATGTTATTACTTTGTTGCAAATTGATCAGTACTAACATCAGAGGAACAGCCTCCTGCTAATTTATTCATTGCGCATAATTGTTTGTTAAAAGGAGACGCGATAACATTCGCTTTTGGATTTGAATTTTGAACTTTAAGGCGGCAAACTTTAAGGATTGCTTGTGATGCTAATGCTAATGCTATTACTTATAGCCTTGATGATGAATTTCGGCCAAGACCTATACAATTTCTCAATTAATCTTCAATGTTTGCACGCAACTCACGCAGTTTGCATAATTTGTGTGTTTGAATTTAGGGAAGAAGATGGGAAACTGAGCAGCTGCTTTAGCTTCTGCTGTGGCTGATGCTTATCATAGTTATTTGGTGTCCAAATTCTGTCCCGAGGTCATTCAGTGCGTAGAGTTGATTTCCATTAGCAAGTACATAACTTAAAGCCAAGTGCTCAAGGACTCTCTGTGTCTCTGTGTTTCTGGATATGTTCGTGAACTCGCATAACTATGGCAATTGGGGCAACTCCTCATCGTGGAGCGTTAAATTTCAGTGCAAACAAACCTAAGGACATGTCAAGCGCAGCACGCTTGTACAAACAAAAACAGGAAACTAACACACACACACACACACATACACAAACACATATGGACACACAGACAGCAGGACTCGACAAACGTTTATATATGTTGGAGGTGTTGGAGTCATAGACAAAGATTAAATGACGCTCATCATTCATATGCCAGCGACACAGTGAAAGTGAGAGAGAGGGACATGGACAGAGAAAGAGTGAGAGGGGAATTGCTATAGGTAGAGGGAGAGAGCAGTTGCAGGTCCTGTAATGTAGTGCCATAATCCTTGGCGCAATTTTTGTTCACAAACGTTGTGGGGCAATATGTCGTAATATCCGCTGCCTGTTTTTATTTGTGCCGCATACATTTCTATGGCCTACACACACACATACTCCATTTACAGTTAGCAGGCCAGGACATATGAGCCTTGTGACAGAACGCACTTGGGCCAAAAGGAAGACCCAGTGAAAAGTACTAAACGTGGCTATGATTTAACGCTTTATTATTTCTCTGGGCAAAGGAGCAAACAAGGAGTCAGGTAGGATACTGGGTTGGGTTGGGGTACTCGTTGGTTGGTTCGACGTGACCGTTTTCATTGTCCTCGTTTGGGCCAGGCCAAAAAGGAGCTGCCTGACTGGTTGGTTGGCATTGTAGCCACTTCATCAATTATTCTTAAGCATAAAATATTTGTCACTTTTAGTAAATTTATTGTGACAAGCCGCACACACACACATACACCTATTCACACCTTAGAGATGGCGAAGAGAGAGGGACTGTGTTGAGCTGAGCCGCGTTTATAAACGACTCTGCATATGTATCACGTGCGTAATGGCAAACAAGTCCTTTTCGGCCTGCTACTTCCTTTTATTTCTTTCATTCACCTTTTCCATTACCATGTCCCTTTCCTTTTCCCCTTCCCTTTTGCCATTTCGCCTCAAGTGGACAGCATTTTGTTTTTACTCGTATTTCTAGTTTGTTGCCACTTCCGCGACACGTTCTGTATATGCCATAAACACACACTAACTCACACACACAGTCGCATACATAAATATTTTCTGCGTATTTGTTGCTTTATTTATGTCCTCTTCCTTACAGTTGAGATTGAGTTTTTGTGCGCGCCTCACGCTACGTATACTTAATACAAAAGTCACCTCGGCGCATTGAATTAAAAGTGGAAGTTGTGCGGTGTCAAGTGTCAGAGCAGAGCGGAAGCTTTCAGGCACTTCGTCAACTGCAACTATTTGTGGCATCAACAAAAAAGTTAAAAGATGCCGCACCCACAAATCAGATAAGAGGCGGCCCCGATTATATAAATATTTCTTCCATTCTCTGTGTGTCAAAAAATAACTGACTTTGCTTGAAGTTGCCGACATGTTGCTTTCCAATTTTCATCATCATATCAGCATGAGACGCGAATGGCGTGAGGGGTCTTGGCAGGGAGGCAGGGAGGCAGGGAAGTAGGCATTTGCGGGTCAAAAGCAGTTACAAAAACCCATTTAATCCCACGCTAAATGGGCGCAATGTAAACTGTTGACATTTCAGCCGACACTATACTACAGTGAAGGGGGCGTGGCCACAGGGAGGCATGCGTTATACAATTGTCGTTGTTGCTGTTGTTGCTGGTGTTGCTGTTGTTGCTGGTGTTGCTGTTGCAGGACATGCACGTGCTGCTGTTGCCGCTGCCACTGCCGCTGCCAGTTGACTGAAGTGCACTCGCCTCTAAACAGCAATGTAGTCGTCTCTCGCTCGCCGTGTGTTTGTTAAACACCTACACAAATGGCGATGCCTTTTCCTCTCCCTCCTCCCTGTGGAGCTCACCTGGCAGAGGCAAGCAGCATCAGCAGCTTGACAAATATTTTTGAGCCCTGTGGAAAAACGTAGAGGGAGAGCATAAAGGAGTGCACCAGGAAGGGCAACTAAATGAAATGCCAGCACATGAGCATTGCAATGTGGTGCAGGGGCAGAGTTGTGTAGATAACAATGCTGCTTGCAACATAAGGAGGCAGCAGGGTTGCAGGAGGCAGGAGGCAGGAGGATTGCTAGCAACATGGCCGCAATCACGTGCCAACATCCAGGTGAAATGCAAATAATTTTTGTTTTCCCCTGTAACGTAGGTATTTCTCTTCTTTTCTTTTTTTCTGCTATTTTGCTGCTCTCATCGTTGTCGCTGCTGCTGTTGTTGTTTGTAGCTGTTGTTAGTTGTAGACACACACATACACACACGAAAAGAAGAAAAAAGTCTAAACATGCAAACATGAGACAAACGATAAAAAAGGGAAAAATACCCGACAAGTCGTGGAAAAAATGAGAAAAACCGAATTAAAATACTTTCCCAAAAACATGAAGAAAAGCAAAACAAACAAATTTGAAATGCTCTTTGCAACAAACATAGAGTATGAGCGAAGAAGTCATAATATTTTAATATGGCAGCTGGAACAAATGTTATTAGTTTACCAAGGAAATATGCACAGTATTCCAGATTTTCTTAAATAACTCGTTGAAAATTAAATCAAAGTGAAGAGCCAGCTAAAACTCCTAATAAATAAAGAAATATTTCGCTATTTATAACAAAACTATTATTTTAAACGGAAATTTTTTGTGTGTTCTTGGAAACTATTAAATAAGTTGGCAATTTCTTTTAAAGTAATTAAATAATCTGCTGGACATTTTCAAAGCAACTTATTATACTTGCTAGCCACTGCTTGAAATTTAATAATCCTGTCACATTTCTTATTATTCCCCAGCTTTAAAAAGCAAACCTAACCAAAAGTAGCATAGTAATCATATGCTGAAAGGAAGCGCTATTGTCTCTGCAGTGAATCCTGGTGAGTGAAGAAGCTGCTTCTAATTTGTAGGATTAATAGTAATAATTTAATCTTGGTAAAAATTTAATAATGTGCCAAAAGTCTAATGTAGCTTACTAAGGAAAAGATCTGCTTGAAAAAGGATGATGATAATTTCTGGTAAAATAGTTAAGCAACATTCTGATGATAAAATCAATTTATTATCTTTGCTGGTCCCTGCTTGATATGTAATATTCCTTAAAGTCTCCCCTTTAGTCTCTACAAATTTCCATAACTTTATGAAAGAAGTCTAACCAAAAGTAGCATATCATATGCTGAAAGGAAGTGCCATTGTCTCTGTGGGAAAATCTGTTGTGTGTGGAGAAGGTGCTGTATATTTGTAAAATGAATTTTCTTCAATGTTTGCCCATGTTGTTGGGGCAGGCAGACACGCCCACTTGTTTTGGATGTGTGTGTAACGGGGCTTAAAGTGAAGTGTGGCCTCAGTACTAGCTGTTGTTGTTGTTGCTCTCGTTGTTGTTGGAAAAGTCAGTGAGCCATCCGTAGCATATAGTATACAGGTCGCCCATAAAGAGCTCGTGGAACTAGTTGCATTTTTATAAACGCAGCTACAACTTTTTTTCCGCACTTTTTATTTTTTTTGTAGAAGAGCAACCACAGCAGTAAGCTACCACTCAAAACCACCTAACCACCCAGCTACCCAACTACCCACCCACTGGCCTCTGGTTCACTAGCATGCTGCGTATCTGTTGCTGTAATATTTACTGACAACCCCTCGCTGGTTACCTACTCTTCCTTACTCTCTTCCACCCTCTTTCTCCCTCGCCTCCCCCCTCAGCGAGCCAGCCGCAGTTCCCGTCGGAGTGCTGTCAAGTGCACTTGTCGACGTCATGGCTATTTTGCGCGGCACAAAAACCGAAAAACGAAATCATGTCAAAACTGATTTTTTGTTTGGCAGTGCCCCTAGCTCCCTCCCCCCTCCCCCACCCACTTTAAGAGAGGTGGGTTTGCTGGGGCGTTGAGGCATGCCACCGACGTTGACTGAGCCGATTTACTAAATATTTACGTTGCCTCCGTGGCAGCCAAATCTGGCCCTTGTCGCTGATTTTCATTTATTTGCTGCGGCTCCTGCGGAATTTCAATATTAGTTGCTAAAGATATTCGAGCAACAGTTTTATATAAAACTGTATATATATGTATATTTAAATAAAGGGAGCTAGGGGCATGGGCGTGGCAGGGACCGGTCTCACGTAACATTTCAAAGTGTTGTTAATTGATTTTTCAGCACAATGCACCAACAATTGACGTCAACGTGGAACGTGGATCGTGGCACATTTTTGCCAACTCCCGCAACAGAGTTTGACGTGACGTTACGGCAAATTTGACAGACGCGTCAGGCGACCCGCTTTTGTATGCAACTAACAAAAAGTAAAATAAATTTAACACTCGTCTTTATTCATTTTTGTGATTTTTGATTTTTTCGCATACTGTTAAATGCCATAAATTGAATGATTTTCGTCTGGTTGTCAGTTTTAATAATTCCCTGACATGTTACGATCTCAAAAGGTGTATTGGGGCAACAAAAATATGAAGTTAAAACATATGTGCAGAAAATACAACTTTTTAACAGGGTGTATTCTTAATAAGACAGTCTTTAATTAACTTTTGATTCTGATGAATAACTCAAATGTGTACCAAAAATCTCTAGGGATTTTAGTGACAGTTGCTATCGCTTCTGCTTTACTGTGAATTTTTAAATTTAAGCTTAACTATTATTTATTGGCAAATTATTTAAAATACTTGTAACAGACTTGTAGAGCCTGAATATTAAATTGTGTAATACATGACAGTCTACAATACAATAAATATCAGTTAAATCAGTTAAAAACACAGGGTAAGAGACTGTCAAGAACTATTGTGTTCTATCAGCAGCCTGGCATCTTGTTTTGTAAGAGGCTTGTGGCTGAAGGATAAAGCCGATAAATAAAGGGGACTGAGAGTAAAATCAACAAAAGTCTGATTGTTGTTGCTGAATAAATATTTGACTATTTACTGTGTTGCACACTTGGCGACATGTTGCAAGCACTGTTTTCTCTGTCCCAGCGACAGGAACAACAAACGTGTTAATGACATTTCTGACGTTTAGGCTGAAACTGGCTGACTGATGTTACGCACACTCATACAGTTGTCAGTTAGCAGCTGCTTTGATTGACTGACTGACTGACTGACTGACTGGCTGACTGAGTGAGTGACAATCACAGCTTGCATATGAAAAGTGCAATCAAAACTGTAGATGACATTAATAAAAACTCCATTTTTTGGTGGACAATTTTTCGAAAAGGAATTCTGATTGCTCTATAAACAAGTTGTTATATGAAGTTGATTGATTGATTGATGATAGACTAACAAAGAAACTTGATCAACCAAAAAAGAGCATAAATTGGATTACTTTACAGTCAATAAACATGCTTAAATTAAACTTAAAACTTTGTCTGTGTCTCTTCATTTGAATTCTGAGGTAAGTTTTGTATTGAATAAGTTGCCAATCGATGTGCAACTTTCTCATACGGTCTGTCGGGTCACTTCCTGTGACCTCAGACACAGACATTGATAGATAGAGACAAAAACCCCAACACGTCCACAGATGCTACAGACTCCGAGTTGGCCAATCAAAGGCAAAAACCACAAAAATGGAAAAGAAGCAAAAAGAAATATAAAACAAAAAATACGAAACGTAAAGAGCAAAATATGCAAGCATTTTATATACTATACTGTCTGGCAATGGATTTTATAATTTCCACTCAAGTTGCAGTTTCCATTGCAGCCACTGTCCGGTCCGGTCCGGTCAGTAGCCCCTGAGTTGGAGTTGGACCTGGACCTGGGCAACATCAAGATGAACATGTTCCTCTACTCACGTGATGCATGCTTTGATTTCTTTCGTTACGTTTCATTACAGCAATCGTGCTGGCAAGGTTTTCCAATTCTATGTCCCTTACAAGAGCTACTGCTAACTACAGTCATCTCACTTTATTTCTTCCTATGTCTGTTTTTCATTCTGCACTTTGGATTTCATTTATTACATGTGGCATTAGACATAATTGTTGTTGTTGTTGTTGGAGTTCGGACATCGATTACATGAATTTCTGTATGTAAACTGACCAACTGACTAACAGATTGATTGACTGACTGATTGATGAACTAAATCAATGACTGACGGACTGGAGATTGTCAATTACAGCATGCATTTTTATATGTAAGCTCCCTAACGGACTAACACATTGATTGACTGACTGACTGATTGATTGACTTACTTAATGCCTTTCTGACGTACCATACTAACAGATTGATTGACTAACTGATTGATTGATGGACCATGGATCTCCAAACTTCAATGTAAAAGGTTTTAAAAATGTTCAGACAGGTGGCTTAGATAACAAAGAGAACGAGAGAGAGAGGGAGAGAGATAGAGTATTTCGGTTGATTACAGGGTATATGCTGGCATATCATTTAATAAATTCTAAAAGAAGTACTTGCATAGTTGTGGTTTTTGATTTGCTGGCATTCAGTTGCATCTACTGACATCGATGGGATGTGTCGTAAAATTCTCAAGAGATGCAGGAGCAAATTTCATTTTGCCTCATGCCTCAAATGCAACGACAAAACAAAAGCCAACAAACAACAACAACAACAACAACAACAACATCAATAAGAAAAGTGTATAAAAAATTTTATAGCAATCAGAAAATTGCAACTGGCTCCGAGTTTTTAGGGTGGGCTTTGTCTCTCTTTTATTATTATGCCAAATATTTTTCCAGCCAAAAGCTTTGTCCAGGTTGAGAAAACATCTCTTGGCTGGTAAAAATTCAAGGAAAGGGAATGAAAAAGGGGAAAGCATTGATAGATTTTTCCCTGTGCAGCAGTAGCAGTAGTTGCACTTGACATACACTGTGAGAAATTGACAGTGACATTCGATATTTTTATGCCGCAACTCAGCTGGGGAAAGGAACATAGTCGTTGCTGCATCGTTGTTGCATCCTTAATGTTGATGCATTTGTCTAGTTCCATTTACTTGTAACAGTGCAACTTGCAACTTGAGACTGTGGCTAACTTTATGGCTACTGCATTCTGTATTGCATATGTGAGGAAATTTAATTTATTTTGCAACTAAATCGATGTCAGAGACAGATAACAAAAGGCGCATAGAAATCGACAACAGTTGCCCCAAATGAGCGTATCCTTTTGTGGCAAACTTTGGCTTAGAATATTTATTTCAGCCACAAGCTATTATGAGACGGCTCAGAAGGCATTGGCTGACTAGAGTGAGAGTTGCAGCATGTTGCAAGCACCTGCAAAATTAGTTTCCATTTCCATGTCTCGAGTGTGGCACAAAATTGCCGCCCCTTTCCTCTTGCATCTAATTGCAAGCAATTTTTTGCATGTGTTATTCATAACTTAACTTGACTCTCTGGCTTTTGTTGCAAGACTTTAATTTAAACATCTCTAAAAAAAACAAGAGATTTATTTATTGTTTTTATTTCTTTGGTGTTGAACTTTTTGGATTGTTTCTTAAATATTTCGATTTGTTTGATGAGATTTTTGAATGCCCATTTTGAATAAATAAATATCTGAATAAGTGAGAGTGAAATGAATGAATGTTTTATAAGCAATACGGAACGACATGTCACGACACGATGTAATGCAAAGTGCGCATCAGGCATTTGTATGCATTAGTCTGGCAAAACGAACATTTTATGGCATTAAGTTGCAGCTGGAAACAGGAGAAAAACATCAGAAGAGGAGCCCTGGTTAGTGGGCGTTGGGCGTTGGGTAAAAGGCAATACCGAATGGCTTTAACACAAATATGCATGTCGGCACAGGCAAATTCTTGCATAGAATTGCACTTAAATGCAGAAAATGGCACAGAACATAAAAGTGCAGCACGCAGCAGTAAGAGAACACACAGGCAAAGGATAAGCCCCGAATGAGAGAATATGGGAGAAAGAAAAGCTCGAGAAAACCTAGAAATTGTGGCCAGCTTGAGTGCAAAGTCAGAGGAGGGGGAAGGGGGAAAGGAAATGGATCAGGAGCTAGAGAACGCTCTGAGCGCTTACGGAGCAATCCAAAGTACGTCATGAAAATCAGGAAACAGGATATATTAAGTTTGAGGAATGGCCACTGAGCACACAAACACATACATATGCAAATGTTGTCGCAGCAATTGGACAACTAGCCCCAAAGCCAGCAGCGACAACAACATGCTGCAGTGGCAACAGCAACAGCTACAGCTACAGCAGCGCCGCCAACAGCGACAGCGACAGCGCAGTCGTAAAAACTGGCCCTTGGCCTGTCGCCTGCGACAGTTTTTATTGCAGCACATAAAACAGGAGCAGCAGCAGCAGCAGCAGCAACAATGGCAGCAACAAGGACATGACAAAGTTTGCCATGCGCCTGTTTTCCCTTCTATTTTGTTTTTCGTCTTGTCTCGTTTTTTTTTTTTCAATTGGCAACCACATTTTCTATTAGTGTAAATATGCAAAGTACATGAAGACATGAGGCTCCACTTCCGTTATGAGCGTAAGCGAGAAATAACCATAAAAATGTTGAATGCTGAATTTAAAATGCAAAGTGTAACTTTGTTGTCTCTGTGTGTGTGTGTGTGTGTTTAACGAGAAAGAGAGTGAGAGGGAGAAGTAGGAGAGAGAAGGAGCTACTGCATTGGCCAGCAGGAGGAGGTATGGGAATTTGCTGCTGCTGCTGCTTTTGGCATTTTAAATTACATTTGTGGGTCATATTTAAAATCTTTTCATTTCATTTCGTGTGCGCGTTTCTTTATTTTTCATTTACACTTCATTTGGCTGAGCTGGAGCTGAAATTTAAAGCGAATGCCATTAAATGAATAAGACGACGATGCCGGAATAAAAACCATTTGAGAACAGACAAGAAATATTAGCAGCATCATTTGCACTTCAGCTAAAAATCGATCGATAGATGATGCTAAAAAGCAAAGAGGAAATTTCTCAATAATTAAATAACAGAAGTGAAGCAACATTTCAATTGGAAATTAGGTATAAAAGCTTTGAGTTGCAACTTTCAACTAGAAAATGTATTTTCCTTAACAAATTCAAGTCACAAAGAGACCAGAGAGCAAAGTTACTTTTAATTATTCGTCTTATTTAATTAGAAAGAAAGCAGAATGAGAAATTTAACTCTGTGACTGAGCTGCTTTCGATTATATTTGTGCACAACATGTGCACAATATTGAACGTATTTAATGAAAAAGTAACATCGAATTTGGTGAAATTATTCTTTTTAAAATTCGCAAAACATATCTCCTTTTATATCCGTTTAGCCTTTAACTCAAGTCTTAAATAATACTAGTTTTTGAAAGTTTTCAGTTATTGATTTGTTTCGACAGCTCTTTATTAATAAACAAACTTTATGCTGCTTCCTTTGTCTGTTGTTTTCAATAATGTTTATTAAAACTGTTTGCAGTTATCAGCATATTTGTGCAGTCGAAAAATGCTTTGAGTGTCGACTTTAAAATTCTTTGTACATAAATTAATTTGCATTAATTGAAAATGCATAACGTTTTTGGGAAAAACTGTTAAATATTCTACTTGAAATCGTTGGAATGATACAAATTTATAATAATAAACTGTGTCTAGCTGTGTGAGCTACCGAAAGCAAACATGCAACTGTATACAGTTGGCTAAAATGAGAAATTGAAGAGAGAGGGAAAGAGGCACATACAATTTTTTGTTGTTGACCATTTCTGCAATTTCAATTTGCAGGCTTATTCAAATGAGCTGTGGCAACGTTCTTCCCCATTACTTCCCCATTAGGGTTACCCTTGCCACACAACATTTCTGCTTATCAAAGACAAATATGAAAAATTAATAATGCTCGGCGCACTCAAAGCGAGACCGGAAACGAAAGGAGGGAAATAGAAACCTGAGGGAGGACATTAAATATGATGGCGTTGGCGTTGGCGTTGTCGTTGCTGTTGTCGTTGGTATTATTGCTGTTGTTGCTGGCAAATTCGTGGCACAGAAAAATGCAAATTTCGCTGGCGAACGGACTGACTCTATCACTTTAATGCCTTTCACTTTGATTTGAAGCCGCGACCCACGGCAAAATGCAACACGTGCGCTATAAATCACCTTGAGAGGAGGCCAACAGCGTTAACGTTAACGATATACATAGTAGGTGGGTGGGTGGTTCAGTGGTTCAGTTTGGCGGTGGTTCACTTTTGTTTGGAGCACGCAAACTTGCCTAAAAGTGCTTGAAGGTGCGCGCACAGCCATTTCAAAAATCAAATCAAAAATAGTTTTCCAAAAAGTTGCAAGTGCTTAACTGTTGGCCAAGGCGCAGAATGGCGCGCGCGTTGCAGCGACAAACAGTGCAACAAATTGCGGCAACGCCAACGCCAACAACGCCAAAGACCGAAGGAGCAACTTTTGTAATTGTCTAGCATACAGACACGTGGGTGCCTACTGAAGCATACCGAAGGGGATATCGCATAGAATCGCATCGTGTGTGGAGTGGTGGCATGTTGCAGGTAATAGGCAGTCATAATCATCATCATGGCTATTGTGGCTGCCACCAAGAAGTGTGCTGGCAAGTCTTGCCAATGCGTTGGCATTGTCTTGCCAACCTGCATGCCGATGCCGCATGGCTGAAATAGCAACGCATTAGATATGCTAGACGTGGCATGCCCATAACACTATGCAACATAATACAGGTACTTTCAAATTGTTGGCTACTACATACATACTTATTTGTGGCATTTAATGTGCTAAGTAAATGAAGAGAACTAAAAGTGTATATTCACTTACGTAACATAATCATTAATTTGGTTGCCTAGTGTAATGGGACGACTTCTTTTCTGTACTATGTCAAAATTTAATTGAATGAAAACTTTTTGTGTCAACTGTTAATTTGCTTTGAATGAAGTCGAACATGAGCGAGTTGCCCTCAAGCGGCATGCCACGCCTCCTTACTGTACACATACACACACGCACACATTTACATATACACATAGAGACATGCATAGTTTGAAGTTATAGCTATAGTTGGTTTCCCATTTGCGGGTGCAAATGTCAAGTTGCCTTTGCTGCTGACTCTGTTTGCCGCGCAGCTACGTGGCATAGGTATACATATATATGTTATATGTGTGTGGGAGTGTGTGTGCAACTAGCCTGCCTTGATTATAGTGTTAACCTCTCTGAACTTGCAGCAGTTACCTGCTGCCAATGTCAGCGCCAGTTTCAGCTCCAGCTTCACATTCAAATGTCGCCATTTCAATTGCCCCACTTTTTCTCTCCCCCTCTCTCTCTCTTTCTCCCTTTCTCTCTCTTTCTCCCTTTCTCTCTCTCTCTCTCTTTCTCTGTCTCTGTTCAACAGCATATGTGTGTTTGAATTGTTTGCTTAACTATTCCATAGTTGTTAGAATATTTGTATAATGCATGAAGTGGCGGCAACTTTGCGTATACGTAATATGGCACAGTCAACTGTAGACGCTGCTATTGCTGCTGATGAGCAATTAACAAACAATTGCAACGTTTTTAGTCAAAAATCAACAGTATGTGAGGGTGTATAAAGAAGAAAGAAAGAGAGCACAGACAATGACAAAAGAATGACACAAAGCAAGTGAAAGACAAAGTCAGTTAGCTAATTGAAACAACTAGATATAAAAGTTTATATTATAAGTCAATTTCCAAAAATTAGTATAGGAATTTTAGGAAATTTAAAATTGAATTTTCGTTAATTAATTTATATCACATTCTTGTGCATGACAATGAATATTTATGATAGATGGTTAAGAGTATTAAAAATATATAATTAAAATATAACAATGATATTTTTCTATTTCAAGTAGGGTCCTTTATATGTGACTTCTTCAAGATAGTTTATAAACAAATTTATAAACTAAATGATAAAGTCAAAGACTAACTTCAGGTTAAATATTTAATAAAATGTCTAATTATTTTATTCCCTCAAAGTTTATTTTAGTTTAACATCATAGCTAATATGCTTATTTAAAGTGTAGTCAAAATACTGCATACATTGCATTTCTTTTTAGCAGTAAAGCGCGCGAATTTTTGCTCATAATTAAAAGCTAACAAAAGGCAAAGTTGCCACGTCGCACAGAAAGAGAGTGTAAATTGTATAACTAGTGGCAAGGACAAGGACAATGGGGAAGGAAAAGGGGTGGTGGTGTACTTACCCGCTTTTAAAGCGTTGACAACATTTGCACTGACATGCGGTAATGTTGCTGCAGTTGCTGTAGCTGGTGTTGCTGTGGCTACTCCTCCGGCAACAACTGTTGCTGTTTCTGCTGTTGTTGTCGTTGACCCAGCATGGCTCATAGTCGACGGCGACAATAATAATTTGGAGCCAGCAGCCGTCGTTGAGTTTGGCAAAATTTCAGTAACTTGGCCAACAGCAGGCGAGTTGTTGCTGTTGCTGTTGCTGCTGCAACTATTGTCAAATATTTGATGCACAGGCGGCAGCACATCTTCGTAATGCAAACTATCTGGCGTAATATGCGTGGCCAGCGATGCTGCTGTTGTTGGCTCAGCGGAAGCTGTAAAGTTATGCTCATCATCAACGTCAGATCCAAACACTGACAATGTCGGTTGTTGCTGCTGCTGCTGCTTCTGTTGTTGTTGTGCTGTCTCCTGCTGTGCGGCTGCAGCATTGCGTTTGCGATTGTAGTACTCATAGTTTGCTGTGGTTGCTGTTGTTGTTGTTATTGTTGTTGCTGGCATCGTTGTCTCATCAGCAGCAACAACAATAGCCACGTTCATCTCGCTGTCATCAGTTGTCGCCGTGGATGCTGCATCCGTGGCCATGGCTATGATTTTATCCTCAACCATAAACTGCACTTTTTTACGCGCACTCGACGATGTTGCTGACGTTGAAGTTAACGTTGGCGTTGTTGGTGTCGGTATATAGAACTGTGACTTGCCCGAGGGCGTCAGCAGCGGCGCCGTTGCCGGCGTTGCTGGCGAACTGTCAGTCAACGGCAACAACAACGGTACGCCTGGCAGCTCCAGTGTAGAGGGACGCTTCAGTATAGACTTGATGCCGGGTGGTGTGGGCGTTACGGTGAGTACAGTGAAGCCATCAACTACAACAGAGTCGGATTCGGGTTCATCAACAGCAGCAGCAGCAGCAACCATTGTGGTTGCTGTTGCCACACCAACAGCATTGCTTGAGGCTGTCTGCGTTTCCAAGCTCAGCGTCTCATCCGGTTTCTTATTGCGTGGCGGACGCTTGGGATTGCTGATTGCAGCAGCAGCAACTGGAGATGTTGCTGCTAGTGCCGGCGACTGGGGAGGTGTTGTCTTCTCGCCAGCAATGAGAATGCGTTCATAGCTGTTGTCGCTGGAGTCAGCTCCATCATTTTGCTTATCTCCCAGGCTGATGCGTTGTCCTGCAATTGCAGTTACATTGTTGTTGTAGAACTTGCGCTGTTCCCTCTCCCTCTGTTGTTGTTGTTGCTGTTGCTGCTGCTGCTGTTCCTGTTCATCCTCATGCAATTGGGCGTCGGCCACATCGAAGTCATCGTGTGGCAAGGATTTAGGCTTAACTGTCGTCGTCTGCTTGCCGCTTTCGACTGAGATCAGATCGTATGGATTCACATTGCAGCGTAGTATGGAGCGACGTTGTGTTGCATGATTGTTGCTGTTGTTGCTTGTGTTTGTGGCAAGTCCGCTGCTCTGTAACAACGACTCGTTGTCCTCCATTAGCCAGCAGTCAGCGGGATCTGGTGGCGGCACTGGCGACGTTGGCGTCGACTTACTCAGTGGCAAAGCTCTGCCTGTTGGCACCGGTGCTCGTGTCCTTGTGCGTCCACGTTGCATGGCTGTAGCAGTGGCAGTGGCATTTGTGTCGCGACTACGTGACTTGCCATCCTTAGAACTGGCTGGCGGCAGTGGTGACTCTGCACTTGGTTCCGGCGATAGCAGACGCGTGCGTCGCATCAGGTCATAGGGATCCTTTTGTGGATCCAGAATCGAGGGACGTGACTTCTTGGATGTGCTCACCACACGCATTGTCGCTGCCATCGGTCGCCGAGCACTGGCAGCTGCTGCTGCTGCTGGTAGACGGACAGTGCCACCGCCACTGATTGTTGCTAGCGGGAGTCTCGAGCCCTTGCACTTCTTGCACACACTTGCCTTCTTCACATCACGTTTTGTCCCATTCAGATACTCTGCGCACGAACAGATCACAACTGCCAACGCGGTGGCAGTCGGTTCTCCTCCATCTGTGGCAAAGATTGCCGCCGCATGTGGATGGCCATAGCCGAACGAGGGACGGGCGGGAATGCCTCGCACTGTGCCATAAATCCAGGGCTCCGCATACTTCATGGAGCGCGACAATGCGCTCGGCAGGAACTCATATCCGGGAGGAGGAGCAGCCGGAGGAGGTGGCAATTGATATGCCAAATGTTGCAGATGATGAGCATGATGTTGCTGCTGTTGCTGCTGATGGTGATGCAGCTGATGCAGCTGTTGTTGCTGCTGCTGATGCTGCTGCTGCATGTGCAATGCCTGCTGCAGCTGTTGCATTTGCAAAGTCTGCATGCCGCCGGCTGTGGCTAAAGAAGCGTTCTTGTTGTTGTTGCTACTATCACTGCTAATTTTGAGCCGCTGACTCCAAGTCTTCTTTGATTTATCATACATTGGCCTGTGCTGCTGAAAAAAAAAAAGTTTAAATAGTTGTTCGCAACTTTAGGCAGAGTTCATGCCACTGGACTTTGTGGGCCTACCTTTCAGTAGTGGTTGCTGTTGCGCTCATAATCCCCAATTTTAATTAAAGGCTTTGATGTAGTTTCTCTCTGGTCTGATCCCTTGATGCTGTTGCTGTTGCTGTTGCTGTCTGCTCATCAACTGTTGCTGCTGTGCCTGCAAAAAAAGATGTGACAGAAAATTATTAAAGCGCAACGTCCAGCGGGAAATCCGTTTAGAAAAGTTTATTATTGAAAAAGTTTAAAATGCGATTATATGTGGAAAGTGTAGCATAGATACTGTGGAAATGCGAGAGGGGGAGTAAGGGGATGTTGGCTTGGGTCCGGTTTGGAAGCAGCTGCCGTTATATTCAGAGTGATTTAATGAGAGGACCCTTTGGCTGCTTAGTGCTGATGAATAGCTCAGATTAGCATGGCCAACACAATGGTTTCACTTATCATTTTTTAAGGGGTGTTTCTCAACTACGAATTCTGTGACAGTTCGCAAATATTTTCAAAAGGATTTACTAGAATATTATTTAAATAAATTAATTAACAATAAGTAAATTGTAAGAATTTCTTTAACTTAAAACTAATGAAAACAAAATACGTACACACATTGAATAAATTAAATAAACATTAAATAAATAAAATTTAATTCAAAATTTAAGATAAGAACTGGAAACATAAAAAGATTATAATATTTATATATCATATTCTTCCTCTGTATTGTTCAAGTATTTTTATATTTATATTTTGTATATTTTTATTTTATGCCTATTTCGCTTTTATTCAGGCTTATGTTTATTGGAACAGACGCCTTCAAATTAATTGCAGCCTTGTGCCTTGCTGCCTCGTGCCTCGTGCCTGGCTTGAATCCAATCAACGTTAAAACTCAATTTGGCGCCCTTAATAGACAAGAAGCGCCACAAAAATCCTAAGCAATTTTTTACAATTTTTCGTTATCCGGATAACCCCTCTCCATCCCTTATGTAGCCCCCTCGACCACCTCCCCAAACACCCAAAATCCGAAATCAAATAAACCAGTCAAAGAATATAAACCACACTCAACTGCCCCACTATAAAAGTTATTTTTGCGCTGCTGTGGCAACCATTGAGTGAGAGAGAGAAAGAGTGAGAGAGGGAGAGGTAGTGAGAGTTGGAGCGTGCTGATTGTTGCTGCTGTTGTTGTCCAGCTGGCGGTGGTGTGGCATCTACACGCGTATCTATTTTTGACCACCGCTCAGCTTTGTTTTCATTTTCGCGAGTGAATTTCTGTTGTCATCGTGACCACTTTTCACAATCAACTGACTCTCTCTGGTTACAACGAAATCTGCGCAACCGGCTTACAGTTGAGTTGTTGCATTACTGTTGCACCCACAACAACTAGTTGTTGTTGTTGTTGCTGTTCTAGTTGCTGTTGACGCTTGCGGATATTAATCAAAGTGCGCCTTCGACTTCCACTTGGACTTCGTCTTTGTCTCCGTCTCCGTCTCCGTCTTTGTCTCCGACTCCGTCTTCGTCTTCATCTTCGTCTTTCAACTCCATCTCCGGCAGTTGGTCCTGTCCAGGCGTTGGCATACTTTTGCTTAGTTATGGCTAACACCATTGTTGTTATTGCCATTGTTGTTACTGTGTGTTGTGTAGTTGTTGTTCTTTTTCTTGAGGTGCCTCCAATGCTGGGCAAACACGTCGCCGCGCGTTGAAAAATGTTGATAAATGTTGACAATTTTTCCGGCAACCACTCGTGATAAATCTAATTTTTCTCTTGCTCGCCTTTCATTGCGTTGTTGTTCTCGTTGTTGTTGTTGGCGTTGAAGTTGAAGTTGTTGCTGTTCTTATACTAGTTGGCACCCACGGCATTGTTGCCAGTTACCAGTTGCCAGTTGCTGTTGTTACTCTGTCTGTTGTGACTGTTGCTCTTGCAGTTTTGATTACATGGCTGCTGCTGCTGCTGCTCCTTGTTGTTGCCACAAGTTGTTGCCAGTTATTGTGATTGTTGTTGTTATTGTGTAGGTGTGAACTAAAATTAAAAACGTGTCATTTTTTGCTTTATCGCGTGGCGCCCCATTTGCGAAAAATGTTGCCATGACCCAAACTGAGCAACAACAACAACAGTCCAGATAGGAAATACACAAAATGTTTGAGTGAAATTTGAGGCACTTTGTCTGATGTTGTTGCCATGGCTGATATTGTGGTTGCATGCAGCTTTCTGGTCAGAGATTGTGGTTCCGTCTCCTAGGGGCACTGCTCTAAATTTAAGCCAAAACCAAACAGAATAAAAAGAAGGAGAATGGCAGTTAAGCTAACTGAATAATGCACAGGTAAGAATATGGCCAGAGTTGGCTCAGTGTCGTGCTTTCTTTTAACGTGACACGAGCTTAACCTGAGTTGTGTTTATTTATTAAATAAATTTCCTATTTTGGTTTCTTTATTACAAGTTTTACCGTTGCAATTGCCAATTAATTCATTTAAACTATAAATTAAAAAATTCAATAACAAACCTTTTTAAACGGAACTTTTTTTTGTCCTTTTCAAAACAAAATTAAATTGAAAAGAATATAATCAAATTGAAACAGTTTTCCTTACATATTTTTTGTCCTTATTTTTCAGACATTATTAGAATACATTTTTACAGCATTTCTGATCATTTTGGACTCCTTACCATAATTTTCTTGGCTTTAAAGAGTTTTAATTCATGTCACATCTCTAGCTCTGCTCTTAGCTTCTTTGTTATATGAGATGTAATTTTAATACTGATGTAGTGAGTGTAATTAGACTAATTGCAGTCAAGTATTCAGGTTTAGCTTTTGTTGCGCAGTAATTGTATTTAATCTTGTTAAATTGGATGCCTATAACTGTAATCGCTTGCAATGGCGAAACGTATTTGCATAACGTATAAATTTTCATTTAAGCGGATTTAACACACTTCTACCTGTCATCCTCCCCCTCCTCCCAATCCACATCCACATCTTCCTTCCTGAAACTTCTCACCCAAACGACACTCAGCCCATAATTAAGCGCTTTGATTGTCTTCTGGTCTAAGTTTAAGCCGTTTTTCTTTAGCTTTTAGTTCAGTGGACTATTCCGTAGTGGCGCATCATAATTTTTCACGCTCAATTGGCTTCAACTCCCCCTCTTTTAGCCATTTCCTTTTGGCCAGCAATTTTTTGTCGCTGCATTTGCGCCAAATGCAATTTGTCATTATAAATTTACGTCAGTTTAGGCAAAGGCGAAAGCAAAGCGACTTTAGTCGAGTCACAGCAAAAAAAAAAAGACGAAAATAGAAAAAACAGAACAGAAGTAAGTTTTCGCCAAGCTGGAAAAACTACTACATCGTACTGCATTTTTCAATATATTTTCCACGTGACTCTTTGAACAAAAGTTCCCTGAGTTGCGAAAAGTTTTTAGTAGTTGTTTCTGTTCTTGGCCGCAGATTGATGGTCATATAAAAAAGCAGTTAGCGTGGCTAAAAACAAACGTCAGATCAAAGCTGTCGCTGCAGAAGCTCAAGAGCAGCAGCTAATTAAGTGGACTACGGGTTAAAGTTTAATATAAATGCAACGTATCATTTGTCAATTAAAAGTCGCCCCCCCCCCCTCCACCCTTGCCAATGTCTCTCAAGTTGAAACATTTAAAATGCAATTAGAGTTGTGGCTCACACACACATATGCAGTTGGCAAGGCTAAGTGGATGCGGTTTCAGTTGCTGCCTCATGCCTCATACCTCATGCAATAAGCGGCTTAAAAACCAGCGGTAACCTAATGAGCTAACAGGCAAGAGACCACAACGTGGGGTAGAAGAGAGACAGGGAGAGAGAGAGAGGAACAGGAGGAGCCGTGGTGAGATCAAGGCTAAGCAATGGCTGTACCTGACACTTGGATAACTAAAGACACATCAAGTATACGCACCGTCGACACCAGCGTGTTGCAGCTCTGTAAATTAACAATTTCATTTAGCTGCTTGCGAGCATCTTAATTTATTCAACTGGCGCCAAGCAAGAAAAATTGTTCAACCAATGAAGAGACTGAGTGAGTGAGTCAGTGAGTGAGTGAGTGAATGAATGAAGCATCAGCATCAGCATCAGCGAGAAGACGACATAATCACCGCTTTGGAGCGCCCAATTCGCAAGCAGCTAAGCACGGCTCAGGCTAAGTAAGTAACTAAGTAGTTGGCAAGGAAAGAAGATGGTTGAAAAGACAGAGGAGGAGTGAGGCAGAGGCAGAGTAGAGCAAAGCGTCTATAATTCCATGTGTACACATTAAGTGAAATGTGCAGCAGCTGCTTAAAGTGCCGCAACTGACGTGTGCAACATTGAAGCTGTTGCTGCTTTTGATGCTGCTGTTGCCAAAGGACACAACGTGGCAGAAATAGCAGCAGCAGCAGCAGCAGCAGCTGAAGATGAAGATGAAGTGGCAAAAGGACTGACAGACGACTGGGTTAGAAGCAAGAAAAGCAAACTGGCAGCCAGCTTACAGTTTATATATTTATTCTAACGTACGTAAGTATATTGAAATTAATTTATTGAATTTTCTAATGAGTTTTTTGCCAGACTTTCAGCATGTTGCATGCTGCATCGTTAAACTGCCATCAATTTTGTAAGTCATGCCAAAACAATAACAACAAAACAACAACAACAACAACAAAACAACAGTCAACAGATTTATGTTTAGACATATTAATTTATGCGTTAAGCCTAAAATTGTTAAGTAAATTGCGAGCAGGCGACAAAGATTTATCACAGGAGGTTCAAACTGGAGCAACAACAGCAGCAACTTTAAGTAATTTACTAAAATGCACAGCCAGAGACACATCAAGAGCAAGAAAGAGGGAAGAGACTCTCCCTCCCTCTCTCTCTCTCTTTTAAGGAGAGGAAAAAGGAAGGGGAGTTTTGTATGCGAACTAATTGAATTTGCTGCTTTGTGAAATGTTAACAAGTTTTGCGGGTGCTGCTCGTAGGCATGCAAAACTTTGGCAGCAACACACATTAAAGTGCAGTGACAAATGCAACAGCAATAACAACAGCAACAACAAGTTACAACATCAGCCATTAAATTTGTGCAATTAACCAGAGTCAGAGACAGACTCCAAGCCCTGTATTAGGCCATGTCTGAGGTAAGGCAGCAACTTGCTCTAAACTAATTAAAATGCATATTCTGACTGCACATAAATGTGAAAACTTTCGCTTTACAGCAACAGTAACTAGAGGGAGAGTGGGAGAGAGAGAGAGAGAGAGAGTGGGAGATGTTGGTATCTAGTAGAATGCGAGATTACCTGGGAAATAAGGATGGTTAAACAAATAAATGACAGTCAGCCTCCACGTTGAGCCAGACAGCACAAGACAGTGACTCTAGACACGTTGATGACAGTTTTGCCCTGCCCAGAATTTTATCCTTATTGTCAGGCAGGGGGGATTTGGGGGATAGGGAACTGCAATTTGTATAACATGCTGGGCAGCAGCAGCAACCAGCAGTTGGCCAACAACTTGGACCCTACGTCCGCCCGTCGCATTTGTTAAAGCAAAACTTTTTGTAAACTCATTAGAGCAGTCGGCCAAGCAACCAACCAGGCAACCAACTAAGCAACTACGCTAACCAAACAAGCCAAAAAAGGGGAGAGTGGCAGCAGGAAGCGAGTGTGGGTCACAAGTTTTTTGAAAGAAAACAGTCAGGCAGGGATAGCGAACAGGCCAGGACAAAACAGGCAGGACAAACAAAAGGCAACAGCAACAGCAGCAACATCAGCAGCAGCAGGAACAGAAGCGGCTGTAGACCCAGCTAAGATAAACAGGCAACTTCTTATGCAGGCCAAGAGCGAGAGCGGCTTACTGTCGCTTTTCATGCGGCTAAACATGCCCGGTGGTGCAGTTGAAATTTTATTTATTGCATTAACTTGAAACCAAGTGGGTGGAGATGGAAGGCCACGAAGGCCAAGATGATAAGGGATGGAACTGAGAGAAGAGAAGCTGCTGCCTCATAATAAACATAATGAAAATGATGCTCATAATGAAGCGCACTAATCGACTCTTTAGTCAAGGCGCAGATGTCTCTTTAACTTGCAAATTGCAAATTATTTTCTAGTTTATTCTAGCAACCATATAACCAATAGCTCTCTCTCTCTCTTTCCATCTCTATCTATCTTCAACTTGCAAAAAAGGCAGAGCACTCTAGATGCTTCTTGCATCATCATAATGGACTTGCAGGAAGTTTGGACGATTAAGCCGATGGCAAAATGCAGCTGCATAAATAAATAAATTTACTTTTTCAAATTACCATATGAGTATGTACAATTTGTATATAGTTTTGTGACGGATGGACAGAGAAATGTGTGAATGAAGCAAGAAAATTGATTGTGTGGAAAATTGTATGTGTGCAACAATATTTTTCATAGCACACTTTTGAGTGCTTTGCAAATTGCCAACATATGTAACGACTGTAATTGTGTTCGTGTGTGCTTAAACAATTAATATGCGACTACACACACACACACACACACATAGGCACAACTCAGTGTTTGAACTTTGTGTCGTTGGCAATTTCAATAATAAAATTGACTTACTACCCCGCATTATGTGTGTATGATTGTGTGCAAGCCATTCATTTATTATGCTGCATTTATTTATAATTTTTATACCCTGTACCGATTTACAAATGCACAAAATAGGGTATCTTGGGAATCTATACATGCTAGTTGTGTGTCGTTAATGAAATGAAAACTTCCAAAAAACAGTTTTGACAGAGTAATGAGAATTTCAGGTTTCAAAATAATAGACCCCACTGTAGGGTATCTCTAAGTCATCAACCTTCTATGTATTAAAATGTCGACTGGGTCAGGTATTTATTAATATTGTTGGAGTGCAAATAATTATGTTGGTTGTTAAGTTAAGCGTAAAGCACTTTGTGAAAATGATGTGCAATTAAATGCGACAGCAAGCATATGCGACACGCCCACTATGCGGCTTGTGGCAAGCGATTTTTCATACTTTTAGTACACATTTTTACAATTACAATTTTTTTTTACACAACATGCGATTTTCTTTTGCAAAAGCCATCCAACAAATTGGCAGGCCAGAGCGCAGGTTTGCAATAAAAATGCACATGTAACCAATGCAACCGCCCTCACCCAAAGCCCATAAATTGAGCATAAATTAAGTGCAAATGAGAGAAAGAGAATGAGAAAGAAAAGGAGAGAGAGAGGGAGAGGGAGAGGGGTAGAGCAAAGTTCACTTGACATTTCTTGACAGTTTTGCGACTTTCATTTGACACATGTCAAAATGTTAGAGAACTCAATTAGTCGCCGCCACAAATGTTCTCAGTGGTTGAGGTTGAATAGTTTGAGGTTGCCATTTGCTGTGGTTTGAGCTCCACAAATAGCATAGCAGTCATGTAAGGTTTATTCAAGAACAACACGAGATGTTTCTAGTTACTTTAAAATATACATATATTTCTTTAATATTTCAAAATAGTTCATAGGTAAAAACTGTCAATCCTAGCTTTCAATTAGACAAAAAAAAAACATTTAACTAGAAAACATTTAACTTGAAATTATATTTTACTTTAAAAGATTATACAATTATGGACTGAAGTTAAAAACTGTTAAGCATATTTTTCAATTGGACTAGAAAAACATTAAACAGCATTAAATCTTATTAACTTAACTTATTAATGAATTATATGCATGACTTTTTATGCAGTTCCCGCCACTAAAAACTAAAGAAAAAATGCCCCAAACTGCCTTGGGCTATGCTCAGGTCATAGCCTTGACGGAGGGCCACGTGTTGCTGGTCCTAATGATTCAGTTTACAGTTCAGTGCTCTCCATGTTGGGATTTGGATTCCTAATGCCAAAAGATTGCAGTTTACGCAGACGATGGATCTGATGCCGAAGCTTATGTTTGAACACAATCTGATTGTTGACGGTCTTCAGCTCGTCGATGGTGCAACCTTTCAGATTACGCACCGTCTTGGCCAAAAGCGTTTCGGTAATGAAGTACTTGGCTTTGGACAGTCGTATATACTCTACATTGCGACGAGCGAGCTGTTCCCGATACAAGTAAAGATGATAGCCAACGTTGAGTGGTTGTTGCTCCTTCTGTTGCTGCTGGTTGTTGGTGCTGGACTCGTTAACAAGTTGCTCGTAGCGTGACATGTTGCAGTTGCAAGGTGATGATACAAGAACTTCACGTGATTGCTATCGATTTAGATGCAGTTTGTCGAGAGTTTTTCCAGAGTGTGGTTGCTCCTGTAGCTGTTGCCACTGCCGTGTTTGGTTTGTGTTTGATGCTGACAGTGGCACTTGCAATGCTTTTTAAACCCAACAGTGTCTCTGTCTCACACATTTTCTCTACCTACCTACCTGACCTGCTTTTTAGGCCTACCTAGTGTCCTACCTGTTCGTATAGAGTTTTGACTTGTGCTTGGCCGTAATAAAAAACAATTCATTCTTAATCTGGTTGTCGGCCATAAAGATTTCGTATTTTGCAAACATGTTCATTCTTAATCCGATCACTAATCCGTTCGGCCAGCTCTAGTTCGAGGCGCCTCATGGGCAATTTAAAAAATCACTTTGGCCTATAAAAAGATTAAATATCATCATGCAAGTAATTTCCCAAGCAGCTGTAACTACAACTGCAGCACACATTCTGACAAGCAACTGCATGTCCTGGCAGCCAAAGGGTAACAACAAGGCTAGGATTAACGAGCTCTCCGAGCAGCTGCACAATTTTCGCGAAATTTTCATTAATGATCTACGACGAGCTGGTTACGTAGAGTGCTGTGAGAATTTCGTATTATTTTCGGCCATGAAATTGACAGTAAATTTAATTCTAGAATATAATCAAAAAGAAAATATGACTTTTTTGTGCCGGCTTGGCAATCTTGGCTTATGTTAAGCTCTGTAATCCTTGAGAGATTTATGTGCTTTCCTCCTTTTTCTTGCGTGGGTTATGACACAGCTAGTTTTCAGTTTTAAATCACAAGATAAACTTTTTTAACTGTCCTGTCAGGGCACAAGAGATGAATGAAGAGTGTCGCGAATATTTCAAGCCAAGTTTTCCCCTTTCATGTTTGCTTTTCTCTTTTTCTTTTTTTTTCTTGCATAAACAATCATGTCAATTTCTTGATCAAATAAAACAAAGTTCAAGCTACTTTTTTCACACAAAATAAATACGAGCGAAAAATGGCAAAAAGTAAGCGTTAAAAGTATAAGAAGAAGACGAAGACGAAGAAGAAGAAGCAACATCAGAAGAAAGTGATAGACCTCTAGCAAAATTATGGCAAACTTTTGCTTTTTAAATCTAACGAAACGAAACGAAACGAGGCGAACTTTTCAAACTTCAATGTTGAAATAAGCTATTTTCGCGTTCAACTACACACACACACACACACACTCTCCAACACACAGAAAGTAAGTCTGCATGAAAAAAAAATTGAAAAGTAATTGCATTCAAGAGAACTTGTAGTTAAAAATTTATAGATGTAGAGCACAAGAATCTGGACAAACGGCGCGGGCAACAGTAAAAAATGATGATGTTATTGCTGCCAAGAAAGAGAGGAGCTGTAGATGGAGAAGGAAGACAGACAGAGAGAGAGAGAGAGAGAGAGAGAGAGAGAGAGAAAAGGTGTCTGAAATTATTGAAAATGCAATTCCTGTTCTGTGCTGTGTCTGACGCCAGCGTCGCGATGGTAATTGCAGAAATTTTAGCGCCATTGGGGAAAAAGGAAAAGCAAAGGCAAAAGCAAAAGCAATGCAAACGCAAACGCAGTCGGCATTCAAATAAAAGTAAGTTAAATTGAAAATGAAATGAAATCAGCTCTTTAGCCCATTGCTTCATTTGCCTGTCCATCTGTCCATCTGCTCATCTGCCCACATTTCCATTTCCATAACCATTTTAATATCTCTCTCACGCTCCCTGTGTGCTTTATCTTTATGCGCACTCACATTTCCATTGCAATTTCCCATTTGCATTATTAACAGCATGAGTGAAATTTAGCCATGTGAAGTAGCATTTAATTTTCTTTTCCTAGTTCCCCAATGCCAGTCAGCAAAGCTACAGTGAAACGCTGCTAAATTGACTCAAAAAGCATAGAAAACTTTTTGATAATGAAAACTTTACATATAATTAATACATTGTAAAATTGTATAAATATTTTAGACGTTTTATTAATTTATGATTTTATATTTTAAGTACTTTTATGATTTTTTTTAGCGGAGTTCGCCTGTAATTGACTTTGGAAGATACGCAACTCAATTGCTAATTTTTATTGTTGCAATTTGTGCAAATTTGCGCTGTTTGCTCATTTGGTCAACGTTGGATGCGTTGACGTCGACGTCGACGTCGACGTCGACAGCGGCAACAGCATGAGCATTTCCCAATAATTTTCACTTACAAAACTCATCGACAGCACAATAAAATTTTCATTAATTGCTTTCAACACACTCACACGCCATATGCAGTTTCTGAATGAGACTGAGAGAGAGAGAGAGAGAAAGGGAGAAAGAAGAATGAAGATGACAGGAAAATGTAGCTGTTAACTGCATAAAGCTGGATACATGCCACCCATGCCACGCCCATAGCCAGAGAGTTTTGGCAGCTTGGGCAATTGCAAAATATGAATGCAAACATTCAACATACTCGTACTCGTATTCGTATACTCATACTCATACTCATACTGATACTCATGCTCTAAGCTAGTCATCTTATATCCTTGCCTTAGCCTTTTGGCCTCATTTCATGGCTTAATTTCAAAGAAGAACGTTTTTGCCCAGTTTATCTATGCATGTGTGCTTTGAGGACTGACAGTTTGTTGAATCTTAAAGTGTCTATTTCACAAAAATAAACTAATAGTGTTATCTTGCAATTTATGGGCTTAGCTTTTTAAGACCTTTGCCATTTATATTTATTGTTGTACTTAAGTTCATTGATTTATTCGGATAATCTGTAGTTGTGTTTTGCAATATGATCTGATCATATTTCATAGTTGATACTCTTAACTCTTCTGACAAGTTGACCAACTCTTTACTTAGCTGTCAATTTCAATTAGCTTTCATGCCCATCGTACGGCAGCTCATCTGCTGACCACGACACGACACAACACAGCACAACAAAGTACACACACTTATCGCATAATCAAAATGCCGTAAATCATGATATTTGATATGCAGAGTTCGAGTCCGACAAGTTGATTTGACAGCTTCGCGTTGAGATTCTCGTTCATTGTTGCTGTTGTTGTTGTTGTTGTTGGCCCAAGAGCGATTTCCCAGGGCTTTCCCAGCAGAGCGTTAATTGCACAATACAAGCGCGTACCGATTGATGGGAATAGAGTACAGGGTACAAGGAGAACAGATCGACGTAAATCAAATCAAATGGCAATTAAAGTGCCATTCGATGCCGAAGCACTTTAAAATGCAAGCGGCATGCGAAAAATGCAGCTGCCAGGCGACAATTGTGTATTTGCAAAAAGGTTAAGGAGACTGAGAAACGTGTAATCGTAATGGGAATGGGGCAATGGGAATCGGAATGGGAATGGGAATCGTAATGGAAGTTGGCAAAGACGACAGAGGCTTTTGGGGTTAGGGTAAAAGGGGGAGGCAATTAATTAAGGCAAACCTCAGCGACGCTCGAAAGTATGCAACACACGAACCGCAAAGGCAATGAAATATTGCAATCAGCAAAAGAATGAAAAGCCACTAAATGCACAGAGAAGCCGACAAAATATCCCCCCTTTTCCCACCTTCTCATCTCTTGCTCTTTCCCATCCAGGAAATGCAAAAGGCAACAACAAATGTTGGCTCCTGGAGCTGTTAGCTGTTAGCTGCTGGCTGGCTGGCTGGTTGGCTGCTCGGTTGGTAGCACCCGCTTGCCAAAATTAGTTTCTGTGTCAAAAGTTTGAAATGAGCAAGCGCCTGGCTTGGCCCTGGGCTCCAAAGAGCTGGAGAGCTGCAAGCTGCAGAGAGCTCGAGAAAAACTGATGCAAGCGAAGCCAAAAAAGAAAAAAATAAAATAAAAGAAGATGGAGTTGGAGAAGAAGGAAAAACTCGTTGAGAACGAGACACAGAGCGACACAACGATGAGAACGAGAACGAGGACAAAGTTTGTCGCTGATGTAGTTAAGAATTGGCAGCAAATGCTGCTTAATTTCAAAAGAAACTTTACGTATTTGTCATGCGGCGCACATTCATTGCGGTGTTCATTTGAGCGCTCATTCAGGCAACCCACAAGTTGCAGCTGCAACACTAACAACAACAGCAGCAGCAGCAGCAGCAACAACAACAGATTGCCAACAACCATCTTGGCCGCTTCATCAAGCGACTTTTCTTCTTCCGTTTTTTTTTTATATCATCTTTTTTTTACCATTGCTCATATTAATAATTCATCAGAATTTCGGGGCACGCAACGAAATCTTTGAGTGAGGCGGCCTTTGACGTTAATTTGCGGTCGCTTGGCGGCCTCTTTGCCATCATTGGCATTGGCCACTTGTGCGCTTCATTTCCTGCGGCCGACTTCCATTTGACTTGCAGTTTCCGTTTCCGTTTCAATGACGCTTTGATTGGCCTTGCGGTCTTTGCTTGGCGTCCACCATCCACCATCCACCGCGCATCCCACACTCTACAACAAACTTTGTTTTAAGCGTTAATTATCATGTAGTACGCTTCCACATTGCAAACTTTGCTTCTGCTGCTTCTTCGACACTTGACATATTTCGAAGTTGACCCAAGTTAAAAACTGAAGTGCAAATGTTTTTCATCTGCTTGAAATCGTTAAAATAAATAATGAAAATTGCTCGACAAGCAATTAAAGTAGAAATGGTCGCTTGCCTAGACTAAACTTTATATTATTGATCAATTAAAATACAACTTTTAGAATGTGTTTATTTATATTTCAATAACAAGAAGACTCCATTAACAATCAGTGATTATAATCGATAGAAATTATTTTAGAACTTTCAGAATGTCTATATATTTTTTTTTTTTTAAAACAAGTCTTCAGTTCTAAGCTTAAGTAATGCCTAAATGACTCCAAATCGTGATAACTTGCATAACCAATAACATCATTAGACTCTGCCGACCTGTTAATGAAGTGTTAAACTAATGCTGATGGTCAGTGTGGTCAGTTGTTAGGAGTTGTTCCTACTATTATCATATCTATAATTAGATGTTAATGTGCTTAAATGCTGGACTTGGGAAACATTGGATTACGTGAGCTTTTGGTGATTTTTGCTTACCCCAAGATATTTTGCGGCTAGCTGAGCATTTAGTTAATGTTGTTGCTTTTGTTGTAAGTGTAGGTATGTATATGAAATTTGGCTGCACACGCAACCGATTATTTTATAATATAAATAACTATATACTAGTGTATATAAATCTTTTATTTTTTCGAACAGATAGATAAACAAACGCTGCTTGATTTCACGCCCATGGGTGGCTTCATTATCGCTTGGCTGGATACTGCGGGTGCGGGGTGGGGTTGGGGGGTTGGGGATAGCGGGGGCTGCAATTTCTTTTGGGCTAAAAACATTTCCGGGCCGGGCGGCAAAATGTTGAAATGCGAATTGCGAAATGCATTCGTGTGTGAAAATGATTTTAAAATTGGTGCTGAATTGTGCAAAGAGCGATGACGACAATCAAAAGGCATTTGATATATCAAATGATGGGGGAAACACAATGGGATGCTCTTTTTGTCTCTCCGTGTCTCACTTGGTAAAGTACAATTTTGACAGCTTTTAATTGTGCAGTGAGCTGTGCAAGACTTCGTTTATTTACTTGAACAACAACATGATTAAATCTACTATATGTATGCATTTACAAAACGCATCATGTCAGGGCCAGAGACTCAGAGACTCAAAGATTCAGATACAAATTGAGGTGGCAAAGTGGTCGCCAGTGTTTACGCCTCGGCTGGCAAAGGAATAGCGAGTTTTACCTTGAAACAGGGGTGCAATTAACGCGGCATAATTTCACTACAAAACACTTGAGGCTGACGTGTGAATTATCATTAATAGACCAAAGTGAGAGTTTTCTAGCCGCAACTTCCCTAATGGCCAAAATGCCGACTGCGTCAAGGCCTCTGCATGAGTTTTGCCAACAGCCTATATTTACGAGACTGAGCAGCAATTTCTCAGACCCTTCCCTCTTGTCAGCAGTTCATCAAGTTGCCACTTGCCACTTGCCAGTTGCCAGTTGCAACGTGCCACACAAGATTTGCAGCAAGTTTATGCAAAAACTTAATTAAAACAAAATTAAATTCAACTAAGCCGCATTATGCAAATGCTTAGCATTTCAACTGTGAGCAACTGTCAGCTGCCTGAGTATGTGTGTGTTTAAAGGTAAGTGAGTGTGTGTGTGTGTGTGTGTGTGTGTGTTTGTGCAATTGCACTAAAAAGTTAACGAAGCATAAATCGTTGTTATGTCTCGCTATCTGATAAGCCACAATCAAATGCAATCAAACTAAATTCAATTTTATGGCCGACAACTAAAGAGAAGCCGCCGCTTCGGTTGCTTAGAAGCTCAACTCAAGTGAAGTCAGCTGGAAAATAACACCAACAACAACAACAACAACGTTGACTAGAAGAAGCTTCAGCTGAGATTTTGCCTAGCAGCTGCGTCTAAATACAAATTAAAATCCCACTGCGCTTCAGACCGAGACCAAAAACCGAATCTAAAACTGAGGCTGCAACTAAAGCGACTGCTTTTGCCAAATAATTTGCAAAATTTGATTAGACATTACGGCAAAGTAAAGGAAAACAAAGCCAGAGGGATCGAGAGAGAGGGAAAAGTAAACGAAAGGCAACAAATCAGAAAGGAAAAAGTGAAAAATCTAAGAGTAAAATCTGTAAATCGCTAAGGAAAAATCTGAAGAAAAATCACGCAGCAAGCGATGCTGATTTAGCCTGTTTTAAGTTTTAAGTATGCAAACTTAACAGTCTATTGGCAATCTATACCTACATATACGTATACTATATAGGGTAGGATAACTGCCGCCACACGCTGACAACACTGACAGGCATCAAAAAAGCCGCAGAAGAAAACCGACAAGAAAAAAAAACGCGATTTTGGCCAGGCGAAAGATGCAGTGAAAAGCCAGCGAATTGTGACGCTGAGATTGCGGAAATGTGGATGACGACGACGACGACGATTGTTGCTGTCTGCCTGTGGATCTGCTCTATAGATATAGTATAGTAGTATGTGCCACTTACTGTGTTGCATGCCCCATGCACCCCCGCGGCAGTCTTCAATTCAAGCGTAACGAAAACGTTTTGCACTGCATTCGATTCTTGCAGTTTTTCGGGAATTGGAATCGAGGCATCCCCCCTTTGAACTCTCCACCTCCACCTCCCCAGATTGCAGTATCTTTCCCCTCGTTTTACCCTTCGATAGCTTCAACGCTTATTGGCATCATTGACTTCGACAACAGTCGGCAACACCGCAGAACTGAGCCGCCGCCAACCGCCAGACGCTTTTGTCTGACTCTCTGTCTGTCTGTCTGTCTGTCTGTCTGTTTGATCTGTCAGCTTGTGTTTTTTTTCCTGCGCCCTTCACCGGTTCTTCTTCTTCAGCACTTTTTTTTCTCCCTCCATTCCTTGCGCAAGCGGAAACACAACTTGCCAAAATTGTGTGTGTGTGTGTGTATGTGTGTGTGTGAGTGTGGATGTTTGCTTAACATTGTTCGATATTTGGTTCAGCATCCATCTCCGCCTGGCGGCTTCTGTTCATTTCTTGACTTCGATGTTTATCTTCAATGATTTGCGATTTTCCGGCAATTTACGCAAAAATATGTGACGAAATTTCTCAGTATCTTTTTGTGTCTGTGTGTGTGTGTGTGCTCAACTGCAACAATTTGGTTTTTTATTTTGAAATGTCTATTCAACCCCTCTATGTCTCTCCCCCCTCTGTGTCTCTCTTTATGCGTTGCGCGCGTGATGTCAGCCCGAAATTTACCAAGGAAATTAGCGTACAAAAATGTTGATGGCAAATATTTGCGTAGCAGCAACAGCAACAGCAGCAACAGCAACAGCAGCAACAGCAACAACAACAGCACTGACAACAACAACAACAACAATCTCAGCATCCCACGCTTTTCAATTCGTTTTACGAATTTGGGTGATTGGCTTTGCCATTTGCTTTGCAGTTAATTGAATTTGAAAGGTGAAAGGCTCCGCGTCTCAGACTAAAAACTGATTTTCGTTTTAGCGATAACAATGAAGCATTTGCTTGTCTGATTTATAGAGCTGTAGTCTCCGACTCCGAACTCCGGACTCTGAACCCATCGATAGTCTGAGTAAAGGGATGCAATTTGATTAGCGCATAGCACCGCGTAATTGTATCCAATGTCTAAAGGCAGAGATTGTGTCTATGGGTATTAACCTCATCTCAAAAAGATTGTTTGTTATTCAAACTGTGGCAAATTGCATGGAAAAGTCATCAATAGTCTTCAATAGGAAATGAAGGAAATTCAAAGTGATAGTTGACGTAAATGAAAGTCACTCAAACAATTACAGATCATTACAATAGAGAAGAGAGCAAAACCCACATGTATTAAATGCGATTTAATATTATAAAATAAATAATTTCGACAAGTTTACAGCTTTTAAATTTATGCCCAACATATCTTTCAACTTAATTGCAATCGCATTTGACATTAAATTTACCCAATCTGACTTTGCATATACAACAGGTGAGAGAGCTTCGACTAGACTAGAAGATACCCTCGTTGTTATCAAAAGCAAATATTTATTTCCAAAAATTTAACTTACAGATATATTTGAAGTCTAGATACTTTATTTTGTACTTCTACAATTTGAATATACCCATTTTACACCAACATGAGTTACAGAGTATAGAAAGATTCTGTGTAAATACATTTATGGGGATATGAAAAAAAATATTAATTGTAAAATTAATTACTTTCAACAACAAATGGCCAAAAGGGAAATGCTAGCAGCTTTGCAGCTATCTCGTCAGCAGCAAACTTCATTATAATCATTCTTAACCTCATCATCACTTTCAACATTATCACTTTTGTCAGTTTGGTAATGATCATGTGATGATTTGATAATTAAAAGCAAACATCAGGCGAAAGAGAAAACAAGATGAAACGTTCAAAGTAATGAGTGCTATAAAAATACACACACACATACACACACACACGCACGCAGCTACAGCACATTTTATACCTTTACTTATACACACATATATAAAAATGTCGCAATTTTTTAATGCCCCAAGCCAGACAGAGGAAGAGTGAAGGGAAGAGAGAGGAGAGGGGGGAACACAGGATGCATGCTACTGACCGATAGAGGGAGCAGCTTCTGTGCTTCTGTCCTAGTCCACAGCCCAGACATACTTAGCTAGTTAGTCGGTGTGACTAACAGTAGCCAAGGTCCAATGGACAGCCTGTCGAAATGTGACAGCGATAACAACTTTCATGTGATTGCCAATGAAGTTTGTCGACTCCGACCAGGAGATCGGGAGTTGGCGAGTTGGCGAGTTGGGGAGTGTTTGTTGGGAACACGTTTGGTCAGGCGACAAGGTTGACTTTTGCAGTTGATGAACTCGGCTGATGCTGCCGGCCAACGCATTTTTCATTAAAGCGACTGATCCGCTTTGCGTTTTGCCCGTTACAAGCACATAACTTTTATACGTACGAGAGTATTCGACTATACATCTTGTTGTATCTGTATCTGTCAGATACATACGGGCATGCACGCAACGGGGACGGCAACGGCAACGGCAACAGAAACCAGACCTTGTGCCAGTTTACGATTGTGTGAAAGAATATAAAACAACAGCAACATCTATAGCAACATCTGCAGCAACAACAACAACAACCGCTGGCAAATTGATTAAACGCTAATCGCCGCCATTTTGTGCAATTATATGTGTGAGCAGGAGGAATTGGTAATGAAAGGGACGGGGTGAAGAGGCGTAAAGCGGTCAGTTGACTTTGGTTTTGGGCAAGTTTTCGGCGTTGTTTTTGTCGTCGTCGTCGTCGCCATGGCAATTACGTTGGCGTCGTTCATTGCCTCGTGCCACCATCGCCTCCGCTTTCGTTTGCAACTGTTAATTGAGTGATGGCCAAGACTGCAGCCACAGCAAAAGCAACAGCAATAGCAACAGCTTATGGCAGCTGACTGACCAACAGCAGCAGCAGCAACTACAACAGTAACAACAAGTTAACGAAAAAATCTCGTTTGCCTAATAGCCGAGTTCAAGTTGAATGGCTCAATTTCTCAATCAGGCAATTGACGTGTTTGCGCTTGCGTCGACGTTGTTAATTAACAAAACTGCCAAATAAATTAATCACACAAAATTATCAAAAATACTTTCATATACAATGTGTGCATAAAAAATTATACAAAAATAAAGATGGACACAAAAACAATGTCATTAAAATGGAAATAGAAATGTATTAAGTCACAGCGGGAGAAGTTTTTAATATAAAAGGAAAAGAGAAAAATCAAAAAGGCAAGCACAGTAAAACAACAGTATGACTATTGAAAATATGAAGATATAATATGTTAACTAAAATTTTTCTAAATATGAAAATATGTTTGTTAAAGTCCTTTGAAAACTCTCATTTAAATTATAAGCTACTTATATATTTTAAGATATATTGTTATGACATTTTATGAAATATATCAAATGACATTTACTGCAGTTAATACCGCTTTAACGAAGCTTTACTGTGCCATCGTCAAGCACATCCGTTCATTTATCTACACATAAATTTATCGTATTTACAAAACAAGAAAATAATACAAAAAACTCGACACAATAGAAAAAGCGAATCACTTGAATTATTTTTAATTGTCAGTGTTGCTCTGAGATGTGGCACATAAACCCACCATGAACATGGGATACGGATACAAAATGTTTATGGCCACTTAAGTTAACATAAATGTTTTTTAGCTACCGATTTTCAGTGGCTGCCACTTAAAATCACTCTCAAAGACGCGCATCCTAAAAACTTTAACGAGCTGCGGGCCACATTTAAGTTAAGAGAGTGTGGCCCAGAGAGTTGGCCAAGTCAAGGTTCATGAACCCCAAGCGTATATTGAAAAGGGGGAAAGAGAATTCTCACAGAGAACGCGACGGCGTCAATTACATGCGAGGCGTTAGGCGATGGTCATGCTGATGGTGTTGCTAATGGAGTGGCAGAAGTGGTGTGGCAAGGTAGTACGATGTGGGATGGATAGTGGGAGGAGGTGGCAGATTTAGAAATGGCCTGTGCCTTGCCATGGATACTTACAGCTGGCCGACAACCCGACAGGCTTAACTTTTAGCCGCACAGCAAGACTTCGACCGACAACCGACAACCGACAACCGACGACCGACGACCGTCCACCGATGTCGACATCGACATGGACGTCAGGGTTTTGGGCCACTTGACTTGACTTTGGTCGAGGCAGCTAGGCAACCAGGCAGCCAGTCAGTTGGACTGGCCAAGTAATTAAAAAGCCAAAGCAAGAAGAACAGGCAGCGCTTCAAGAAAATGGAAAATTACTCGTATATATATGTATATATATAGATATTAGCCATGGCGTTGAATTTTTCACCACTGAGAGGTACTCAGCCTAAAGATACCTCTACCTCTTTCTCTACCTCTCTATCTCTCTCTGCATTACTGCAAAGGCTGATTGTATAGAACTCTGAGAACTGCCTTCACACAAACATTGCTCATTTCGTCGTTTCGTAATTAATTAGTCTTAAAAGTTAAATAGCCCAAATGATTTCGGACAAGTTACAAAAGGCCGACAGCTAATAGAAGAGGCCTGCTGAAGAGTCTAGAGTCAAGACTCTAGATACAGATACAGCTAACAGAGATACAGAGATACTTTTGGTATGTCCCGGTTCTACCATAGTTACGAGTAGGTTTGAGTTCAATGCGACTGGTCGTCGTTCAGTCCGTCGGTCCGTCCGTCCGTCTGTCTGTCTGTCTTTCTGCTGTTGGCCTGTTGGCAAATGAAGATAAGATACGCGTTTGACAGGCCCGACATAGCCATGGCTAAGAGTATTCGTAGAGACTAAAAGTGTGGAGGAGATGGAGAACTCTTGGAATTGGCTAGTTGAAGACGACGCAGTGCATATTTGTGTAAATTTCGTATTTTTATACCAATTGAGTTGGCTGTCAGTTTGGCACGCATTGCCCGTGTCCCCATCCCCATCCCCCTCTCTCCCTCTCTCTCCCCCTCTTTCCATAGCTGTCTACCTCTCTATATGTGCAGCAAAGAATTTATCTAATGCCAGAGTCAGAGTCAGGATCAGACTGTGTGTGCATCTGTATCTGTATCTGTAGCTGGTGTGGATACGTGCTGTGCGAATGCTTTTCCCGCTTTTCTGTTGCCTCTGTTGCCTTATTGATTGAGACAGAATTTATTGGCAGTGCTTAACGTTTTAAGCAAACATCGTTGTGACTTTTTGACATTTGCCAGCCACTAAAAATGGCTCTTGATTCTGAATATGAAATGTGCTCCGGCGCTTTAAGCTCTATTTATACACATGTACAAGTATACATGTACATGTATATATATGTATATATCTCGTTAGCTGTGCGCACTCTTGGCATATTTAAATATTATGTTGCAACATGCTCAGCTGGCGCAAATTGGCAAAAATCAACTCAAAAATTGCACTCTCACACACAAAAGGCAACGCCCTCGAAGCAACCACTCAAAACACCACCACCCCCACCCCTGCGAAAAAAAACCCACCCCACTTTATGGCAATAGCTGAATATCAATTTCATTTTACTTTTCATATTCGCATATATTTGCCAATTTATTTTACACTTTTGCTGAAATTGCCATGCGCTTTAAGTGCGGCATCCACAAAATGCACCTGCCGCAAACATTTAAATAAAACAAGAAAGTTCAGCTTAGCCAGTGAGAAAGCATAGCAACGAATCATAGATACACTTACTTAAATTGCGTACAAAAATATGTACTTAAATTGCTGAATAAAACTAGAGCGAAATATCTGAATGAAATTCTCAAAATTCTAAAGATGTCATAAATGTCTCAGTTCAACTGTCCCCAGGCTCTGCATATTCATTGCATTGAATTTATATCCTTTTTGTATTTATCCCATTTTTGCCATATCCTTGTGATATGGCCAATAAATGCATTGGCAAAACGCACGCTTAAAGCATTTGCATTCGAATCCGAATCGTTCTATCGTTCTTTTCGTCCAACTGGGCCAAGTGCAGTATGGAGTGTGCTTCACAGATTTTCTCCAATGGCTTTTGGGATGTGGATGTGGCAGATGAAGAAGAAGAAGAGAAGAGAACTCTTTTCAGGCCATGCGCTTGACCGACGCATTGCAATTTGCAACTGATTCAACATTCAAGTGGTCCGAGTGCATTGAAAATAGCTGCAAAAATTGTTGCCTAACAGCAGGCGCCATAGAGTCCTGTTACCGAGTCCTGCAGCCCCCGTTCACAACACCGACACCGCACAGTGGGACTATTGGTTGTTGGTTGGTAGTCAAGCGGCAAGCTGTTGCTGGACTTGCATTATTTATGATCAAGTCTAGACCAAACTGACATATATGATAGCTACGCCTATGTCTTAATTGCACAAAGACAGAGACGGAAACCGAAACAGAAACAATAATAGAGAAAAGAAGAGAGAGACAAAACAATTTGCTGTTGATTTTGCGATGGAAATTCTATTTTTTTTTTGTTATACATAAATTTACCAGCAATAATATTGTTTGTGTGTGTGCGCCATTTTACGTAAATATTTGGCCAAGATAAATTGCTGTAAACAATTTGCAACAATATTGTGCGGTTGTAAGCAGGACACAGAGAACAGGACAAAGGAGGAAGGGAAGTGACGCCCCAGGCACACAGAACAGCAATTATAGCTCATAAGTTGAAAATTTTTAAGTCTAAGCTAAATCTTGGCTTTCTCCATCTCTCTCTTTTTCTAACTCTCTGTTGCTTTCTCTGTCTTTCTGTGTGTGTGTGTGTGTTTGTGTGTGGCTGCCTGCACTTGACCAAAAGCAAAGCGATGCAAAGTTCATGATAAAATTACCAACTTAATTGCCAAGGCGGGGCCATAAGTCAAAGCCAAAGTGAGCCGAACCAAACCGAGCCTAGCCTAAGTTGGTCTACAATATTCAGCTAATTGGTGCAATATGAACGTCATTAGACAGCAGCAACAACACTGCACTTCAAAGACACTACATTCAACCACAACAGCAACAACAACAGCAACAACAGCAACAACAACCACAACAACAACCTGCTGTTGAGCCAGCGTCTCTTGTTTTTAATTTTTATTTTCTTGGTTTTTGCTATGTTGCAATCGAATCAAAAAAATGGATGAAACAACAACTGCTGTTAACTGTTTGGCTGTTAACAAACTTTTTTTTTGCAAACTGAACTGGTTTTGTTTCGTTGTTTGGCTTTAGCCAGCGAAAGCAAAAGTTGCAACCTGTCTCCGTGCCACAATGCCAAAAAAAACCAACACTGAGAAACACAGGCAAAGTTGCATTTGCATGGCGCTTGCCCAAATGCTTTCAAATTGGGTTAACGACACTTCAACTTGGCTCAAAAGAAAAAAAAATGTTAAAGAAAGAAATGAAATGCACTTTCATAGCAAGTGTCGCCATGGCAACTTGCAGCATAGAAAGTGAAAACTGCATCAAAGTTGTTACAGATACAGTTACAGATGCAGTTACAGATACTTGCAACAACACACAAATTACATGAGCTCTCAGATTTGGTTTAGTTTTTGGTCAAAGAAAGTGAAGTCAACGCATGTTACAGTCTCTCACAAGTGTTGTCAATTAGCTGGTTATATGGAGTGAGAGGAGATGGAGACTTGCAACCTGTCAGTGCAACATCGAAATGATGTCAAATAAAATTATGTTGCTTGGATAAACATGAATAGTACTTCCCAACTCTTTGACTAAGCAAATTCATTAGCTACACACTCACACACACACACACACACACGCACACACATTACAAGCTCATTAGATGGACAAAAAAGTCGCAAAAAAATATAGAAAATATGGTTTAGTTCAACAGAAAGTGAGGCAAGAGGATGCTGTATGTTGATTGCATAATATGTGAAAGAGATGCAGCTCAAATTGAGATGCGAGTTGGAAATGGAAATGAAGATTCACCTGGCTGCAAAATGAAATTAAATGAACTCTCAGGCAACTCGCTCTGAAGTCAAGTCGCGTCGAGTCGAGTCGAGTCAAGGAACCCATAAGCCTAAGCATTGACATTATGTTAAGACTTGGAGAAACACAAAGAGAAAGACGGAGAGACAGAGAGTGAGGGAGTGGAGAGAGGCAGCGACATGCTAATTATGCTATATTTATGTACATGCCGGAACTGTGGAAGTGCATTGAAGTGCATGATGCTGCTGATGTTGCTGCTGCTGCTGCCGCTGCAGTAGACGAGGCATAAACCTATGCCTGCAACAACTTGCTTAACTCTCCCCCCGTTGATGTGCTGCCATTTTGCGTTGACTTTGACAAGAACGCGACCATCATGGGCCATTATCGTGCGCCTCATCAGCAACCTCAACAACAGCAACAACAGCAACAACAGCAGCAACAGCAACAGCAACATCTAACGCCAAAGTCATTAAACTCTCGCGCAACATCGTGAGTTCCAAACGTCGACTAACGACTAATTTGCGCATATGACAGAGCGGCATGCCAGTCGTCGTTCTGGGATATGGCATATGGCATATGGCATATGGCAGTTGGGTGATGGGTTTGTTTGGGCCAGCTCTGAAGTTGAACTGGGATTGAGGTTACACTGAAATCAAATTTAATGTCTCTTGTGTGTAGCTAGAACCAGTTTAAGAGTTGTGGGGAACAAAACTGATAAGATATTTAAGAAAACAAGTCTTCAAATAAGTTTAAAATTCTCAAAGTCTTAACAAGAATCCTTACGATTTGTAAAAGAAATAGATAAGGTTTGGATTAAATTTAAAGCTTTAGTAATTCGGTCATAGAAGATGATCTTTTTTTAACAGTGTAAGACTAAAGCTGAAGCTGTGGGGACTGTGATGTCGACAATGTCGCTGTGCATTGCGTTTGCCTATTGGCAACTCTCTTGACTTGCCTGGGATTGCGTTATGCGTCTGCTTCCCATTGAATCTCTTCATTCTCCCCTTTCTCCCTACCACCCTCTTGTCATTGCTTGATTTGTTTGGCCCGCCTGTTTGGCGCTTTGCCCTCTTGACTGTAGGCTTTAAGCGGCCATAAATGCCAGCTAGACCTTTCAGCCACTTATGCGTTTTAAATGATAAGAAATGTACCAGCACAACTTGCCCATTTGGCCACAAAAAAACAAAAAAAAAAGCAGAGTAAACGCACACGCACTCACACATTGATACCAGTGGCTGTCACACGCGACGTATGCGCAATGCCTCGAGGCGTTGGCCCAAACAAATCACGCCACTTAACGAGCAATTTATTAATAAATACTTATATATGCATATGCACGCCCATTTGTGGTTTCACATTTTGTTAGTTTTGTTTAGTTTAATTATAGTGCACGCAACAGTAAATCAACACCAACACCAACACCAGCAACAACAAAAATTGAGTTGCAGTAACTGCACCCGTGGCAAGTACAAACAGCACTTAATTGCTGAAAAATCACGTGTCAGCCCACATAAATATATATAACACGTGTACATCTGCATATATATTGCATAGGAGCACCAGTGCTTGCCACATGCCACCAAACAAATAAGGTTGCCACAAAAATGCCCTTCGCGAAAATGAAATAGTGCAGAGACCTTGCAGTGATTATATGCTTTCACTCTGCAAATACATATCAAAAGAAAAAACAAACTACAAAGAGAAGGGCTCAACTGGTAGATACTCTGTATCTGCCTTGATAGATAGTGGCCTAAACGATGGCTTGTTAAAAGAAAGAGAGGCAGATAGAGAGAGATAATCACTATCGCGGACCATCTACAGTGTTTTATATTGAATATTCTTATTAAGACATTTATATTTTATTCAAATAAACTAAAAGTTACTAAGATATGCTTTTAATATGTAAAAAAATGTTTACCAAGTTTTATAATTTAACTTGATTTATATTTAAGTTATACCAATTACAAAAGATACATTAGATTTGTGTTAGATATCTGCTGATTCTCACTGTCTCTACAGGGTATACAAGTGTAAGTAAACTGTTGTTTATCGCCAGTGTCTGAGTGCCATGAATAACGGAGCTCTGTTGGATCTCTGGAGCTTGTGCGCAGGCTATGCACCTTTGGGCCAGTCTAATTAAACACGACACTGAAAATGTGTCCTCTGCTGTCATTGACACGTGTGCACAGCAGCATCCGCAACAACAACTACAATAATAACGCCAACATCAACAACAATAAGAAAAACAGCCACAGCAACTGGGACAACAACAAGAACAACAACAATAATAATAATAAAAGCGATGCCAATGTCCAGCCGGATATGCAGCAGCCGATAGGCCGTTAATACACAGGACACACACATAGCACCCACACACTCACACACACTCACACACAGCAGATGCCAGAAACTGCGCCTGCTGATTTTCCGTTTACCAACAGTTGCCGATACACACGAACATACATACTTATATACATACACACACACACACACACACATGCAGGCAGCTGCAGAGATTCACGCACGTGATTTATGTGCGTGGGCGCGCATTTTAACGCGGCAACGACACAACAGCAACAGCAAAAACAACAAAAGCAACAGAGGTGCAGGAGTCGCCACAGTGCTCGCTGCCAAAGCTGCCTTTTCACAAAAACAACAACTCGAACGCCAACGCCAACGCGTTGGCAACTTTATTGGTATTCGCATATTTTACGTGCACTGTCGCTGGCAATGGCAATGTCGACTCGATACTGGTCAATTCAATCAGGATATAATTTTATGCGTTACTTAAACACGCAGGATATGTTAATATTGCGGCTCAAGCCCAGCGGCCGCACCAGCAACAACAACAACAACTACAACAACATCAACAAAAAAAGAAGGAATTTCTGAAATAACAGCATAGTTGCTATCGATAAATAACTGTGTGCATGCAGCTGTATAAGTGTATGTGTGTGTGTGTGTTTCCATGATTAATTAATTGTATTTAAAGCATAATTGCCTCTAGCTTTCATTTGATTAAATTTTTGAGCAATGTGTGTTTGTGTGTGTTTGTGTGTGTGTGACATAATCATCAGGTCAATTGGCTTTTTGCCTTTTTAATGCAGTTGCAATACGTTCAAGCACATTTAAATTTAATACGACCCGTTGACCACTCTGGGTGCGCTCAAAAGTATGCAATGGAAAATGCGCAACTCGATGATATACGCTCTTTAATATTTAAAAGTTTAATTGAGAGTTTAATTGCTAATTATTACACAACATAATGCAGCGATCGATTTGAAAAACCAAACAAGTCTAAACATGGTATTATTGTTAATTATTTGACACGATAATGGCGTGTGACTACTAGTGTATTATTATTGTTACAACTTGGCGATAAGCTTCTTAGGGCTTTTTGGCTATATAAACTGAGCTGCTTTCTCTGACTTGTCAGTTCAATTTTAAAATGAGTTTCTATTCTTTATTGACGTTCACACTATTAGGGACACTGCTAATATTCCCTCCGAGCTGTGAAAGTAAGAGGGTGAGTTTAAAGTTATCCTCTCTAAAGGTCCATAATCCAAATGCTCCATTACAGCGGTGGGACTATGAACCACTATATATCAGCACTTATAGCACGGATGAGAGCAAATTGGCTATCCAGTCGAAACTTGAGCGATTAGAGTACAATGATTTAAGCTGGACAATTATAATTGACTGGAAGTACGACGTAAAAGACACGGATATGGTAATTAGTACTCAATTAAAGATTTTTTCTCAAATCTCTGACCGACCGAACTTTTATCCCTGTTGACAGACCGAGATGATTGTCTATCGCAGCCAAAGTGGAATGGAGAATGATTTTACGCAACTCCCATATGCGATCCCCAAAAATACTATAAAGGAGGTAATACACAAATATTATCAAGATTGCATATATGAGAATGTGAAGCATTGCTCCAATTTTCCGCTACGTGAGGAAATCGAGAACCAACCAATTCCCCAAAAACAATATCGTCTCGAACGTTGTGTCTTTCCCGGTAAAGGTTTACCAGAAATCCTGCCAGAAGGTATATATAAAACAGTTCTGAACGTAACTGGCGATTTCAATTGGGGAGTCATTTTCGTTGCAAAAGTGACATCTAAGATAATTCCTTGAAAATGTAATATAATAAATGAAGATTTATAACGTAAAATATAATATAGCTACTTGAAAATGTAATATCATAAATGAAGATTTGTAACAGCAAATAAAGGAAAGCAAAATTAAATCATCCAAGGAAAAAGAAAAAGAATGAAAAAATTGTAGAAATATTGATAATTACATAAGTTTACAATTTTGTTTTAACGAATCAAACTATTAACTCTTTGTATTATCATAACTGAGTATCTATTATTATGTCTACTTCAACTCTTAACAGCACTGTCTTTGACAATTAACTGTTTTTTGTGTGCGGCTGCAATTGTTTCATAACTGATTTGTGCGTTATACAAAAATATGTTTTATTAATTTTTGCAGCTAATTTGCTTAATTAAATTTGTTATTTGTGTTACGTGCTTTGACTTGCATGACGTTTTAATTATTAATATTTATACATCTTCTTGTTGTTTTTGTTTTATTTTGCTGCTGTTGCTGTTGCTTTCACGCCCAGAAGTTGACGTGCCAACTGTCACTGTCCATCTTTCTGCTCACATTCTGTGCATAATATAATCGATGTCAGACAACAACTTTTTGGCCAAGACTCTTTCACACGCACATGGCAAAAGACAGACAGACAGGGTCTGGGTATTGGTATTGGTATTGGGGACTGGCTCAGGTTCCGGGCCAAAGTTATGAAACAAAATACGTAAATCTCTTTAGTTGGCTCATAATTATGACATTAAGCGACGATGCGACTTGAATTTTAATTGGCATGCCGTCAGTTAGTCAGCGGGACAATAAAGGTGGAGCAAAAGGAATAGAAGAGGGAGGTAGAGAAATGTACAGTATTTATTATAGTAGGAGCATGAACATTGCTGTTGCTTTATGTTTATTAATAAATAATTCCTGTGCTTGGCTTGCTAGCCGGGCAATTTGCGGCCATTCATTGAGACTTTTATGGCCAGATACATATGTTTTGTTCCAGCCAAAAATGGTAGAGCCGTTAACATTGATGGCTTGTTGATTGCCTGACAACACGAGCAGAAGAATTTAATTAAAACGACTGAAGAACTTTGATTTCTTTTGGGCATGAAAGACGCCTGGCGAGATGAGAACTAACTTTGTTTAACAATAACAATAACTTTGATTTGATCCAAGATTGTGTATTCCATTTCCTTATAACTTTAAAAGTTTCCAACTCATGTTCATCTCATAAAACTTCTGGATTTTCCCATGTTGACCCAAATTGTGGGATCAATGGATCATGCTATTAGTTAAAACAATGCTGTTTATGGCAAGTAAACAATAAAGTTTATTTATTTAATATTTCTGACCAACTTCATGCCTAATATAAGTCCCCCTTTTTTCCATTTCCACATCTCTTTATTATTATTATTATTACTATTTGTTGTTGCTTACAATTCAAAATTAAATTAAATCGCCATGAAAATGCGGTAATTTTGTCTCTTTTGTCGGACATCGTTGTTTGTTATTGTTATTACAGTTGTTGTTGTCGTCACATGCTGTAAAATTCACACCAAGTGGAAATACGGCGTAGCTAACATTACGGCATTAGATAAGACCGTTGTTTGCCCTTCACACGCATGAACTCCGTGTGGCAAGTGACGTAGTAGAAACTTATTAAGTTGCCATATAAAAAGTCAGTTGTTCAGTTGTTTAGTTGTTCAGATGCTCAGTTGTTGTTGCCTTGGCAATAAAAGTAATGTTTGATAATAAGCGACAACAACAACATCAACAACAGCAAGAGCAACAGTAACAGCAACACCAACATGAAACAACAACTTCATTTGCAATTTCCGCGCGATTGTCTCAAGTTGGTTGCTGCTGCCACTTCTGCTGTCTGTTGCTGATAGAAATCTGAGGCAAAATGTTGCAATGCCAGCAGCAACAACAGCCAACTGAATAAAGTTATTAGCGCATTTAACTGAGCCAACGGCTGTGAACTGCCAGCATCCTCAGCATTCGGTATGGGAATACACAACACCAACAGCAACAGCAGCAACAACGATAACAGCAGCAGCAGCAACAACATTGAATACACTCGTCGTTCATCGCATTGTTTCGTCTGGCCAACTGCGAATGCAATTTCCATTTTAATTACTTCCAAATGACAACAAAAACAACAAGAAGAATAACACGGCACAGGCCGTGCACTAGCCAGACATTCGGCAGACAAGCAACACCAACACCAACACCAACAACAGCAACAGCAACAGCAACAAAGTAATTGCTGGCGCTGGCGCATGCGCCAACAGCAACAACAACGGCTAAATAAAGTCGAAAATTAGACTCACAATTCAGGCAGTGTTTAAAATACAAATGCACATATACAAATACTGCTATATACATACTCTATGAAAATTATAATCACTCTAAAGTGGATTAATTGTCTATAAGTAAGCACAAAATGTTTTCTAAGAAAGTGCTGCGGGCAAATGTTTAAACATTTTAAGTGTACTTGAAATAGTTTCTTGTATTTTATTATTAAACTATATAACTTGAACTTGTTTCAAAATTAATACCAAGCATTTAAAGCAATTCTCTTGCACTGCCTGTAGGTAGATACAAAATGTTTTTGATAAATGTTTACCATTAAAACATTTTAAGTGCTGTTAAAATAGTTTTTGAGTAATATTATTAAGTCATAAAACTTGGACTTATTTAAAAATGAATACTAAACATTTCAAGCAACCCTCTCGCATACAAAACATAACACTCTGCGGGTTGATTGCTATGAAAAATGCGAATTAAAATTCGACTTGTTGTTGCTGCGGCAATTGGATATCGTTGTTGTCGTTGTCGTTGTTGTTGCCGCAGTCGTTGTTGTGCCTTTTGTAGTTGCTGTGTTTTTTTCTGTTGTTGCTGCTTTGCTGGTGACACTTGCCGTTTGCTACCTTGATGTTTGTTGTTGTTGCTGTTGTTGTTGTTGTCGTGGTTGCTCGCTTTTTTTGTGCATTTTCTGCATAAATATTTCAACACTTTCGCTTTTGTTTTGTGTCACACAAAAAATGGTTTTAATTATTCCCAACGTGAGTGTTGCCCCTCTACCTCTCCCTCTCCGTCTTCCTCTTCTTACCATACACTATGCTGCACAGGTTGCTGTGCATTTTAATTGCATTTTTATTTAATTTCTGTATGTGCTGCATCTAATTTGTCGTCATCGTTGTTATTGTAAATTTTGCAATATTTGTTATTGTACTATTTGTTGGCTTCTCTTTTTAGTCATGTTAAATTTTTTGCTTCTGTTTTTAGCTTTTGTTTTAAACATTGTTCAACTTTTTTTTCTGTTTTATTTCTTCCCACGCACTTTGCGTATTCCGTCTGCAAAATCATTGTCGTTGTTATTGTTGCTGTCATCGTGTATTTGCTTGCATAATTGTAAAGCAAAATCAAAGTAAATAAAATAAAATAAAAGCAATAATAATTTCGTCATATTATTCGTTGTGGCCTGGTCACCGATTGATTAGCACTTGTGTTATTCGGATTTATTTGTAATTTAAGATTTGCATTTATGATTTTTGAAAAAGGTATCTTCATATACCTTAAGGTCTTTCCAGACAGGTATAACACACAAACTGTTGTATTATAAATAAGATAAGTAATTAATAATAAACCAATAAAAAAGTTCCGATACTTCTGTGTTTCTTAAAGTATAGTATTTAAGATTAAAGACAAATATTTCTATCATCTTATTGTTCATGTAGCTGCTTTTCTTATATATCAAAGAAAGAAGAACTCTTTTTTAAATGACAATAAACCAATTAAAGAACTCCAATATTAACAGTTCTTAAGTAAGCGTATTCAAAATTCAATAAAAATAGCTTTTATCTATATTTATTCATTTTGTTCACACTTTATTTCCGTTGGCGTTGCGTCTGCGCAATTCTTTTGACCTAATTTCAAATTGATTTCAAAATAAGATTTCTTATTTGACTTTTACGACTCGGGGTCGTGTCTAATTTATGGCCAACTCTGTTTGCTATGTGGGTGTTTTGATGTTAACGTATTTGTTGCTATTGCATATTTATATCAAAATGGTTCAATAGACTCATTCATTTAACTTTATTTGTTTGCTTAGCTTCTTGTCTGCGCTTTTTGCTGTCTCGGTCTAAGCGGCTTATGAAATTTACATATGGCCATATGGCCATATGGCAATTTGGCAATAAGGCAATTATAACGGCATTTAACATGTTTTGGCTATTCAAAACACATTGCCAGTTGACCCGGCAAAAGATCAATCAATACACACAATCAACTCTATACAATATATATAGTCGAACAATCTGTGACTTGAGCACACAGTTTGCTCTGCTCATTTCTCGTTTTCTGATGTTTGCTGATTGCATAAGCCCAAAAATTAATATGCAAAATGTACACAGAATGTGCTATTAGTGAGACATCAAAAGCTGACATTGATATGACTATAATAAATTAATTAAAATCATATCAAAGGCGAAAGTCGCCAATGCCATCGACATCGTCTCGCAACAGAATTAAGTGTATCTTCAAATTGGCCGCGAGGCGTTTTGGCCTCGCCAACAGTAACAGTAACAAATAATTAGCTTGTAAACTAAAAGTCATCATTAATAATGATTACCGTTGGATTCTCGGTCTACGCTGTTGGACTCTATTTGAGTGTGTTTGTGTGTGTGTGTTTGTGTGTGGGTGTCAGCTCTAGCTCGGGGTCGCCTTTTGCCATAAACGTCAACATAATTAAGTGAGCGACTTCTTCTTCATTTTCTGCTCCTCTTTTTCTTTACTTTTTTCATTTTCTTCTTCTTCTTTTGCTACTTTCCAGAGTTTTTGCCGAGGTTTTTCTTCAGCTGATTTGGTTGCTGCTGCGATTTATTTCGCATTAACGCTCAATATTGCTTGCTAATTAACCACAGCCAACTTGCCGAAAAACTGCCCTATACAAAGAAAAGACGAGAAGGTAGAGGGGAAGCAGCCAACGACTCGCTATAATAACAACCGATAAAGTATACATATATATCCATTTATATACATATATAGTAGTTGTAGGGAATGATGAGCATGATGCGTCGCATTTTTGTGGCTGCTAATTAGCAACGGGCAAGAAACTTCTTTAGTCGATCCGCTTAGCGTTTACAGTTACTGACAAAAGTCTGCTCCAGATGCCTAACTACAATTTGGCGTGTTAAAATCCGTTACACACACTACACCATAACTACGAAATGTGTGTAGTTTGTGTGTTGACCCATGAAATGTTTGGGATTATATTTCCCAAAATATTTTAGTACCTTATAACTGTACTAACATTTTATAGCATAGAAAATCTATTTAAAATTGTATTTTAATATAAACATGTTAGAGAATAATTGACATTAATAATAATAATTGATAGACTTTAAAGTGGAAAATTCCCTTCAACCTTAAAAATTGTTTCTTAAATTAGGCTGTCTCGTAATAAACTGATTGTGAGTATTTCATTAACAAAATAAATATTTGCTTTAATTAAATTGTACACATTTCTTAGAGGCAAAATAATTTATTATTTACCTAGCTTTAGGTTTATCAACTTGTTACTTGAAAAGAATTAAATATTCGCTTTGAAGATGAAAATCAAATAGAAAACTTTAAATAAGTCAAACTACTAGACAATTAATTCATAAGCCCTCCTACAGGACATCTTAAATTGGGATCAATACAGCATCAAAAATTGGATTGACTCTCGTATTGTGGAGAGCGGAAACAAAAGTGAAAAGGCGACAACTGTTAGCTGTTGGCTTACAACTCATTACATACTCGATCTGGACGATTACGTCGTGTCTCGTCGTCTTTTATAAAACATTTTAATGATCCGACGACTATTTTTCACTTAACGTCGTCCTGCGGCGTAATTTGCATGTGCATAAAGCAGATATTTATATATACGGTCATATTGCCGTCGTCGACGTCGCGACGGGGACTTACAAACAAACGGGAGGCATAAATAATCGTACAAAGTATGGCAAGCCATAAATATTTAAGCCCGGTTGCTGCCCCTGATGTTGCTCCTGATGCTGCCAGCCTTTTGCCTTATAAGGTGTCCAAGTTGTGAGTGTGAGTGTGTGTGTGCGCGTGTGTGTGTGTGTGTGTGAAGCATACGGCGCTCTTTATGCAATGGAGACGCTTGCTGAGTTTGCACAAATTTCATGCAGCCCCAACAGCAGAAACAACAACAATAAAACGCTATATAATATAGGCAAGAGAAGCAATGTAGCATCAACAACAACAGCAACAGTAACTCCAACTGCAACAATAAACAACGCGCGCAATTTCACTGACTACTGAGAACTTTACGTACTGTGACGAGACAAACACAGAGAGAGAGAGAGAGAGAGAGAGAGGGAGAGTGCGGATTGAGGATGGTACAACAGAAGCTCAGCTCTGGGCAAACTTTAACTGTAACTGCACTGCACGAAAATGCAATCAGAACTTAAATTTGAATTGCGTGCGCTAATGGAGCGCATGTGGCGTATACTTAATTTGCAGAATTTGCTTACGAACAAGGCTTACCGTGTCACTTATGGAATTAGGAATTGAGAAGTTCAACTTTTGCTTACCTGTAAAGATAGAAAATGAGTATATTAATTAGAACAAAGTTTTTTTGAGTTGTCAACTTGCTTAATTGTTAAATGGTATTTATAATATTTGTAAGTACATAATAATTGATATCATTATGACAATTGTTAGCATAGTGTTGACGTCTGTCATTTCATGGTCATCATTATTTAATGACCCTATTTAACCGCTTTTAGCTTTTTGCACAGTGTGTGTGTTGCCCTTGCCCTCATTGTTGTTGTTGCTCTTGTTGTTGTTGCTCCTTTTGCTGCTGTTGCTTTCATTTACAGTATTACCCATGGCCTCTTGTCTTGTCTGTCCGCGTCAGGCGCCGCTTCCGACTGGGCACCCAACTTCTACTCGTGATCCTCTCCTTGCCTTTTCCCTTTCACCGTCATTTGGCTGAGTTCCGTTTTCATTCATGCGCCTCACGCTGTGCACTCATTTACCCTTTAACCAAACGTTCAGCTGCCACCTTGACTCCTTCTTTTTCCATTGCTCCTTTGCTCCCATTCCCTCTCTTTCTTTTGCATATCATTTGCGCGCATCTTGCCAAGCTACTGCCCCTGTTCCTCTTGCCAACTTAAGTGCATTACAATGAACTACGTAGGAGCCATCCGGCCACCCCGCCGTGACTCGTAAATAAGTTTTATTGTGTTTTGTGCCACACGCCCACACCCTCTTTTTATACCACGAAGGAACAACAACAGCAGCATCAATGTTGCCACTCTTTGTAGCACCGCCGTCGTCCTTCTCATCCTCGTCCTGTTGCAAGTTATCGCTTCCTTTGTTTTGGTAATTTAGCAAGCGCGCCAACGACGTCGTCTAAATTGCTGGCATACATTTGCTCTGTGCTGCCCACTGTGCCACATGTTGTTGTTGCCGCTGTTGCTGCTGCTGTTGCTATTGCAGTTGCTGACATAGCTGTTGCTGTTGCTGGTCCCAGGCAAATGACTACAAAGTGGGCTTAGCGAAGTCTCGACAACTCGACTCGACTCGACTCGCCTCGACTTGGAGCGCTTTTCGGCTGCCGTCGTCTGAATTATGGCGATCCTAATGTGGAGGATTGCCTCTGTTGTTGCTCCTCCTCCCGCTGCTGCTGTCGCTGTTGCTGTTGCTGCTCCCATTGCTGCTGTTGCATATTTAAACGCGAATGGGCGCAATTGTTGCGCGCTTTATTGTTTTGGGAATAAGTGCGGATTTATAGAAATTTTTAGCTGTACTCTGTACTGCACTGCGCTTTGTTGAGCTTTTCTCTAGAGACAAGGAGGAGGGGAGTGCAATAAAAATAGAACAGCAATATATTAAGTGCTCAGCTCTGCATTATTTTGAATGCATGTTTATACAGTTAGAGGCCATCGGCAGTCGTAATCTTTTGCTCTGATAATGAAGCCGAGATTCAGGCAGAAAGACAGGCAAAATGCACATGACATGAAACTGAATTAACTCCCCTCTCGTAGTCAGTGGGCGTGTAACCATATGAGGGTAGGGCAAACACATTAGGCCGAGTCAGCGTCGGAGTGAGAGAAAGATAGAGATACTTTGCTAAGAGTCCACAAATTAGAGACGCGTCCGCCGATTGCCGAGGGCCGCGTTGCATGTAAATTTGCAGTTAGCTCTGGGTTTGGCCAGCATCAAAATTAATATGCATACAACTGAAAACTGAGGACTGAGGACTGCGGACTGAGTACTGAGTACGGAGTGTTGAGTTCTGAATACGGAGAAGTAGGAAGAGGAAATACCAGCAAAGATAGCAAAGGGAACAGCCATGAAAGCGGCGCAATAATAACAATGAAAATGCACAGAATGCGCCTTATAACGACAACAAATTGCCCATTTGGCATAGAAGATGATGAGACAGTAAGGGCCAGGCCAGAACGTTGCTACTAGCTAACAGGAGAAGGAGGAGGAGGAGGAGAAGGAGTGGCAGCAGTAAGAGAAGGAGGTGCAGGAGTTGTAGTCATGCCGCAGGATGGGTCTCTGACATGGTGCGACATTAATTGGCTGCCATGTCATTTTGTTTATGCAACGTACTTTGGCGCAGCCTGTCAACGCCAGACAATTGGGTTGCGAAATTAGAAATAGAACCCAACTGGCAATGTCATCGTTAGCGCTCCTCTTTCCCCCGCTTCTCCTCCGCACAAGCAATAAAATGTTTAAAAAAAATACGTAAATGAAATGGGAGAGCCATTATGAAGCACAGTATATGAATATAAACTGTCGTGGGGTTCATTATAAAATTGAACTCTTGACTGCATAAATGACAAGAAAATAAGAAGACATGGAAAATAATAAGAGAAATGAGACATACTCTTTAAAAAATATTATTAACCAAAATTAAACAGCGTTGTCATCAGTCGTAAGTTGATCTACAGTCAAAATAAATCATGCGAAAAATAACAAGAAACTATGTCAAAATTGAATCAATTTTGTTATAGATTTATCTGTAAATTACAGTTATTTTGGTTTTGAAATATTTTAATAGTTTATTTATCTTTAAGAATAATTCAATATGAAGATTATCCTATATTTAATCTAAATATAAATATATAAAAAATTAAGAATAATTCAATATGAAGATTATCCTTTATTTAATTTAATTATGCCTTTTGAACAATTTAAACAGAATATTGAAGTTAAAGTGATGCTAACTACATTTTAATCGACTCTTACAAACGTAAAAAGTTATAATCTGAAATGCAGCTGGCGGCCATGAAGTTGAAGCGTTGCAAGCAAAGTGCTTGTTGTTACTGTTGCACGCATAAAACTTTTGGCATGCTGCACACAATACGAGTATAGTTCACGCATTACGCATACGCCACATAAGCCGCATATGGAAGTTAGAAGTCAAGCACATTTGCGTATGTCAGTCTAGGTAGCTGCCTCACTGGCTAGACAGGCGTATCATTAACGCAGCAGCAACAGTTGCAGTTGCCGTGGGGCTGTTGCTGTTGCAGTTGCTGCTGTTGTTGTTGTTGCTGTTGCCGTTGTCGGCATTTGCAATTTTATGGCGCGCATGTGCCACTTATTTTGCAAGAACTTCGGTTGGCGGCTGGCTTGCAGCAAACTAAGCTGCTATCATGTTCAAGTGCTTGGCCCCAAAAGAACAGCACACGAAACCAATGGCATTTGGTGTGTAGGGCTTCTGCAGCAGCAACTAGCAACTAGCAACTGGTAACTGGCAACTACCAACTGGTAACTTGCAACTTGCAACTGGCAACTGCTTCACCATTTCCACTTGAGCTAACCGGGGGTGTCACATTCGTCGTCACCGTCACTCACAGTCAACAGTCAACAGTCAGCGTCAGCAGCCAGCAGTCAACTCCATTCCGCTGAGCTGCTGTTGGTGTTGCTGTTGCTGTTGCTGTTGCAATTCTTGTGGTATTTGTGGCATTAAATTTGCAAATAAAACGAAATGAGCTGCACGACGACGCTGCATGCCACCACTTTGCCACCACATCAAACTCATTCCTCTATTCTTATTCTCATTTTGGACGCTACGAATTCGTATTCGTATTGAATTCTATGCATTATGCACAGCAGCCACCTTGAGGTGTTCATTTTCATGCCAAAAGAAAATGCGCGTAATTATGCGCTGCGTTGCAAGCAGTCAACGTTGCCACCACCGTTACCACCACTCCATTACCACCAACCACTGGTGATGTAAATGTCGTTTTTCATTTGGTGGTTCTATTTCTTATATGTTTCTTTTTTTCTATTTTTTGGAGGCCATTTGTAAGATGTCTTCAGTTGCGCTCTGTGTGCAACTGGAGCGTGAGGCGAGGCCGTCGTTTGCAAATGTCTCAAATGTTGCCTTTATTGTTGCATTAATAACAAAGCGAAGCTGCAAGGTTTATGCAACCCAAAACCCAACCAACAGTGAGAGTTATTTCCACAACAAAACAAAACAAAGCAAAACGAGACAAAAAGAAAAATAAACAGCAACAAAACAACACAAGTAAAATTATTGCTGCTGCTGCTGCTGCCATTCGTAGAAATATGAATGAATACTTTATTGAATATTGTGCAACGTATGCAAACTGATGGCCAACGATGGGCCACTGTGCCACTCTGCAACTGCAACTGGAACAGCAACTGCCACTAGCTGCTGAGGCTGAGGCTGAGGCTGTTGTGGGTAGACCAAAGAGACCACAACTGACAGGAAACCATTTAAACTGACCTCAAATGACAGCGGCAGGGCAGCTACAGGATCCAGTAACAAAAATGAAAAGCAAAGTTACAAAATATATGTATACTATATGCATTCATGTTATATGTAGTTACCCTAGATGGACAATAAAAACAATAACAAAAAGAGACCACAAACAAATTGGCAGCAATTGGAGGCAGAAAAAGTAAAGGCGACAAAAGCCCGCGACCAGTCCAAAGTAAAAACCAGCTGCAACGGATTGAATATAATTGTATTCATATGTAGGAGCAACCCATGACTCATGCCACATGCCACATGAATCGGTGGCAACACTGGAAATGGTATGCATATAAAATTAACAGAAGACAACTGAATGCTCTTGTTGCAACTTAAAACCTCTTTCTCTCACTCTCTCTCTCTCTGTCTCTCTCTTGTGTTTACTTTTAATATTCAATAAGAGCTTAATAAATAATTGTTTACAATTGTTGTCCAATCATTTGGTTTATCAATTATTTGTTGAACTCGTTTGGCCAGAAATTGAGGCAGCTCCCACAGTAGCGCTTAGTTGGAGGGGGCTTTTTTGTGGCAAAGTTTTCGATCCGATTCGCTTCGCGTTGCAACTACAAATTGCATGCCTTAGTTATAATGCCAACTGAGGCAAGGGCAGGTAACCCAACACGCAGCAAACACAACACACTCAGGCTGCATACAACCAGCCGAGGCATGCCTGGGACTGCAACAGGGACTGCGACTGGAATTGGGACTAAAACTCGGACTCCGTCTCGTACTCGGATTCGGATTGAGCTGAAGCTGGAGCCTTTAAGAGACGCAACTGCAAGCGCTCCCCAGTCGCAGTCACAAAATGCAATTTTAGCTTTCAATTGGCCATGGAAGCGCATTGGACTTGGCAACGGCAACGGCAACGACAACAGCAGCGGCAACCAAGCAACCAACTAACTAACCAAGTTGACCAGCTCTGTTAAGCAGCAATAGCAGCACTTTTTATACCCTAAAGACACAGCTAATAAAACAACTTTAATTTGAAAGAAAACAACATATTAAACAGCTGATTAAAAGTAAAATAGAATCAAGTCTTTCACTTCTTTGGAAGTCCGCTTACAGGGTAGCTGCTAGTCTAACACTTTTAAGTTTGCTTTGTCTTGTTTCTGTTGTTGTTTGGGTCAATTTCGTTGTTGCACTGCATTCGTTTGCCGCACAATGGCTACGATAACTTCGCATTACATTAGTATATTTGTTGCTGTTCGAGTGTGTGTGTGTGTTTGTGTGTGTGGGAAAGACACAGTTCTGCAGACAATGCAACAAACTGGTTTTTGGGGTACACTCGCTTGCTCCTTTTAGCCTGGCCAACAATTGCGACTACAATTGCAAACAGTTGCCGCTGCCGCTCAACGTTTTGGCTTTATTTATTTATTATTTGACCAAAAGACAAAATCGATACATTTATTTTTATGCATGCTGCTTTTCGCTCAGTGTAGTGGTTATGGTCGCATATGCGATTGGACAAAACTTTACATTTAGCTGTCAGCAGAAAAAAGGCCAAGAAAACTGCTGTATAGTAAATGCAATTCAATGCAAATCAATGCAAACTTTGAATTGCTTGAAATAAAGGGAGGAATAAAGGGGAAAACCTTTTCCCAAGTTGCAGCTATTTGTGGCAGCAACAATTGAGGGGCGAGACAGAAGCAGCTGCTGCTGCTGCTGCCGCTGGTTTATTATCAAATTGTCATGAGTTGGCCATTTGTTCCAATTTGGGTCATCTGGATACGTTCCACGTGCGAGATTCACCAGTAAATAAATCACTTTCGCCACAAGTATCAATCTCTGACTTGAGACACAAACGCACACACACACAGCACTCCTCTCGTTCTTTGACTTGGCCAAAAGGAAAGCGGCGTCGTATGACACTCAAATGCGGATACAATAAAAGTTTATATATATTTATTTATTTTCTGCTTTGTTTTTCATTTTTTGTGTCTGTCCTCGTCGCGCACTCCCAAAGTGCCCATGGAGCAATCACTCGATGCCAGTCTTAACAGCAACAACAGCAACGACAACGACAACAAGGAGGAGCAATGGCTAAAAGAGCAGGAACCCATCAACAATATTGAAGGAAACGGGCGAGGTAGAAACTGAGGCAAGTTGAGGACAGACTTGGCATTAATGGCAGCTGCTGTTGCTCAGGATTCGTCTTCTTTGTACTTGTTGTCGTTGTCGTCGTCGTCCCAACAACATACACCCACACACCCACACACCCACGCACACACACACATGCATCTATAAAAGTTTATTAAATTTACAAGGAACTTTTATGCAGTTACTTTTTGACATGGTCGCCTTCTTTCATTCATTCATTTGTTCATTCTTTTGCCTCGGCTGAGCCATAAAATTGACAACGACTATGTAAATATGCCACACCAAAAAAAAACGAAAATAAGGAAAGTCCTTTCTTTCGGCTTGTGTCCTGTGCGCTGTATCCTGTATTCTGTGTATGTGCAGGATTTCAATTTAAATGAACTTGCCGACGAGCGTTTTATTTTCTTACGCATTCAATAATTTTTGGCGAGCTTCTGTCTGTCTGCCTGTCAGTCTGTGTGTGTGTGTGTGTGTTTTTAGCAGCTCATATGGAAAATTACGGTTACAAGCCAAAAACAACAACAACAACAAGGTATGTAAATAAAAGGTTGAAACACGCACAACAACAATATGACATTGAAATACAACGCACCACTTGTCACTTGTCACATTTTGTGGCTGATTTTATTTTGAGAATTTCTCGCAAAACGAAAACGAAAACGAGCAAAAAAATATACAGCTCAACCGGGCAACTGACTGTGAGATGAGGAATGAGACAAGGCATAAAAGGAAGGAGGAGAATTTCAACTGAGACTGAGACTGAGATACAGATGGAGACTGGGCCGTTATCACGCCGATACCGACACCGACACCGACGCCAACACGTCGCCAGTGAAAGGAAGTTGACCTCTAAAGTTTAATGCATTTAAATAAATCTCATACTTGCTGGCAACAAAAATACATTAACAGAGCGCCGAAACTGAAAGCGAAAACAACACACACACAGACATATACAGATATTCAGAGACTAAGAGACTCTAAAACTCAGATACTCACGCACAACACGACACGACGAGCGAATTTTGTACGAAATATACATTTACATTTTTTGCAATTTTTTAGTCAAAGGCAATTAAATTGGCAACGCGTGCAGCCTAGTCATAAAAATAACTCAAAAACCGGACAAATCTCTCGACTCTGACTCAGAGATAGTTATATAAAATACATGCATACAAATATAAGCCGTAACTCAACCGGTATTGAGAGGCTTAAAAACTTAAGAACTTTCCAAGAATTTATTGAGTTCGTTGAACAATTGTCAAATTTCAGACTTCCTGTTACATGTCAAATGTGAAGAGTGAAACTTTTGCATATCATTTGGCCACAATTTCCATTGTCCGGTGACCTTGTCAGCTACTTTTGCTGAATACAGTTACCATAAATATATGCATACTCGTACGTGTGTGAATATGAGTGTGAATACTCGTATTTGTACTCGTATATCATCCACTTATCGAGTGGGAGCATCAAAAGCTTTTGTGGCCATAAAAAAAAGGTAGCACTTCCGTTGCTTTATTTTTGCTGTGTGTATCTTTAGCTAAAGGTATTTCTGAGTGGCAAAGTTCAAGCTATCCAAGACCTCTCGACTTGCAAAATGTGAATGTATGCAGAGCTGACAGTAAACAAAGCTATCAAATGACACCCAACACACACACACACACCACCTGACAAGGCAGCTCCCATTACAGTTTCGATATCATATTTCATAATGGTGTTGTATGTATCTTTATCTGTCGCCTGGCTATATTTGTATCTATAGCTCGTAAATGATTTGCTTTGCAAACAGTTTACAAATTTTGCGCGTAATTAAGCTCAATTTTGAATAGCAAACCACAATGTGAATATTCGTTGAGCTGTCAAAATGAATATCAGATTTTGCTCTTTTTGCACTAATTGTCGTTAATGATCAAATTATTGGACACAACACCACACCACACTACACTCACACACACACACACACGTACAAATGGCAAACAAATTTGTTTAATAGAGCAAAAAAGAACCCAAAAGAGCAAGCAAAACCACTCGACATGTCAATCAAAATTTGATCAATGAGCTGAGTTGGGTTGAGTTGAGTTGAGCTCGTTTTCGTTTTCGTTTTCGATTTGAATTTGATTTTTGCATTTGTCTAACCACTGTCTATGCTAGATTTACAAGTATCTCTCTGTGTGTGTCCGTGTATTTGTGTGTGTGTTGGTGTGGGGCAAGGCTATTAGGCACCTTTAATTGAGTGATGTAATTCAAATTACTTTCAATTTTATTTCAGATACCGAATATGGATAACAATGTAAATAGCCAAACATTTACCAAATTTAAATGAAATTTAATTTTAATAAATATTTATTAGTAATAAATGAACTTTTTGCATATGAAATATGTATTAAAGGGAAAATCTTTAATCGGAGCCAAACTTGTTCTTTAATGTAGTCTGAGGTCTTGAGTATTTTCTTACTTCATTTACTTTACAGAAATTGGTAAGGAACGACGCTTTAAATTTTTGATATTGAAGTGTTTTTTTTCCATATGTTGAATCATGACATGAATCATATTTTTAATATATAAAAAAACTTTTTATATAAATTTGAATTTTACTTCTTTTAGCTATAAAAAAATCTACATTTACTAGTAAAACTCAAGTACAAATTCATTTAACTGACCTTTTAATAAAAAATTATAAATTTTATCATCATAATAGTTTTTTCTGAAGCCCACATGTCGTATGCTAAATGTAAACCTTGTGTAAAATGCAGTATTTTTTTTTAATTTAATATAAAAGGCGATTCAATTTTTTAATTGTCATAATTGCCATTAATTTTACATTCGCTTTACAACATTTAACCAACAAACTTTGCCCTCATTTGGTTTAATGACCTCACACAAATCAGCGACCCTAAGCAACATTTTGTATTGTTAATTTTTTTTCGCAAGATTTGTAGGCCTTTTGTTAAGGGATTTGTTTATTTTAAACGCAGTGCACTTTGTCATTAGTTTAAGCAAATACGCGTGTCCATAAAAAGCGACTGGCTAATTTTTATTTACATAAATTAAAATGTAATTATAAAATTGCGTTAAAGTGCAGCAGCAGCAGCAGCAACAGCAGCAGCAACAACAAAACGGAAATGATTTATGCATGAAATAAGCTCAAAGATACGACAACAATAAACAAAATGTCGCACTCTATCTATATATATTTAAATGTATATGTAAATAAAATGGTATGTATGTACAAATGTGAATATTCGTATAATAAAATATATTTTGTTTGCATTAATAATTGCTGCAAATAAATTAACGAGTTATTATAAAAAAGTGGGCAGTAAAAAAACCATTTTCCTACTACGAAAAAATATGACAATGCACAAGTTATACATGCTAAATTGTAGGATATCTCTTAATCGGATATAAAGTTTTTATATTGCAATAGATTGTTAGTGCCAATTATCAATCAGCTTTAGTAATTACTCAGATCAAGTTTGCATATATTCCAGTTATGTTTCCGTTCTTAACCACTACATACCCTCTTATACGCTTTGACTAATTGTTATAGGGTATTTAAAGTTTAACAGTCGCATTTTAATTTTCAATGTTTAACTTTTAATTGTTGGCAATCAATTTTGAGTGTACGCTGCATTGTCCATAGTGTAAAATATATCAAAAACTGTTACCAATTTTTTTCATTTCATACATAAACTACGCGCATGATGCCGAATCATTTATCAAAAATTTGTTTTCGAGTGTCAAAAAAAATGGTTGTAGTTATTGTTGTATGAACTCATTTTAGAAAGTGATCTGAAGTTGAAACTTTAAAGCCAAATGCTGTGGGGACTCATCGATAATGGCTTTAACATTGGACTGGCTACTGTGCAAAATCAATGGAATATTTTTCAGTAAATTCAATTTCAAGAACGCACTCGAAATACTATAAAAAAGAAAAATCGAAACTCTTAATGTTTGATTTGTTTATTTATGGCACAAATTTGCCCAATCATGGCCAATAGTTTGTGCTTTGTCATAGTCAAATCCTACGCCAGTTTTTACTTTCATTTCTAATTATTATGATATTCATTAAGTGATCTTTAACTTGGGCGCATGGCCAACATACGCCTCGAGGCACACTTTCAGATACATATTTATACCCTGGCATCGTTGGCGTTTACTTGTCGGGTATTTTAGTTATAGTCAAATTACATGTAAAGCTGGTGATACACTTAATTTGAGAGCCATTTTATTTTCGCTCTATGAACTGAAAGTTCAAACTACTTAAGACAATTATTTCCGCAACTTTTTCTTTACGACTCGCGGCATTAAAACTGGAACACAATTGTTGCTGTTGAATGTTGTTAGTAGACGTAATTTGCCTGCACTGAATTTCACAGTAAATCGCTGTAGAATTCCAATTGGAAACAATTATTCGCAATGAACTTCGTCTTTAGTCAAAGTTAGTGGGCCAAATGTGTCGCCTGCAACATTACTTTTTTGTTAACCCACTAACCCGGAAAGTTGACAGAGACCAAGAATATAATAGACAATATTTGTTGATTGACGGAAAGTCAACTTTTTAGCATAAACATGCGAATTGATGGCAACACCTCATTGTGTTGGAAGGGGGATAGCTTTGTGAGTCAGGTGATTGGTAAATATGTAACAGTTTACTAGGCGTATGAGTAATACAATTGTGGTGTGTGGGACAAGGGGTTCAATGACATTTAAGTGGGACAACATATCTACATTAAATGCTAATTTATTAATGATTTGTAATGGTTTGCAACACTTTTGCCACACATTTGCCACATCTGCAGTCCGTAACTGGCTTGGGACATTGGCCAATTGTCGCTGCAGTTGCTGTTGCTGCTTTTAATTGCAAAGCATTTCGAAAAGCAAGTAAAGCATTCTCATCCGGTTCGACACCCCGATGTTGAGCTTACGGCAATTCATTAACGCTCCACATATAAGAAGAGTGAGGGAGAGAGACAGAGAGAGAGAGATACGACAACTACACCAAAGTGGTATAAAAATAAAATCCAGCTCAGACTCCGACTTCGATTCGGACTTGCTCTGAAGAGAAAAAGTTGCTGTGCCAGTTTTGTGCAACAGAAACGGCAGCAGCCACTGTTTGAGTGTATGAGTACACTCGTTCGGGTACTCGTGCGAATCATACTTAAAAAGTGTCTGTCTGATGGTCTGTCCAAAATTGTCTGTATGGTATGTCCATCTGTCTGGGCGTTGCTTTAATTATTTAATGTTGCACCCATTTGTTGTATGGTTTGAGGGCAGCCGCCTCTCGTCAGCGATTTGCATCAAAACGTGCAACACGCTGTTTGGAGCCGTGTGCACTGAAGCTTTGAGCATTACCAACCATTCAACGATACACCCACGCCCATGCTTATGCTTATGCCCAAGACCAGATGCAGATACAGATACAACTATAGAGACAGGGACTGAAACAGAGACAGACATAGATGCAGACAGATATACAAAAGCCAGAGTCAGTAGAAAGGTGCACGAAGCGTAAACTGTTGCACGTTTCATGTTGTGTAAACCGCAAAAGATACTTTCAAAGCATTTTTCGAGAATAATACGAGATACTTGCTAAACTCTGTCTGATTTTAACTGAAAAAGCTGAAGGTTAGACTCGACTCTTAAGAACGATTGCGAGATATAATCATTCTCTCTCTCTCTCACACACTTTTTTACCATTTTATATTTGGAAATATGCAAATTTTTTACACGCAAAATGTAAACCAAGATAAATTCAAACTTTTTATGAATCAGCTTTAAGAGCTGCCATCAAAAGAGAGAGAGGAGACAGCCGTGACTGACTAAAAGACGCTCAAGAACTGACTTAGTTGTTGCCTACGTTGTTGTTGTCATTGTTGTTGTTGTTACTGTTGTTGCTGTTGTTGCTGCTGGTCAGCGTCTAAGTCTGCAAACGGCTTTTAATAATTTATGCGTGGGCGGTTCGAAGAGACGAGACGACAACAATGGAGTCCGAAATGCAGAGGCAGTGGCAGAGGGAGAGGGAGAGGATGATGACCACGACACACTGACACACACAAGATGTTGAAAAATTAATGAAAATGCTGTACCAAATTGAAAACAATAACGGACAGAGATAAAGGCAAAGAGAAGAAAAGACTACAAAAAAAATAAAATACTGTAAGAAGTAGAAAAAATGCAGTTGACCAAATATGCGCAAATGTTGTGGTTTTGTTTTTTTGGTATCACTAGAAAAAACAGGCCCAAAGCCGGCTACGAAAGAGAGAGCAGAGAAGAGGCGAGAGAAGAGATAAGAAGTAAAGCATGATGATGACGCTAATCATAATGAAGTTAGTGAAGAAGCCTCAGCCACATCTTTGGCTCAAAAAGAAAGAAACACAAACACAAACAAGCAACTTGAAAACTTGATGTAGGTCAAATATATATATATTTTTTTTTTATTTTATTTCATGCTGCCAACGTTAACGTCAACGTCAACACCGGGCTGGGCAGAGCTGAGTTGGGCTGGGCCAGAGCAGAGAGACCCGGGTCCGGTCCAGGTTTGGTTTCAGTTGGCGTGTATGGATGTGTTACTTTCAGTTTATAGGCCAATGCAAGACAGCAAGTTTATAAAGCATACGGAAGCTGGAAACTGGACGAAACTGAAGACGATGATGATGATGATGATGTTGATGAAGAAGAAGCCGTTGCACCCCCAATGGCTATAATGAAGTTCTCTGACGTTGATGTGGCTGTTGCTGTAGCTTTTATTTTTGTTTCTACTTTTAGTACTGCGACAACTGAGAGGCGGCTCAAGTTGTTGCCTCAACTTGATGGCTACGCTTATTTAATTGCCATGGCTAAAACGAAAGCTGCTGCAAAAGTTCTGACAAGGCAGACAGTCTTAACAAAATTGTTAAACAGTGAATGCCCCTGAAGGCGCCCCTCTCTCTCTTATCTCTCTTTTTAGTCTCTCTCTGTCGCTCTCTCTCAGAAATTGGTCCATGAACGTGATCAATTATGGTTCATTGTAGCGCATTTTCAAAATCAATAACATAACAAAAGGTTGGTCCAAGCCAAGCCGAACAAATGCCAACCGAAAACAACAATGCGACCAGCAAACAACAAGCAAGAGTCAAGGCTAACAGAGTTTGAGCCAAGTTGAGTTGACTTGACTTAACTTGAGTTGAGTTATATTCATCAATGTCCAATGTGAACTAAAAATAAATAATAACTGTGTATAAATCGTATCGTATCGTTTCGTATACGCAATTATGGCCAAACAAAAATGCATAGAAAATCACATATAGTATACAAAAAAAAAAGAGAAAAAATATCAATGTCAGTATTTAATTATGTGTGAGAGCACAAAGGCGAGCCATATATTGTATGATACGATACGATTGATTATAGCCAGTTGAGTCTAAAAAAAGACCAGCTGCTTTGGGGCATATTGAACAATTAGAGCCCCCTTCAATTGAGGCTGCACTTTGGGCCAAGACAATGGCCAAATGCTTGAAAACTGATCCATTTATTTGCTTTGTTTTCGCCTTTTGGCTTCCGCTTCAATGCTCTCAGCTGGTCAGCATCACTTTGCCATTATCTGTTGTTTTTTTTTTTGTGTGTGTGTTTTGGCCAACATTGAGTGCTGTTGGCCTTTTGCAGTAAGCAGCATTAACGTCAACATAGCTGTCGATAGACTTATACATTTACAGTTGAAACTGTTGCAGCATTGAGTTGACTTTATCAACCTGAAGCAGAAAGCAGAAGAAAAAAGATGCTATTTCATGTTTAACTTTTTGGCAGCTTCTTGCGGAAATGCCAGTCATCGAATTGACTGAAAAGCTGATACAAAAATGTACTGCTTTTAATTATAGACTTGCCTAAGGATGTTATTGATTTGTCATGAGATATGCTAGTCATTTTTTGGGGTTATTAATACAGTTAATAAAGGTCTATCTATTCTCTTCCAACTTTCAAATATCTTAATTTATCACAACCAATAAGTTGTAGGGTATTTTTTTCTTCCACAAATTAATTTAAGCTCTTTTGTGATGCATTTAAAATATTTGCTGAAAGTTGAAAGTTGATTTTAACTAAACCACATCAAAAGCGGCAATTGTTCTACGAGTCTTAATTCGAGACTAATTCGCTGTACATACAATAAACTAGACCAGTTGGCGTTTAAGCCATTAGTTAATGTATGCTGACCACATTCTTTGAGCTGTTGAGCCGGCTTTTATTCAGTCTTCATTTTTAATTTCGTTAATGCCTTTGTTACTTTTGTGGTTTTGGCCCCATTTGCAATTAAATGCATTAAATAAAGTCATAAAAAACATATAATAATGATGCTGCTATCCGTATTTTATTGTTGTACTTAATGCCATTTGAATAAAATGTGAAGTGTTCTGTAGCCATTTCGAGGTTAATGTGCAATTTGCTTGACAACTCTGAACTTGAATTGAATTTATGAACAACGCTGATCGAAAGCAGCGCCAATTGCAACATTTCTCTTAGCTAATTGTTGTTGTATCTTGTTGTTGCTGCCACAGTATGTGAGCCAATGATATACAATTAGGCAGGCTAGACTGCTGCCTGTCCAAAGTTACAAGCATTTCTTGCTTATAAATGACCCTCCCGAACATGAAAGCAGTTCCACATTAGCTTACATTCACACTACACAAATTGCACGCCTTGGCCCAAACTAATTTCGTAAGCTCCGCAGTCGGAAAATAAAATAAAAAAAAAGGTCTACTCTTGATGGGGGTGCCACACAGTCGCTCATTGTAACTTATGGATGTCTATATATACTTAAGTATATATATAGGTATATATATAGAAAGGCTGGCAGGCAGTTGCACATTTGCTTTTAAAAGTTATTAGCGTGTTGAGCACATATATGGTTGAGTTTTTTTCCTATTTTATTTTGTTTTTTGTTTTTTTTTGATTTCATTCGTTTTTCATTTTCATTAAAAGACATAAATTGTGCAGAAAAATGCGCTCACTTCTCCAGAAAGAAGAATGTGTCTGTGTGTGTGTGTCTGTCTCAGTCTGGGCCTGACTGGGTCTCTGCCAGCCAAAGGCGTTTCTTTGCATTTGTATGTAGTAATATGAGAATGTGTGTGTCATGTTTTATTTCTGCCTTTCCGCTCTTATTTACGATTTTTTCATTCATTTTGCACATATTTCCAACTCCATCGTCATCCCCTTTACCACTTATTTTCACTGGCAATGCATTCATGGTTGCGTCGACCGACTGTTTGTATGAATGAAAGTTGCATGAGTGTCTGAATAAACGACTGAATGAATGAATGAATGAATGAATGAGTGGGTGACAAGGCGACTGTGTCTGGGTGAGTCTGCTAGCCTCCTCAAAGACAGCGATGCGGCACGCAACAAGAATGTTGCAAATGGCTCTCAACAAACGCCGCACATTAAAACATTTGGCACTGGCACGGGGTCACAAGGGGTACAAAGGTAAAGGGGTGATGAAAGGGACGCCCTCAGCTGAAAGCTAATGTAATGCAAATGCAATAGCAAGTGCTGCATCAGCTGCAACTGGAGCTGCAACTGAACTGAAATTGACAAAATAATCGCGCAATGGCAAACAACTTTGTGCGAGATGAGACAACGGGGCGTATGCTTAACATTTGCAATTCTTTGCATTACGCTAAAGGAAATTAGAGAAACGAAACGACCGGCGACAAATTGAAAACCGAAATGGAATACAAATACAGTAATCGTACACGTCTTCCATTAGTCTGTCAAAGTCACAGCGGAAACTGACAGAGTTAAGCGAAGACAAGACATTCGCTTTTAAACAATATTGAAAATTCATATACCTAATATCACGTTTACCTCGAATTTCAGTCGTTTCAACGATTTGTTTATTTTCTACAATATTAAATTCACATCTATTGTCAAATAGCATTTTTCCATTTTGTCAACCATCTCAAAAATGTACAACCTTTTTTCTTTTTTTTTGTCGTTTTCTCATTTCTCAAGAATTCTTGTAAGCAACCCACGCGCCTATTCCATTCCGCTTTTGGTTTCAATGTTGTTTTCGTTTTCGCTTTCCTTTTTCATTGCACTTTGAGATAATGGCGAGAGAAATGACTACAAGATACCCATTAAAGTAGGGACTTTAAAGCAATTGATGAATATCTGATTTAGCTTTGAAAATGTTTCGATTTGAAAGTCAAGTAAAGTATTTCGGAATAATTAAAAGAAAACAGAATTACTTAGATAATATAATAATAAAGTTAAGAGCTTTGTAATACCCTTCTGTCTACCATCTTTTACAGGGTATAAGTAATAATGCGCCAAACAATTTTTGCCGACGCCGTAAACTTTCATGTGCCGCCTTCAACATTGTCGTTAAGTTGGTCGTTGTTGTTGTTGGTGCTGGTGTTGTTGTTGGTTGCTGCTGCCGCTGGTAACGTTGCCAACTTTTTGGTCGTGATCTTTCATTCGTAGCAACGCAAAGCGACCAGTGCGACCAACTGTCTGGTCTGGGCAAACACTCGGCATTTAAATTAGCTGTCGTTGTGGGCGCCGCAGTCTACCTGCAGTTGTTGTTGTCGTTGTCAGTGTTGTTGTTGCTGTTGCTGTTGCCTCTTTTCTAATTGCTTGCCACGCACGTTCGTTCAGGAGGTGGCAGCAAGAGACGTGGCATGGGCTTTGGGTCTATGATTTTGACTGGGTCTGTGTCTGGTTTAGGGCCTCGGTCTGGGCCTGGGCCTGGTTTTCACTGCAACTCACGCATAAATCTCGCAACTATGTCAATCGCATCAAAGTCACGTAATCTGTGTGACATTTTCACCGAATCGTTAAAATTGGAAAATTTATCGCCCGTGCGGCAAAATTCACCTACCGAATATTTATTTTAGATGCCAAACGACTAACGACAAACGACAAAATGCACTTTTGTCGCATGATGCGAAAATTTGTTTACAGCTCGTCAGGTAATGTTCAGGTAACTGGCAGCTCATCATTAACACTTCACGGCCAAACTCAAATAGCGGATGATTAATGTCAAAGTCGACTAAATTGCCGGCTGCAACATGCAGCATGCAGCATGTGGCATGAGGAGGGAAGAGAGGCGGCGGCGGCAAGCTTGTGCAAATAGCCAGTGTGCCATGAAAATTGTAATTAAAGTTTATAGTCCCGGCCATTATGTAAAAGCAAATTAAGATCTGCATTGAACACTAAAAAATCTCTAATCAAATTTCTCACATAGCAATAATATTTGTAAAGATGTCTAAACCACACAAAACGCGACATTCACAGGAAACAAAATACGCAGAAAAGCCGTCAAAGTGAAGATTACGAAAAGCCACACACAAAAAAAGGTTAACACACACACTTGGTAATTGTTAGTATTGTTATGGTAGTTGTTAGGGTCTTAGAGGTTGTTGCAGTCTGCAAGTAGCCAACAATATAAATTCGTTTTCATTGTCAGCCATTGTTGCTGACAAACTTGAATTGACTTGAGATGATGGCGAGTCTTTGCCGATGAAATGAATTATGTTCGGTTATAAGTTAGATAAGAAAATTAAGTAAGTAATTAAGTATTTTGAAAGCTTATTAACAACAATGTTTAGTCAATTAGTCAATCAAGATGTTTCCCTGATTTACAGAATCAAAATATCCTAACAGGTAACTGTTCAGTGTCTCATAGAAAGCTTTTCTTTTGTAATTCTTAAAAGTTGAATTAAAAACAACCTTTGCTTTGAATGCAGAGTATCTGGTAGCTAAAACGCCTTTTGCTTTTCTTGTATATTTCTCTTGTTATTGTTGCTGCTCCGCAAACACTTTTTAAGTTGCGCGAAACTGAAAATTAAAAACGTTTTATATGCACTTCCGGTGTGGGCGTAGATGGCAAAGAAGAAGAAACAGTAGAAGAGGAAGACGGAGAAAATGAAAAGGCGACAAAAGCTGAAGGCAAAGGCAATGTCGATGTTGAGGGTCGACTTTACAGTCAGTCAACTTATCAGCGCGCCATCATCAACAGCAACAGCTACAATAACAGGCAGCAATTGTTGGCGAGGGGTCTTTTCAAAGAGGAAAGGGGCAAGAGGAGGTTGTAACATTTTGAGTTGATATGTTTGCTTTGTTTGTCTTTTGTTTTTTGGCGACTTTTGGTGTTGTTGTTTCCAGTGTTAGCTTTGTAACCCTTTTTGTTGCTCTTGTGCTAAAATGTTGTTTACTTTTCGTCATTGTTGCTGCTGCTGCTGTCGTCGTCGTTTTTCTTTTGTTGCAGCAACAACATTGTTCTTGTTGTTGTTGTTGTCTGCTTAGCATTCACCTACTTTTCACCTTGTTGCTGCCACTTTTGAAAGCAGAATTCAACGCTTGGCCGTGGCATCAAAGCGGACGCAAAGGCTTCAAATGAAATTAGAAGTTGACGCAGTGTAAAAGGCAACAACAACAAAACAGGAAAAACAAACAAACAATGCAAAATGCATACACAAGACGAAGCTAAAGATTCATTCACAAGCTAACGTTGAAAAAGCTGTGAAAAACTGTGAAAAACTGGAAAAACACTGAGCACTAAGTAGAAAGTTAATTAGGCTTAAATGCGAGAGACGACGACGACGACGACGACGACGACGACGACGACGACGAGACGTTAAGAATCTGCGTGCAAAAGCCAATTAAAAATTCTCTTGCTCTGCTTTTTGTTTTCTTTTACTATTTCTCTGTTTTTCTTTTTGCTGTTTTTTTTTTTTTTTGCTTTTAGCTAATAATTCTAAATACACAATGTCTGTTAGCAGCTGAAGAGACAGGCTAAAACAGCTGCTTGTTAATTAATTTTAATGCATTTCGACAAATGTTCAATTCAAAAAGTTTGCTTCGCATGCAGCGAAGCGCGCCAATCAATGCCCAAAAACTTTCCTTTCTCTTCGTTTTGGCCAAAGATTTCACTTGGCCCAAAGGGCAGTGGCAAAAGTTGACAATAATTGAGCCTATTAAACTATGCGCTAATAAGTTGAAGAGCCAACTTTTCGTATTGTTAGTCATGCAATCATTTTCCCCTTCCTCAGCACTTTCCTCCCGTTACCAAAAAGCACTTCTTAGTTCTTACTGTTGTTATTGTAGTTGTTGTTATCAAGCTTGTTCGCCTGTCAGCTGGCTGAATGTAAGCGATTAACACTGGGATTGTGACAAGAGTGTGTGGAACATTAACAACGCCCCTCGGTCAGTTAACACTGAGTTAAAGCCAAGACTGAAGTTGGCCAGAACGAATTCCATATGCTCTTTTCTCAATAATATTTATGGAGATTTAAGCTCTCTAAATTATAGAAATTAGTAACAATAAAAGAACTGAAATATTGATGAATAGAATGGGGATCTAATCAAGTATTATGGCTATGCTAATTGATATTCATAATTCGTGGCTGGAAACTAAATCAAGACATGATAATTAAGAATTTACGATTCGTGTGTGTGTGCGTTGCAAACATCATGACTTTATTATTATACCCTCTCCTCTAGCTATGACTTCAGCTTGGGCCCAAAGGTCGCCGGCAGCAGCAGCAACTAATTTTGGGCTTAACTCTAATCAAAGTTGAGCAGCGTCTAGATTCTCACGGCTAGCGCACACAGAACAGAGTATATAAGTATGTCTTGTGTGTATCTGTGTGAGTTGAGGTTGTGTGGACTTTGTTGTTGTTGTCACTGGAAGTCGAGTATGCGGTCTAGTTTTGAACTATTACTAATCCTACCCAGACTCCCCAAAGACCACACACACAGCCAGAGACCAACTGGCAACTGGAAACTGCCAACTAGCAACTGGGCTGCAGTGGCTAGCAACAACTATTGTGGCAACTTCTGGCATTCTGGTCAATTTACATGTTGCAGCCACTGTTGCATAATTAAAATTTGAAATTAATTTCATAATTTTGCAACGCTTTTATTATTAACAGTTTCGAGTTGTCGAAACAAAAGCTTTTCCACATTTGCTTCTCTACTCATCAATTTGATTCCCTCAACTCCCCAGATCTCTTCTCTTCTCCTCTTGTCCCGTCTTTTTGTCCGGTTTTGTTCCACTTCTGTTGTGGCCTGGTTCCTGTTTGGTCTTCCTCCTCTTTGCCTGGTTATTTTTAATATTTATGTGCATTTTGATGTGTCCATTTATGGCTTGTTGTTGTTGTTGTCGTCATTGTAGTGTACACTTTTTTGTTGTTGGTCCATGTAGTTTTGGTAGTTGAAAATTTTGCTGTTATGTTTCCCAAAAATACATTTTTCGTTCTAGTGCAAAAGTTTGTTGTCCTTGTGGCCGTGGAGAAAGGGACTAAGGAAAAGGGACAGTTACAATTTTTGCGTATTGTCGGATAAAAATTGTAATGCCACTGCAACTGCAGCTGACAAACTTTATGAAGCATCAGCTGACTGTAAATGCACAGATATATTTGTATCTTTTATTTTACACTCTTTTCTCAAGCTGTTCATTAGCAAGCTTTAAGGCGTACGACAGTCTCAATATATAAAGATTGTTTGGATTGCAGAATGCACTGAAGAGCAAAAGTCTACATACTTTTTCTTTTTTACAAAATATACTTTTAATAATAGTTTAATATTAATAATTATTCTTACCACAAATTTTAGAATGCATATTCTTAAGGTTATATTAAACATGGTTTTATTATAAGCTAACCCTTATAGTAATTATGGTTAGAAGAATACTACATCATTATGTTTTTTTAAAATTGCTTTTACTGCACTTATAAAAGAGCGGCAATGTGGTGGGGCGGATACGTAGACTTTAGTTTTCCACTGTTAGCGAGGCAAGCACTGTCAGATACATTCGTATCTGTATCTGTATCTTAGCATACGTAACTGTACAACGCAAATGCGAAGCCATTAGGAGCACTATCTCATCTCAATTTCCGCATATGGCTGGAAAATACAGTTCCGATTTACGTACGAAGCGAGTTCAGCGTAGAGCGTAGAGCGTTGAGCGTTAAGCTGCCTTAATGAGGCGTCCAATGGTGACGTAATACACGCACTGCCAGAAGGCCTATAGCCCTAGGCCTGGCTCTGACTCTAACGCTGACTCTGACTCTGATTTCGACTCTAACTCTGGCTCTGACTTCGCCAAGTGCTCATTGTGTGTAAATTTGTTACCATTTTCGTATGTGTGATGTGTGTGTTACCCCCGTATTGTATTGCACATAAAAGGTAATTTCTAATTTGCTGGTGTTTTATTGTTTCTTGTGCGCAGTTTTATGGAGGTAACAACAACAGCAACAGCAACGGCTTATGCAATGGGCCCAGGCAGCGGCGCATGCGCTTAAATTACATGGCAGCTGGTGGCAGAGTCTCTGCACTCTGCTCGTAAAAGCATAACGGCGTTCATTAATCATGCAATCCACGTCCGAAATGAAAACGAGGCTAGAACCAAAGTAGCTGCAGCAACAACAACAGCCAACAACATCAACAACAGCCAACAACATCAACAACATCGACTACAGCAATAGCATCAAGATGTTGTTGTAGTTGAAGTAAAAACTGTTCCATCGACAACTGCTGCCAATTAGCAGCAACATGCAAAGCGCATTTGCAAATGGCAAACGCGACGCATCGCTGCCATGGGGCATGCAACACGAACGCAGTACTAGTTCAATTTTTCAAGAGCGCCAGCCTTTTTTTCTTTCGCAAACCATCACAGTTGCCCATATTAGATTGTGATTAGACTTTAGGGTTCAACTTCAGCTTCAGAGGCATAAACTTGATTGGCTACGCTATTAAATGGGTTTTTAACAGCCTAACAAACCAATTCGGAACCCTAAACTCGACTTTGCAATTTTTATGGCAAGTACTATGAAATTAGACAGTAAAATCTAAAAGAAAAGATGGAGCATTAACATTATATAGCCAAAAACAATCTAAGGAAAACATTTTACTGAAAACCGTACCTGTAAGATACAATTCTATCAGCATTATTATTATATTGTTATTTGTTAAAGATATTTTTTTACTATTTAAAATAGTTTGTACATATTTTTTGTATGTATATTATCCGTAAGATATATATTTACATACCAGATTCTGTTTCATTCACCAGAGCTGGGAATTTTTTCTGGTAATGAAAAGCCTCAATTAAATATTTAATTTATGCGAAACTAGAAATTTCAGTGGAATGGAAAAGTCTAAATAAATAATTACTGGTACTGTTAATTGTGTAGCTCTGGAATTTTTAGAATGTGAAAATAGCATTAAAATAAATCGCTTTGCTTTTCACTTTGTATTTATCACAGTACAAGTTATTTTGGCCTCTTTACTTTCTGGTCGAAATTCAGACCTGTTGCCAGTTACCTGAGAATACGAAGCGAAGAAGCTTCTAACACGTGTGCCATTGATATTCAAATCCTGAAAGTCTACCTGTTTGCATATCAGCTTGCCAACTTGCTACCTGTGAGCATTTAAAATCCTGCCACAGCCACACAGATTGCATCATTTAGCTGAAGACAAGCAAGACGGAAGCACTCTGATTTTTTAGCAAAGCAATTGCCAAATTCGTCTAGAGAAGGAAAATGGACAGGTCGGACAGTAGTAGGACATGGAATGGCATGGAATCTGTTTGTTATGCATTGTATTTGCATCGCCAGGAGTTGGGGCGCCCAAAGCGTTGCCGTCGCCTAATGCGTGTGGCAAGCACCAAGTTGCAACTGACAAATGAGCTGATCTGGCTGCAGCAGAGACGCCAATGGGAACTGGAGGCGCCCAGCTATCAGCAACAGTGTGCACTAAATCGTGAGCGAGAATACCGTGATCTATTAAAGCACAACATGCAACAGCAGCTGCAGAGGCAACAGCACAAAAAGCGGCAGCATCTAGAGGCAACACTAAGGAGCGAGAAGTAGATCTTGACTAGATATATTGTTAAGTCAGTCGCAGGGCACGCCAGGGACTTTAAGCTTTAGTTTAAGATTAAGATTAAGTTGAAGTTTAAGCGATAAGCAATAAAACTGCATAAATCATCAAATGAAAGAGCTCGGCAATGGAATGGTTTTCAGATGGTGTGAACGCAAAAGTGTTTGGCTTCTGACACCAGTCAATAGAAGGGGCACAGTGGGAAAGGTGGCGGCAACTGACAGGCCAAAAAAAAAGAGAAAAAAAAACTTAAGCCCAACCGCAGTTTTAGAGAACAACAACTGGCAAGTTTTTCAATTTCCTGCAAACCATTACGCAGTGTGTGTGTGAGAAGTACAAGTACGGGTACTCGTACTCGTATTCGTATTTGTACTCACAATTCCATTCGTTTTAGTCGCAGTTTCAGCTGCTGTTCCTCTGGGCCATTGACGTTTCACGCGGTTCTCGCACGGGCTTTTTTCTCGCTTGATTTGTCACACACTCACACACACACACACACACACATCACATACACACATTGATATTGTGAGTTCCCCAACGGAAAAGTAAACCTGTCCGTCAGTCTATCTGTCTTTCGGTGCCGTTGAGAACCGGTATCTGTTTGCCAGGCAAAATGCGGCGCTTTCTTTTTGCCCAATGCCACAAGGCAACTGCAACTGCAACAGGGAGTGGGGGAGGGGGAGGGGGCACAATGACGCTACGCTTTGCGTCTCATCTTAACACAGGCGTACTTGTATTTAGTTGCAGTTACCCCCCCCCGCTTACCGACTTACCCTTACCCAATCCTGTCTCACGACTTTGTCTCTGTCGCTTGTTTGTTTGCTATTCTAAGTGCTGGTCTGAGTTTTCAGTGTTTTTTTCTCTTTTGGGACGCTTTTTTTCTCATTCTTCCTCTTTTCTGTGTCTATCTCTGTGTCTTTCTTTCAGTTGGCATGTTGGTTATTTATGCGTCTTGCTGTCCCAATTCTTGAAAAATGCTGCAGTCTTCTCGCACATGTGTGTGTGTGTGTGTGTGTTTCTGTGCGGTTTTCCATTTTCCAAGAGCCTGTCAGCTTTTTAATAAGCACCCAAAAAATGGAAAAATAAAAAAGCAAACACAGTTCTTTTCCCCAACCACAAAACACTCACCTTGCGCTATCAATCCACAGTTTTGGGGCTTTTAAAGAGCTGCCTGAAAATAAAAACGAAAGCAGAGAATAAAGAATAAAACGTTAGTTTATTATTTAAACCAAAATCAATATGGAATATGGCGCTGACAACGGCGAAGCGAAACGCATAAAAGTCAACAATGGCCAACATAAATTTAATGCTTTTAAAATGGTTTTTCAAAACCCATTCTCATATGCATACACATACATGCATACGCACACACATATAAATGTATATATATATATCGATATATATCTGGTATATGAATGCTGTCCAACGTGCCTGACAGCAGATAAAATATAATGCAAATATTATTGTTTTTTTGTAATCGTTGCAAGTCCAAAACAAACACAATGCGTGACACTCAACAACCGTTAACTGTGGTAAACGCAAAACGTTCGCTCAATCCCAAATGGCCTCTCTACGCGATTCTCATGACTGTGACAAGCGACTTTTGTTGTTGTTGTCTCTTTCTGACTTGCAATATTGCAATTTGCAATTTTGCTGTTTTGCCGATTTGAGAAAAAACTTTAGCTTATTTTTCTCCCTACTTTTCTTCAGAAAAACAGTCTAAAGATGTGAAAGTTTGGCAACTGTGCTACCTTTCTAGGCAATTTACATGAACTTTGGTGAACGTCATGAAGTGCAAATGTTGTAAATGTAAAAAAGGCACTTACAAATTTGTTGTAGTGGCTTTCAAAGTAAGAAAGCGGCAATTGGAATAGGCATTTGAGAGGGTTTCTTTAAGAGTGTTTAAGAGTGTTTATTTTTGTTTTCTTTGTGTGAGATAATTCATTTAAAGAAATGTTTAGCTACTCAGAAGTAATCATACTTACTTTCCGTTAACAATTATAAATTTTAAATTTTAATAGTTAAATTGAAACATATTTTAGTTTTCATTTCAATAAATTTATATTTATAAATAGGCATTCTTATTATTTATAGAGTCTTCATTAGCCAAACACCGTTACGATATAAGAAAAAATCATCTGCTCATTGTTCCCTTAATTCAACGCTATATCTATTTCACCTTTCCTTCCCATTCGCTTATTTTAATAAATGGATATACCTATATATTTAATTTACTAATTTACTTATTAATTGTTATTTATTAGTATTCTATTTATATGATCTAATATTTTTATATTGTATTTACAAAGCATAATAGTCATAATATCATTCCTATAATATGAATCCCTTAGTTGAACATTATTTCTGTTTATATCCCCTTTTAAGCATACTCTTCACACTGTATATGCACTGCATTGTGCTTAGTCTTTTACACCTTGTTGTGTCCCGTGACTAAATGTCAGTCGTTAAACCACACCACCTGCCTGTAATCCACCTTGCACCACCCAAAATGCCATTCAGTCAGCCATAGAACAAAAGCAGCTCACATCCATTTCTCATTCTCTCCCTTACACACACACACACACCCACACATAGTCTTGCTCTTTCTATGATAAATATATAGATATATAACATTTACTCGTATTTTCGCACTTGAGTTTTTGTGTTGCATTGAAAAATTTTGTGCGTGTCAGCAATGGAAACAACAGCTGTGTTGTTGGCCACTAAACAACAACAATTGTAATAATAGCAACAATAACAGCTAACAAAGAAAAACAAAAACAATAACAAACAACACAACACTTTTATTGGAGTACTACTGCAAAGTGATGTAGCCAAGCGAGGGCGGTGGGTGGAGGGCGTGGCACAAAACACACAAATAAACAATTGCAATTGTGGTGCTGGTTGTAATTCGGTGAGCGGCTAAATCGTCTGTAAATACTTTTGTACAAGTTAACAGTTATAAATGGGCATTTTATGAGTTGTGTGTGCGACAATATTTGTGAGCACTAAACAAGCAGCCAGTGTTGTAAAGAGTCCCCCTTTTCCTTATTTTTTTTTTTGTGAGTGTTGTGTGAGTGTTGTAATATGAAATAAATGGATTTTCAGAGCAGTGATAAGAGATTGAACAGCTAGCTCCGCATTTCTCATGTTGCAACAATTGGAATTGGTAAGAGACAAATGGACAGACATAGACAGCTGATGCTTAGAAAGTCACTCGAGGGAAATGTGTTTTTGTGTTCGAGTCCGAGTCTGAACAGAAAAGTAAAGCCAAACACTTTGCTTATGTCTCAGTCTCTGTCAAGTGAAATCGCATGTCCATGTCCAGCTGCAACAACAGCTTCAGCTTCAGCTCCAACTTCAGCTCCAGCTGCCACCAGATGCTGCATCTTTGAGCTGGCTTTGTCTGCCACTTGTCTGGCCAAGTGGCAATGTTGTTATTGTTACGATTTATGGCATATACGCACATAGATCACCATTGCGGTGCACCGTGAATTCACCCACCTCAGCTCACCTCATCAGCTCTTCAGCTCTTCAGCGATGCAGCTTTGCAGCTCACTTCATTTTCAGCTTCAGCTTCAGCTTCAGGTTATTTACAAATGTGTGGGGGATTTTCTATTGATTTTTTCTTCGTCGCCTGGTGTTTTCTATTTGCCCGTTTTTTCCACACACAACCATAATAATGCTATGCAATGGAAATCATAAAAGTCAACAGCAACTAGCAACTAGTAACAACAACATCTCAGTTGGCCATGGCCACATTACAGTTGTTGCATTTACCGGCTTCATTAGGAAAATTTTTGCGCTTTCGTCTCAGCAGACCATAATGATTAGGTATAATTATAATTACAATTATAATTACTTGCTCAGCTCAGCTCATAATGAGGTTAACACTGCATTTGGTCGCATTTATGTACCGCAGTTGACAGGTGAAAGAGAGTTGCAACCCGCTGGCCAAGGAAATTCAATTTTGGCCAATTGACCACTCACCCTGTGGGTGGTCAGTCAGTCAGTTTGGGCCATTAAAAACATTGGTTGCACTTTTTAACGAGCAGTGAAAGTAAAATCTCCACAAAGCACACAGAAAACTTTGCATGAATAAACAAAAGTCACAGACAAAACACATTTCAAATGGGCGACACGCCCTTTTCTGTTTCGGTTTCGTTTTCGGTTTTTTTTTCTTTATTTGTTGTCACTGACAACAAAAATCAAAACTGCAACATTGCCACAAAAGTAATGCAAAATTAAATGCAAAAAACAATCAACAAACAAAGAGACAGAAAGAGGGTGAAAGATACAGTGGGAGTGACTGGTACTGACTACAGACAGATAAACTGAGAGACAGACAGACAGACCGACCGATTGTGCGACAGACAGACAGACAAACAGGCAGCAAATGTCGACAGCCGCAGAATGCAACAAGCAAATTTGCAACAACCCGGCGCAACAAAAAGCGAAGAGAATGCTCTCGAAAATGTTCGACAGCGTAGTACCCTCTAAAAATAATAATTGCTGCAGAAAGTCTAAAGGATATTAAAAGTGAACAAATATGAATACATTTCAATTAATTACCGATTTCTCCTAGTAAAAAAGTTATATGATTATTTGATTGCAGTTTAAGACAACATTTAAAAAGAACTTAATTAAAATATTAACGATCTCAATAAATAAATCATAGTTTATGTGAGTAAATTTATGATCTTGCATTCCACAATAAACTTAAAAATATTTCTATAAAATTCTGTATGCAATCCTTAGCTCTCATAGTATAGCTAGAGTAGTTAGTTAGACTCATAACAAAGACTAACTAATAGAGTAAAATACCTGTTGATACAGATCATCAACAAAAATATCATTTTTTAACATTTAAATAACGTAATCCACTCTACGATCTAAAGGGTATTGAATCAAAAAATACTGCGCTACAAAAGCCAACAAATATTTATTATTACATTTACATGGTTACATGGCAATGCACATTTCTTTTGTGTTTGAATGTTTTACATTGTTGCATTCAAATGCTCTATCAAAAGACTGAATGTGATTTTTCATTTGGGAATGAAACGACCGACTCCCTGTAGTTGTATTCAACAAAAAAAAAATAGAGAAAAAGTTGAAGGTCTTGTCTCATCTCACTTGATTGGATTACTATGCAAATTAGTCGCTTAGCATATGCATAACTGCAGATCTAATGTCCATCAACGGTTGTCTGTTAATATCATTCAAATCTAACTACATGACACACATGAGAAGAGGTCAATAAAAAACTGGAAGAATGCTATTAGAATCCCATCAAACTGATGTCAACATCAACTTCTATAGGTAGCAAAATGTGGCAAATTAAGACTTAGCCAAAAGAGAAAAGAAAGATACAATAGAACAAATCGATAGTTCGTTAGATAGTTAGAATAGAACCTGTTTTTGGCTCATTAGTAAACAGTATTATTAAATTTACAGCTGAATTTTAAGTTCGTTTTGTCGCGCTTTTGTCTCATTTCAGCAAATAAATAAATTATAAAACAAAACTAGCATATTTTTCATTCTCGTTCTAGGAAGAGCATTCAATTGTTTGTTTCAATTGGTGTGTGTGTTCTCTTAGATAACGCACACATTGATTTATTTTGTTGTACTTTTACTGGCTTTTCAATTTGTTGTTAAATGCAATAAAAGTGCATTTTGTCTGCAATTCATTGATTGAATACGTCGCATTGCAACAGAGGGTCCAGCCCCTTTAATGCCCCCAAAAAGGGGGAGGGGGGTTGGAGATTGATACTGTAAGCGAACCGGGAGTATATGGGCTTTACTTTTTTGCACCCGAACAATTTTAATTATATTTTACGTCAATTGTAAAACTGTAAATTGCATAAAACGGGGCGAAACAAGAAAAACCATTTTGCATTTAATTAATTGAAAAATATGTGGATGTGCGTCTGTGCGTCTGTGTGTGTAAAAGTGTGGGGAAATGTGTGTGATTGTCAGACGAAATGACCAAATGGCAATTGGACAGGCCTTAAATGCTCAAAAGGTATGCCACAGTCTGATAAGAGAGCGGCCCTTTCGCAAACCTGGCCAAAACAAAAGGTAAATGGCAAATGGTAAATGGTATGGAAATTTTTCGCAAAAGTTCATTACGCTCGACGACATCGTCATCATCGTAATAATTGTATGGGCTTACAACATTTTGAGGCAGAGTCAACGCCCATTTGGCTGGCTGGCTGGAGGGAGAGGGAAAATTGTGATTTCGCAAAAGGCGCAAATGAGACGCTTGCCATGCAAATGAGTTGCGGCAATCTTTAATTGACCAATTCACCTGTACGAGCAATCGCATTGTTTCAATCTCAGTCTCAGTCTCAGACAATGGCTGCTGCAGCAATCTATTGAACTTGCAACACATACAAGATAAATAGATAGATAGATAGTTAGTTAGTTATACTACAGGTTATACTATAGATACTTTGATTATGCTGACACTTTGCCCAGTCGCCCATAACATTCTTGAGTGCATTTCTTTCCAAAAATGTGAGTACATTCATCGAGATCGCGCAACAAGCGTTACAAGTTAATAAAACTTTAGAGCCAGGGTAAGCAGCTTGGACACTCCAGCTTTTAGCCCTGTCCAGTCCATTGCTCTACTTAAAGGGCAAAGGGGGGGGGGGGAAGAGAGCTGGGAGCAGGTTTGCTTCTGACTCTGATGGGGCTTCATAAATTCGTACTTGAGCGGCCAAGTGTGACGAACGAGATTACTGAAATCTTCTGGAGCAGATCCATTTTTCATAGCCGACAACTTTGCGCCAAGCAGCGAGCATTGAGTTGTCTTACAGCTACATTTATATCTTTGTGTCTTTTCTAGCTCTATATATATTTATATAGTACGTATGTATCTGTCTCTATGTGTATTTGTGTGTGCAACAAATTGCTCTTGCCTTAGTTATTTGCTGTCATAATAGTTGCTGCTGCTGCTGCTGGTGCTGCCTTTGTACCTTTAGCATTGTTGCTGCCATGCTTTGCTGCTCTAGTTATCGTTGTTGTTGCTGTTGTTAGTAATGTTGTTGTTGTTGTTGCCTGCTTGTAATCGGACATCAAAATGCGAAAATGATATTCTCTGCCTTTGTTGACCAATAACAACAATACAACGAGCTGGCAAAACAGAAGGCAGCGCTATTGAATTATTCTCTATACAATAGCCAAATCGAAAAGCATACTGTGAGGCGAGGGCTGCTTGAAAACTATTTCAAAAGTGTATCAAATGCAAACATTTACTAGCTTTTTTTTAGTTTATTTAAGAAGGAGCTGAGAATAGACTCGAATTTGAAAGAATTTCACTGCTAGAAACACGACTTCACTACATGAAAAGAAATAGCTATCAATATCAAATGAAGAGTAACATTAATAAGTAAAAGTAACAAGTTGCAGATAAGACAATATGTGTCTTCTTCTCTTAGCTTACTAAATTTACGAACGAGTTCCGAATGAGAGTCGTTAGTTGGTGGAGATAAGTAGCGAGTAACAAGTAGCGTGTAACAAGTAGCGAGTAACGAGTATCTGGTGATGAGTAGCGAGTGCAGTTGATTTCCCTGCGTATCTCTTTCTTTCTTTTTGTATGTGATTCAACTGCCCATAATTTATAAAGTTTATTGAATCACCCCTCGAATTGCTCCATAACTTTGCTCAGCCACAAATATTAATAAAAGCATTAACTGAATGCACTTGTGAGGCTTCCCCAAGTCGCACTTTGCCAGTGCAGTTCGAGGTCTGACTCATTTGTATGGCCGCCAAATGTGCTAATAAATGTTTGCAAATTTCTTGCACAATTTAAAAACATAAATTACAATGCGAACAATCAAAATTATAACAAGAAGAAAAACAACAGAAACAACAACCGAAACCGAAATAAAGAAGAAGATAAAGAAAAAAGAAATAATAAGATACAGAAAATATGTATAACGAACAAAAAGCAATTGTCACATAAACAAAGTCTCACGTAACTGCTATAAATACAGCACAAAACAATGCGAAGTGATAGAAGGAGACAGCGAAGCGCAAGAAAGCGTCGAGGTTAACGCTGCGTATGAGTTATATTTGCGTTGTGTTGTAATGCGGCGCGAGAAAACGCGACAGTCGAGCAGCAAACAGAAATGGCAACAACCACAATAAATAAAATGTAACATATGCAAATGATGATGAGAACCGTTGCGATATCGCTGTTGTTGCTGTTGCTGCTGCTGATGTTGCTGTTGCTGTCGTTGCCGTTGATGACGGCTTCGATGATGTCCTTGGGTACCAAATAAATGAATATGCAAAATGACACCAGTCAGGTGGCAGATGCCACAAGGCTGACAAGGGGGAGGCGATTGTGCTACATAGCTCGATGACAGCCGATAACGATAACGATAATGTTAATCCAGCTTGCCACAAGCGCTGTCTACATATATGTAGTTGCCACAGCAAAATAACAAAATAAGTGAAGAGAAGTAAAAGCAAGGAAAAGTAGAAGTATTCGTATAATTGCAACAATTTCAGTCTCGTTGCAAACACTCGAAGAAACTGAAAACTTCATCGAGTTATTGTCGTTGTCGACGTTGTTGTTGCTGCTGCTGATGTTGTAGTTGTAATTGTAGCTGTAGCTGCTGTCATCAAAGCAAGCAGCGAAGCTCGACACGCCCGCACAGGCCGCAATAAAACAAAAAGCAAGCAACAACATGAGCTGCAACAACAGCGGCAGCAGCAAACGGCGGCAACATGCACGTCAACAACATGCGGCGACAACGACAACAGCATGCGGCAGCAGCAGCAGCAGCAACAACTCGCTCTCTTGTTGTCGATTGTACAATTCCCATGCAACACTTACACACACACACACACCCACAGACACACTCAACACACACACATACAGACAAGTGCAAAAGTTTTTTAATAAAATTAAATTTAATGCTGCCAAATGCTCAGCGCTTGGTTTGTTCGGTTTCATTTTGCAGCAAATTGCATTACAGACGCCGGCAACAACAACAACAATAACAACAACAATAGTTGACGACAACGACGAACCTCAAGCTCCTTCCTACCAACAACAACAACAACAACCACAAATGCAAATGAGCTACAAATGCTATGCAATGCATGAATAAAAAATGAAAACGGTTAAATTGCAGCTTGGATGCTGCTGCTGCTGTTACATGCCACATGCCGCATGCTACACGCCTCATGCCTCATGCCACGCCGCATCGTTGCCATTAAGTATCCATCCATAAGTTTTGTGCTATTTTCTGTATCGCGACATTTTTGCCCTCAGCTCGTGCAAATATGATTAAATATTATAAATGCCAAAGTTACGGGCCAACTTGCACCACCAACAACAGCAACAACAACAGTACCGAAAGCAGCAGCACCAACACCAGCAACAGTCTCTACTAAAAGTCAGACAGTTTGCCATAGCTCAAGTTCCAGTTTCACTTTGTGGCCTGAAGGCAATCGGTAATGCAACACCGGCAACACGACAGCAACAACAACAGCAACAACGACAACTACAACGACAACTCGACAGTCACCCACGCCCATCACCAAAATGGGCTAACAAAAAGCCGTTTACAGCCACACCTTAAAGTTTTTACTGTCGTTTTTGGCCTATAGACAGTCAGGAGTTCAAACTGCCTGGCAAACAATTCTGGCCCCATTGCAATTAAAGCCAAATTAGTTGGTCCTTCGTGCCAATTTTCACGGCTGTCATACGCATCATGAGACGTCGCTTTTATTATTGGCCTTGATTTATTTTCTAAACAGCCAATGACTTTTCTTCTCTACGGTATTGGCCTGGCCAACAACCTGGCCAGCCAGACGGCTAAAAATAATTCTCAACTTAATTGCCAGCAACACCTTGAAAAAAAGTGTGCATACTCGTATTTTAATTAGAACAAGTTTCATTATGGCCAAGACACTGTTGCCTCCTCCTCTTCACTCCTCTCTCTCTCTCTCTATCTCTCTCCTGTCTCTCTCTCTCTCTTTCTGCTTAGCAAGCAGGCCAAAATGTCAGAGCAGCAACAAAACCAACAAAGACCACTAAAAAGTAATTGTAGTTAAATGTCAAAGCGACAATTGTCGGCTGTTTGTTGTTGTTGCTGTTGCTTGTTCATAAAGTGAATGGTACAAGCAACAACTACAACAACAACAATTGTAACAACAACTTCGAGAGAGAGGTGGGCGGCAGGTTGATTCAAGTAATAGAGTGCTGCAACTAAATGAGGCTTAAATCGCAAATGACCACGAACACTCTGGCAGCTGGAAGATGGAAATAGAGACAGAGAAATACAGTTTCCTAGACTAAGAGAGAGAGAGAGGGAGGGGGAGGAGAGGGTGTCAAGTTGATGGGTCAGAGGGGAAAACCAAGGCAATAAGCTCGCATCGACTGAAATTGTGTGACAAATCGACAAATCGCTGGCAATATCAACGAGGCGGCACAAGTTTGTGGCATAGCTAAGGTGGTCAGAGCGGTTCAGAGTGAGAGGAAGGGGCAAGTGGCAAGTGGCAAGAGGCAAGGGGTACAGGGTACAGGAGGCGACACTGTGTGACAGCTTTGGGTACGCAATCTTAGAGCAAGACTAAATATGCTAATTATGCGTTAATAAGCAGTCTGCTTCGCTCTGCAGGGCGTGACATGCGGCTACAATTGTTCCTCTCTCTCTCTCTATCTCTCTGTCTATCTCTATCTCCGTAACTGTTGCATATAAGTATTGCTGATTGTCTCTATGTACAACTATGTACTGTTACGGGTCTGAGATAATTTACTGGTCGGTTAGTTCTTTGCCTTTTTGTCGGCAACCCACAGAATCATTGCGAAATTGTTGACTGCCTGCCTCAAGGGGTTTAGCTTTAATTATGAACAATCAGTTGTCTTAGTTGTTGCTGTTGCTGTTGTTGCTATTGTTGCTATCGTGTTTTTTGTGCCTTTTCTGCATGTCAATCAAGCGGTCGTGATTTGATGATTTTGTTGTACGTTGTTTTTATGGCCCACAAGCCACAAAATTCCCATTTGTCAAGCTAAGCTGACCTGTCCTTCAATATGGGCCAGCTTGAGAGGGCTAACATTTATATATATACACACAGAATGCCATGAAATGGAAATAAAGCATTTAATAATATATAAATACACAGATTATGGACGGGATTTAATGCCTTAAGAGCAGTTCAATTTCCGAATCAATCAGACAAAAACAGCAGCATTTGTTTTTGTGTCGAGACTTAATTCATAAACATTAATTAAGATAAATAACCAAAGCCAAAAGTTGTTTAATTTGCTTCTCTCTCTTTTATGTCACAAAAAGTTATTCGACGAATTTTAGAAGAGAATTTCAAGCTGATATATAAATATATAATTAACTCAATTATTGAATTGAGAATGATATTTGCAATTATTTTTAACGCTGGCGCCAGTCTCGGTCTCAGTCTCAGTCGCCAGACAGTCTTCAAGTCAGTCGAACTGACTGTCAGATAGACAGGGAGTCAAAGCGACTTTGGCCTACCCAGCACAATAACAATAACAATAACAAAGACAAACAACAACTGAGCTCAAGTTTTATTACAACATTTTGGGCACATAAATTTAACAATGTCACGTTATAAATTTTGCAGCTCCAAGAAAAAACCAACAACGATTCAGAAAAAATTGTTTCGCTTTTAACGCTGACTGCTCTTTATTTATATCGTGAGTTTGTTGCTAGTTGCTAACTTTACAATATACCCTAACTGTGAGTATTAAAAGTGTAAGATAAAGTATGTGAGTCACTTGTAAAGTTGTTTAAGAATCGAAATAGCTCTTAAGAAATATATAAATAGCAATAATCGCTTAACTATTGAGTTAATGATCGAAACCTTAAACGATTCTACTAATTAAAGAGAATAATTTAGTTAATTTTAGTGGCGACTATAAAGTGCATCTTATATAAGAACAGTTAAAATACATATGCATATTAGTTAGTGTATTTAATTAATGTTGGACCATAGTTAACTGTTATTTCTTGTTTTATAGTCGCTTTAAATAAACTCTGATCTTTGCTCTCTTCAGCTGCCTGGATTGTGGCACTTTGATTTTGTTGCTTTGACTTTGGATAATTTATGCAGCGAACTTGTTTTCGGTTTCTCATGGCAGTCGCAGACAGATACAAATATATGTATATAGATATAGCATCCATATATTTTTAATTTATTTTTAAAAAATTGGCAGCAACATTTGGTGCGTTGCTTTTTAATTGCATTTGCAATTTCTAATTAAGTTGGTGGGCAAAATGCAAAATTTAAATTTGCAACAGCAACTGGTTGGATTCATAATGACGTCCAGAGGATGGAGACTAGACTTAAGATTCAGATTCGGTTTCATAGTGTTTTGTCTATTTGTCTCTTTTGGCTTTGCTTTGCCGTTAACATGAAATTCATTTTGCTCAGCGTTTTTAGCCATTTACTTTTGTTCAATGCAAACGACTTTTTTTCTCTCAATACATATATATATATCTATTTTATTTTTTATTTTTTGCTACGTTTTTATTTTCAGTTTGCCTTAGTCGAAGTCTGAGAAGTTTACATTTTGCCTTTGTGTGGCGTTCGCTGATTCAGCTACCAGTTTTTATGGCTACAAGCTTCTTTTTTATTGACCATAAAATTAACAAGTTTTTCAAAATAATAATATGCAATCTCAGTGTATTTTTAATGCAATAATCTTATCAAAATATTTATTTACAAAAACTTATTTACAATCGATGGATAAACGTATTTTATCTCCCTCTGTCGCTGTCTTTTTTATGATTGTCGAGCTAGCTTGGCTTCTTTGCGGAGTCTGGAGACATTGTTTCGTAGTTTTCTTTTGAATATCAACTCCCGATTCACCGCCTTGAGATCATCCATGCTACAGGTCTTGATATTCTTGACAGTCTTCGATATCAGCTCGTCTGTGATCTCAATCTTGGTTCTCGACAATCGCAGCTGCCGTGCATTGCGCCGTGCCAACTCCTCACGATACAGGAACAAATGATAGGAGACAGTTGGTTTAATCAGTCTTTCATGCTCCATTTTTTTCAAGTCGTTGCTTCGGTTACCAAAGTGAAAGTGTTATGCTTGCCTTGACTGCAGTTGGCCAACTGATGACGTTGCTCAGTTTGAGCCAGGCTTAAATGCAAAAGAGTTTATCAGGTTGTGCTACCTGAGATGCTACCTGCTGAAGCCTGCAGGTCAGGGAACTGTAAATATTTGTGCCAAAATATTTCGCGGCTTAATCCAGCCTAATCCACATTGGATGCTAACCGTTTTTGGTTAGCCATACATAATATACACAAATAAGCGCAGCTGTGGCATGCAACGAAGCATGCACAAGCGTGTCCAGAGTCAGAGTCAAGACAGGTCAGATCGCCATGAAATGTTTGCTTTATTGAACATCAAATTAAAACAGCCGACAATAAAGTGGAATTTCAACCTTAAATTTAAACTAATAACTAAACTAAATTATATAAAATAAAACTGAAAAGATAAAAATATGAGTTTTTTAAAGGTTTTTCTCAAGATCTCCAGCAAGAGCTGCTCATATTTTTATTATTGGTGCGGGCTAAATTCTTTTTGGGTTCAATTTCAATATTTATTTAGGCCATTTGTTGCCTTTTTCTCTTTGTATGTGTATGTGTATTTGTCTGACAAACACTCGAGGACATTTGAATATGTCAATATGCACATGTGTGTCGCATCTTGAGGCATCATTAGCATGAACAATTTTCTAGAACTTTAGTTGCCTTTTGCACTTAACAACTTCCAGGTAATTCATTAAAGTGCGGCATAATGAAATATGAAATATGCAAGTGGCAACTACAACTTGCGAACTGTCTTTGTTGCTGTGTGTGTGTGTGTGGCAGACAGGTCATAAATGGCATAATCCTTTTATAATTGCATGCAGTAGCTGGAAGCTGTAGGAAAACAAAAGGATTTCGCAGTCGGATTAAGAACTTGGGAAAGACCACGCGCCGGATTAAGCAAATGCGGCGCATCAGCGTTTTATGACCGCTTGCCTCACAGGGGCACACTTTTTTTGAGGTCAGGTAGCAAAGGTCAAAGGCAAATCAAGGGCCAGGGGCATAGCTACTATGGCTGTTATGGCTGCTATGTTGATGCGGGCAGCGTTTTAGACTGCGTTTGACAGCTTGCAGACAGCTTCCAATTCAACGCGTTCAACGCTCGCCACTCGCTTCGAAAATTCAAGACTCAAGACTCAAGACTCAAGAGAAGGGGAATTGTGCGTGTCCAGGCATATGATTTTAGTCGGTCAGCTGGCAGCAGACAATCATTATTATAATCAAGTCAACAAAATGATTATTGTATCATCAACGCATCGTTGCTCTTTTCCATCGGATTTTAAGGTCCAAATCTGAACTCTTGTGGGTCGTCGTTAAACGTCTTTGTTTGCTTCCCCGTGGGGCACCAGCCAGCCAGCCAGTCAGCATTTAGCACTGAGTTATGCTTTATAAGTATGGTATATGTTTATATTTATGTTTATATGGGCAGCACTCTTAAGAGAGCACAGCATTAAGACACACATTAACATAAAGAAGAAAAATAAGCTGAACTGAACTGAACTGAGCTAAAAAACTTTACTTAAACTGCGCCCTGTCAACTTTCACTGGAAATGCTCAGGGTCGCTATGCGTTGTTATAATTGTTATGGTTATTATTGTTATTTTTCTTGGTGTTGTTGTTGTTGCTGCTGCTGAGTGCATATTTAAAAGAATTTTGACAAGTCGCAGCATTTAGCGTTGAGTGGCAGTCAAACAATAGAAAGGAATTTTCACTTTTCATTTGGCATACATTTTAACCATAATTAAGTTTAAATTTACTTAGCCGCCGCTTTGCCATGTCAATTAAACTAAGTGAAAATAACAATTATATGAAAACGATTTATAAATAGACACTGACTACTTAAAAAAATAAAACTGTGGGATCAAGCACCCGCAACCAAGGCACAAGTTTATTTTACAAGGCGTTGCGTGGGTCAGAGATTCGTTTAGAAGTAAATATTTAATAAGCACTTTGCAGACGAGGGTACCAAGTAACAACTTGGTCTAAAGTGAGATATATTTCCGCTAAAATTAAGTATATTTATTAGGACACGAAAAGGGCACAAAAAAGCGCCTAGTAATTATGCAAAAAAAATTATATAAATACCAAAATGCTGAATATATTTTGTACCTTTTCGAAAGAAATGTGCGTCTCGTCTTGCATTTTTCTCGCAAAGGTCAAATTATAAATATTTAATGCTGGCTCAAAGTGCGCACAGCACAGATAAATCAACCCACACGGGCACACACGTGTCCTTAGCAACTTTTGCTTGGGTTGTCAAACATTTAACAACTTTTGCGAAAGACTTTTGTAACGAACGAGAACAGAAGGAGAATCAGAGTCAGGGTTTTACCCAGGTCAACCCGAACCGAACAGCATTCGCACTTTCACACCAGGTAATTACGCATTTGACAGGTCACCCACCATTCTAAGATTGCACAGGTCAGATCAAGGAGTGGGCAGTGGGACAGGTAGCAGGCACTGTCCTAAGCGCCCCAGATATAAATAATCCTGGTAAAGTACAACAGGACATCATTCACATCGCAAACAGCAAAGCAGTCACATCCGCCTGCTCCGCCAACTCTCTGAATTACTGTGAACTGAACTCTGTTACCAATTTACGAGTATATCAATCAGATATGGAAAGCCAACGCAATAACAACAATAGCAGCAGCAGCGGCAGCAACAACAATGGCAATCATCGTCGTGGAGCTCGTCCCAGCGTGGGATACTTGCTATTCCAGTATCAGAGCGAGTTGACCCGTCGCCATGCGGAACCCACACGTTTATCTCGTACCAAAATCCACATTATCGATGGCCTCGTCTCTCGTACAATTCGCCATCTGAAGCAGTGCAGTGTGGAGGAACTACAGGCTTGTAAACGAGAGCTGGTCTACAAGGAACAACTGCGAGATGAGCTGCGCAGCATGCGACGCCGGAAGAACTCATATTCCAGTTCCAGTTCCAGCTCTAATTCCAATTCCAGTTCAACATCCGCATCTCCTACTCGCATTAAGCCACCCACCACGCCTCCCAAGCCGCGTGTCTCCAATCAATCAAAAGTCACCATCTTTGGCCCAGAAATATTTGTCTAACAAACGTTAACTTTTATTGTAATTGTATTTATAGTTATAGTTTTAGTTTTACTTAAGGCTTAATTAAGTTCTAGTTTAAGATTTGACCTTAATTGTTGACGATTAAAAATCAAAGAATTTGAAGTAAAACTCAGTAAAAACCGACAAAAAGACAAACCGTTGCAATTACTCAAAAATGTCAATTACAGCGCTTCGTTGTAGGAGTGGAAATTCCTGTTCTGAAAGCCAGTTTACGTCTGGGCTAGTAAAATGTGTGCCGCCATGGTAAAATGCCAGCCCCCAGACCAAGACCCACCAACAACAACAACAACAACCAACTAGACAAGAGTCAATAGTTCCCACGAAGCTGCACTAACAAAAATAAAATTGGCCAGCTTCTCCAACCTGAACTCGAGTCGAGTCGACTCGACTCGACTGATAGTCGCGTCCAATACTAAGATGTAGTGAAGAATGCGGCTTAAAGTTCAATCGTGCAGCAAGTGCTATTTTTATTTTCGGGTTGCATGAAGTCCATTCAACGAGACAGATATTTTATAACGTCAATAGCTTTTCAACAATCACACAGAGAGTGACAAAGACAGAGAATCTGTAAATTATGAAGCTGTCTGAATGCGATATGCAAATCGTCATCAAAGAGAAATGTATATTAATGAATATATTAAATGGACATAGAAACAGACAAATGAGAGAAATGAACTCTCTAGTGTTCACAATTTGGCTCATTAGCTGTGGTTCGTTCAGGTTCTGATTAATACTTCTATGAATGAATGACTTGACTAGACTAATACCCTGCACACACAGAGAATAGACAATATTGTGAGAATACAAATGTATTGTATCAGGATAGAAAAAAGTACTAAAATATTCTCAATGAAAATTCCTCTTAAAATTTTCTATCAATGTATTTATGCTACTAGCTCATATTACCCTCCGCACATCTCTGCACTACAGGGTAAACTGCTCAAACAGTTATGCAGTTGATTTGTTCTATTAACTAGCTTAATTATTTATACCAACTATGTTTAATGCAGTTGCTTACCTCTTGCGTTTAGTTGCTTGAATTATTCCGCTGTCTGTTGATGATGTATGTATTTGTTGCTTTCTATTTGCATAGATGTTGTTGCTGCTGTTGTTGTATCTATGCATACAAGGGAATTATGAACACAATGTTAATAACATGGCAAACAGAACTAGTGCCGTTTATTTTTTCTCTCTTTTCTCTACTGATTTTCTTCTTATTTCTTTTGGAACACTTTTCGAGCACTTCAAGTGAAATTTATTTGTTGCTGCTGCTGCGGCTGCTGCTGCACATTTCTTATACAACCAACAAATACACAAAAACAACTTAAGCGCAGCTCAGTAATTATTTGTAAGCGAATCACTCCGAAATGAAATGAACAGAAATGGACGAAAAAAACGCAGTAGTGCAAAGCGACGCGACGTCAATTTGGAGCACACAGCGAAAATGAAATGAAAACAACGCCGAATAAAACAAAAGACTCAAATGCAAATGTTAACACGCACACACACACACCACGATACGTATAAGCAATGCTTTTCTTTCTTGTTGCTGTTGTTATTTCTTCTTCTTCTTCTTTCGTTTGTAAAACGTTCGTTCTTCAGCGATGAAGAAGACGCTACGATTACGTTAACGCGATCAGGCCCATAGAGAGCGCTGCATACGACTTACACGACGGTTCACTGACGAATGAAATGACCAACGATTTTGGCTGCAAGCTGCTGCTGCGGCTTTGCCATTCGAATTCGAAAATTATAAGCGTTGACTTCGAAAGCTGTGTGGCGCTCGAAAGACAGAGAGCGAGAGCGACAGAGAGAGAGCGAAGCAACTGAGCGATCGCAAGTTTTGTGCTTAAGTCTTTCGTTTTGTTCGTGTGTGTGTTCGTTTAGAATTCGTTGTCGCGTCGTCACTGTCGTCGTTGTTTTGTTAACTATTGATTTATTGTTGAACTATAACTGTTTATTACATTGTGCGTTGAACTTGTTGCAGAGTCAGCAGCCTTAACAGTTCATAAGAAATATTTCCAAAAAGATCAACACCTAAAGAACCGGAATAAGTTGACACACATTTAAGTGCTTTTGTTCCATGTTAAATTATACAATTATGCTCAGAGATACCGATACCGTCTAAAAATATTTAAATGTATTTAAATATGTATTTATTTATATTCTATTTCGTTTCAACAGCTTTCGCTCACTCGTTGACAACTTTTACTCTCGTGCTAAGGCGAAATTATTTATACGCTGAGCGACTCTCATTGTCAGCACTCTCTTTGTGGACGCTCTCGTTGTTTGCTCTGTTTACTCCAGAAATTGCAACATTTAGTTTCTCAGTCTCTGCTCAATACGTTTGGTTCATTGCTATTTCAGGTTTTTTTTTTTAGACTACCCAATGACTTCTTAACGGTTCGCCACTTAATACTTTTTTTTGTGTGTACTTTTTCTGTAGCTTTTTTTTGTCGCTCGCACGCTGTCATTCCCCTTCATCTACTCCCCACTTACACACCATTCTTTGAATTGCAGCTGTTATTGTCATTTTGCTTTTAGCTTCAGCTTCACCTCAGTTTGGTTTGCCTGAGCGTACATTTTTGCGGTTTCCATTGCGATTCTTCTGACTGTCTGCCTGTCTGTCCCGCTCCTTTCCTTTTTTCCTTATCAACAGCCATCTTGTTGTCAGAGCATTGTTGTTGCTGCTGTTGTTGTTTATGTTGTATTAGTAAAGCTTTTCCATGCCACGCTTGTAGGGCTGCTCGGGAGCGGTTCCGACAAACCGCAGTCGACTAGCGATATGATCTGATTTATTGTCGTAAATAGTTTGCCGGCTTGTTGTCATTTGTTGAAATATTTATTTACAATTTTCACAATTGGCATTTGGCATCTGTAATTGATTCGACAGTCGTTAAAGCTTCAATTGACCCACTTTTCTTTTTCCATTTGATATTGGCATGGTGCATTATCCTGTCCTACTGCTACTTTGGCAGCTACTTTATCCTATCAACAATGTGTTAGCCCATTAACTTGTATACCCTAGCAGAGGGTATTGAAATTATGTCACGAAATGTGAAAAGTATATACATACATATATTCCTGTCTGTTTGTCTGTTCAAATCAGACTATTCTGTTAAGTTCTTTCATAGGGCGAAATTTGAATGGAAGTCTCTGCAAGGGTATACAATGTGAAGCGCGGCAAAGATAGCTTGCATTTTATTTTTTATTAAAAAATGTCTGTAAATTTAAATTTGGTATTTGTGGGCTCAGCCTGAAAGTATGGTTTGATATGCCAGTCAGTTAACTCAGCCTCATTAGCCGAGACACACACCATTTTCACTAATTAGTCGACACTTTTCAACTGCTGCATGCGATTTTTGTATGAACAACGCGAAAATCAACAACGTTGCAAGTTGTCGTTGTTGTTTTCGTTGCGCGTTGCGTGTTTGTTGCCAGCCGCATGAGTTCTTAATTAGCCCGCAATGAGTTGCTGATATGGTATTTGTAAGTACATATTTTGGTTTTTCTCTCTCTCTCTCTCTGCCCTGACATAACAATTTTGGCCTGTCTAATTGCAGAGTGCCACGCCTCCGTACGTAGAGAAAACCCCTCTTAAGTGGTGTATATTGGTGGATTGGCATTGGATCATCTTCTAATTGCAGTTCGAACGCGTTGGCAAACAATTTGGTGTACTCATCTAATGATGACAGCTAGGCCAAAACAGATAATGAGCCATTTGACTGGGCCCTGTTAATTTGTGGGCCGAGCTAAAGACAAAGTTCGACAATTATCTAACATGTGCGGAAAACTAGATGGGATCGTTAATTGAACTGTTGCTCTGCCAACTGTTAACTGGTCCTATTAAAAATCAATGCTGCAGTGACCTAAATTCTGATAAACAAGCTAAACATTGATATCTGCCAAAACCAGGTAGGCATTTACTTTTCAAAATATAATTTCAATATTGTGTATACTCGTGACTTTGTCAAAAAATCGGCACATATTCAATAATTCTTGTTAGACTTTTTGGAAAATTATCTAAAAGAAACATTCACAATGGTGTTTGCATACACTGTCGAGAAGAAGACAATTCCCAATTTTATGAAATATGTGCTGGGTGGCACCGCTGGCATGATGGGTACTGTAATTGTCCAGCCTTTGGACCTGGTTAAGACCCGGATGCAGATCGCGGGTGCATCGGGGACCAAGGAATTTAGCAGCTCTTTCGATTGTATACAGAAAGTTCTGAAGGCAGAGGGTATTTTGGCCTTCTACAATGGCCTCAGTGCCGGATTATTGCGTCAGGCGACTTATACCACGGGGCGTATGGGTGTCTATCAGATGGAGGTGGAGGCCTATCGGAATAAGTACCATGAGTCACCTAAAGTACTCGGCAGCATGATCATGGGCATCATTGCCGGTGCTTGTGGAGCCATAGTTGGCAATCCGTCGGAGGTGGCCCTGATTCGAATGATGGCCGACAATCGCTTGCCAGAGGCTCAGAGACGCAACTATAAGAATGTCGGTGATGCTCTGGTCAGGATAGTAAAGGAGGAGGGACTTTTCACCTTATGGCGTGGCTGTCTCCCGACCGTGGGCCGTGCCATGGTCGTCAATATGGTTCAGTTGGCATCCTATTCCCAGTTTAAGGGCCTATTCCACAAGTACATAGATGAGGGTCTCGGGCTGCACATCTGCGCTAGCATGTGCTCTGGCTTGTTGACCACAATTGCCTCTATGCCCCTGGACATGGCCAAGACTCGCATCCAACAGATGAAGGTAATCGATGGCAAGCCCGAATACAGCGGTGCCGTCGATGTCATTATCAAGGTGATCAGAAATGAAGGTTTCTTCTCATTATGGAAGGGCTTTACTCCGTATCTCGCTCGCATCGGTCCTCACACTGTCTTTGCCTTCGTGTTCCTGGAACAACTCAACAAGGCATACTACAAGTACGTCCTCGGCGAAGAAAACAGAGGCTCGGGACTGTAAAAATACAATGCGAGGTAAGAAAGCTGACGAAGTCCGAAGATTCGTTAATGGCATTTTTATATTAGTGCTGTATTCGAACAATAAACAAATTTTCGAATAATACATCGCTAATTCAGAAAATTCAGCAAATAACTGCAAATAAAATTGCGAAATGTGTTAAAATTAATATAAGAATATGAAAAAATAAAGTTAGATTATGATAGTAATATCTTAATATTTGTTTATTACGAGTAAGCTTAAATTCAAAAAGATATTCTTGTGGCAGTAGGAAGTAAGAAACAAATAAGTCAAAACTTTGTTCTCAATAAGATAAAACTTAATTGAAAAAAAAAAATTGAAAAATTAAATAAAAGCTACTAATATTCAATAGTTTCCCAATAATTCCGATTATTAATTAAATAAATATTAGTTTTCATTATAATTGTTACAAAAAATAAAGTTATTTTATTTGTTCGACTTTATTATAATTTATTAATTTTACATACCTAAGTTTATTTCAATTTAAAAATTAAATCTGCTCTTCAACAAAATTTCACTTGCAATTCTCGCATGCGATAATTGTCACGCTTTACTTTTCTCCCAAGCACATACACCCAAAAAGAGAGAGAGAGAGCTCTCATAACTCTGATCTGTGAGAGAGTGTAGATTGAGTGAGAAGTGTTGGGCTTATCAGTCTGCCGGTTCGGCTCCAGTCAGTTGGGTTTGTGCAGCTGGATCGTGCGGTTCGGTTTGTAGTGCGAGTAGCTTTGTGGCAAAGCGTGTGGTGCCCAACTGGAGAAGACTCCTCCAGGGCTAAATTGAAGCCACTTAGTGGAAGAAGAAAAGGCAAAGAAAAGCAGCAACAAATCTCAGAGCTTAAAGTGAAGCGCATGAATCAAACGTCGCGGAAGTGTTAATTAAAAGCCTAAATACACTGCATAAATCAGCGTTATTTGCGGCACTTACAAACGGGAACGGGAACTGGGAACTGGGATTGGAATTGGACCTGGAACTATATGTGAAGCTTAATCTGGATAGACTACTCAACGAAAGTGCATTCTGTGTATTTATCTTGCAACTGGCTCTCACTGGCATTTGGAGGTCAGTTTGAGATAGCGATTTGCTTGGGCTCATAAATTAATAAATCAATAAATTAAGTGTGAATCAAATTTCTATAGACAGTGCTATAAATTCTTATACTTTCGGATACTTAAAGCCCACGACGGGCCTCTCTCAACTGTTGGGTAAGTGTCGAAGTTTCCTTATCTTAAGTTTTGTACTAGCCAGTCAATGTGGCTAAAATATTGCATGGAATTGGCCAGTCGCGTCGATTGATTGCCAACTGTGATCAGTTTGATTGATGAGGCCTTTGTTTGTTATGCCATAAACTGATAAACTAAACGAAATTATTGCATCGTAAATTCGAATTCAAATTCAAAGTGTTTGATTATATAAAATATAATAACTTGGCAGTGAATTGTGTGTTTATCTAATTGCATGCTGGTGATTTAACAGTGACTGGTGAGCGTAACTGACATCATAAATAAGCTCTAAACAAACAGCACAAGTGCAAGTAATCTATTTCCCACAATGCTCTCCGCTCTTGTTCTCCGACACTTTGATTAACTTGAAGCTTAAGTGAAATTGCAACCGTTTCTAATTTCTGTTGGACAGGTGAAAAGGTTGGGCAAGGGTGCGACTTTAAGAACAATTCTTTATTTGTTCATAGTATTTGAATCTAGCTGATAATAAGAAGAGCTCCGTTAATGACGCCTAGAACACTGGCCCATATTTGCCTTTACTTTTAATACCCAAGATTAGAAGTGTCAACAAACTAACAACTAACTGCACTGCTCCAGTTTCAATATACCCTGTAATACTTAATAAAAGATTTAATTAAAAATATTTTTAAAATAATCACTATTCATTTTTTTTTTAAATATTATTTAAAATATTTAGAAATATACTTTATTACAATGTAGAGTATATGTAAGATATCTTATTTTGGTGCAGGGTATTTTAGATTCGCTCACTTCAACTGCACATTCTAGCTTGTTTGTTTCGGCAATTAAAAATTATTGTTTACATATGAGTTATAAACGAAAACACAGCGCCAGAGTTGGCAACCAAATTTGGCCAAGATCTGTGCAATGTTATTATTGTTTTATTATTGTAATTGGGGTTGTTGTTGTTATTGTTATTTTGGTTGTTGCTATCAGCTGACTTGATTAAAGTGCTACAAGGCAAAAATGCTTAAATGTTTGCATGCAGCTTACCAAGAAAATTTCCATGTGTGCGTGTGCGTGTGTGTGTTCAAGTGTGTGTATAAATTTAATTGCATAATGTGTCTATGTAAGTCTCGCATGTATTTGTACGTGGGTGTGTGGCAATACATTTAGTTCGGCAATTGGCAAATACAATTTTAATTTAATTATATTACCATTTTGTATTATTCGTATATTGTAATTGCTTTAGTCCCATTGGGTACCAAATATTCCATTAGCATTTTACCAATTTGCATCCATCCAGCTGCTAATTTGACATACTTGCCACACGTCCAGGGCATAAGATACATATTTAAATGCGAGCACAACTGACTAGTTCTCTCTATATATCTCTCTCTATCTCCGTATATTTATCTCTGTCTATCTCAGAGTCTGGCTTTGTGTCACAATTGACTGGAAAGCCTAATTAGCTGTCAACATTGTTAAAAATAAACAATGACACTGACTGGTTAATATTCAGTAATTATAATGACAATACATACACATATACTCTCACAGACGATAACTTTTGACAACATATTTTTTAAAAATTCATAAGCCATGTCCAAGTTTATAGAAACTAATATATTGCCTCTATCTAATAAATATTACATTTAGATTAGAAAAATGTTTTTTTACAGTCTAGTTAACTGTAACGCCAAGTTTCCCAGAAGCGCCGAGCTCATTTAGAATAGCTAGAAGTTATTATATATTATATAAAGATGCTCATAAGCATAAATTTTCATAATGCTAATACCCTACATACCCTATGTTAATAATGTAATGAACGCGCGTCATCTGTAAGTGTGGGATTTGTTGATAATTTCAATATAAATTAAATTGAAGCGGGAAAAAATACAATTAAATTACAATCGCACGATTTGTATATGTGAATTAAACCCCCAATCATTAAGTTGATATTTGCTAAGAGCAATCAATGAGCCGCCAACTGGACGGGTAAACCAAAATACAAGTCAACAACCTGGTTGGGAAAAAAATTAATATAATAAATAATATGACATTATAAATGCGATTGAAACTGTATTCACACGTGTACAGAGAAAAACCCCCAGGCAAGCACGACGAACAGATGCCCTACACTTCGTATACTTAATTAATCGCTTTCTGCAGAGGAAAATATTTGCCTCAATCTTTTTAAATTATCATTTCATTTACATACTAGAAGAGATTTTAAAATTAACTTAAAATTTACGCACAAACATTAACTTGAATAAAAAATTAATGAAAGTAAACGAATGTCTTTTATGGTTATTTTTAAGCCTAAATAATTATGTAAGATATGCTCTGTCTTTATAGCAAAAGGAAAATAGTTTATTACAGGATATACTTTAGTCGTTTGTGCTAATTTCTTCAAGTTTTTTACTTTATCAACGAGAAACCGCACGTGATCTCAGCTTTTGCTGCTGACAGTCTGTCTGTCTGTCTGTCTATCTGTTGTTGTTGCGGTCGTCGTTATTGTCGTTGTTGTGGCTGTATTCAAATGCAACCTCAACTGGTTTATTAGACGCCGACATCATTTGCGGCGTCCGCTGTGTCTGCCTCAGTTTCAGTGAGCGATCTGCGGTTTTATCACATGACACAAAATCCGAAATTTATTTTTTCGTATACTCTAAGTACATACTTAGGGTATTTTAATTTACCAAACGCAATTAGCTAATCATTATAATAAATATTAATAATATTGTCAAACATAAAATGTAATTAATGTTATTAAAGGCCAAGAGGTAATTAAAAACGAATCAACATTTTTGTGTCGCATTGCGATGCGTTGATGAATTTTATGCAGCCATGTTTATTTTTTATTGGACTGGGGCACGCAATGCCGACAGGGTCAAAGGTCAAGCGTCTCTCAGCATTCTCTCAGCCTGTCACATGCTTTACAGTTAACTCTGACTCTGACAAAAGGCAACAAATTTACGAGCAAAAATAATGTTTGCTTCCCCGTCCAGAAAACGATAAGCAAAAACATCAACCTCGACGTTGAGATACATCTTTGAGATACATCTCATGATTATCATTGCCAGATGCGTGCTCGTGCATGGCTACAATTTGTCTACAGCTGCGAAGCTGCAATTTTCGAATTAAGACAATTGCGACATGAATTACAAAAGTTCTAAGTAAACCGTATCTGAAATCTGCCTTCTTTTACGTATCCGTATCTCAAAACTCGTCTCGCTTGCTGCAAATCAATGCCAAAAAGTAATGCAAATTTCTTTGTATCTTGCTTTTCCTCTTGCTATTCTTCTGTATTGTTTTCCAGCGCTTGCCAAAAATAAATTGAATTTTAAATGAACAACAGGCTGAGATGGAGACTGGTGAACAAATGGGTGCACAAATACTACGATATGTAGCTCAAAATTTCTCAGCCTTAACAAGTGTCATCAAATATTTACATAAGACAGAAGCCGACCTCAGACAAATCACAAAAATACAAAAGAGTTGACTGCAAACCGTTGCAGAAATACTCTTTTTATAAGAGGAACTGAAATAGAAAATATGATTTGGGAAAATCAAATTTAAAACGTTCTTTGCAATGCATCTCAAAGATACACAATTACTGTAGCAAATGGAAATACTGCTTTAATAATAACTATGTCATTTTAATTAGTCGTTTTATTTTGGCGTTTTTAAAAATATTTTTGATATATATTTGTAATGTTTATTAAAATTATACAAGCAGAATTGTGTGAGCTACATTTGTGATTCCCTGTAATCATTCAATTAAAAGCTTATAATCAAAGTGCATATACATATGTAATAAAAATGCATTTAAATTTGTATTAGAAATGCTTTTAATACTTTCCATTGAAAAATTTAATGAAATTCATTTGTAATATTTAAAATAAGACATAAATTCTATATTATTCTTACAGTCAAAGTCTATTTGTAGTTAATTGCTATATTAAATAAAATAATATTTTCTGAAATTGCATTTGCTTATCTAGCATCTATTGTAGCTAATAGCTAGCATCTGTTCTAAGCAGCTTGGCCAAATAAAACCCATTTATTTTGATAATAGATTCTAGTTGTCGCTTACTTAGAAATAGATCCAAATGCGACTTGCATTGTTGTCGGCTTATGTTTATATTTATACACCTTGTGTGTCGCCAACTTTAGCCTTGTACAAACCCAGGGTCCCAGCCTTACTCTATATAAATATACATACCCTCACATAAATTTCTCACTCTCTCTCGGTGGCTTTTGTCTCAGTCTCGGTCTCGTCTCAGTCTCAGACTGCGCCTCAGTCGTGTGGCATATCAGTGGCAATTTTCCAATTGACGCCTATTACGGTTAATCGTAGCAGTGACCCAAGTCCAGACGAACTTAAACTAATAATGTGCACAGTTTAATGGCTAAGCCGCAGAAAATCGCCCCCAGGCCAATCCCAGATCCACCCAAACCGACCCACACCCACACCCACACCTACACCCATACCCATAGCCATACACACTCACCGCACAACAAGACCAACTGAAGACCACACGACATGTGTGTGTGTGTGTGAGTGTATTAAGGCACGGGTTGTGTATGGGCTTGGATATGGGTTTATTGTGTGTCTGAGTGTGCGTGCGTGACGCCGCTTTATAGTTGCTGTTGCTGTTGTTGATGATGTTGTTGCTGCTTAGCACGCTAACTAGCATTGTTGCCGTTGGCGTTGACTGCGCCGCTGACTGCGCCGCTAACGCCGCACGCAGTCGCTTTAAGTTAAACATTTGCGCTGGCTTTAGTCGCACCGCGTAGGTCAAAGCAAGTGGATTATATGCAAACGAAATAGTCGATAGAAAGCCTTTCGTTATCCTGGACAAGCAATTAGCACAATATATACCGAAAGGGTCAATGTCGTTTGGCTTCAAAGGCTTCCAAAAGACCGGGCATACTGTAGGCATTGCGTATACGACACGTTGTTGTCCAGTTGTCCAATATGCTTGGAGCTGTTTCGTTTAATCAAGCATCGGTGCGGCTTAACGGTATATAAGGACCCGTGTCCTATTTTCGTGTCAATGGATTGGCCGTGTGTTCAATTGTGTCTGATTTTCACGCAAATGTAATTCTCAACTCATCGCAACTCAACTCAACTCAAATTCGACTTTTGCTGCTGTCTGTGCTTTTGTTTGCTGCTGCTGGTGTCCGCTTTTCGTTGTGATTTCGTTTCGTTTGTGTTTCGTGACTTGAGTAAAAGGCAAAAGTTGATTCATCAGCCGCAGGATACGCTCCCACACACACACACACAAACACAAACACACACACACACACACACAAACACACACGCACAGAGATACATGCGCCTGTTTTCGTATGCGTCAGCAGAAATAAAATAGTGAAAATATAAAACGCAATACTATTGCAACGACATATCCTTGAAGCTTACACACACACGCGAAAGCGTGCACACTTTGACCTCATTTTGGGCGAACCGTTTTGCCTGCCAGCCCCCTCCCTACCTTACAGCCCAACCTCCTACATTTCGAGTGTGTATCGTTCAACGTATCTACGTGTGTTTGCACAAGTTTCCTTTTTGTGTGCGCGTTATAATGATTTAAGCGTGTTACACACACACACCCACACACACCCACACACATTCATGAGCAGATGAGGCGCAGGAAGTGACTTAAATCAATAAGTTGGCATATCATCAGTTAAACAGGATCAAGGATGCGCTTTTTTACGCGTCAAATAACACAAACTGAATGCCAATCCAATTCAATCCCATCGAATCCAATCCAATACACTTAAATTGCAATTTTTTAATGCGACACTTCAATTTGTATAAATTGCAAGTAATTAAGCCATTTCCCAGTCAGTTAATAAAATAACAGAGAAAAAACATTTGCAATTGAATTAATCTATATATATATATATGTATATATATAGTTATAATTATTTACATATATACTACACTTATCTACGTGCACTTGTTAAAAAAGCCATAAAATAATGCAATGATTGTATTAAAAAAATGGACTGAAATTAATACGAATCTCATTTTTTTTGATGTGCAAATGAAAACGTGCTACAAATTATGCAAATATCATATTTATTAATATGCTAATTTTCAGCTAATAAAAATAACTACTAAACGAAAGTACTTTCATATTATTGCAAGCAAGAAAGTCAAAACACAAATTTCACATGAAATTAAATAATGCACAAAATAAACGTAAAGTTGTAAATTAATATTTATTTTCATGTGGTTTTTTGAGTGCATAAATTACAAACAAAATACACTTCGTTAAAAGTAAATATATTAAAATTGCTTTAATAATTAAATAATGTGCCACTTGAAAAATATTTAATTAGCTAAAGTAAAATACAAATAATAAAAAATACAATTCCTTCATCCTCAAATGCAAATGTTGATGAGAATTTAATTTTCCTAAGAATATTGTAACAAGTAACAAAATGTTTATACAGAAGTAACTGTAAAAGTAATAAAACTCAAATGCAAGCCTTAGCAAATAATAATAAAGTGATATAAATAAAAGCCATGAAGTGCAAAAAGAATCAAGTTATTCAAGTTGCAGTTTATATTCTTCTAGTGCATACATAAATATCGTTTAAAGCCAAAAAGTTATAAAAGTAAAGCAAACGATTTACATGAGAAAAATGAAGTAATTACAAAATTGCTTTAAATACAGTGCGTGTGTGTGCATGTTGTAAGTGCATCAACTGTTAGACTTGTGCTTAAATAGAGTAAAAAATACATACTTTAATATACATATTAAACAGCAGCAACAGGCCCTTGTTGAATGGCCAAGTTATGACACGACACGCTCTGGCAGCCCGGGTAAGGCAGCATTTATTGTAGTTAATTATATTTATAAGAAAGTACATATATGTAAGTGTAAGTATTTGTAGAAATTACAACATACCATAATTAAGTCAAACGTAACATTGAGCTCAATTAAAATGCCTGGCACGCCAGCAACATTAAAAAACGCTCAACAAAATGTGCATAGTTCTTTGCAAAATGCCAGCTCTCTCCCTGTCTCTCTCTCTGCCTCTCTCTCTCTCTTTTGCTGTCTCTGTCTGGCTGTAGTAAACGTCAGAGGGCTGTCAGAGGGGCAAATGGACAAACAAACAACTTCATTACAAAGCATTGCAAGCAGGCAAATTAAACAATAATTATTTATGTATACAATAACAAGAGAACAGACAATTATAATGCATATGGAGCAAGCGAGACGGAAATATCAAACACACACACCCACACACACACACACACATAGTCTGAGTCAGCCAACCGTGTAAATTTCATTTAATAATTCTAAGCATTTCTCTGTGTTCACATACGTTTGAGTATGTGTGTGTGTGTGAGTGTGTTTGTGCGTCTGAGTGTGACTCAAAGTTGCATAAACTTTTGGCTAAATTCAAGCACTTATTGTTTAATTTAATGGAATAGTTTTCGACTTTGAGAGCGGCGACGGCGACAGCGGCAACGTCAACGGCAACGGCGTAAATGCCATTAAATCATTTTTAAAGTACTTAAAAATAATTTAATTTATTAGTGCAAAATTCTTACACAGTATGGCCTGACTAAGTGGCATTAGTTATGCTCAAATTTATGTATAAATTCATTTGAGAAATTTCATTCAGCCGTTTCAAGCAATTAATACTGTGAGTTAACTGACGTTTATAATTTTGTTGTGTAGCGATTTTCATTGAGATGCAATGACGTCTTAAATATTTTGCACCAATTAACTATCAAGTAGAGTTTCAAATTGCTTTTTGGCAAAATGTTAAAGCATCTTACAAAAAGGCCAGCTTAAAAATAAATGGATAGAAATGTATCAAAAGTAATTGTCTTCAAAAGAATCAAGATCTAAGAAAAATAGCTTATTTACTTTAAGCAGAAAATTGTCTTTGAACTAGTTACAAATTGTTCCAAGAAATATGCTTAGATTTATTTAATTATCTATTTTTGTATATTTATTTTTAGCCTATACAAAATGTAGTTGAACTATAATTCTGTATTCTAAGAAGCTTAAAGTCTCCGAGCTTTGAATAATATTTAAAGAGTGCTTCAAAGTTGACTGTAACTTGTAATTGATTAGATATATGGAGTTACATATTTTCATTGATTATATTCTTAGTCAGTACCTACTGTAGTTGCCCGCCAATTGTGGGTTGGCAGTAATATGCCTGCAGCGCTTTATATAGTATGCCATGTCTTAGTAACTCGCGTTGCCGCCCACGCAGTTAGCAAGCGTTCTTTATGTGTTTGTTCATGCAGCGTGACTTTTGTTATACCACACACACACACACACACGCACACTCACCGAGCATACAGATATTAGTGTGTGTGTTGCTGCTGCTGCTGCTATTGCTAACAACTACAACAACAAATGCAACAACTGGCGCCATTGTCGACGTCACTTAATATACAAATTTCAGTAAATATTTGTACACACATTGACACACACTCACACACTGAGTCAGAGACGGCTGCAATTTCCGCTGGTGTCGTAGCATCATCAGCTAGCTGTCATCCTATTGCCACACCAGACGCAGCAGCCAAAGATCCAACTCACACACACACACACACACACCCCACTTTCTGCCACAGCACAGTGCACTCTTGCTCCCTGCACCACCCACAGCAACAATTCGTTCAATTTCAAGCAATCAAGTTATTTTAATTCATTACGCTTACGCGGGCAACACTTTGGAGACATGCACAGCAACAACAACAGCAACAGCAACAACCACAACAGCAGCAACAATGGTGGGGCCACGCCCTCTTAAGCCTCCCCAAGAGCCTTTTGGGTGCAAGTGCAACTGCATTTTGCCTTACGATGCCTGACACCACAGTGTACTCTGCAAGTGTGTGTGTGTATATAGATAACATATATATGTATACATTTCTGAGTGTGCGTAAATGTATATTATTTGTGAGTGTGCATATTACATACACCCACAAGCACACACGCTCGCACACACATGACTATCAAAATGTCAGACATCTGTCATTTAATTTAATTTGACTTCACTTGCTTTCATTTGTTCGCACTCCTTCTCGTCTGCCTCCTCCTCCTTTGCCCTCTGCTTTTTCCTTACTTTCCGACTGTGAGCGACTTTTGTGCGCTTTTTTTCCACGCCAAGGCGTCGACGCCTGCCTTAAAACGTGCAATTTAGTGGGGGCGTGGCTGCTTTCGTTGTTTCTGTTGTTATAGCCGTTATTACTGGCATTGCTCTTGTTGTTGTTGCTGTTGCTGTTGTTGTTGTCGTCATCATTGTTGTTGTTGTTGTTGTTGTTGTTACTGTTGCTGTTGTTGACGTTGTGAGCTGTGAGACACACACGCGCATAATTTAAAACGTTTTTCCCTCGTCAGTGAAAGCCAAGAAAATGGAAAAACTTACGCTGCAACGAAGTTTGCATACGCTTAACATGAACAATTTTAGGATAAACTGCACTTTAGCTTGTGGTTTAAGTGAAATTTGTGGTATTTTGTTCATGTCGTTAAAGTTGCAATTTATCTACATGCTTAATATTGTCAATGTTGCCGGCTTTGACTGTTTACAACATAATATTGTAGATAATATAATCTAAAAAGTCGATTATTTCTTGTGTCAGTGTTTTTAAAAAGCAGCTGAAAAAGAGCTGAATTTCAAATTTGCTGAAATATTTAACATTTCTCATGTTAATGAGAAAACAAAAATATGATTCTATTTATTTTGTATGTTCTTTGGTAATTATAGACAAAATAAATCTTATAAGTGCTTTTGAATATTTAAAAACTTTTTCTATTATTAAAATTTATCTTTTAAAATATGTACAAAACACTTGAATTATTCAAAAGCATTTTCGCATATGAACTGAAATTTACTCTACTCTATTAAATGAAGAATTGCTGAAAATTGACATTATTGGAATGAGAAAACATAAATTTTATATTTTTTAATACTTTATTATTATGATTATTAGTTTAATATAATATAAACAATTTTAAATAATTTTAAAGCTCCTCCTTTTATGCTGCACTACAAAGTGTATCAGCAAGTCAATATTGGCTGAGAGTATATAAATTATGCATAATAAACTGAATTTCATTTGCCTTTATGCAAAAGGCAATAAATATGTCATTTGTTGAGCTAAGCTACAAATTGTCAATATTTTAACTAAATTAGAATTAATTAATAGAATTAATGAGCTTAAATCGAACATAAAAATAATTAATGTGTGAATTATTTCCATCCAAGAAATTCCATCCAGATCCATTGATTATTGTAGTCGCTTCAGCTTCTGTGACTTCTTGGCAACAGCTTTGAGTTGCTTACGGCGATGTCGTAGTTTTTGCTCGAGTGATTGCTTGAACTTGGTTTCCCTCACAAGGATCTGAAGATCCTCGTAGGTGCAGCAATGCAAACGTTGTTTCAACTTATCAATAAGTTCCACAGTTAACAGAATCTTTGTTTGAGAAACCCTCGCATACTGGATGCGTCGACGTTGCAACTCGGCACGATGCAGGAACAAAGCGTATGCGGTTTTGGGAGCTGAAGAAGATGTTGCTGCCATGACGATCTCTGACTGAATGTGAGGGACTCCCTGGCGACATCTCTATTTTATATGCTGCAAGCCTTGACCTGCACTTAGGAAAACGCGATACAGGATTGTGCCTGCCCCTTTGAGATCCGTGATTTTTCATCCTCTATTCCTTAAGGTGTCGTTACCTAACATAGAGAAAGACAGAGAGACAGAGGACACACTCACAGGTAGTAACTGTTATCTATGCCGCATTTTCCGTTATGTGTTGTGGCTCTTTAGGCAAATCCGCGCAATATGCATGACACTGAGCAAACAGGTAGCAAGCAGGAAGCCAAAAGTTAGGTAAACTTTCGCGCTTGACTGACCCAACAAAAAAAACATCAGGCGACGAAAATGTTGTGGCATGCAACGAGCACAAATGCAACGGAATATTTGAGGTACTTCCAGAGTATAGAACACACGCACGTTCGGTCCCTGACGCAGGCATGCATCAATAACTTGGCCAACAACGCATCCTTGACATGTCCAGACTTGCTTTCTCCCTTACTCTCTCTCTCTCCATATCCGTATCTTTCTCTTGAGGTTTATTAATTTGCATGAACTTTGGCAATGCTCATTTTTCATGCTGCTTCTTCTTCGCCACTGGCAGGACTTTGGAGCCGGGCAGCTAAATCCGCAATTAAAAATTGCTTATGAAACGGAAATGGCTACAAAAAGGAGGCACGAACACAAAACGGGGAGAGCTGGAGATAGAGAGAGAGAGAGAGATCAAGAGAAGGCATGCTAACTGAAGCAAGTTGAAAGGCAAAACAAACCATGGCACGCCCATTTTGTACGTTATGCAAAGCTCGACAAAGTTTTTGGGTTGAAAAACTTAATTTCCACTCTCTTTTCTGCCATTTCCCTTTGACGTTTTGGCATCAACAGACACAGGCACGCCCTGACTGCCTGCCTGCCGGTTTCGCCCCCCATTTTCTGTGGGGCATTTAGTGTAAACTGTGTGCATCATTATTTTTGAATTTTTGACAGTTTTTTCCACGACGATAAGCTACTTGTAAATCAACTCAAACTCAAACTCAAGCTGGGAGACACACGCAACTTTTCTTCTTTATATCTTATACACTCTATATGTATGTGTGTGTGTGTGTGTGTGTGGGAGTGTGTCATCACATTTCCGCCGGAAGTGTAAGCACAAAAGTTCGTTTTCGTTAAATGCCAGCAAGAAATGCAGCGTCGCTTCATTTTCAGCCAGACATTGACTGATGATGATGAGCATGATGATGTAAATGGGATTTATACTAGTGCGCCATGACAATAGTAAACTGCTCACACATACACATACACATACACACACACACACAGCCACATAACAAGTTGCTGAAATCATAAGCTGTGATAGCTTCTTTGTGCTGCCTCTGTGACGAGCAAGTAAATTGCCTTAGTAAATTTATAGTGCAATTACCACAAATCTAATGAACTCAAGGCATACGCCCAAGAAAAGGAAAGAGAAGTTCCACAAAATGTGCTCAACTTTTTGTAGCATACTTTTGTGGGAGCACAGTGTACCTTTAAATGATATTGGTTCAATGCAAAATTAGTTAAATACTTATGCTCGTTTTATGCCCAGATAATGAAGCAATTTTCAATTAATCCATTCTAATATTTTAAATGAAGTGTTGGTCTATTTATAGTTTAATTATTAAACAAATAAATTAACTTTATTAATCTTAATCGCATGACCGTATTTTATGCCCACATATTAAATCAATCCTCAAATAATCCCTTTCAACATTTTATATGTAGTTTTTAAAACAATCTAATTTATTTTAAGTCCAATTTTATCTATCTGAATCTTAATTAAATACTTATTTAAGAAGTTACATAGCTAATTTTAGGTCTCTATAATGATATTTGCGGTTCAGCTAGAATATCACTCTTACGTAGATAATTCGTATGCACAAAATTAAATCTATCAGTTCTCTTTCCTTTTTGAAGGAAATCAGGAACTCTTTATATGCAATATTCATGCACTTTTTATTTAAAATAAATAAGATTTTATCGTAAAGAATACTTATATAGCTGTAATCAGACTATAAAAGCAATTTGAAAGTTTAAACTGTTGTATTTTTCTTTGCAGTCAAGAGCAACACTTCCATTCTGAAGGCGGTGGCAACAATTGATAGACAGAATGTCTGAGAATGTGCTGTTGTTAGTGTTGCTGCCACTGCTGCTGTGTCTGTGCCCGATCATGGGACTCAGTCTGGCAAATGGCACGGTTGTTGCAAGTTTAGGTGATGGCAACGCTGCGGGAAATGTCAATCAGCCGACACTTGGAGCTGGCGGCCTTGGGTCAGGCGGTAATAACGTCAGCGGCAGTGGAGGTGCTGGCGGTGGTGTCAATCTGCCAATTGGTAGCGGCGGTGGCAGTCAATCAAATAGCGAGCCAAGCGGTGGCATTGGTGGCAACTCGATGGGCAGCAATGCAGCTGCAAGTGGCAGCAGCAGTGGTGGTGGCAGTGGCAACAACTCAACTCTGATGCAACCGCTAAAAGAAAAACAGTATGATAAGTGTACAGGACCCGGAGATCCAGGACCGTGTAAGCAATACATCTACAAGTGGCGCTTTGAGCCAACGACCGGCGAATGCACCACATTCATTTGGGGCGGTTGCGATGGAAATCCTCAAAATCGTTTTAGCACCGAGGCCGAGTGCCTCTACCATTGCATTGGTGGACCACGTAAGCGAATTATTCTTGTTAACCCGCTGATGTCACTCAAAAAAAGAATCTATCAACTGCGCTCCCTGCAGACACTTTACCACCATTTTTACAGTCCACCACCCGAGAACCAAGCACCACAGAATCCTCGCTGGCCATCTACACGCAAAGTCCCGCACAATCGCCGGTTGGCTTCAGTGGGAATAACGGTGGGGGCACCACCCCAGTGCCCATCGAGCAGCGTGGACCAGAATTGACGTTTGCGGAAACGGGTCAGGGCAAGACCTTCATGTTCGCTAAAAACAACACGTTCATCCAAATGGACGGCGACATCATACAGACATTTCAATTAAGGTGAGTGGGTGGCCAAAAACCATGTCCAGCAACTCAGTTGCGCAGTTGTCCTGTTACCCTGTTGTCCTGTCCTGTTGTACAGTGTATTCTCGTATGCCTGACACACTTACCTCAATTTCATTGTGCAGCATTTTGAAAGTCTTTTGCATTTTTCATGCCCCTCGAACACCACGAATCGCGCGTCATTTGCCAGATTGTTGGCCTTTCAGCTTCAAATGTGTTTGATGTTCTTTAACCCCAGAAAGTCAACCATTTTCATGAATATTTTAATAAACAATTAATGTAGCGACTTTTACTGTCACTTTGTCTTATCGGAAAGAGAAGTTTAAATGATATATGGTTTGTTAATTGGAGATGATTCTCATCCATATTTTCAGAATAAATTGCTTGATTTAGAAAAAGATTGTAATTTCACTGGACTTCTTTTCTAATAATCCAATAAAGATATGCTCTTAAGCACCTTTAATTCTATCTAATAAAATTCTTAAATTCGCTTTAAATATGTATTTAATTTTTAGAATGTAAAAAGATCCTTGGCCATTGAGAAACATAAATAATGTGATTGTCCTCAATTCCTCAAATGATATTTAACAAAATTCCTGTGGCATACCTCAATTATTTGTTAACATTTTAGAGCCCCCCTGTGGCATGAATAACACACACAAACACAAACACAGAGAATGTCACTAATCGAAATGTGATGTTTTAATGGGTTAAATACTCGTAACTATAGTAAATGTTGCTGTGTGTTGCAAGGTGCAATTAGTAGAGATGACGTTGCTTAAACATTTGTTGGCACTTAAAGCAATTATTTCTAGTTGTTTACAGGCTGTCCTTGTCCTGTCCAAGGCCACACTGGGCGGAAGCTCTGCCTTGAAAGTTGATTTTCTGCTCAATTGCAGTAGGACCTTTGCCACAAAAGTTGACATCACAAACTTGCAGCTGGCATTTTGCTGCTGCCGGGCACCGAAAATTTAAAATTCAATTTAGACAAACATTTGCCATTTGCATTTTAAATGAAGATAAAAAAAAATGTTATTTAAATACAAAACTCAGACACACAACTAAATATATGTATGTATATGTATGTAGATCTGAAGACAGTTGGTCTTGTGGAGAGTCAAATAAAATTAAACATAACTTTGTTGCATAAAAGTTGTTCTTGGTCTTGTTATCATGGTTGTTGTTGCTGTCAGTGGCTGTTGCTGTTGCTGCTACTTCTTGGCCAGGCTGTTGGCAATTTGGGCTGTAGTTTTAATTGTAACTCATGTTGTCGCAAGCAGACAGTCAAGAGCTGAGGACAAATAAATTTAAAAGTCTGTCAGGCACAGAGATTCCATCTCATTCTAACACAAATCCAACCTCTCTCTCTCTCTCTCACTCACACACACTGACTCTCTCTCTCTCGTTTGGTTTTACAGACTCTGCCGTGAGATTTCATTTCAATTTCGCACACGACTGCCGCACGGCCTGCTCGTCTATCACAATGTTAAGAATCCGGATCGCATTAATTTGGACCCCTATGCACTCTATGTGATTGTCGAGAAGGGTCAGCTTAAGGTTGTACATGTCTTTGGCAAGCATTCAACGAGTGTCACTGTGGGTGAGAGTTTAAATCGAGATGAATGGCACAGTGTTATGGTAAGTACCACAACTCTCTCTCTCTCTCTCTCGCTCGCTCTCTCTTTCTCTATCTTCCCACAACTCACTAACTAGGTTCTACTTACGATCCCAGTGGCTGCAATGTCTTTGACTTCCAGCTTTTCAAATTTCATACTGCAGTTGAAGATTCGAGTGCTCAGCTTTTGTGGCTGTAATTGCTATTGTTGTTGTTGTCGGGATTGTTTTTATCATTGTTCTTGTTGTTGTCGTTGCCGTTGTCTATTTCAATAAGCATTTTGACTTTGTCATGCTGTATGCTGTACCTGAGAAGCAGTAGCTCTTATCTTCCGAGAAGGTTTATTCTAAATTAAATTAATCTGAGGCATGTGCATATGCCAGGATCGACTAAAAAGTGGTTAAACTATGGCAAAAATTAATTAAATGCACTTGAACAACGTGTATCTATTTAACTTTAATTCAAATAAACTATTTTTTTACTTTTACAGGGTATTTTTAAAGTCAACTTGTGAAGTTTGCCAACTTTCAAACAGCTTAAAAATCATTTGTTAATATCATAATATAAATTGTATTTACCATTTTTTGAATGAATTTCTAGATTCCTACTAACTTTGCGGGGTATCTCAGGTTCTGTTGTACTAATTCAGCTCTCTCTACCAATACTTATATTTTAAGCACATTTTACCTGCATTTTTTCACTATTCTTTTAAGTAATATTCACACTTGCAGGGTATATCGTAGTCAAAACTACCTAATACCTTTTTTATCTCAATTGCCAGGAGAATACGGGCTTGTTGGCCAGCCCGTTGTTCTTGTTGTTATTGGCAACATTAGCATGCACATACGTTCAGCAGGCAATTAGCAAGATTGCAATGCGTGTGCATGTGCGTACAAGTATGTACATGTTTGTGCATGTTAGTTAGTGTAAAACGCTTTATCAAAGTTTTATAACAAAGCGTACAGTTTGATTTATGAACGCTCAACTTTAGTTAACTCACCTCCGTTGGATACGTATACAAAAGAGGGATGTAAACGAGGGGCGTGGCAGGAGAAAGTCCCTTGCAGCATCATCATCAATAACATTGGGTTTGAGTTTGATCGTTGCGTATTTTCATATTTAAAACAAACATATCCACTACTAATCACACTCATACAAATGCACAAAATATTCACACACACACACACACACACACACACACATGCATGCATGAAGTTGCACTCATAAATAACACGCAAAGTCCTAATGAATTTCAGCTGATCCCTGCAATGTGAGCGCAGCAGTTGCAATTCATTTTCGTAGATTTTTCATGCAACAGCAACAACTACAACAAGAGCAACACCAATAGCAGCAACAACAACAATAACAATTTATCGCAGAGCGCTTGCAACTTCAACTCTGGGCCAAAACGCATAAATTCATAAATTTTTATCATTTGTCTGTGTGTGTGCGTGTGAGTGTGCCACGCCCACTCGCAAGCTCGCAGCTACACAGAAAAAAAGCCGGAATTTTCTATCCAAACATTGTCAGAAGTTTAATAATCTTAGGCTCTCTTAAACTAAGTATAGAACACACGATTAAAGTACGGCTTTTTATCTTTATCGGGACTTTTTATACAAATCCAGATGTTGATAGACATATTCTATGTTATATATAGAATATATTTTATATATTTTAAAAGATACAAATTAAAGTCAAGAATTTTTAACTTGACTTCAGAATGATTTGTTTCTGTGTAGCTGCTTTATTGGTTTTATGCACCATATCTTTCACATCCACCATTCTACTGTTATTCTCATTCTCATTCCTACTCCCATTCTCTTTCTCTATCTGTCGCGTCTGTTGCACAGGTGCGCATCGATGTCCATGGGGCAAGATTAATTGCACGCGTCGACAATAGTCAGGAGGAGGTCTATCTGAAAGGTCTGAATCACGAGTACAACTACGGTGTCTCCACGAATCTGCCATCGGTTGTCCTGGTCGGAGGTGAGTGCCAAAATCAATTGTCTACTCCAGAATTTCCACTGTACTATATACATATATCTAACACTCTCCCACTTACCTCCCACTTTCCCTGTCATATTAAAGCTGAGTCTCGGCTGTATGCATTGCATTTGTGGCAAGTGCAACAGTGCAACTAAAGAGAGAAATAGAATTGATACGGCATATCTGAAAATGAAAATTGAAAATCGAATTTGGCACATGACTAGAAACACACTTACACACACACACACACACACACACACTGCTCATTTACCATTGAAACTAGTGCGCATTTTACAGGTATTGCATGTGTGTGAATGTGTGTGTGTGTGTGTGTGTGACTTTGAAAGCTGCTTTTGTATGCTGTTTGAAAATTTAATTATTTGGCGCTCGGAAAACCGCACACACACACACAAAACTCAATGACGAAATATGAAGAGCTCACATTGTTCCTATAGAATGAACCATTGATTGCACTATACAAAGAGCAAAAAAAAACCGAGAAGAGTACACAGAAAGGGGGAAGAAGGTAGAGAGAGGGAATATCGGAAAATAGTTGAATAGGTTATAGCTGCATTTTAATTTAGTTTAACAATTGAAAAATGTTTGCTATCGAGTTTTGATGCATTCTATTGAACCTGAAACTTTCATCAGTTGTTGATAAAGCAATAATATACTACCAAAAAATTAATGGTAATCAGAAAGCAATGTATGAATCAAAGAATCGGTAAATATAAATAACGTTTCGAGTTTAAATTGAACAAATTTCGATAACAAATTAATAAAAACATTCTAAATTGTATCGATATTCAAAAAGAAACCTTTTCCAAATGTTGAATACCCTTTAGATTTTGATTTAAAAATAAAACCAAAGACTCTAGTTTTTACTTTGCTTAAGCTAAAAATAAATAGAGCTTAATAAATTATGCACCTGCAAATATATTGTACTAATCCTTTACCACCCATAAACGGCCGTATTTTTATTACTACAGTTATTTAATTAATAGTTAAAAGTTTTTGTTAGTCCCAGTTTAAGAAGTGAAAGTCTTCAGTTACAATGTTGATGAATATAGATTCTACCTAAATCTAAATTAACAATTTCGTCAAAGTCCCTCAAAATAAAATAAACAACAACAACAAAATTCCCTACAAGCTGTAACTTTTTTAATTAAACAATATTTAAAGCGCAACCCATAAAAAGTTTTGAACTGTAAACAAAATGATGTTATATTTTGCGGAGCCATTTCACATCCCCGATTTCCCGTTTACCAAAAAGAGCTTAAATCCGCTTTTCAAATATTTCCCTCGTGTTAATTAATCTTGTTTGTGTGTGTGTGTGTGTGTTTAGCCAAATGTTGACCAACTATTAGGCAAACCCATCAAACCAATACCCCCCATCAAGAGCCATACCAAAAACAGAGCCCGTTTCTAATTTCAATTCCACACTTGCAATTCACAGGCCTCTCGTCCGAGGAGAAACTGCATGGCGTCAAATATATCACGGAATCGTTTGTCGGCTGCATTCGCAATGTGGTGCTAAGCTCCGGGAAGGCTGCCTCCGATCTATTGCCGATAGCACCACTGGTGGCCACCAAGCACGAGAATGTCAACGAAGGATGCTCCGATATGTGTGATTCTCGGCACAATCTCTGTTTCGTTGGTTCCCGTTGTATCAACCATTACTCGGGCATCACGTGCGATTGCTTTGGAACTCACTACGAGGGTGAACACTGCGACATCTACAGTGAGTATCATATATATACGTATATACATATATGTGAGTATGAGTATTTGTGTGGTCAGACATTATCGTGAGGGGGGAGGGACAGACGGTTGTTTAGCCTGGCAGCGCCATTTTGTTTTAATTATAAACTATGTTTGTTTGCTTGCGGTTAGCCAATGGCTTCAACATCCCATTTCTCTCCTTCTCTCTCTCTCTCTCTCTCTCCATCTGTCTCTGCTTCTTCCCTTCGTTTACCGCCTGCAGTTTTAAACACGCTAATGACCTGACCATAAATTATGCAAAATAGTGTTTGACTTTTTGACTGCCAGGCAAAATGTGCGCAAAATTAGTTTGTTGAGCTCAAAATATATACTAACTGGCCTGTTAGTATTTCAACAACAACAATTCCCCCTCACCTATCTATCCCATCCCTTAACCATCTTATTCCCAGCCTATTTTGTCAGGCATTTAGTTAATGACATAAAGCCAATTCCGTGCCACCATAATTCCAATTAAGTCACGCGACACCATTAAAAATGCCAAAAACCATTAAAAATTGAACAGCCTCGTTTAGGTTTTCATTTTTTTGTGTGTGTTGATTTTGACATTGTTCAATTAGAGGCAACTTTGAGAGTACTTCACATAGCCAAACTGACCGTTAAATACCCTACAGTGTAAGTGGAGATATCATTACTAGACATAATTATAGACCATAAGAACTGATTTTGGGGAATTAAGTGGTAATAAACTCATTAATACCCTACCGAATCGCTTTTGTTAAAGCTTTATTAGTGACTTCTTTTCTGCTTACATTACAATCAAAGTAGAAGCAGAAAATACCCTACACATTGAACATTCCTTTCACTACTAAAAGTTTAAAAGGCTATAAATGTCCATTACAATTTTTGCTTAACTTCTCTGGCAAATATTATACAACAACTTGCAAATATTGAGAAATAAAAACAAAATCTAATGAAAGCGCGAGCTGGACGTGAACCGAATGGGCAGCTGCAAATTGCACAAATGCTAGCAATAACGGCAGACGGCGGCCATTTTGGAAAATGCGCTCTCTAAATGGCGTCTGTCAAGGACAAATGGCGACGTCGCGACGTGGCGTGTCGTGTGATGTGCGAGTGAGTGTGAGTTTGTCGAGCATTTTACAGTCGCAGTTGCAGACGCTGCCACTGATCACAATTACGCATAGAGTTTGGGGGCAAGTTGCAAGCAAATTGCACAGATGTACTTCACGACCCTACAGTCTCTCTCTCCTCCTCCTTTCAAAATCCTCCCGTTCATCCTTTTGACTGGTACACCGTTGAACCTGCTAGCCCTGAGGACCGGTTGTCGTTAGTTGCATGTTGCAGTTGTCGACAATTCGGTTGTTGTTGCAACGGAAACAGTGTCAAGCCATTAAAAGGGAAGCGAGTCGAGTTGAGTTGAGTCAAGTCATAGGTAGAGGAACATGCAATGTGTGCGACATAATCAAACGCAGATGCTTCTGTAATGCAATAACTAAAATGACAACCAACAGTCTGTGCAACAGACAAGTTTTCCATGTCCTGTTTGTCATCTCCTCCTCCTCCTTCACTCTGAGCTCGAGTGTCAACGGATTGCGAACGGCGTGAAAATCATTAGCCCAGCCATGAAATTCTCTGAAAGAGACTGCCAGATTTTTTGGCCTTACTGAGTCCGTCAGTGGGGCTGCTGTCAAGCATGGCTGAGAGTCCAGCTCAGCTCTGGTTCAGCCGTCAGCCAAATGACAGACAGAGCTGATAGAGTTGCAAATGTTGGCAGCAAACATGTATGTACGTTGTATCCTGCTAGCTCTAGCTATTTTCAAGCCAAGTATGAAAAGGAGAAGTATACAGATTATGGAAAGTTATGTCTGATTAGTTAGTTCTTAAATTATGATCCATTGCAGCAAACTGAAGCTGATGGCTTTTCAACTTTGAGAGCTTGTGAGAAATCTCAGTTGTAAATTCTGAGTGCACTTTGCCAACAATTGACAACTCTGTTTGCCGAATCCGAAATGTGCCTAGATGTGCAACAATTTCATTAAAAATCTTTGCCAACTGTCAGTCAAAGAGTCAAGAGATGGAAAGCTTTTGTTTCCAAGTCAGTGTAAAAGTCAAAGTTGACAATTTTTGTATCGACTTTTGTCATTTTTTGTTTTGCATTTTTCAATTCAATTGTTTTTTTATATCGCAAATTTTAAAGATGAATCAATTCTTTTTACGGGAGAGTACTTTTTCGGAGTTTAGCCTCAGGGCCAAATCACAAAGAAGTCTTGACATGACGGCCCACAAATTGGCCAGTGGATTATTGGGTAACAGTGCAATGACCAAGAAATTTTTACCAGAGCGTCGACTGCCATACTATAAGGAGTTTAAAGGACTGATCCATGCATTGTATGGCAATAGCAGTGTGGCGAGTCAGTGTAGGAATACGAAGGTCTTTCAGAGCTTCAAAGATCTTCGCAATCTGCAGATGAATCGCCATATTATTCATCAAGCCAAATCGTTGGTTCAAACTCGATTGTCTCCTCAAGTACACAAATCAGCTGTGGATCTCAAGAACAAGCACCAGTGTCTCGATAACAAACAGACTATCTTTCGTCGCAATCTAAGGCTCTTAAGTAACCTAAATGCTATTCGGCGGGATAATGGCAGTATAGATTGTTTCAATCGTAGCTTTAAGGCGCCCGAACCGAATCGACACAAGATTAACGAAGATGCTGAAGAGCTGAGGCGACAGAATCATCGTATTGGATGTAGACTCCTCAAAACCAAGTCCAAGGTGGATTCGTATAACGCAAGATTTGCATGGCCGGAAACTGATTTGCATGATGCTCCCGAAGATGTAATTCAGAGATATATCTCCTATATGCCTCTGCCTTTGCCTAATAAACGTCTTCATACTCCGAAGGAGCTACTTCGACCGATTATCTACTTTGATCTATCGGTGCAAAAAAATCAATATCTTGGTCGCATCTCCATACAACTCTATACTGAAGTCAGTCCGGAAGTTGTGTTGGAATTTGTACGCCTGGCCACCGACAACGATATTCAGGCGCATAAATTCACGCACATTTTTCCAGATCTTTGGATGAGAGGTGCAGTGTCTTTGCCAACCAGCGATGCACCACTGGAAAATCATTATACAAGCCCCTCGCCCTTGGATGCCAGGCACCTAAAGGGCATACTTTCGTATTCGTGGAATCATCTCAAGAAATTCCCCAATGGATTATTACTCTATACGATTACCTTCAAGACATTGGAGGTGGTTCCACTGGGAAGGGTTATCTTTGGTCGGGTTTTGAGTGGTGTGCGACTCCTAGAGGTCTGTCGGGAATATGGCACGAAAGGAGGCAGGCTCAAGAAGAGCGTCGATGTTATTAAATGTGGTTTGCTCTAGCCTGAGGGAAAGATGTGGAAGATGGAGCTAAGAGTATCTTGGGGAATTTCAAAATCTGCTGCTGCATACTTTACTGCGCTAACACGCACATTTCCACAAAATTCCCAAACATACTATATAAAAAAAGAAAATTATAAAGTATGCCTGCACTGTGTTATCGACTGGGCGTGGCTGTCGCCCACCTCTGACATGGGTGTGTGTGTGTGTTTGTGTGTGTGAATATGTGTCAGATAAGCGTGCAGCATTTCGCTGTCACAGCCTGCAAAAGCAAGAAGAAAAAAAACAAAACCTTTACACGATTTGCACTTTTGCCACACGGCAGAGACGACAGAGGGGAAGGGTTAGGGGGCGGTAGAGAGCTGCGCATAAACGCCTACAGGCTACCGTCCACAGTCATAGTCCAAACAATATAATCTATTTTTCTGCCGCCTCTCGACGTTTTTTTGTGTGCCATGCAGATAATGCAACAGCGCAAAGCTGCACCACCGCACCACCGCACCACCGAACATAAAACAGCAGGATGAAAAAAGAATATACGAAAATACGAAAATGGTACGCAGAAAAGTTGTTTAAATTTGCTCGGGGTTTTTGTGGTAAGCTGCGAACGCGGCAAATGGAAGCCAAGAGTAAATATGCTAACAGTTGAATTAAGTGAGAAAGTGGAAAAGTTTAAAGGTTTTCAATTTAAAAAAAAAGGGTTTGGTTACGAATTAAGTTTTCTTTATGTTTAACCCATAAGTGGGCTATCAATATTTTAATATTCAGAATAATTTAACTAAGAATAATTTAATTTAAAAAAGAAACTGCAAAGGCATTTCTATTAGAATGCTAATAATAGTTTTAAAATTGAAAAGATATTTTTATAATACATATGCAGATAGCCTCTAACTTAGATTTCACAATAGTTTCAAGAAACTTAAGTCCGATACTCTGTAAAAGAAAATGATGCATGCTTATCAATTTACATATACAACAATTTTAATTGGGGAGTCTCGTTCAAGGAATATAAATATAAGAAAAAGTTTAACTCATAGTTAACAATTTCAATTAACAAATTTAAAATTTTTCAAGCTGCCACAATTATCACACTGCGCGGCGCCAGCTATGTTTCATATCGCATCTACGATTGGAAGGATCGGGTGCATTCCTCAACTACACGTATTAGCCTGATGTTCCGCACCAACTTTGATGATTCAGCTTTGTTTTATGCCAGCGGAGAGTCACTAAAGCATCAGTATATTGCGGCAGCCATAAGAAATCAATCGGTTTATGTTGAAATGGATTTTGGGGATAATGTGATGTCCACAATATTAAAGGATGATTTAACTCGTGGATATTGGCATAATCTGACGATCTTGCACGAACAGCGCACGCTACGAATTATTTTAGATCGACAGCAGAAAATATTGGAGCTACCAGCAACTGCAAGTGGTAATCTATTATTTGATCCGGAAATCTACTTTGGCGGTGGTCCTGATCTCCACAAGAAAAAGGGTCTCATATCACATAACAATTTTGTGGGAAGTCTGAAATATGTTTACTACAATGACATCTCAATCTTGTACGAACTGCAACGTGGCAATCCAAAAGTGCACTATCATGGTGAGTAAAAAAAGGAGGAAGTTATTAAAGAGTTTTAGCCAACTCTCTCTCTCTCTCTGGTGACATGGCCATAACAAGTCAACGACTTTATGATTTGCCATTTGCAATTTCATTGCAGGAGTTCTGGAAGCTGAGTTCATTGAGAATGAAGTGAATGTCATACCCATCACCTATCCCTTTGCGACATCACACATTTGGTGGCCCATAAATCACGCCCAAGAATTTAATATTAAATTCGATTTCCGCAGCAGTCGACCCGGCGCGGTGTTGGCCTACAGTGACGTCACGACCAGCGCCGGAAATGGCTTCTGGGAGGTAAGTGTGTGCGTTGAAGCATTCAAGCATATATTCTACAGCTTATGAATTGCACACACAGAGACGTCTCTGCTTGCGCTCGAGTGTGTGTGCGTCTCTGTGTCTGTGTGTGTGTGTGTTTGTGTATATTTTGCACTACGACTGCTGGACGTATTAGAGGAGAGACCAAGGCAAAGATGTCGTCGTCAACGTCAACGTGTGCTTAAGACGACTAAGCAAACAATGTTTTGGGGCCAAGCGAAATGCAAATCAAATGTACATATGTATGCTGGTGTGTGTGTGTGTGTGTGTGTGCGTGTGTGTGTAGATGGGCGTGTGAACGAGCTAACCATGCAACAATGCAACAGGGAATAGCTTGGAACGAGTTCCGCAAAACAGTTTCGCCTGAGAGAAATTTCAGAAGAAGATATATTGAAAAATGCCCAAGGATATGAATTTGCATACACTCGTCGGCATAAATAACTTGACAAAGCAGTCGATTGACAACCAATTCTCATAAACAAAACTACATCGAAGATAAAAACGAATAGAAGATTTTCATAGATTAAATTACATATAATTTAATTTAATTCTTTTTCGTATTTAAACTTTGAGTTTTATGTTAGTCAACGCCAAGTTTTAGCCTCAAAGCATACGAAATCGCATTTCATTTACATCCTATCATTTAAGATTCTTTCACAGAATACGCTCTCTAAGGCGATTTGGATCTCATGTGTATTTGATGTGCTATGAGCTGTCTCCGTTTTAGTTAAAAATCTTTATTTTATGTGGGAAATTTGCGTAGATTTATGACATTGGTGCAACAATTTGAGCAATTTTTACAAAGAATATGATATATTTATTATGATTGTGCAATTTAGATTGCGCAAAGCCAATGAATACCCTGCATATAAAAGTGCGTTGTGAAAGTCTCCACAAAAATAGCCCTGAACAGCTTAATGCCACTCAATAGAGGAGTTGCCACTCCCCCTCTCTCTCACACACACACACACACACACACACACACGGGCACTTGATTATGCAGCATTTGTGTGTGTGTGTGTTTGAATAAATGTCAGTGGCATTTATCTATATTTAAACAAACAAACGTCCAGGACTTGAACGTTTATTTGGTTACTTGACATTTTGAAAATACACTAAGGGAATAAATACAGATGCACATACACATGCACCTATAGACATACACATACACATACACATACATATGCATTTAGATGCAATATTTATTTGCATTTTATTGTTGACTTTCTTGCTTTTGATTGCAAAGCTGCCTTTGCAAGTCCCCTATCTGTTGTTGTTCCCCCCTTTTGTCCCCTCGTCCAATTTATATTCGAATATAAACTCAAATGTCAATAGACTTTGGATTGAGGGGTTTGAGTTGGAGTTGTCGTTGGAGTATGAGTTTGAGTTGATAAAACAAATTGCTGGCCATCTCGTAAAATGTTGTAATAGCAATGAATATTTATACTCGAAAGCCGTTTAATTTTCCATTTGGCTTTTTGGCTTATTGAAATTGCCTGACGATTTATGTATGTGGATGTTTATGTGTATGTGTATTGCCGCAAAATTAATACGAAATTGATTGCACATATGCCAGAAAATGTTAATAATATTTTTCGTCACAAATTGAAATTGCCAAAATGTTGTGATAAGCACATAAAATATGCTCATATGAGGAAATACCATCAGCTTTAAATTTATTTATTTGGATTTATCACACACAGCCAATATGTGCCAGCAATGACAACCTACCTTAAATTACTTTGTACATATGTTTTTGTATACAAATAAATATAATTGCCATTTTTTATTTGTTAGCAACTTTGTTGATGTGCTTGTTATTTATTTATTAACTGTTTGTCGGTCTAGCCACAAAATTACCACCTGCGATTTGAGTAACGTTTAGCAAACTAATAAATTTCCAATGGCCCAAAAACATAGAAAATAGCAAAATGATAACTCACATTCGTATGACACTTGAGGCCTACCTCAGTTTGTGTGTATGTTTATAAAGGGGGTGGGAGGAGGGAGGAGGGAGGAGGCTGGCTGCCTGCATAAATTGAACAAATCACAAATCGAAAATCGAATTTATTGACAGCGCGAAAATGGTCGAAATAGTCAAACAACAACAAATAAAATCTCATTTGAAATATTGTCAGTATTTGCTAGTGTAGCTGAAAGTATCGATGTGTTTACTGTTTGCCTTAAAATATAACCCGCTGCCAAAAGTCTAATGAAATATGCAATAAAATTTTAGTATTTTCACATTTTCTATAAACGCGACGACGCGATACGAAATCACACTTTGCAATGAGCAAGCACAGCAAATAAATATATGAATCAATATATATGTATATATATATATGCATATATTGTACAGTGCCTGCGAACTGTGCTGTCCTTTTTCCTGATTTCAACTGACAAAACACTCATTGATCAATGCAAATTCGCAGCTCTCTCATTGCAATAAACATAAAGATTGCCTAGGCTCCAAATACTATATTTATTAGAGCAATTGGGCGAACTTATAACGTTGATTCAATTTGGTCGCCAATCAATTTAAATTGAGGAGGGAAAATCGCATGAGGATTGGACGTGTCATAAATGGCAAATACCTCCCCTCCCCGCATATCTGCCTAGTCAGTCAGTGTAAATAGTATTATTTACTTTGTTGTTGCTGTTGCTCTTGTTGTTGCAAATTAAATGGCTAACAATTTAACAGGGCCAACAGTTGTTGCATTGTTGCTGCGTTTGAATGTAAATCGAAAATGTGACTACGCGGCGTATGCGTAATATGATTTAAGCGAACCTAATGCACAAAGGCATTTCAAAATTGAAATATATGCATCAGCAGTCGAGTGTGTGTGTGTGTGTGTGGGAGTGTGTGTGTGAGGGTATTTGAAGGGGGTGCGATTGTTGCATATTGTGGATTTGTGGGCATTTGGCAATTTTGATTTATTTTCAAAACACACACACACACAGACACACACGCGCGATTTGAGATTTTAATGCTAACAGAGTTTATATATTTTTCTGTGTATTTTCCATGCGCTTCGTTTGTGATTGCGATGACAAAACTAATATTTTGCAACTGCGCTAATGCTGAACTCTTCACCTGCCGCCTGCACGTGCAACATCCGGTAACAACAATGATGGCGATAAAAACCCGAAAAACCCGAATTGTAACTGTCGATAACGTGCGCCGGAAATGTGAAACTAACGGAAATTGCAAAATGGCCGACGCTAACTGACGCAACTTGCAACTGAGGACTTGCAACTTGTTCGCTACAGATACGCTTAAGCTCGGACAAGCTGAGCTTTGATCTCGTACCCGATGTCAACAACAATGTGACCCACTCGACAACCATTAAAATCAATCGTGCCACATCCTGGCACAGTGTCGAGCTGGACTACAAGCAGGGAGAGATTCGTTTCACAGTCGACTATCGCCATACGCTCAGTCAAATGTTCGGATTGACCTTTAACATTGGCGACAAGCTGATCATTGGCAGCAGCCTCAAGTCAGCGGCAATGGGATTAGTTGGCTGCATCAGAGATATTGAGATTAATGGCCATCTAATTGAGCCACGACATGTGGTCAAAACCGAGCGTGTTGTTGGTGAGGTGGCATTGGATAATTGCAACTATATTGATCCCTGTAAAAGACCCAACACCTGTGAGCATGGTGGCAAGTGTTTTGTGAAGGATGATCGTGTGACCTGCGATTGCAAACATACGGGTTACATTGGCAAGAATTGTCATTTTACCAAGTATCGCAAGACCTGTGAGGAGTTGGCATTGCTTGGATTCACCAAATCGGATGTTTATCTCATTGACATTGATGGAAATGGTGTCTTTCCGCCCGCTCATGTCAAATGTGACTTTCAGAGTCTCGAAAATGCCACGAAAACTATTGTCGAACATAATCTACCCAGTCAGGTGGATGTGCGGTCGGCTCATGAATCAGACTTTAGTTTCAACATACGCTACAGAGAATTCTCACCGCACATGTTGCAAGAGCTGATATCACACTCACTCTACTGCACACAATACATCAAATACGATTGCTATCGCGCCCAGTTGGAGCTTCATTCGTCCACGTGGTTCACATCCTCGGCCAAGAATCTCACTGTCGACTTCCTCGGCAATGTCAAGAGGTAAGCGAACTTAGCCACTCAAATGTCATTCCCTGAGAGCCACAAAACCCAGCTACCTGCTGCTGCTTGGTTACAGAGTATTTGTGATTTACATGCCGCCGCCGCTGCGTACCTTCAAGTTGCATGCACAGTGGGAAAGATAGTATAAATGGCACTCGTATTTTATAGAGCTATGTAATTGACAGAAGTAGATATATATATATAAATTCTAGATCACTGTCCAAAGTACTTAAATAACCAGTCCTCTGTCTGTCTGCATTAACTGACCATCATAAAGAATTTAAAATTATTTAAATTAAATATTGTAATTTAAAGAAAATTATTAAGGGCGTATACTTCATATTAGGCTTGCATGAAGTCTGCTGCTGTAATGTATTCATGTAAATTCTAAACCAATTCCGACAGTTGAATCGATGTAGATCTTTCCGTTAATACTATTAACTTCTTGATCATAGACATTTAAAAGGAATAAACTTTTCTGAATAATTAGCCTATATATGCAATATTAAAGGCGTATACTTAATTTAATTCTTATATGCAATCTAAGAGTTCCTCTTATCAACTCTGATTATTCTATACTACTTCTTCAATATTGTCCACTGTGCCGACTCGGCCTATGTCCGGTAACTGCCTGGGAATGTGGAGCTTTCCCCTTTTAGCTGCAACTGCCGACCACAGGCCACACAATTAATGTTGCAGTCTATTTGCTTAACTTGTTGGTCTGACACTGGGCATTGTGTGGCACGTTCTGCTCCAGTGGATAGCTCGGCCTCTGTCCCGTGTCCCGGCGTACGGCGTACGGCGTACTGCGTACGTGCGGTAATCCAACAATATAAATCCTTCATTTCAAAAGCGGCCAACAGTTGGGGGCAGCTACTACTGCTGACCATTCCCCTTTCCCCTCTCGCCACTTGCCTTTTCCTTCTCGCTGAGCCATTTCAATTGTAAACGAAACTTAAATTAATTGCTCGAACATGCATAATATAAACGCCTGGGCCTACACTTAATGCTAACTGACATATTTATCCACACGGGAGGAGTATTGTATTCACAGACCTGTGTGTGTGTGTGTGTGTGCCATACATGCAACACAAATACGTAGACAGAAACTCACTTTCATAACGCATCGATTTGCGTACATTTGTGTCAGTTGCAAGCAAAAGGGGCAACTCTTATGCCACGTCTACAATTGTCAGCCTGTCTTGCAGCAACAGAGTGTGTTTTGTTTGTGTGTGTGTTGCATGTCAGTTGCATAATTTGTCATGCTGCTCGGCCTACTGCTGCCTTTGTTGCTCTAGCTTTTGATGTTGCTGCTGTTGTTGCTGCTGCTGCTGTTGATGTTGCTGCTGGTTGACTGGCCAACATCAAGTGGCCGCCTGCTGTTGGCTTAGCTCTTCAAATTTGATTTTTCATACGTGTAGGACTATGCGTATGTGTGCGTGTGTGTGTGTGTGTGTGTGGCATAAAACTGTTGCCTACTTCATTGCGTCTTCTATACGGCCTCCTCCTTTTCTCAGTCCTTTGGCTAAGTTATATGTGTGGCATTTGTTTCTATTCATTGGAGCGTAACATTTTATGGCGCTGAAAACCCAAGCGAATGTTGCATAACAAGCAAAAGAAGAAGACGAAGAAGTTTAATAAGTTTCTGGCTGACTAAGTCGAATTTTAAGTACACTATGTAAGTTAATTATTTGAAAAAGAAAATTATAAAATTTATACCATACGCAGCTTTGGCAGAAATGCACAAGAATAATAGGAACTAGTTTAGCTTATGAGAAGAAGTTAAATAAGAAACAAATGAAAATTGGATACGTAAAATTCAAAAGGGAAAATATTCTTTTAACTATATAATAATGCTAGAAGCTAAGAAATCACCTTGACAAAGGCACAAAGGCGACAGCCAATGGTGTCTAAAACACATTCACTTCAATCTGGATAAAAGAGAAACATAAGCGTTAAAAGACACTTCTTATGCCCATCTCCAAAAAAACAGACGCAGTTGGTTATAAAGGGCAGGCGAAAAATTTATGGCGAATACCAAAGTAAAGAACATCTGAAACAAAATACAAAATTGCAAAAGTGCAAAACAAAAGAGCATAGCATACTTATATGGGCATAAAAGGCTGAGTTGTATTTATGTCGGGCAAATATGTTTCCGGCTCAGCGCTAATAAGGTTTATGACTGAGTCCTCGCTCATGTGTATCTGCCACTTGCTATGTGTATTTGTGGGTGTGTGTGTGTGTGTATTTGTGTTGCCGCCATATTGTCGAACAACTCTTTTATTTTTTTGCAACTTTTGCTGGGTAATTTTTCTTACGGCAGCCTTTTTAAAATGAATGGCTTTGTGCAGAAATTTAGTCTTTACGCCTAATTTCTTTGCCCCCGTCCCAAAGGACTTTGACAATACATCATGCGCTGGGAAAGCAGGCAACATCTGCTGGCAGCAATTTTGAGTTGCTTCTCTCCTGCTTTTTTCCCTGGTTCGGTGTGCGTCACTAATTTCCGCTTTTACTAAATCAATTCTAGAGCCTAAACAGTGTTCGTTTCTCTTTTCTGTTCATTTTTTAATGGATCTGCTCGGAACGAATGGCGTTCTGCCAGGATACGGTCGAGGAATATCAAACTACGTTTTAGCACAATTCAAAAAACCAAAATCAGTATGTCAGTGTGTGCGAGTGTGTTTATACAGTCAAGCCAAAGTCTAACCAAAGAAAAGCACAGCACAGAAAAAAAAAGAAATATATATAGAGAAACGAAGCGAGTTAACTCTCTCATTTTTTTTTTTTTTTTGTGTGGGCTGCAACCCATTGAGCCATCCATCATTGGATCGTAGTTTTGGTCTTTACTCATTCAAAATTTGACAGCATCGTTTGTTTGTTTGTTTGCTAGTTGCCTGCTACCCACATGCTCTTGTTGTTGTTGCTGCTGCTGCTGATGCTGCTTTTGGTTTCGGTTTGCTGTGGTCTCTCTCTAGTTCTAGCTCTGGTTGGAGCTTTGCTTTTCCGTTGCCAGACGCTTAGTTTTGTGCTGCTTGCAACTCTAAAGCGGAAACGGATGTGGCACATGCATTCGAAAACCGCATACGTACAGCAGCAGCTAAAAACAAGCTATTGCAAATGGCACAGACGCAAAAGTAGCAAACGATTATTTCAATACTCTTTATTGTTGGATAAAACGAGATTTATATTCTAATATTTATGTGTGAATCAAATTTCGAATTGATAGAAAACTACATAAGATTGGAGTAGAGTTTAAAGTTGTAAAGGGTTATACTTTAATATCTGATTATTAAGAGAAAGAAATACATTTCTTTAATCAACATTATCAACAATTAAAAGTTTAGATTTTGTTAAGTGTACTTTAGTTTTGAAACGAAAAAAACTTTCTTACTACGCACATTAACACTTTTCAGTATTGGTAAGACAGTAATTAATTATACTCAAAGGATAACCATTCACTTTTATGCTATTAACTTTACCAACGTTGCAAACCAACTCATAAATATAGTATACCCTTTAAAAAAGAACAACAACAACACTATAGTTTTACAGCAGCACTTAAAAATTGCAAAACAAAAATGCCGACAATAAATCGCCGAAAGGAATCCTTAGACCGAGTGCTTCATATACCCGTCCCCTTTCGATAGTTCAAAGTGGACTCGTCAAATTGCCGGCAGCTCTGTCGACAGAAGCGCTTCAAATGCATGCAAATGTATGCGTCGGCCATTGTTTTTTGCTTTTATTTTCATTTTTTTTAATGTCTTTCACCGGTTTTTTTTTGGTTTATTGTAATTTTTCGTCTGCCCTTCATTGGGGGAAACAGAGGCGCTTGTCCGTGTTCCGTGAACAAGACATGCGTGGACCCAAATCAATCATGCAACTGTGATGTAAAAGAGAACAAATGGAATTCGGACGAGGGCTACTATCAGGAACCGCACAGTTTGGGCATTACCAACATGTACTTCCTGCAGCAAAAGGATCTCGACGATGAGGCCCAGGGCCGCATCACACTTGGACCCCTGGAATGTGTCGAGACAAGTGAGTGCGGTACAATACGAATACAATACAAGAAAATAACTAACAATTTCTGTGCAATTTTGACCAACATAGATACCCAGAAGTATGTGGTCACCTTTACAACATCCCAGTCGTATATTGAGGTGCCCGGTTGGCGTAAGGGCGACATTGCCTTCTCTTTTCGGACAACTGGAGAAAAGGCGATACTGTTATTCCAGCCACCCATAAGAGCACACTATCCGTCGTTTATGGTCGCCCTAACTGGTGACTATCAACTGACATTCAATTTTACCCTTAGCACGGGCACCACAAGGGAGCTGGTGATTAACTCGCATCGCAGGTAAATGGAACAAACCATGATGATGATAATGATGATCATTTAATGGCTCTAAATGCCAATTCGTAAGCAATTCGCAATCGATTATCGTTAATTGTTGGTCTTCCTTGGCATTTTTGCAGGTTGAATGGCGGCGAATGGCATAAAATATGGATTGACTATAACCAATATCATGTGCGCTTCATGATAAACACCGATTACCAGATGCTCGATTTGTTGCCCGAGGAGGAGTTTGGACCATTCGAGGGCAGCATGTACATTGGTGGCGCCACATTGTAAGTACTTGCGACACGACTTTTATAACTATTGTATGTACAGGGGTCAGTGTTATCTCTAGCTGCAGGGGATGTGGGGAGTTAACGGCTTTTATGGCTGCTTGCAACGCAATTGGGGGCAGCTGTAATAATAACCACAATGCAAAAACTCGCGGCACCTCTCAATTGGTGTCCATTCCCTGGCCATTGGCCATTGGCCATTGCGGTCTATGCAATTTATTGCGGCAATTACGTTTTAATTATAAACGCGCGACTAACTGCCAGCTAACAGCCAGTTGCAGTTGCAGTTTCAGTTGCGATGGCTAGGGGCATTGGCTAGTGGAAGTTGCGACGAGCTTGATTACACTCATTTCTTGGCATAAATTCCTGACAAATCTGATCAAAGGAACTCGGCTACTTGCACTCCACTCCACTGTCTGACTAAAGTAAACTCTAACAGTTCTGTAATTAAAAAACTGCTTATTAAAATGTATTTTTAATCCTGTTACCAAGCCCCCCCCCCCTTTCAAACCAGCACCACCATCGCTATCCCAATCCCGATGCCGCAACTCATTTGCACCACATAGACGTTGGTTTTATCCGCAAAGTACGCGTTTCAAAAGAATTGCCATAATTAAATTAACTTCCCGCTGGAAATTCATTTCAAAGTCATTATCAATAATCAAGCTATGGCACAAAGAGCGGGTGGAAAAACGCGGGAACGGTGGGTGGCGTCAAAAGTCGCCTCAAACTCGCGCACAATTCGCGCGCGTTTTTTTTACCCCATTTGCAAAAGCATTGCGTTGTTGCCCCTTTGGCTGTTGGCAGTTGGGGCGCACTTAAAACGCGCTTATGCTTGATTGGCATAATTTATAAAGTTGTTTTTTTGCTCCACACACACACATACAGCGCGACAGTCAGACAGTTGTGCAGACTCATAGATAGATGGGAGCTTGATGTGTGTGTGCAGCTGTGTGTGGGGCAAAGAGTTTTTGGTCTGGGGCACTTAACAAGCCACGAGCACATGACTGTGTATATGTGTGCCTGTATGTGTGTGTGTCTCTCTGTTTAATTATTAAAAATGTGCAAAATCAAATTGAAATATTAAAACGAAATGAAGAAAATGTGTACACATTTGCACTTAACCTCAAACCCAAAGGGGCGTGGGCGTGGTCGGGGGCGGGGAGAAGAAAATTGTACTACCGCATTGCGAGCCATTCATAAAAATTCGATGAGCGGTAAACACGCAGAGTAATTAACGGTAAAGTGCTGTGCTTTATATATCCCAGACACAAATCCCGGCCAAGCCAAGCGCCTTTCACTCGGCCAATTAATGAGTTCAATTTATTTATTCAAAATAAAAAGAAGCATCCGTGAGAGGCCAACGGGAAAACAGCGTAAAATTACAAGCCCGCGAACATATAATGCAATAAATTGATAAATATGAATTGATCGACTAGCAGTTACCCATTAATATACCACAAGAAAAATCCATATCGAGTTTATTCAAGTTTATTGAACAGTACAGCACAGAATTGTATTAAATTAAAATAGTAAACTAGTTTCGTATTCCGTTAATAATTAAATACTAATAAGAGTAATTTAATTCTTTTAAATATAAATCGTCTTATTGTAAGGTGATCAAATATAGTTAAATTAAAATTGAATCACTATATTAATTAATCAACTTCCAATTAGTCCAGATTACCATTAGTAAACACACGAGTTCATCATATGTAGCTGTAGATTAAGTGATATATAATACACCCCATCAGCTGTTATGCGTCGGGTATGGACATATTGATGCACTTGCCTCTTACAAGGGCACGGCAAGGCTGTGAGGCAGCAAACACGCTGCAAGGAAGGCAAGGATACAGCGTAAGCCATTAAGCGGAATCAGTGCCAGCTCATAAATAAATAAGTTAATCAACATATTGACGCAGACATGGGCGAGACGAGTCATGAGAATTTCACCTTAACACAGTGGGACACATTAAAGTCGAATAAATGTCAACCTAGTGAATCGATGGCCCTTTGTAATTGATCCACCGAGTCATTTTCTTTCAGTACAAATCATTAAAACATATTAAATTACTACGGAAAATATTCCGCAATTTGTGGGCGAAAGAGAACAGACAGCGAAATCAAAGTGTAAAATTTGAATGAAAGTGCGGCTGCTAATGATTGTTGTAATCGGGTTTTTATCAGCGGTTCTGGCCATGTCATGTTGTTTAGAGCCAACCAACAGCAGCAGCAGCAGCAGCTAGCTTCCTGTTTTCCATGTCCTGTTGATCATTTGCATGGTCATCGATTACCCGCCGGGAGCAGCACATGCTATGGCCAAAAAAACACAGACAAGTGGCGTGCCAAATATGCGAATTATTTGCCGCACACGCTGCAGGAAACACGACAACAACAACAGCAACAACAACAGCAACAACAACGACAACAGCAGCAATACGACGAAGCAGTTGCTGCAACGTATTTCGTGGTGGCCGCCACTGGGGAAAATGTGTCACTGTCGGCTGTCGGTTTGTCTGTTTGTCGGTTGTCGCGTGTCGTGTATGTCGCAGCGGCCATGAATGAATGAAAAGTGCTTAATTGCTTGTGACGGTGTTAAATAAATTCTTAATTGCTTCGCACTTTGCGCGTTTGCAACGTTAATAGGATTTCCCCCTATCGCCCCTATCACCCCCACGATTCCCCCACTTCCCTATTCTGAAGTGCAGTCACTGCTCCCCCATCGCTCTATCTTCTATAGGCTGTCAAGCTTTTTCCTTCTTTTTATTGCCGTTAATTTTTTTGTGCAGTATTTTATTTTCTTGTCTTTTTTTTTTGTGAATACTATATATTTTTATTTCGGCGGCCAGCAAGCGTGCAAATCCTTTTAGCCAAGTGTCAGCCAGTCGACGGCACATCATTTGCAAGGCAAAGCGCTAAATTTCATTTTACAACGCGCGCATCACGCGTCTCCTCTCCGCCCTCTCCACCGTCTCTCCCCCTCTCTCCACCTAATCCCTTTTGCTGTAACACGTGGCGTATGCGCAATGCTGCCTGTCGCTGACGTTGACGTTAAGAGTATGAGTAAACGAAAAAACAAGTGCGAATGAGCACATAGAGTCTGCCCAACTAGCTCGTACCCTAAGACAATTAACATTTAAAAATTAAACTAACTAAATAAAGACAGAAATAAATATTTTGTAAATAAGTTTATTTACTTAATTTCAAATAAATTTTAAATACTGTATGTCCCTCATTGTTATTGCCACATACCAAATTATCTAGCTCGAACTTTTGTATCTACTTTAAGCCAATTTGTGATCTCTATTTTGAGTTTTCTTTCATTATACCCCATTTAAAATATGTGCAGGGTATAAAAAATTAGCATGTGACACATGCACGCAAAAAATGCAGCACACGTTTGCAAAAAAAACTAATGACTTAAGAGCTTACGAGTACGAGCTGCAGATTGCAATTACGTAAAGGACACTCCCTCCTCTCTCTATTTTTGGATCGTAACTCGAGGATGTGCTGCATTAAGCAGTTGATTATTACCATTGCTTTTGGCCAATTCGTTTGACATTATTCAATAACTTTGACGCTTAAAGAACAATTACGTAACTTAGCAAACAATTACAAGTAAAGCGGCGACAAACTGAAAAGAAATGGTCATAAAATGGGGGAATACAACAGAAAATGACAGAAAACGAATAAGAAAAAGTAAAACCCCAATGCGAGCTGGGAATTTCTTTTATTTTAAACAAGAATTTTAATTTTGCTTAGAGCTTTTCTCAGACAACACTCGTCGTCGTAGTCGTCGGCGGCGACTTGTAATGAAATTTACATAATTTAGAAAGACATTTGAGCAACTTTCGTTGGCGCTGTACGCGTATAAACAAGACATTTCCGCCACTTTAATTTCAAAGCTTACACTTGAGATTTTATTGGCCAATTCATTGTTGGCCAACACAGCGAGACCAAACGATGGCAGTGCTACCAAAAGGGTAGGTCTGATATTGGACTGGATGGGCAAGAGGAATGCTCTGCTCACAAAAGTTGAAGCGAACGAAACTTGCAAATTGGTGGAAAAAAAAAGTGAAAGTACGGTTATAAGTTCTAGATAGCAAGACAAAAGGGTGAATGGGCCATAGACGACGCAGTGATATCCTTATTTAATAAAAAGTTATGAAATTAAGTTGAATCTAAAGTTCAAGAAAGACAAGAACTGGATGATCTGGACATAGACGAAGCAATGTTCCAATACGAAATAATAATTTAATATAGATTAAATAAACCATCTTTATTTCATACTATTTTCTTTTTCTGAAATAGATATTTGTCCTGGAGAATGAAGCAAAAATCTAAGCCAGCTCGAAGTCTTAGTACATTTATCTATCTTTTATTTATATATCCTTTAAATATATGTTGAACACATAAATATCTATCTTAATGATAATTTATTTCTTATAATATTGGACTTTAATTTGAAAAACCTAAACACAGAAAAATCCAAATGAGCTATATTTAAATAATTGACATTATAAACTATACTAAGCAAGTCACAACTTTATCTCATATTTAATTTATTATTTTACCTAGTCAAAGAAGCCAAGTAGCTCAGGCAGAGTATAAAAGGGATTTAAATGGGGTGAATAGCAAGAAAACTGAAAAAATAGCTGGGAAAATGGAAACAGTTTGGGGAAAAAGAGGGGGAGGCAAACTTTTGCCACTATTGCCAGCGATTGTAGCTACTTGCAATCGTAGTCGTTGTCGGTCCTTTGATCCTGTGTCCTTTTGGTCCTCCTTCATCGTCTGCTTCGATTTACAACTGGTTGGCAAACTTAAAAACTGAAAGGCGACGCGGTCGCATCAACATTGGGATTGTGCGACCAAAGCTCCGACCGGGGGTCAGAATTTATTTGCATAAAGTCAGATAAAGTTCGAGTTTCTGAGGTCGTGATGATATTTTTTATTTGCACTGCAACTGCAAATGCCGTTGCTCGGCATAAGCCATGGCTAGTCAACTTATTGAATATCAAATGACAAGGTCATAATATAAAAAAATCCCTAATCAATTGACGACTTCTGTATTTTATGTTTCTCTTCCAGCGACCTGCTAAAGAAGCTGTCGGTTAAGGCTGGACTTATTGGCTGCTTCCGTGGCCTGGTGGTTAATGGTGAGATTTTGGACATCTATAGCTATATGTCGGTGCATCTGTCAGAGATTATCAAGGACTGTAAGCCATCCTGTGTGCCATCACCTTGTCGCAATGGAGCCCAGTGCAAGGAGCTGTGGAGCAGCTTCAAGTGTGTTTGCAACAATCCCTGGGCACATATTGGCGAATTCTGTGAGACAAGTGAGTAGAGAGGGTGAAAAGAGAGAGGGTGAGTGATCTAGAGATTAATAAACTCCAATTCCCTTGCAGATATCAATGAGAAGGCCTTGACGTTCATCAATCGCGAATCGTTCCTTATGAGAAATTATTTTAGTGTGACAGCCACGCCTGCAGTTCTCCTCAATGGCATCGAGGGAGAACGTGAAATGCTCAAGGGTATTCTTAGTCAGAATGTGTTGATCAATTTACGCACCTACGATACGAATGCCTTAGTGCTCTATGCCAACGATCACTACAATAACTTTATACATCTCTATATTAGTCAAGCACGTGAGATTGTTTTTCTCTATAACTATGGCGATGAAATTGTCAACTTGACGTTGTTGGATGAAACTTTGATGGCCAATTTAAAGAGTATTCAGGTGGCCATCATAAGAGGTGAACAGGAAACTCGAATGCATGTGAATCAACGCAGTGTAAGCATCGATCGTGGCACACTACTCTTGGATGAGTATGCCAATCGACCCTGGAGTAATCCGGAGAAAGGTAAGTCTAGTAAAAAATTAAAAACAAAACCCCAAGTCTAGTTCATTTTTATTAAAAACACATGGTTGCTGGGCAACCATTGGGGTTACCGTCGTCACTTCCAACGACTGCTAAGTTTTGAGGATTTGGCATGTGAATTATTGGTGCTGTTTTGTGCCTCATCCTGAGCCGCGAGTTCCTCGTCAATGAGCAGCTCAAAGTTGCCCAAAGCATCGGCACTAGGTATTTTATTCCAGCGCACATCCGGTACACCATCTGGAGGCAACACCACCGATAGAATGTTGTCAATCAATTTGTATTTCAGTATGCGATCATTCACCGTGGTGGAGGTTAAAGAGGGCGAGGCATTCACTTCCACAAGCCAAGGCTTCAAGGCGTTGTCAATAATGATGTCATAGCCATAGCATTCAAAGCAATGTCTATCACTGGCCATGACAGGTGCCACTGCTCTTAAGGAATGAACAATTAGCCAGGAGATGGCACCAAAAAGACGATCCGTGACTTCCTTTCCCCGTGTGCCTTCCAAGTAGAGTGCCAGATTCTGTACTGACCATTTGCCGCCATGCAACGTATTGTATTCACCTCCGTGCTTCTGCACACTCACATTGGTCAGATGGACATACATGTTGTCCAGCTCCGTGACACTTGTATCATACTTTACCGTACAAAAACGACAGAATCCTTGCTTAAACAGATATGCCTTCAAGGGTCGAAATGAGGCAACTAGCACATAGAGACGGAGATCAAACTTCTTGCCACCAATCAGCAGAGGATTATCAATATACCGAGAGATCACATAAGACTCCTTGGCAATCTGTGGATGAAACGGACCCTTCGCCTCTCGAGACCACTTCTTCAACTTGGACAGTTTGTTGATAAGAAAAATGCCGGCACCTTGAGACTTGCCACATGGCTTCATGATCCATGTGCTCAGTGGAAACTTGCGATACTCCTCCACAAACATATTGTAATCCGCCGGCAGCACAAATGTTGTAGGCACAAAATCCAAATAAACATAACGTGTGCCACTCGAGTTATTCGATTCGGTTTTCTCGGCCAAAGGATTGCCATCCCGTTCAAGATCCTTGCGATAACGTTTGATATTCTTCACCAGCAAGTCCTTGCGTGAGAGTTCATAATGATTGGGAAAATGGTTAATCATCTGATTGTCGTGCATTCGATATCCACTGTCCACACTAAAGATATTCCGACACGTCTGCACTCCGGCCCAATAGAAATGCCAATCATCGTCGCCGTTCACCTGATGCCAGCCACGTTTTTCGAAATTATTGACCAACACCGACTTGTCCAGATCCGTGCAGAAGCCAATTTTGATTCGGTCATGTGCGACATTTGAGCCACCAGCACCGCTATTTGCATTCCCAGCTCCAGGCAAACGGCCGTACATTCTGGCAACACTCTGGTCGATTGTCGGTTGCAGACTGGCAATGCGCCCGGATTGCGTCCAGTCGTAAAGCAATGAAGCCGCGTCGCCACCACCAGTACCAGTACCAGCAGAAGTACCAGCACCACCACCACCACCAGCGTTAGCACCGCAGTTGCCACCGCCAACCCCGTAGACCCTGACATGACCGAACATTGACTTGACGTTGCCTTAGCGTTGTTTGATTTTTGACTGCGAGTTATTGAACCAACAAAGGCTGTCGTCCCTTCGTCCTGTGTATATTGTTTTTGCTTTTATAGTGCCGAAAAAAGTCGCAACTCTTTAACTAGTAAACTGCTGTTATTCGTTGTTGTTGTTGTTGCCGCCGTTGCCGCCGTTGCTGTTGGCAGCACTTGCTACTTGCAACGTCCTGAGTGACTTTTTTATGCGCCGCCAAGCGCAGCATGAAAATTTTCAAAATAGTTTAGCAAGTAAAGTTGCAAAAATGCCAAAAATTTGCGCACACTCAAACACACACACACGCACACACTCACCCCTTAAAATCTGTGCACTCCGATCGTCGAAATTATTTGCACTTGAAGCCCTTTTTTTACTATATACCAGCAATCATGTGTGTCAGCGTGTGTTTTTTTAAAAAGCAAAAAAGAAAAAAAGTGTTTCAAATGAAAGCAATTCAAATGGTTGAAAACTTTTACTATGGCATAAAAAACATGAAACTGCTTTATACTATATTTAGTTTTGTGTGTGTGTTTTTGGAATTTTTTTCGAAGCGACCATATGTTAATAAAAACCGAATCAAACTGAATTGTTGAAGCGGAAAGCGCATTTTATAATCGAGTCTATCACATATTTGTCTAACGAATTAACTTCTTCTAATCAAAATACGCAATTTTCGTTTTAAATCAGATTCGTATTTAAATTCACTACAAACTGAAAGTAGAAATGCTTAAAGCAATTTACCAAATCACTCAACTATCTAATAAAGTAAATTGCTTCATAATTTAAATCGGATCAATATTTAGTCTTACTAGCACTTTAAGTAAGACACTCTCAGCAATATGCACTGAGAGAAATAAAGAAATGAAAAATATTTTAAAGAACAAAATAGTTAAAATAGTTTGTTATATGGTAAATCAAGTTAGTTAAACTTTCTTTCCTATTTTATGAACAATTAAACTTCCTTGTTGACTTGGAAGTTTTTAGAACATTCTCACAGTGCATGGCTAAAATTTCAATTGTGTTTAACGACTTTGCAAGTGGCTCTTTAATTAATAAGCAGATATAAGGATGTCGAGTGCTTGTTTTGCACTTGCTGCATTTCTGGACCAACAACCATTTGGCCATCAGAATTTATGCCGCAAAATTGCAGGTTGAAATCTCACAAAATTTTGCAGAATTGGGCAAATCAATCAAGGGACTCGTAACTCAATGCTGTTGCATCAATTGCCAGCAATTTCGTAGAGTAAGAGGAGAGATAGACACACACATGCAGACAGACACACATAGAAAATCAATCATAATTACCCGATGTGAATGTAATGCTAAATTTGTGCTGGCAATGAAAGCCACAGTAGAGAGAGAGATGCACACGACTGCAAATCGTCAATACTTTGCACAGAATAACACATGAGCACTTATGTAATTAAATGCGTTAACTGGAATTATAGCCAGACGGATAGACAGATAGATAGATAGAGAGATGGAGAGACAGATAGTTTTAGATGGCATGCAGGACCACAAACAGAGGCCATACATAACTGGAGAATTGAGGACGGTTTGAACGAACTTCATAGATACGAAAGGGGTTTTGGTTCGATTTCGGTTTCGGGTTCAGCAAACATTTCAATTAGACAAACTTAAGCTCGCAATGCCATGGCCCAAAAACGGGGGGCCCACAAAACCCAAAATGCCACGGCAAATGAAGGCTCATTTCCGCACAAGCACACAAAATACTCGTACACAGTAGGAGTCTCTGTGTCCGTGTCCGTGTCCGTGTCCTGCAAAGGGAAGAGGAACAGGGATAGATAAAGAGAGAGAATAGATAGCCTCTGAATATGCCACTGTGCCTCATTTGATTTTGTTTATTTTGCAGAGGTTCTATCGCCACATCGACCACCAGCACCGCCTACAGAGTATTTTCAGTTCCACGTTGGCGGCTATGATCCGGCGAATTTACTTCGCCCAAATGTGGATGCACCGGCTCTCGAGGGCTATATTGGGTGTATACGTGGCCTCAAAATTGGCGCCCAGTTGATCGACTTGGCGGAAATCAATGAAAGGAATATAGCGCCCAGTAAGTACCGAGTACCGAGTATAAATCAATTTTCAGTTTGCCGTTTGCCGTTGCCGTTGCCGTTTGCCGCAATTTGCGGCCGAGAAGTCAAGTCTAATGCTATTTTCGGGAGGTCTAAGAGCCTCTCTGCAGTGCAGTGCAGCTGCAACTTGTGTTTTGTGGCTGCCTCTTGCACTTGCAACTTAATATGCATGCAATTTCCGTTAAGTGCAGCGCCTGTTGGGCATGCACTTGAGCCACTTTGTGGCACCAAGATTAATGCCAATGCGATAAACGAGCAGCATAGACTACGTGGCGTATGATTTATGCGGCCACATACGCCGCGGAAATTGCAACCTGACATTGATGCGATTATGTTTGGCATATATATGACTGCCACAAAATGCTGATAAATTTAACTCTATTTAACTGATACCTTATGATCCGTTTCCTCCTTTTCCTCTCCTTTAGCTCAAGAGGGTGTCCTGCCTAATTGTCAAATCAAATGCGATGCGGAGCCTTGCAAGAATGGCGGCATTTGTCAGGAGCATTTTGCCGAGCAGATGTCCACCTGTGACTGTGAACACACCAGTTTCCTTGGCGAATTCTGTTCGGTGGAGAAAGGCGCCGATTTCAGTGGCGAATCCACGTTACAAAGGAAATTCGAGTTGCCCAGCACCGGGAGAGTGGATTATGTGCGTCTACAATTGGCCTTCTCCTCCTTCGATTTGCGTCGTGCCAATCGCATAATGTTGCTGCTTCAGACAGCAGCCGAGCGTAGTTATTACCTTTTGTTGGCCATCACCTCGGATGGCTACCTGCAGTTCGAAGAGGATCGTGAACGTGGCCAGACGGTGGGTGCTCGTATCGATCGGAATTTCCTGAACAGTGCCAGGCACTCGGTCTACTATGTAAGGAACGGGACTCAGGCACAACTCTACATTGATCGTGAGCAGGTGCCATTAACAGACTTTGCTGCACGTGTGCTTACCACCACATTGGATGAGGGTGCAAATCGGGCACAGATCGGTGGCATTAATACAACAGACTCGCGCTTTGCTGTCTTCAAGAGCTACAGCGGTTGCCTGTCAAGTGAGTAACCAAGTCCTGAGTGTATCCTGGTATCCTTACCAAGTCCAAGTCATAAATTTGAGCTCGGCTGGCCATTAATTTCTTTTGCTACTCAAAAATGAAAAAAAAAACTGCATGCTGCTTTTGTTGTTGCCTCATCAAGTCGCTGTCGTGTTGCTGCAACTTTATGAACTGGGCCAGTACTGCGGGGAGTGGGGAGTGTGGAGAGGGGGAGTAGTGCAACTGCAACCACTTTGTTGACCAAAAATTAAATTTATTCGACGCCATAAAAAGTCATTTCCGTGGTCGATGCCATAAATTTTGTCAGTTTTTGCGCTTAAGATTTACTGTGGCTCATATTTAAATTGTTCTTGTTGTAGTTGTTGTTGTTGTTGTTGGTGGTGTAGTTGCCTTATATTGCGGGCCAACATACTTTGATTAAAACTCCGACTCTCTCAACTAGCTAGCCAGCTGTTGGGTTCAGCTAAAAGCCACGCCCTCGAACGCCCTCTCACGCGCCACATGCGCATGTGTGCGAGCTGTTAAAACGTGGCCCATTAAAAGGCAACCATCGAAGCGCGTTAGTTTGCCAATGGCCATAAACAGGGCCAACGCCAAAAACAGTTACTTCTTCGACTACCACACCCCCCCCCCCTCCCTCCCTTCCACAGTCTCCATTTCTCTGTCTCTCTCTCTCTCTGCACACTGGTTCCCAAATGGATATTGAAAAAGTTTTGCCTTGGGAGCTTACTTAAATTGTCCATAATATCAATTGAAATAAATGCAATTTTTCCACATAAATTTTAAGGATTTTCAATTTGAATAAATTGCTTGAGCAGTAAAAGAAATTTAGATATTTAGGTGCTTATTTGTTTAATGTATAAACAGGTTATTATGATATTTTATATTACGCTCAAAAAAATTTAAGTTAAATACGCTACTATTCGAGATAGCCACAGCTATTAAATTCATAATTGAAACAAATGAGTTTCATTTAAAAAAACTCTTTAAACAGATTTTTCTCATTCAAATTTCAAATAAGTTTCCAAATTTTGTACAGAATATAATTCTAATGTACCATTCTACAGTCACAAAAGAAATTAAGTAAATTTTATATGGTTTTCCATTTGTGATATCCTGGCTACCATTTAATCAGTGTGCATTTGTCAGCCACACCCAATTTCTAGCAAATCACACTCACACACACACAACCACAGCGGGCAGTTAACTTTAGGTATTAAAAATTTTATTGCTAATTTGGGCAAGGCATAAAATATGCACGAATGGTCACAGACCAAACCGCTATCCATTACTCCCACTCCTCTTGTGATTTAAGCCACCTTTGATCCCATTTCGATTGCCATTTGTTGGCTCAAGGCGAGTTGTCCGAATGTCCGAGTCCGAGTGTCCAAATGTCCGACTGCCACAACACATTTGCATTTCAATTTGAATTAATGACCAATACTAATGAAAATTTCAACCAATATTCCCAATTGGCTACAGACATCTACATACAGGTGAATGGACACATTATGAAGCCACTGGAGGAGTATATGCTGTTCACCAAATCCGGTGCGGACAACATCACAGTCATAAATCCGCAGGGCGTTCGCAGTGCACAGTGCAATGCCAAATTCGATGTCAGTGAGCAGCCAACCCAAGAGCCAATGGTCAACGTGAGCATGGTAAGTAAAGGAGAAGTCGAGAGAGAGAGAGAGAGGGAGAGTGGGAGATAGTAGAAAGCAACGAGGCGCCAAATTGTGCTAATGAATGCGCCTTTGTTGATCCGTTTTGGGGAACGTTTGGTCCACGTTTGTCATTTGCAGATACCGGAACCTTGGGTCGAGGAGCCGCCACAGCGTGTGCCCTATATATCGAAATTCGTTTATGATGTGGACAAAAAGGAGGACTCCACACAGGTGCTGTTCATTACGTTGACCAGCGTGTTTGTCATCATTGTCATTTGCTGCCTGCTCGAGGTATATCGCAGCCATTTGGCCTACAAGAAACGCATCGAGCGCGAAACGGACGAGGATATTATTTGGTCCAAGGAGCAGGCAACCAAAATGCACGAGTCACCAGGTGTAAAGGGTCCGGGTCTGAGCGGTGCCACCTCAGCAGGCAACACGACGATGCCAACGTACAGTTACAAAGCGGTGAGTACGTGAGAATACCTCATCCTCGTATACTCCTTGCAGCATGTTGAATTAACAATCCAATAATTGTGTCTGGCTGTTGAAATGAGATTTATTCACCTTTACCCTCTCTCTTTCCTTTTGCCTCTTTTGGTTTCGTTTCGTTTCGTTTATTGTGTTGCAGCTGCCGCAGGAGGACAAGAAGCCAGGCAATGGTGCACCTTTGGTTGGCATACTAAAGAATGGCAATGCAACGCCAACAACAACAACAACAACAACAACAGAGCCACCCACAGCTGCCACAAAGAATGGCGACATTGCAACACGCATTGAAGAGGAGCTCGAAGAAGAAGAGGAGGAGGAAGAGAAGAAGCAACCGGAGTTGCATAAGGCAAAGGAGACTCTGCTGGTGCAACCAACAGAGCAGCTGCTTAACCTCAGTGTGGATGCATCGCCAACGGATGTGGCTGCCACAAATGGTGTGTCATGTAAATTACTTAAAAGCCGCGCAAAATATATGACAATAAGTTGATGGCATCTTTTACAGCTGCTGCCACCGAGGCTGCAACAGAGCCAACATCAACGTCAACGTCAGCGGAGACAGCAACAGTTCAGGAGAATGGTCAGCAGGATGCAAGTGTGGATGCCACAACGACGTTACCGGTAAGCCGTGTGCCCCTTGCACAAAATTTAAACAAATTGGCGCCCCTCGTCACTATTAGTGAGCTGAATTTGCATGAATTGTAAGCGTGCCAACTGCCACGCCCCCTTTTCCTACCACACATTCATGTAAATAACATACAAGAACAACAATAATGTCATTACATAATGCATAATACATAACTATATACAGAAAGCATGGACATACACAAAACAACACTCTAAGGACACACATTCTGAGCATGGAAAAGCCAAGGAAACCCAATGAAAATTCATAAGTAATCAATATACATACATGCATATCTACATACTTACAATATATCCCATCTATATCTAGTCGAATTAATGTATAGGTTTGTTACTATAATTGCTATTAAATTATTTTCACATTCCATTAATACTTAGCATGTTAAATCCGATAAAACAATAAAAGCCAACATTTGTTTCTATGAAATCTACCCATAAGCCGTGTAGCTCGACAGAGGAGTACAGTGGATATATTTACATATATATTTAAAGTACTATATCTGTCTGATTATTTATTTATTTCTCTGTCGAAAATTCAACTTGATACAATTTTCTTTAAATGAATGTAAATCAGTCTCCCATTGTTTGTTTGTCTTCTTAGCAACTATTAACTGCCTACAGAGTATCACTTTGTCGAGTGTATCACACTCTCGATTGCAACACTTTTACAAATTTTAAATCGGATTTCTGGATAAATTAATCAGCTCGTATATATTATTAAATTGAGCGAAAATATCGTATTGCATCAGATTAAGCCAGCTTATGAATGAGTTCGCTCTTTCACCTTGAGTGTCCCAAATCATATAGTATTGTATGTGAAAGTGTGTGTGTAATTGCACAATTAAATTTGTAAATGTCTGAACATTTAATTAAAATTAAATTTAAATTTAATTTAACTATAAGTATAAACAAATAAATACGGCAAAACAATGAAAATATATATGTAATAGTTTCTTCGGTATTCACAGATTTTTCAATATATTTTTCTATATAGTAATGTTTGCATTTTGAATGCTACTGAATTAACAATAGCAATATTACGATTTATTATACCCAGTACACATATTTAATGATTAAAAGGGGTACAACTAACTAGATTATCCTATAAAGAACCGTTCTCTACCGTGGATCAATAGATGGATCTCTTAATAGTTATTCTGACAATTTTTAAAAAATTTAGAGCAATAAAAGTAAAAGTTGGTCATGTTTAAGTAGAGGCTTACATGGCGTTTTTAAGGCCTTACAGGGAGATTATAGTCGATTTCTTTACTATAATCATTGAAACTTGCTTTTATAATTGTTATTTAATGGCTTACATACACATATCACGCATATTCTGTGTATTTATGCGTGTTGTTTTAATTGTTGTTGATACCAAATGCGCTTATTATGCGACTGCTTAATTAAAATCGGCTCCAAATCGAATCGAATTCAATTGCCATGGTCCTCAGGGGAAGGGATGTGAAACAAAGGGGGGGTTAAACATAATACAAAGTAAAAGACCTGAAGCTGCATATACAGTATGAGGGAAGAGTTCTGAGTAAGCAGATTGTGATTAAAATGAAATTGAAGAGCTTTTAATTTAATATGAATTAATTAATTAGTTCAAAAAGTGAACTTTAACAGCATGAAAGTGCTATTATTTGTATTATATTATGCCTCATTTAATTTAATCGCCTCCTCTTCGGCTGTGCATTAAAAATTAATTTTTAATATTTTATTTAATTTATGCACAATTTTAAACTCTTTAAAGAGCTTAATCTGTATGTTAGCCAATTAAATATGCATTTAATTGTTAATTTATTGGGAAATGTGTAAAGCATGTTTTAAAATGAAACAACTCTTAACAAACTTAAGGAGATCTCTTTAACTTTTATAAGAACACTCTTTAAGAGCATTTCAACTTACGTCTCTTAATGTATTCTCAACAATTGAAGGGTAGAGAAAGTGAAGCAGATCTTATTTTGTATATTAGCCAATTTATTTAGCTTTGGCTCACAAAGCCACTGCTCATTCGGATTTCTTTGTTGCCCGCAGCATGCCACAAACTGTAGATGTGTCTGTTGCAATTGTCTAAAATGTTATTTAATAGAAAAAGTGCGCTGCGCAGCACAAAAGTTCTTTTCCCTCCCTCCACACACAGACAAAAAGTAAATTGAACTGCAGTAGCACAGCTTATTGCAGTTGGCCTTTTGTTGCAAAAGACATTTGCAAAATTAATATGCGTTCAGGCAAAAAGAAAGGCCAACAAAGGACCACAATCCAACAACAAAAGGATCACCAAATGCCCAATAATAACAATTGCTGTAAAAACTGAACCAAAACCACAATTTATGTGATATCATTTTGCTTGAACCAAAAACTTACCGGAGTAGAGAGTGTACCTGCATATCAGGAGTTCTTCGAACGTTTTCTTGGAGCATCTTTTTGGGGGGCAATACCCATGATTTATTTAGCAAAGTCCTTGGCTAAAAAACTTGAGACAAAACCAACTCAAAAACTACAAAAACTAAGCAACACGCGGCAAATTCCTTACCAAAGAAACTTTACACCGACTTCTCGGCACGCCCAAAAAAAAACTTTTGCCCGCAAATCGAAACTCCCTTCAACCATCGAATCTCTCTCTCTCTCTCTCTCTCTCTCTCTCTCTCTCTCTCTCTCTGTCTCTCTCTCTCTCTGTCTCTCTCTGTCTCTGTGCAGACTGTTCGGAAAATTGTAAAAGCAAAATATTGAACTTATTGGCTTTTATGTAGTTTGAGCGTCAAAAGTGTCTATCGAACGGCGTGTGGAAGTTTTTTGGTTGGGTTTTAGTCGGGGTTTTGTCGGTTTTGGGAGGAGGCATGTTACTTTTGAGCTTACTTAGCATGTACTTTGCCAGAGTTGAACTTAAGCTGCTGCCAAATTGAATTTCCTCAAGCTTCGCGCTACTGCCCCAATCTCGAAAATCTTGCATTCTAAATCTCTCCAGAGACTCAAGTCTCTAGAATCTTGAATCTCGACTCTCGGGCGAGCTGCATTCAAATCTGGCGATGCTGGCTGCCTTGTCATGGCATTTGCTAGTTTTCCATTGGCGACAACAAATACAAGTAGGTCATACATGACTCTCAGTTACCCTGTTAGTTGGGAAATAAATGTAGATTTATTTCACTTAGTTTAACTGAAATTTGATCAACTTTAAGTTTGTTTAATTATTTTTCTTTGTTTGTCAACAGCATACTCTTTGTTTTTTTTCAAGTATAGGGTGTATAGAAATGGCGAAAGTTACCCGGGCAAAGTGCGTGCGGCATTGTCTAGGCGGCATTGTGCATTGCAACAACGTCCCCTCCTTCCGTTTCCGCTTGACTTGCGGCGTTTGCCGTCGACGTCGACGTTGCCGTTGCCGTCTTCCTGGCTGATTGCAAAAGCAACCGAAATTGAAGTGCTCCCAAAGTTTCCATTTTTTTTGTTGAACCCCTCAAATCAAAAAGTTTCGCTTACACCCCTGGGCTTTCCCAGGGGAGGGCAGCATGTGGGGGAGTTGTGCTTTTGTTTAAGAGCCAGCACAAAAAGTGCAAGTGCCACAACTGCTGCACAGACTCCTATTGCTGGTACTACTGGTACTAGTACTAGTACAGTAACTGCTGCCATGCATGCTTAGTTTCTTTTTATGCCAAAATGTTTGTTGGGGTCTTCTTGGTCTTTTCCATTTTCTTGCCTTTTGTTGTTGCCGTTGCCATTGCCATTGCTGATGTTCATTTGGCCAGGCCGCAAACGCAGCACGCACTTAACTTTGCCAGCCACCACAATGCTGCGGTGAAACTCATTACGAGCTTAGAATGCAAAAACTAAACCTCAAACACACAGACACACACACACACACAAAAGGCACAACTACAGATGCATCTCTGCAAATAAATAGAAAAACTACGAAACCAATTGTGTGTGTTTGTTTTGGTGTTCATGTGTGTGGGCTGGGAACTTTTCTATAATTCTTAATGAAGGCAAGAAGTCAAGCTAATGATGTGTAAATTAAAACACAACAAACCGCAGTTTTATCAACATTCAAAACAAATAAATACTGACAACAACGCGGCGTATACGCAATGTTTGCATCAAACGCCAACAATTTTAGTCTGGGAAAATCAATTTACAAATTGATTCGATATCAAAGATTTCAAATCAATGTAAATGCGAACAAAGAGCAAAGTTTTGACCCACATTTTTGGTGGATTTTGCAATGTTTGCATACCCTAAAAAATAAGAAAGAAGTTCAGCACTGTATGATAAACTGGCATTTGCTGAAGAGCATAAAATAGAGTATGCTCCAGTTGATCATTCTCCAGTTAGAATATTGATTGTGCTACCAGAATAAAAGATTTATTGAACTGTAATTCCTATTCTAAGCTGTAATAAACGTAAAGTTTTGGTTTGCTCTTTGACAACTTTAAGGGAATTTTTATAACAGAACTTTAAAATTTCAATTAGAGTTTTATTTGTTATTGCAAATATAATGACAATGAAAATGGACTCTCTGCATGTTAATTGAAAGCTTTGCATGAAAATATATAATAATAACTATCAACTAACTGTGAACTGTTATGAGTTGCATGCAACAAGAGCGTTGACACAAGGACAACAAAACCAATTAAAAAATTGCCAACTCACGCAATAAAGAAGAAAATATTTTATATGTATATATGGCAAAATATTTAAAAAGAAAATATGAAACGAAAAAGTTGTTAATAAAATGCAATGCCAAAAATCCTCACACTTTGACAGCAACAGCAGCAGCAGCATGAAAATCAAAGGCAGCCACAGCAGCAGCAACAGCAGCAGCAGCAGCAGCAACCTCAGCAACATGTGCAGCAGAGACAACCACTACAAAGAGCGGCAACACTTCAACAACAGAGCACAAGGCGACGCAAAGCAGCGAGTACGACGGCACCCACTGTGCGACGACAAGTATCGTGGGGTCCGCCCATAGTAGCGGAAACGGATGTAGATTTAGCAACCAACAACAAGGAGGCAGCAGCAGCAAGCGGATCTGGAGGAGGCCGGAAGATGGCCAAGCAAAATGGCTACCATGGCGCCAATAGACGTGCCACGACGACTCGCAATTGACAGAAACAATGGCGCAAAGGAAACTAAAGAAATATGCTAAAATATAAAAGCATAAATATTTAGGCAAGACAATAAGTTGAAAACAAGAGCAAAGCATCAACAAGGCAATACAAATAACAGATACAGACACAGACAAAGATACACAAAGAAAGCGAGCAATTTATATGAATTAAATAACGAATTCAAAGAACGAAATATGCCAAAGCATATTGGAAAAAAACACATCGAAGCATAATACGATACGATAATACTCGGAAGTATTTAAAGCGACTGTTTTCAGCTTTAAAGAGGCAGTGAATGTAATTTTAAAGTAGCTGAGGGATTACGATTATGATTACTAAAACACTCCAGGGAATTCAGCTCGAGTAGCATAAAATTGTAGAGAAAAGATTTTCTGTTATATTTTGTGTAAGGAAATATCACTTGAGAGTTGTATATAAATGTAGTTCTATTAGTATATGAAATTTAACTAATTTTTTACATGAGACAAATAAAAGTAGGAAAACTCTTATTTAAGTCTGCTGAAGTAATGCCATATTAAAATCTAGAACATTTTTGAAATATTTTCCAAATGAAATATAAATGTCATTTTAAAATATAGGAAATTCATAAATCTATTAGATATAATAAGATTTCTATAATACTTGTCTCTCTTTTTGTATATACATTACAAAGTTTAGAAAAACTATGGTTTTTCAATATAATTTTTAATTAAATAATTTTAATTTATAAAGCCTCATCTAAAGAACATAAATAGAACACAATCGAAAAGAGGGGTTTAAATGTCAGCTTATAAACGGATTCTTGTTACAATTTATTTAGACAATATACATATAAATAATTGCCTAAGAGCTCTTAAGATTTTAAGAAGATTTTGAGTGTTTTGAAAGTTTCCATAAGTTTAATGATATTCATATAAAATCTGAATTTCGAGCTCATCTGAGACCATGTCAAGCACATTTCTGAGAAAATGTTGAAAAGAACTTGAGACTCTGACTGTGTGTGTGCGTGTGTGTATGTGTATGTGTGTGATATACGAAGGTAATAAAAGTTTCAAACAACTTACGAGAAATGATAAAAAATAAAGAGAGAACAAAAAGAATCAAAATGAAAATGCAACTTTAAATTGTTTCTGATTAAACAACAAAAGAATTACGACGAATATATTAATTTATTTAAATGCTTTTATTAAAAAAGTTTTTCCAGCGAAAATGTCGACAACAGCAAAAGCCAAAAACAGAAAAAAAAAATAAAGTAAGATTGAAAACAACAAGGACAACAACAGCGACAACAACAACGACAACGACAACGACAACAATGATAGCATGACAGAATCTTCACACACATAAGAGAGAGCACTTCAATACGTAATGCAGTGTTTGTTGGCAAAGAGTATGTGAGTGTGTGTGGGTGAGAGGGTGTTCAGGTTGCTTGCTATATGTGTGTACTGCATGAGAGGTGGGGGAGAGGGAGTGTAGGTTGGAGGGGGAGTGGCAACCAACAGCTTGTTAGTGGCTTTGTTGGTCAGTACTTTCAACTAATGTGTTTTGTGCGACCATACAAAATCTCAAGCACCCACTTACACACACAGAAACACACACAAACACACATAGAGACTCTCACAAAGACACATACACTATTTGATGTACTTAACTTTCGTCGTTTGGTCATGTTGTTGTTGCTGTTGCTGCTGTTGTTGATGTTGTTGTAGTTGGCAGCTGCTGCTGCCATTTGGGGTGCCAACAAACCGCAGTCTACGAGCATGTGAATGTGTGTGTGTGCTTGTGGGCATGTGTGTGTGTGTGTGTGTGTAGTGGGTCAGAACCGTAGCATGCTTCATCTCCTTTAGACTGCCTGCATAAAATAACCGCATAAAATGTCGTTAAGCATAACGAAATTGAGTCTGCTCATAAATTCAGATTATGAGATTAAAATGTTGTGATTTTCGCACACACACATACACACCGAAAAACCCCTTTTCATTATGAAACACAAAAATGTTCAGCTTCTCCTCTGAGACTCTGAGGAGCTAAGGAGCTCTCTCTTTTGGCCAGCCCCAAATCCTCCCAGCAGGCAGGCAATCCTTATTGAAAAATGCGGCAATGGCAATGGCCAATTTAATGAGTTTACGAGTAGATCAACAACCCGTTTCTTTCCCACTTTTTCTCAATGGCCTTAAAGTCAAACAATTTACGCAGATTGTGAATATTTTGGGGGGAAAAGCATTGAAATGTCTGAGATTCTGTGCGACAAGTGCTATGAATAAGAAATAGTCTTGAGTGCATTTTAAGTTGGCAACGAAATGTTGTTGAAGTAGTAGAGTATGAATAGATACTATATACAACAAAATTATCCCCTATTTTGCATAAAGGAAATTAAATTATTCTTATTACTTAAAAAAAAAAATAAAAACTGTAAGACTTATTTTGAGTAGCTTTTGTTCCACTTCAAGTCTTAATAAGTTTCTTAAAACAAAGCCAATCACATATTTCCAAGCCGAATGTCCAACTGACATTAATCTAAAGACAGTTCAATTTGTTATAATTTCATTTAAAAAAAGTAACAATTCTTATCTCTAGCTTAAATTGAATACACTTTTGCTAAAATGCAAAATGTATAGAAAATGCTTAAAAGTGTCCAATGTCTGTGAGCAACTGAGCACCGATTAAAGCCAAATATTTGGCTTGGTTTTGGCTTAGAAATTGGGTCAACTGGCAATTTGGCTGTGACAGCGACAGTGGCCAAAAGGAAGGGGCAACGGAGTCAGAGGAAGATGCAGAAACTGTTCGCAACTCTTTGGTCATGTGAAATTCCCAAAAACTAAAAAGCTATCAGCTGTCGTTGGTTCATTATGATGCTAATTGCGAGTTGGCCGACCAACAAAAAGGATTAGCTAACAGAGCGCAAATGATATGCAACTGTACCATGTTTCACGTGCAACATGACTACATAGTACAACATGCGGCAACAGCGCTCCCTGTCACTTGACCCATAAACAGTTCGTTTGGCTTAATCCGGTTATGTATGTAGCTGGATTAGCGTGTGAACAGCGAAGGACTTCTCGCATTCTTTTGGGCCAACGATGAAGCATGAACCGAATACGAGAGTCCTGCGGGTAGTCCTTCCCGTCGTTGTTGCACTTTTCTCTATCTTTTTGTTGGCCATCCTGAACGACTTTACGACACTTTTTAGGTAATGAATGGGATTACAGTTTTTTAATCCACACGAAACGCTCGAAATGCGCCGCCTGACGGCTATAAAAAAATAAATGCAATGATTGCCAAAAGGAACCATAAAAAAAAAGTGAGCGGTCCCATCCCATCCCACGGACAATTGACCTGTGTCTCTGCCGTATTATGAATGGCCGCGAGCAGGTCAAAAATGTTGTGAAATTTCGTATAAAATCCAGCAGCAGCTAAACGGAAAACAGCAAACGCAATCAAGATGTGCAACCCACAGCAACTGAATCAGCAGAAGCAACAGGAGCAGTCCAAGACTGCTACAGCGAATCCATCGCCAACACAGCCAACTTCACCCACATCCGCTTATGTGTTGTTCTTGCATCGAGAGGAACTGCGGCGTCAAAAGACGCATTCGGCACGTGCCGCCGTGACAAAGATTCAACTGACCAGTGAACTGATTGCAAAAACCAAACAGAACATTAATCGTTGCAGTTTCGAGGATCTTGAGATTTTGGCCAGAGAGACGGTCTTTCGAAAGAATCTACAACGCCACTTGCATCATCGACGCATGCAACTGCAGGCCTGGATGTTGGCCAAGAGGCAGGGCAAAATTGGTAAGGTGGCAGGAGCTAAGAGTAGCTAAAAAAGAAACCATACAAGGGAACAGCCAAAGTGATAAAAGGACGAATAAACAAATAGCAAAGTTCAGTTTTAAGTAGAGAAATGCAAGTTGGAGGAAATTTTCTATTGCTATGAATCTGTAGTTTAGTATACATAAGAACTATCTCTCTAAAAATCAATAAATAAATATATTAAAAACATTTTGATAAACTGAACTTTTAAAATTAAAGCAGGGGACATTGGGGAATGTGATAAGTATCACAGAAAAAGAAAGTTCGACAATGGAATTAAAAATGGATACAATATTTTAAAATATAAAAGTAAACAACTAAATAATTAAAGAGCCAACAAAGTTCTTTATTATTATGAACATTAACACCAATGGGAATGCCGTACAACTGTTGGAAGAAGCAGGAATTGAATTAGCATACAATCAAATTTGTAATGAGAAAACTACAAATGAATAAATAAATAACTTTAAATATCCTTCAATAATTTAAATATCTTTCAATAATGTAAAATATTAGTAACAAACTGATAAGTTTAAATGGTTCTAAAGACAGAGATTACAGAGTGAAAGTACAATAATTCAGCAGCACAACTGTTATCTTTCGAACACACACACTCACACATCAAAAGTGTGCACAGTGAAAAGTGCAAAGTGCAAAGTGCAATTATGCCCTAAGCATACAATTTTCCATTTAAATATTAGACATTTCCCAACACTGACAATGTACGTTACTTAAACACTAGAATACTACAATGTCTGGCTGTGTCAGATGCGCAGAGAGAAGAAACGCTTGCGGTTGCCTTCAAGGGGTGTGAAATGGAGGGGGAAAAAGGACTGAAAGGAAGGAAAAACTGACGTCCGACCTGTACTCAGTGTAATAGTGTAAAAACAAATTTACACATGATTACCAGACCGGGTTACAACTGCCAGCGTTTAATAAAACTCAAACAAAATGGCGCGTTGCATAAATTTGAACAGGCAGCACGGCAGCAGCAACAACAACATTACCCAAAAATCTACAACAACAACCACTCTAAAAAGCAGCACTAGCAGCAGCAACAACAATGCACAAGATGCTTACGAACGTCGTTGCAATGTGTAGACAATTTTTTGCCTTTTAGACTGCATAAATTTTAATTAAATGTCACTCATACGCCATGTATGCCAACTCCAATATGTGTGTGTGTGCAACCAGAGATGCTTGAGTATGCGTATGCGATCGAGTGTCTCCCTGCTTGAGTGTATGCGTGTGTGTGTGTAAGTTTGTGTGTATACGTGCGACAAATGAATGCACACACAAGTGGCACGAATTACAGTTTATTGAACAGAAAACAGAGAATGGAAAGAACGCAGGCAAAAAGCACTAGGGCACAACAGAAAGAGACGTGGAGAGAATTTGAGAAGAGCAAACTTGAACTAGAAGCAATTTTGTGCGTTTCCACTGTCTGACTGTAAGCTGCATTATCGCAACTACGTTTTGTAAATTATACGTTTTATAAATATTTAAGCCACAGGAATTTCTTAGTGAATTCTCTCTAGATGTTTCTACTTTTAATGCTAATGCTAATGCATCCCTGATGGAAACATGGCAAAAGAATTTCGAGCACAGCCAATTGCTTTCACTGCATTTTAGTTAGCGCAATTTTGCCCGGCTATAAAAACAGAAGTTTTACTCGTCTTTTCGCCAATATTTGATGCGCTTTTTTAGAGAGCTTATCTATTTATTGATCAAGAGCAGCTGAGAAATTATATTATTGATAAATTTTAATCTAAAAGTTTATTAATATGATACCTAAATCTTACAAAACTTATAAGCAATAGATTTAGTATTTTTACAAATATTTTATCAAAGTTTAAAATTTTATATATTTGCTTTAGTTATTTTAATTTTGACAGCAAAATTTGCTAACTAATTTGTAGCTATAGTTTTATGGGGAAAATATTCTTTTTATTATAAATCTCTTTTATTATAAACCTAATGTTTTTGTCTTATAACTAGTTGTGTTAAATTAATTAAAATCTATATAAATTTTATATATTTGCTTTAATTATTTTAATTTTAACAGCTAAATTTGCTAGCAAATTTATAGCTATAGTTTTATGGAAAAAAATATTCTTTTAAATTCATTTTATTATAAATCTAATGTTTTTGTCTTATAACAAGTTATGTTAAATTAATTAAAATCTACATAAGTTATCAGTTAGAAATTTGCTAAATTGCACAGAATTCTCTAATCATTTAGTAAGGGTATTCTTGTTTCGTCAGCAGCAAGTTAACTTCTTGCTTTACTCGATTTTTTTATGTTTTTTAGCTGTCCCTCTTTTTGGCTGTGGCTTTGTGCATTTTAATAAAAGTTTTACAGCATGCATTATTCATGTTTTACAACAATTACAAGCGTGTTGAGTTGACCAACAAGGCACAGGACTTAATGAAAAGCCATCGAGGACATCAACGACATTGCCATTCTCTCTCTCTCCCTCTCTCTCTCTCTCTTTCACTCTTCTTATTTTATACTTGAAACTTTTTCAATAATTTCGAACATATGCGCTCGAGTTCTTGACAAATTAACTCAAGTGCGCAATGAAGTGTTTATTGTGGAACAGCAAAAGTTTTTTTTCTGTATATATATAAATTTTGTTCTACTTGAGGCGCTGCCACGCCCCATTCTACCACAAACTTAATATGCCGCCCACTGAGCGCTGTGTAATCGTCACGCTGGCTTAAAGCAATTTGTTATTAATTTCCGTGTTGAAAAAGTTGAAATAAAAAAACACAGAACTTTTTCTTTCATTCCTTTCACGCTCTCTCTCTCTCGCGCTCTCTCACTCTTACAGTCTCTTGGTGTCTCGCTTGTGTTCTTATTTAATGCGAAAAGTTATTGTTGCTGTCGTCGTGTTGTTGTCGTTGTCGTTGTCGTTGCCACATTAAAACATGGCTCATAATGGTTAACAAAGCATTTGCTTGTTGACCATCCTCATCGACCCAATGAGCAACAAACTTGTGCGTACAATGTAAAACATGTGTAATAAATACATTCAAGTGTTTGTGTGTGTGTGTGTGTGTGTGTGTTGTGTGTTCTGTGTGTTGTTGCTGTTGTGTGCATTGTTGTTGTCAGGTGGGTAATAAATTGCAATATGCGGCTCACAGTCAGGCAGCAGCCAAGCAAATGATGACTGGCACAAAGTATTTGAATTGCATGCACAACAAACACAAACACACACACATACACTTACGCTCTCTGTACACACACACACATACACACGCAGAAGCGGCTAGAGTATTATATGCCCAGCGCAGTATGCAATGAAAAATTGCCAGAACTATGCGCACAATGTTAATATGGCCGCCAAAAGCAACACGAATATAAACACACACACACACACACACACACACACACACACACACAAATGCACTCTCTCTCTCACACAGATACTCGTAAAGAAGTATGCCATTGTATCTGTGTGGTGGTGTGCGTGAAAGTGCAAGTTTGCTTGCCTTATGTTATTGTTGTTCCTCTTGTTGTTGTTGTTGCTGCTATAACCTTCAACTGCGAACAATAAAATCAAGCAAAAAAAAAAAAATGCAACTAAAATGAGTTTGCAGCAAATGGAAAACTGTGAAAAGCGACATGAAAAATAACATTTTAAATGTGTTGCTTAACTCTTGATGAGAGTGGGTGGAAATGGGGGAGGTAGAGAGTATAAATCTTATATAGTTTTATGCTCATAAAACTTAAATTTTTTCCATTGTTAAATTTTCCTACTTAAAAATTGCCAATGAAACGCAAAAACTTTTTCAATTACCTCTTAAAATTTATTATATATAAGAAGACACAGCACGTAAGCGATATTATATTTTCTTAAATTTCCTTTAAAACTAAAAAGAGTTCATACATTTTATTAAAATCCCTTTTTCCAATTGAAAAGACGTAGCTCGATATAAAATACAGAATAAGAAGAAGTTTTCAACATCAATCGTAATTTGTGGAAAACAGACTTGAAAATAAAAACACTACAAGCAAATAATTTTTTTGGCCCTTTAAATATTATACTTTGTAATGTTATTTAATATAAATAGTTGGTTCAATCAAAGGCATTTAAAATATAGTATACCCTATATATATTCTATAGAGTATATTTCAGAAATATTTAAGAAATGTTATCGCTTAAAATCTTTCACTTTATAGCAGCTTCACTAAATTACTTATGATATTAAAGTGGAACCAAGTTAGCATCGTCTTTTTGTACGCATCTTCCAGTGTGTTGTTGGCGTTCTTCTTACAACAACTACAACAACTACTTTGCCTGTTGGCCATGTATGCAAATGCGTTGTTGCCTTTTGGCCAACACATTTGCACATGGCTGAAACGCGGCTTTTGTTGTAGTTGATTTTATGTATGTTGCAATACTGCAAATGCTCCGGGGCAAGGTGCATGTGCTTGGCGAGCTGTGAAGTGACTGACGAACCACCTCCACCTCCACCTCCAACACCAACACCACCATCTCTCCATCAGCTGGTGCCTGGTGGGTCATAAAGGTTCTGTTCCATTGTTGCCAAAACACAAAGGCGCCAGAGCTTCAGTGCAGTTTTGTGGGGCAAGTTTAATGTGCAGCAAAGTGGATTTTGGTCCGAAGGGCAAAACACACTCACACACCCATACATACACACACAAGCACGCAGCATCTCTACACTCATACATAGACACGATTCCATTGTTGTGCTGGCATTTATATTACATCAAAAAGTGCAAAATCACGACAGGTGTTGAAATATGTGGAACTAGTTGCAAAAGTAAAAGAAACTACAAAAATATATGAAATTTTCTCGTTTTTTTCGCATCTCATCATGCTGCCCCCTTCCCCTTCCCCTCGCCAGACCCACTGCATACATGTGTGCATTTTGAGAAACTTGTGAATAATAATTATACTATACTTTATCTCTCTTATGTATACACATACACATACCCTGTCCATTTCCATACATATTGCTAACTGTTGCAAAATAGCCAAATAGAATTAAACCCTAAATTATTTGATCTAAATCCTCGACTTTCCCTTCCGTTAACCCTTGAACCAACTACCCCTACCCCCTACCACCTCCCCTGGCCATATCCATGCCCTCAATCTATCGTAGCCAGCGAAGCCGCAACGAGACAAATCCCACCACAAAGCACACGATGACACCGAGCATTCCTTTGATGTCAACGCCGCAAATGCCAATGCGACAACAACGTCCGCAGTGTCCACATCAACAACACTGATACCCAGTGTACCCATTGCACCACCCACGGACCACCCATTACACCCGCAGCCCGCAGCTCCTCCCGGTGTGGTATCAGCTTTACGGCGTCTCGTCCACCCACCATCCACCATTTATCTGGAGAATGCACTGCAACAGCGGCAGTTCGCGAATCCAATTAGTTACTTGGGCGGACCACGACTCCAAGCGCGGAGTAATCGCAACAGCATCGACTCGATATTATCGCTGGATTAACACTTGGCCCGGAACAACGGACAACGACGAGTCTAGTCACAAATTCAACTCCCAGTCTGCCTCTGTCTCTACCTCTCTGACTCTCTGCCAGAAGATAAATTGCAAGCTGCATTCAATTGGCTCCACACAAAACACAGTCGCTATTGTAACTTAGTTAGCTCTTACAATTTAGTTAGTTAATGTTGAACAAATTGTTATAGTTCCTTTCTTTAAATGCAAAAATAAACTAAATACTAATGAAGAAAAGGAGAGTATTGATTTCAGTTATAAAGAAACGGAATTCATTTTCGGTAAGTCAAAGTTTGAATACCTTAGCTGATTGTTCCTATAGGGGATATCCTACAGCTAGAATTTGAATTGAGTAAGAATTCAAGGATTTCAGTTATAAAGAAACGGAATTCATTTTCGGTAAGTCAAAGTTTGAATAATTTAGCTGATTGTTCCTGTAGTAGATATGTCTATACTACAGCTAGAATTAGAACTGGGTAAGAATTCAAGATCTTTCAAGCAACATATACATTTTAAGGAAAAGTTTTCTATAGCTGCTTTATAATATAATTTCTCTATTAAGATAAAGCGTAGGCGAAAGGGTAAAAATCATACTTTAACTTCGATTGGATGAGTTTAATGTAGATATTTGCAATAACATACAAATTTTTTATAACTAAACATATTGTACGACTGATTTTCCTATAACTAAACCTATGACATCTATGTAATCAGTGTAGTTCACCGATTTAATTAAAACGTTTTAAATAAAGTATGGAATCAACTAAGTACAGTATATGAAAAGTAAGGAAAAGACAGCTTTAAAAACCTTAATAGTGTACATTTCAACAAATAAAGTCAGCTAAATATTATAGTGCTCCGATTTAGATAGCAAGACATCAATAGATTAAAATTAAGACTTGGCTTCATATTATTTAAATTATGAATGTCTAAAATAAATCGAGAGATTCCATTTAGAAATACTTAGTCAGAGACAAATGATTATAGACAAATTGTTTACACGGCAATTTTAAAAAAATTTTATTGATTAAAAACGGGTTTCGCTGCTTTTAAATGGATTTCGCTTAAAAAGTAAGTTGTGTATCTGTAAGTTGTATATTTTTATCTGTATCTGTTATCTTTTATGTGATATTTGTATGTTTAACTGTTACTGTTTGCTTAGCTTAAACACGAATTCGATTTACACTGAATGAAATTGCCTTACAATAAATTGTATTAGTATACGATGACATTTCTATTTATAGGCCTATTGGCCAAATGGTGCCAGAACGATGATGATGATAATGATGTCCTTTCGATGTGACTGTAATACAGTACTTAGCCTAACGATGCACTGGCGGGACGGGTGCATGCATATGAATGACAAAGGGGGAGGATGGATTACAATGTGGGTCAATCGATTAGGGACTGTTTGTAGCGGGATGCTAGGTAAAATCCGGCGGCTTATATTTGGGCGGTCGCTTAATTGGTTTCTATAACCAATTGCGGCCGCCACGTCATATGTTGTTCTCCTTGGCGCCCTTGGTCGCCGAGGCACCGCCAGATGGCGCACTTGCATCGCTGTCGCCCTTGTTGTTGCTGCTGTTGTTGCTATTGCTGTTGGTCGCCGGCGTTTCCTCGCTGTCAGCGGCTTCAGCTGCAATATAAACCAGAAATTATTAGTACATTGAGTTAGATTTAAGCATTTAAAGGTAACTTACCCTTTTCCTTCTCGTCCTTGATGTCGCTAGATGCTTCGGAGGAAGTCTTATTGCTGGAGTTGGTGATGATTGGATCTTTGTCGAGACGCGGTCGCTTCCTTTGGCCCTTGTAGGTGCGATTGTCTCGTCTGCCACCTTCACCCTCATCTTCCGAGTCGGAATACTCATTCTCCGGCACAATGCGTTTATCCTTGTCGCTCTGTGGCAATCGCTCATCCTTGTCAACCTTATCCTCATCCTCGGACTCATCGTTGATGGCGTCCTCGGGTATAGCCTGAATCTGTACACCTGGAGCGTGGGGCAACATGCGTAGATTCTCAAACAGCCTATTCTTTATCTTCTCCAGATACTCGGAAGTATTCTGATTAGTCATGTTGCTAGGACTGATATGTAGCTTAAAATCAGGGCCAAAGTATTCAAAGTAATCGTTGTAGGGCAGTTCATTAGCAATCTCAACAGCCAAAGCGACGGAAGTCTCATAGGTCCAACAGCGGGAAACATTTCTAATGGTGTAACCACCACCACCGACCATGAGGAAGGGCAGATTATACTTCTTCACAAACTCCACACACTTGCCGTGTCCCTTGACCGTCAGATTAAAGCAACCAAGACGATCTCCGGTCAGAGAGTCGGCTCCACATTGCAGAACAACCGCTGCTGGCTGGAAGGTCTCCATAACCTTGGAGATGATGGGCACAAAGATGCTCTCGTATGCATCATCATCCATGCCATCTCGGAGTGGTATATTCACGGCATAATACTTGCCCTTGCCGGCTCCAATATCCCGCAGATCCCCAGTGCCCGGGAAATATTCGCCATACTTGTGGAAGCTCACGGTCATCACACGATCCGTGGTGTAAAAGGCCTCTTCGACACCATCCCCATGATGCACATCGATATCAATGTAGAGAACACGTTGGTGATACTTCAACAGTTCCAAGATTCCAAGCACAATGTCATTTACGTAACAGAAACCAGATGCCTCTGATTTCTTGGCATGATGCAGACCGCCACCCCAGTTAATACAGATCTCTGAGGCCTGTTTATTCAGCTTGACAGCAGCAGCAACAGAGCCGCCAGCAGAAAGCTGACAGAACTCGTAGAGTCCATCAAAAACAGGACAATCCTCACCAACATTAAACCTTTGCATCTGTTTATTGTATTCGGTCATGTTGTCCGGGCGAATGGATCGTAGGAACCTCACATACTCATCGGAATGGAACTTGGTCATCTCATCGGCTGTAGCTTTGTGCGGCCGCTGTTTGTATGTTATACATTTATTTATTAGCCAGGTGTTGAATTTATGAATCGGTTCTTAACTTACGTAAATTTCCATCTTGCGATAGAGCCCATAGTTGAGCAGGAGATTGTGTGTCATGCGTATGCGGTGTGGCTTCATCGGATGTCCCTGGCCATAGTAATAGTTTCCAATATCACCTATAAAAACAATATTAGATTATTTACTTAAGTAGAAAAAATTAATCATAGAAAATTAACACCACGCTATGCAAAATAAAATTTTTACGGCCAGTGTCGCCAAGGCGTCTACAACACAGCGCACTTTTGTCCCTAACGAGCGGTGTAGTACTTTCGCTACATGGAACAATGACCTACAGGTACATACACACGTACACACCACCACAGGGTCGCATGTGGTGCGGTCGTTAGCGAAAAGTGCGCTGTGCGGTAAAATGCTAGTACAGTCGAAGTAAAAATTGAAATTTGCAAAAATGCTACCGAAAGTGCCGTGTGGACTTTGTTGGTTTGAAGCAGCACATGCCGTAAATAAACAATTTCACACCTAAGCATCACGTTCTGCATTAATTAAATGCCTTTTAATTGTTTACTACTTACTGTCGTAATAATAGCAAACGCGCTTTTTGCTATGAGACTGCATGTTTCTGTTGGTGTGCTGGCGCCGGCTTTTCTTAAGTAAGGTATCGGCGGATTTTATGTGATGTGTGTCAGCAACGACGACACTAACTTTATTTAATTCTTTTAACTGCACAAATAAATTTTGACTTTAAACTACCAGAGGAAACACAACCGCCGCGCACGGCAAGAAAATGATGTAAAACAAAATGTGAAGGTGGCGCGTCGTAGTTCCCGATGTGACCAGTGGCGGCGCTTTGTAGTTTTAAATGTGACCAGTAGCGGCGCTTTGTAATTGCATTTGAGTATCAGATTTTGGAATCATATTTTTAACGAAGAAAACTATTTTTTTTTAACAAAATAAAATAATTTGAAAATAGATAAAATTAATCCGTTTTTTTTTAAATATGTCTCGGGTTTTTACCTCTACTGGGGCCATGTTCCGTTCATAGCTGTCTTTTTCATATATTTTAGCTTTTTTCGATCTCTTTCTGTCAAAAACAACTTTTTCCCTGCAGCGCTGCCACGCTGCGCAGGGAGTTGCCAGACCAATGAATCGCGATGAAATGCGGCAAATTGGCATGGTATTTTTAAGTATATTTGTCTTTGTCTTTGGTCACACTTGCGATCTCTCATTTGTTGTTGTTGTTCTCGCGAGAAAGGGAGAGAAAAGCAATTTAGTCGAAAAAAGACCGTTGAACGAGTTGGACGCGTTTTAAGTGCGAGGCTTTGTCGGTCGGTGTTTTCCGTTTCTTGTCGGTGAAAAATAAGAATTAATAACAAATCTAAAGTGTAGACAAATTAATGAAATTGAAATCACTAGTGTAAATTACATTAAACTTAATTTACAGGCAGCCATCGCGAAGTAACGCGTAAGTTTTAACTGTGTTTGTGGCGTTCTATTTGTATGATGTATGTGTGTGTGTGAGTGTAAAAGAGAAAGAAGTTTCAGTTTCCAAGCAAAGCAAACAGCAAGTAAAACAGCAGCAAACGGAGTTGCAGTGGAAACACAAACAGAGCAACACTTACACATAGAAAGTCAAACACACACACACGTATGAACATGCGAACGAAAAAAGAAGTGGGAAAAACTGAAATATAGTGTCAAAGCAAAGTAACAAAAAAAAAATGAACGCGCCCGCTTTTCTGTGCATGAGATGTTGATGATGAAAATTAATTAAAATAAATAAAAATAAAAGATAACCGCCTGAAATATCCTGCGCAGCGTCGTTGTCGCCACTAACTTCACTTCTTCCTCTTCCTTATTCGCTCTCCTTCTTCCGCTCTCTCTCTATCTCTCTTTGGAATTTTACCGACTGTCGCAGACGTCTATGCTGGCTGCTTCCGCCCCCCGCGACCAACGCCTCGCAGAGAAGCTTTTTGTTACTTTTTTGTTGCTTTCCTCCTTTTTTTCTCCACTATATTTCCTTTTTCAATGCGCCCGCAGGATATTTTATCGCTGTTGTTTTTGCTTGCCCCTCGCGTACGTGTTTAATTATAGTTTCTCTCTTTGCCTTCTCATTCAACTCCATTTCCAATTAGCGCAATTTCGGCAAACGCGGAAGCTTAAAAACAAACGAACAAAAATCTGAAATTTATTTACTCCATTATTGTTATTGTTCTGTATTCATTTTTACCAACAGAGTCGCAACGACCGTGAAAAAAAAACAAAAACAAAGTGACTGCGTTTTATAGCTGTAACTGTAAATGCTCGTCGGATTTAGCGGCTAAGCCGCTAGCTTTGAAAAGTTGTTGCCAATCATAAAAAAAACGCCAGCATAATTCTGCCAAAAAAAATAGCTATATGGTTATTTCGTCTAATTAAAAAGGTAAGTAAAAGATTGCCACGCTTTTCAATGCTATTTTCAGCTCAATTGCCCTGGAAACTTGTTTTTGCTCCTTTTTCACACCTTCCTCTACGTTTCTCATGCGAGTGTGAGTGTGTGGCCAACGCATCGGCCGAAAAGTGGCACAAAAATGCATCATTGGCAGAGTCTCAGAGTATTTCAAAGTACCGTTAAAAAGCCAATGAACGCATCAGGCATATAACTAAACATATAAATACAAGCAGAACACAAGAACAACAACAACAATACGAAAGTAAAGTAAGTTCATGCAGAGAGCATCTCTCAACGCTCTCCCGCTGCATTTTCTTCTATTTGCGCTGATAAAAAGCAAATCCATTTTTATTGCTCCTCTGTTGTGCGTTTTTAAAAAGTCAAAGAGCATTGTTGCTCTTGCTGCTGTTGTTGTTGTTGTTGTTTTTGTTGTTGTGGCTGCTTGTAATTGTCTGTAATTTAGCTGAGGACCAAACCAAAAACCAGTCAGGCAACCAGCTGTCGTCGTCGACGTCTGCGCATGGAATACCACAAGGCAGAATGAGAAGAAGAATGTGCAGCTGCGTTGTGCTCACTCTCTCTCTTCTCTGTCTGTCTCTTTTGCTCCCAGTGACTCTCTTTGCTTTATGCTTATGCGCTCAATTTGTTGTTCTATTTTGGTGGCTTTCGTTTGCCGCATTTATTTATTTACCTTTTGTTGGCCTGTTTATTATCCCAGTGCAGCATCGTCGTCGTTTGAAGTTCAAGCCACAATTCATTTTATTTTATGCTATTTTTGTAGCTTATCTCTCGCTTCCCCACCCCCTTTTTCAACATCATGAACTGTATAATTTTCATTAACATGTTCTACAACAACAACTATAAAGTTTTTTTGTTGTTGCTGGAGCTTTTTGATGTTTGACAGTTGACTGTTTACTTTTTAGCTGCTACTCTTCTTATTGCTTCTTTATCGGCAGTACTCTATGTGGGCAATAGTCGTATCTTTGTACTCTGTCTACTCCCTTTTCGCTCCCTTTTTTTGAATAGAGTTCAAAGCAAAGTGCGGCATGAAGTGAAGTTCATTCGAGTGCAGCACTTGGCAATTATGCCTTTTGGACAGCTTCTCGTTTGGCTCACAAATCATTGCGAAATGGGCAACGGTAAATCTGCTTAACTTGTTGAGATCTCTTTTTACGTTGTTGTTGTTGTTGTATTATTTTCATTTTGAAAGCGCTTACGATTCGACAACTCACAAAGGCAAATGGCAAACTTACTGCAAATGCGAAGGCGAAGGAGAGGACAACAACAGTAATAACAACTGCTAAATAGTGAAAAAGTAGCCGAAGCAGCAAAAGTAGAAAATTCAATTGTTGAAACTGCGGCTTGTGCCTTTGTGTGCAGCTTTTAACGTCGCCCACTTACAAAAGACACACACAATGGACAGACAGAGTCAGCAGCAAGTAGCAGCGGGTTTTATTGATAAGAAAATTGAAAGTGCGTAGCAAAGACGAGAAGGCGACAAGTGTGGAAGGAGGAGAATAAACGATAACTTGTAAAGAGATGAACGCGTGAGCAATGCGATAAAGAAACTCCAACTATCGAAGCTATCGATTATCGACTTTATATCGTGTATGGACTTCATTTCATTTACAGTAGATTGCCATACAACTTTTTATGCCAACTTTGAACATTGAACAAAGCAACCAAATTTGATTAGGAATATCTCTTTGATCATTGCTAGGACTTCTAAATGGATTATATTTGAGAAATTCAAATCCTTTAAAATATTTTCAACATTCATAGCCTTATCAGATCTTAACCGATTTCGTGGTTCGTGTTTCCTACCTCATTGTTTGACTTTATGATAGTTTATCGATCCAATTTGATCAATTTAAAAAGTAACTTTACTTAGAATCATAATTCTTTGGGGTATTTTTTCTAAAAAGGTTTAATAGCTTTTCGCTTTAGAAAGATTGTCAACCATTTTCAAATGTACTTCGCATATAGTTTTTTTAGATGACTTGTCAACCGTAGTTTAATCACCAAGAAAGAAAAATAAACGTTCCCACCTATTTTTCGGAGTGTCTATTGTCATTGTCCATCGTGACACAGTTCAGATGGCGCTGCAGGAGTTTTTAGCACAAAAGCATCATCAATCTGTATAATGGACGGCGATGTCGTGGCTAGAGTTGACCCAACTTGCCACGCCTATTTGGGCAAAGCAAGAGTTGAAAAGTTTTTATGGCAATTTAAAGTTTTTTCTCTCTCTCCGCTTGACAGGTGGGCAAACATAAAGTGCAGCAAATTGTTGTTGTTGTTGCCGTTGCAGGACAACAATAAGAACAACAACAACTAGGTATGTTGCACTTCTCGATTGTTTTCATTTCGGGAGGTATCTTTTACCGTTAGCTGACTGAGGCAAAGTTCTAATTTATGTTGAGAAAAAGTTTCTGTCGCATTTAATGGTCAGCTGCTGGCCATTGAATGAAAGAGAAGTGCAGAGAGAGAGAGAGAGAGACAGACAGAGAGAGAGGGGGAAGAAGATGGAGGATTGTGCTAACGGATATGGGATGACCGGCTAACCCAAAAGCCAGCGGGGCTGGTCAATTAGATTTATGGGATTAGGACAGGTCGTATGGTCATAAAACACTCGCAACAACGCACACGTGGAAAATCATCGAGCTCCGCTCTAAACTCCAAACATTTTTGCATTGTTTGCAGTTGTAGTTGTTGATATGCCCTTTGACCCCGAGTGCCCCCCCTAAGTTCCTCAGAGGCGTCGCCACTTCAGTGCACATCCGTCTGGGCAAAAAGGAGTAGAAAAAAAATATGTATAAACCAAAACATTGTTTCATTCCATAAACTGCCGGCAACTTTTCACCGCGGTGGTTGTTTCTCACTCGCAGAAAGGCTCTGGCAACGTGTTCCGGTTTGGCCATTCATTCTTTTCCATCGCCATTCCCCCCCCAGCTCTCCTCGCTCTACTCCTTGTCAAGGCACAGGCAGAGGAACAATCCATGAGCGCGCACACACATTTCCGGCACGAGCTAAAGAGAAACTCCATGTGGCATGCCCCAATCTGAATATGTGCGTCTGTGTGTGTGAATGTGTGTGTGTCTACTGTATGCATGGTGGTTGTTACTGGCTAGTTTTCGATTTTATTGATTTTCATAAAGCAGCTTTTATGGCAAACTTTGTGTCTACTCCAATTAGAGGCGCAGCTGTAGAAATAAAAGTTTTGTCCATTTGCATTGGCATTGCCACATGCCTCCCTGTAGCACGTATCAGTTGCAACCAAACTATGGCTTCAAAGGAAAATATAACTATATACTTTAAAATGGCTTAAAACTATTCTGATAACCAATTCCTGCTAATTCCAAAGAAACTCCCCAAGTCTTACCCAAAAGCAATTACAGCTTGGACATAATTTTCTAAACGTTATAAAAACCATGGATTATTCTTGAGATTTCTTAGACTTGGACTTACATCCAAACAATCCAAGTACCAAGCAGAATTGACCCACTTTTTGTGCCACAATTCCCATGCAACCACCACTAAGGCAAGTGTCAAGACTTAAGATGACAATAAAATGGAAATGTTGGGGGCGACTTAATGAAAAGTTTTTAATTACAAGGATCAAGGCAATAAAAGTTTATTATGCGAAAAGCTCTCTTTCACTTCTCTGGGCAATGCCAAAAAATAAAACAGCTAAGACAGCGTGGCAAAAACTAATAAACTCAACTTTCGGCTCAACTTGTGCTCCATCGAACTATCATTAAACAGTAGGAAAAAAGCAAGAACAACACAAACAAACAAATACAAAAATACCATCATAAATCCAGTTGAAGTTTGCGTTTTAATGTGCGGCAAAAGTTTTTGCTAATCCCATGGATAACTGCATCCCCTGCAAATCGGAGCAACCATAAATCGTATGAGATTTGAGTGGAATTCGACTGTTGCGTGGGAAAAAGGCAGGACACATAAAGTTGAGAGAGTATACAGAGGAGGAGGTGTATCGGAATTGACAGTCCAAAAACTACGGCAAAATAGCAAATCGATTTTAAATGCAGCCAGAGTGTTTCCCTCTTTCTCACACTCTTGTTCTGCCTTCTCTCTCTCACAAGCTAATATTGAAACGAATTTTGAGTACATTGAACCCAAAAGGGAGAATATAGAAAAGGAAGGTGTGAATTTGCCAGGAAATTTTTGTGGACTCTTAGATAAACATAAACATGGAAACTGGAACAGTCGCAAAGATGGAAAAACCTAGCATTAGGGAGCAATAGATTCCTGTGGAGGGACTTTCAGCATAGCAAACCCGATTTGAGGTTGACCAAAAGATACACAAATCGATGTCAACTTTACCCTTTTTCCCTCTATCCTCCATTTATGAATGTAACTTGAAAAGTTATTTTTAGGGAGTTCTTGGTAAATCCCTTCAGAGCCATCCACCAAATGAAATTAAAAAGTTAAGCATCAGACAGTTGAGAAAAATGTATGTTTCCCCTTTTCCCCTCTTTCTTTGGGAACTATCAAAAGCAAAACAACATTTAACTGATTTGAGTGGTTGTCTCCGCGTAGAATGTACAACACAATTTTTGCTTTCATTTCCTTCTCTGAAAGTTTTTAAGAATGCCAAAAAAGATGAAAAAAAAGCACAGTCGAGACAGTTGAAAAGTAACTGTGACTTGTGAATCACCGTGTGAAAATGTGACAGATAAGAAACTTGCACAACTGTCTAATAGAATAATAAAAGAACTACTCAAAAAGGGCAAAGATAGAGATGCCAATAACACTTGTTAAATAATTTAAAAGAGGAAATATATAAAGGGAACTTAAATTTCTAAATATTTTCAATAGTCCAGTTTTAGTCTTTCCATTAATCACTTGCTTTCTCCTGAGAATTTTAAGTTTTTTTCTGACTATTTGCTCATCTCTAAGAACAGTTTTTTTTTATTTGCTGCCGGGTCATGAATTATATGAATGCGCTTTGGGAACAACTACAAATTTTCAAGCATATTTCATGCGATGCTTCACTTCAAACTAGCACCAAAAACTTGCTCCTTCTTGTGCTGTAAGAAAAGGCAGATGGAGTGGGTGTTGGAGGGGTAAGAAAGAGCAGCAGAAGCTGGTGGATGTGGCAGAGAAGGATGCTAGCTTGCAATTTGTTGCCGTGCCTGGCAAAGTTATTGTTATAGCCAGTCTGCCCGATTGACTGACTGTCCAACAAAATGTCACGCCGAGATTGCCCCGAGAGCGAAATCTCAGTTTTAGCTGCAGTCGCAGTCTCAATCGCAATCTCAATTCTCAATGCAGAATGTTGAGATTTTTGTCTGCAGTTTGGAACATGCGCTCAGTTACAGTTACTGCGTCTATTTGTCATTGGGTTGTGCTTTCGAGTCTCGAGTGCATTGCAGTTGCTAGAATTGTGTCTAGTGGCACACTCGAAGTTGCAGTTACTCCCCAGGCGCTCGACCCGCACCATGCACCCGGCACCCTGCACCATGTGGCAGCTCAATGCACTTTGCTGATTATTTGTTTTGTATTTTATATACCCTGTAAAGCATGGAATTTGGATTATAAACTTACAGACATTTAAAATTGCCAAAAAAGATTGATACTTATAACAATACAACTTTATACCAACTCTAGAAGAATTTAATTTAATTAAATTGAATATATCAGGTATATATTCTCATAATATATCACAAAGTTTGGTTAAGTATAAGTAAGTAAGTTTGGTTAAGTAAGTATTAGAGTTGTAAGTATTTCAGTGCAGGGTATTTGCTAGTCAAAATTGCTTGAACTCGAGCATTTTAACTTGTGTTTATTTGTTGCTCAGCAATTTCTTTTTTAATGCTTGACGTGACGTAGTTGCAGTTGTAATCAATTTGACACAGATTCAGATTCAGATCCGAATCAATATCAATTGTGTCAGCGATTGCCTTGTGCCATGGGATTGAAATGAAGTTGAGTTGCTTCTGTTATGCCATGAATCTCTCCATGCAATTAACAAGACACCTGAATATGTGTACACCTCTGTGTGTTGGTGTGTGCTTTCTGTATCTGTGTGTGTGTGTGCATACATACAAATTAGTTTTAATATTTACTAGGCACAAACGAGGCAAACACAATGCGCACAAATTCGCACACACAGAGACATAGACAGATGCCAACTTAACTCACTTCCGTTTCATTCCATTTCATTCCATTTCGTTACAACAATTTCAATTTGGTGCGAGTAGAAATATTTACAAAATTGCAATTTACATATTTCTATTACCATTTGACAGTGCGTAGCCAATGTTCAAATATTTTTCCCACATTTGCATAACAACAGCAAAAAGTGGAAAAAATACGATGTGAATAAAAGTTCCCATATTGCATTTTGTAGCTATTTTGTGGTTGCCACAATAAATTGCATGCTTAGCTCAGCTGTTGTTGTTGTTGTTGCAAGTGTTGTTGGTACTGTTGCATGTTGTGTTGAATTGGGTTGGATTTGCTACTGTCTGTTGTTGGCCAGGATCGATTCACGGCTTTGAATAGCTCGGCAAATATTTGCCGCTTGTTTATGCGCTGCACACTTCAGACTTGAATCTATATCTACATCTCTACATCTATCTGTAGCACTTGAGACCATTTCATTTGCGATTTGTGCTTGTTGTAAACAGTTGGTACAACATACCATAAAAAACAGGCGGCGAGTCAACAACCCTTTTAATTATAAATAACAACAATGCTGTGTGAGAACAAATTGAAAATATATACAAGTGTTAGGAGTGTTAAGAGGTTCTCTAAAGATTATTTAAAAACAGAGTAGTTGAAAGTACATATGATGTAAGGATGGAGTACGTTTTATAAACAAAAAGATAGGTTTAGACATAAATATGTACTTAACAACTTCTCATAAACAAAATCTAAAGATCATCTAAGTTTATAAAGATAAGAAAAGGTTCAGTAGAATTTCATTAATTACAATAGATACATTCAAATTAAATAGAAAAGTTAAATATAAATAGAAATACTTGATACAGAAATTTCATTCAGAGTAAAGGCAATTCAAAGTGGTAAGAACTGAAATTGAATTTATGAGAAGATACTAAAATGAAGTTGGGATTAGTTATTTATATAATTGCAGTACTTCCCTTAAACTTCTGTATCTATAAATACATTTATATTGCCTATACTCAAAGGCTGTCAAACGCCCCTATATGGTATTTTATTATCAGCGTTACGCGGATCTAAAATAAACACATGCTCGAAATTTGACCAACATTTTATTAGGGGGTGTATACATATACATATACATATATAAACAAAGAGACAATGAGAGTGGAAGAGAGAGAGAGAGAGGGGGGAGAGAGAGAGAGCGCTGTTGCTCATCAGCTGCTGGTGAAAACCGAAAGTGATACATCTGCTAACGCCTTTTGCGAGGGTCGCGTCGCGTCGTGCCCTCTTGCTATAAATACGAAATGTGCTGCAGGGTCTGATTCAGCTTCTTCTTCTTCTTCTATTTCAACTGCTTGTGCTTCTTCTTCTTCTTGTACTGCTGTCAGTGATGCGCATCCTGAGCGCCACTTCCTTTATCGCCCTTTGACTCGGTAAGCAGGTCACGTGAGCATTTCAGCAGGCCAAATTGCTTAAGACTTACGAGCCGAGCCAGTGGGTGAGTTAGAGCCAACAGCAACAGTACATACTATATAGGGAGGAGGGGCACGAGACGCTGCTGACTGACAAAGGAAACCCTCTCGACAGTCAGTCAGGCAAGCAGAAACCAGTCAGCGCCATGTCCGTCGGAGTCGTCGTCTGTCTGTTGAGAGGGGCAGTAAATGTGATTGCTTGCCTGCCGCTTGAATACGAACCCACCTCCCTTGGATCTCCCTAAACTCCTCCCTTGTTATCCGCTTTCGCTTTGCTGTTGCCGTTTGCCTGGCCTCGTGCGTGTTTTGTTATTCTTAGCTTTAGTTTTCTCTATAGCCTTATACAGGGTATAATCATTGTATGAGGACGTTTGTTACATTTAAATAAAACCTGTATTTGCTCCTGATTATGTATGTAAATTACTTAAATGCATATGCATATTATATCTAGCTAAGAGCTAAAATTATGCATAGTAATAATGTAATGTCAATTCAAAATGTATCTGAAATTAGGATTAACGAAAATTGTAATGCCCCAAAATTAAAGTGCTGCATATATGCAAAAAATAGAAATTAGATATGTTGTAATAATAGTTTTATCGATTTTTAAATTATATATTTATTTATTTATTTTGATATATGTATGTCCCTGTTTTGTACTTTTGTCTATTATATATCTTTAAGACTAAATAGATTGAATTACTTTAAATATTTTGCGTTTATCTTCTTTATAATTGATTTAAGAGTATTTAGTTGTTGACTACTGTTAGTTAGTTAGTTGTGCTTGCTTGTTTTTAATACATACATAAAACAAAACACGCTAAAATTTGCTAGATTTTAACGCGTTGTCGTCGTTAGCCGTCTGTCTGTCCGTCCGTCAGTCAGTCGCTTCTCGCTTCACGTTTGTCGCTTATCGTTTTGCTTGCAATTGTTTCAACGTGTTTGAAATATTTAAAGCCTGGCCCGTGGTTTCTGGTTTTTGTTGCTGTTGTTGTTGTTACTCATGTTTGTTTGTTTTGCTTGCGTTTTTTTGTTATTTCCACGCATTCGCAGCTCTCGCAGCCTGTGGCAAGCAGAGAGAAAATGAAGTTGCTGCCGCCTTATAAATATATAAATACATAAAAATAAAATACACACAAACACACACATTCTCATAGAATAAAAATCAATATTTGCGCCGTGTCGCAGTCACAGAGTTGCCTTCCTTTTTTTGTGTGCGTTATTAGTATTTTTATTTTGGCTCTTTGTTTGTTCTCTCAGCGTTGGAAGCGTTGACTGCGACAGGCAGCGACTTGGATAGATAACTGATAAGAATGTGGAGAAGCGGAAGCGTATGTGTGCCTGGGAATGACGCCTAGACTATAACCATTCTATATCATATATGTATCTATGTATATTCAAATTGTTAATTTGCTTAGCTCACATCCCCAATAAATCAAGAGGTGAGTCAGATATAGAGGAGCCTCAACTCTTGGATCACTTTTATGGCGTTTGTTTGGATTTGTTCCACTTTGAGCGCGGATGCTGTGCGAATTGCTTTGCCCCCCTCTTCCTCTCTCTCTCTCTTTGTTTGAGTGGGCTTCTCAACGGTCCATTGCTCTTTTATTTTCTTTTTACCTGCCACTGCCACATGCTAAACGTGAAAAATGTTTGCTGCCCGCCAGTATTTTCCTTTTCTTTCGCTTAACAGCAAAAAAACAAAGCTACAGCTGGACAGAACAACAACAACAACAGCAGCAGCAGTAAGAACAACTATGAACCGTATGCTCCAGTTCTTCAAGTGGAGTCCAAAAACAAGTTTTCGGCACTTGCCCCAACGGGTTGCTTAGTAAAACGTAAAACGTTCTCTGCCCCGAGCCACAGCTTGATCTCTCAAGCAACAGCCACTATATAGTAGTCGTAGCTCGTAAACCATTCCAAGTTGACTTTTAGTTGAGTTAGGCCTACTTTTTGTTAATACTGAATTTTTGTTTTAAGCTCGAGTTAAGAGTGAACGGCATTGGATATGCGATATGTTTTCTAGCATATTTCATGAGTTTTAACGGCCATGACGAGAGCAATTTAATGACTCTTTCGGACAAATTGTTTGGCAGGAGTCACTAATAACTTTGGCAAACACCTAAAAACGATTTCAAATTATTGCTTATCTAGCTTGATGAATATAACATGAACATAAACATCAGGTTGCCTAATGTCTTTAATTATTGTTGGTTAGATAATACTATTTTACTACCCAAAAGCCTTTAACCAATTTTAAACCTGCCTTAACTATTTTTTATGCTTCTCTCTAAAGTTCTCCACATGGAAAATCTTTCAAGAAATGAAGGCTAAGAAGATCTTAAACTTTTTATAGTGTAAGGTGTTAATACAACAATAATCAATGTCATCATTTATTCGAAACTAAAATTGTTTTTTAAAACCTTCTTTGCAGTAAATTTCATATATTTTTCTTATCTATAATTATGTTTTAAATTTAATATTGGTTTTTAATATTTTTATTCGATTGGAATTCTCGCTCTTGAATAAATAATTATACTTAAAATAACTTTTCGTAATTGTCCAGTGTTATTTTTAATCTACAGTAGGCCATTAATTGAATGGTAATTTAAATTGAAATGATACATTTTTTGGTTTAACGTTGATGGATTTCGGTCATTAATTGAATTATTGTGTTTCTCTCGCGCGGCACGCAATGATTTTGTTGTTAACCGTTAATTTCATTTCGAGTTTTTTTCTTTATAGAAAGTCGAGAGTCTTCCGCCTCCTTCACTGCACCTACCCTCCCCGCCCCTCCCCTCCACTCGTTGCTTCCCGCGAGGCTTGAGATGAGTTTTGTATTTTGTATTTGCGAAAACATGCCAAACAAGTTGGCAAATCACAGACATATCCAGTTCCCTACCTACCTCCCTCCATAGGGTGCCAATAAGGTTCCCTTTACAATACAACATTGTTTGGCATTAGAACTAGAGAAGCACGCGACGTGTTGTAGCCTCTCAATGTCGCCTAGGGAAACCCTCAGCGCGTCTCCAGTTGCAACTTATCGTACTTGCTTCTCAGTTTTCATGACTAATTACATGCAGAGAGGAGACGGGCCAAGGGAGAGAGAGAGGGAGAGGGTGACAGTTCGGGGACAAGTCATGGGTACAGTAAGGTGATAAGGTTAAGCGCTTGTTGCCCGTGTACGTTGAATTATGGTGGATTATATTTTTAATATTTCTCTTTTGAACAAACATTTGCAGCAGCTGTACTTGCTGCACACATGCCAATGATGATAGTTGTGGGCTGCCTTAGGGGGCGTGACTGGGGCTTAGGTCTATAGATAGTGATATGTATGTATATACTCTGCAAACTTTGGCTCAATTTGTTGCTCGCCTGGCGACCCTAATGAAGTTATGGACTCCCTCTCTCCCTCTCTCTCTCTCTCTCTCTCTCTCTCTATTTGTGGCGCGCTCCCCCGTGGAGTTGCATGAACGGAAGCCCCAAAATGGCGTGCGACGGGGTTTGCCGTTATTTGGTTTCATGCATAAAATAACGGCACATAAGTGCAAGTTGCAAGTTTTGCTACGCTGTTGTTGCAACGCGTGCGTTGCACGGCTGCAAATTTAATGGAAATTGCTGCAACCAAGGCAACCTCGGTTGGATATCATCATTCTTCTGCCGAGTGCGAGTGCCAGGCGAGGATTAAATCCAATTTTGTGCTGCTAGTTTTTTAAGTGGCAAGTACACACACTAACAAACGCACGCACATCTACTTTGTGGATGGGGCACACACACACACTCTCGGCCATTTGTGTACATTTTAATAGGTGTAAAAGCTTCAAGTTTATAATATTATGCCGCTTGCAAGTGTCGCCTAGCAAGCTGTTGCATAAATCAACTTTACCTGCTTCTATTGCCTTGCCCCCTTCCTTGCAGCATGCAACTTGCAACTTGCTGCAACAACAACAGTAACAGCAGGAGGCGGGGCAAACAAACTATGTCAAGTCCCCGCACTGAGCTGCATTGAGAGCCCCGACCATCATGCATGCTCTATAAAATATTTGTTGAAATCTGCCCCTCCCTCCCCCCTTTAACTTGCCCCTTGTGTTTGTGTGTCTATCTGCCTGCTGATGCTATGGGCGTTGATAAGCGCACTTTGAGTTTGTGCCACTTGAGGCGACACGCAATGGGGTAATCACAAAACTAAATGAGTAGAGTTTAATGCTGTTCAAGTGCCTTAAGCTTTAGCCAGGTTGCCACACAAGTGGCGACAAATTACTCAGCCAACCCTCGCAGGCTTTGGTCGTAGTTTGCTTTATTAGCCTGACCTGAGATAAGTTGAGTTTCGGAGAAGAAGAAAATGTGTTTCTTTTTTTGTTAAATTGTTGTTTATGTTTCTGGCAGCTGTTGGTGTGATGTTGTTGCTCGTCAACAACCTGACAATTTGTTGTCTGAGTGCGGCACAACAACAGCAACAACTACTACATACAACAGCAACATCAGCAGCAGCAGCAATAAAAGTGCTAAAAAGTTTCATGCCCCTAGACTGCATCCTGTTCCCTAAGTAGTACAGAAGCCGGCACGAGTCCTACAACGCTCACTGAAAGCACAAAAACACACACACACAATACAATTTTTAATCTTTTCAAACAGAACCGACTAAAGTTGTTGTTGCTTTTGTTGTTGTTGCTGCTGTTGCTGCTGTTGAAGTTGCCAAGCAAGAAAATGACGCAACTCACCCGCAATCGCAATCCGGCCAATGTGAATGCATGTTCTTGCATATTCCTTTGGCATCAGGAGAGCACTATGACTAAGAGTTGGATTTTATGGAATTACATGACATTATCAGTCCTTTTGAGTTACTTGTATTTACTTGTAGTGATTCAGGAAGTAGGACATTTTTACAGCCCAGTCAATAATTTCTTCTTATTCGATGAGAGTTTTTATTTCAGCTCATTACAAGTTATTCTTTCCATATTTCTTGGAAGTTATAACAATTTAATGAAACTTATTAAACGTTTCGAAGTTCTTAAGTTCTTTTTAACTTTTACGGTAACTTTTACTTTGAAGTGATTGCTGCTCTTTGAATAACTATTTTGGTTTATTGGGAGCTCTCTTTGGGGAACTCGTGAGTTCTTTGCTTACTGTTTTAAAATATATAGCTTTTAAAAACTAAATGAATTTACTATTTCTTTATATCAATTTAACCAGCTACCTGTTTTTAACGTCTAAAAAAACTTCAAAGTTTTAGGGATTTTTTTTAAAAGAAATCTTTGTTATACTCATATACATAAATGTTTTTATTTATTGTCAAACATAAAGAAATCAAAGCATTATAAGTTTTTATAACTCCCTAAAATCCGTTTCATCATAATCTATTTATTTTAATGAATTCAAAATTGTTGCAAGTTAAACAAATTTTTTTGAATATTCCTTTAGAGCATCTTTGCTTCGGTTAGCTTTAAAATTGCATTATTGTCTTTGCAGTTGCTCTGCTTATCTTTGGCTTCATTTATAATTTTTGTCGCATACGCGTTGGGGTTGTTGTTGTTTGCCTTTACTTCTTGCACCTGAGCTGAGACTATGTATGTATTGTGTATCTGTGTGTGTGTGTATCTGTGTGTCTGTATTTCTGTATGCAGGTATCCTGCATGCGGGTGGAGGATTGTGAAACTTTGTCGCGTTGTCAAGCTTTGTGGCTGTTTCTATTTATGTTATGGGACAACTCCTTCTGCAATGTCTGGTGTCTGGTCTGGTCTGGTCTGGTCTACCTGTCTCTCTACCTTTCTTCCCATTCCTTTTGCGTTTGCATATGCGACATCACGTATGGCTCTGTATGCTCTGGAGGCTCCAAGTGAAGTCGTGTCTACCCACGTAAATATACGTGGTGTGGTGTACATGTGGAATGACATCAGTCAGACCAGAACTCCGAGTTCCAATGCCACGGCTGCATTGCGCCGTGAGGAAATTAAATACTCAAGTCGGATGTTGGTGAAATTTCCGTTTGGTATGTTGGTTGGTTTCGCTTGCTTTCAGTTGTTTTGGTTGTACTTCTTTCACCCTCATCCCCATCCCCAAAAATGTTGTAGCTGTAGAGTATACAGTGTATACCATAAGTCTGTTATCAGGAGGGGCTTTTCAATCAGAGCGGATGAGTCGCAACGGAATTCCTTTCCCCCTGTTGTTGTTGAAATATTTTTTACTGCAACGAGGTTGTCTATAAATTTGAGTAATTTTTATACTCTTTTAATTGCATATTTGCTGAAATTGGATTTATGAGTCGAAGCCGAAGCACTCCCATTCAATTAGTCCCAATTCGAATTCCTCTTCTTTCTGTTGCCCTAATGACATTTGGCAACAGCTTCCAGTTGCTTGTTCCAATTCGCAAAATGCATTGCAAGCGATTTTAAATAACGCCTGCCACATTTTGGGGCACCCTTGCTTGTTCTCATTGCAGTTGTCATTGCAGTTGCAGTTACTGTTGTTGTTGTTCTTGTTGCATGTAACACTTTTGCCTGCCCCAATCGAGGGGCAACAGCAAATGTCGCACGAATGTGGAGCATGTCATGTTTTGCCACTATGCATGCAAATGCAGCAGACGCCTCTGCCTCTTTCTTCTCTCTCCTCTCCTCTCTCTCTCGCCTCTCCTCTTGCCACCTCACGTGGTGACCACATGCCGAGTGCCTGCAGAAGAAGTGAGAATTTTTCCAATAATACGAATTGACTGGGTGTTGATTTAACGAACGATAAGCACTGCAGGGCAACTAACAAAATCCGATTCCGATGCCGAATTCAATTCCAATTTCTATTGCTATTCTATTACAAATTAGGGATGAGTATCGGCAAGAAGGTGTTGATATTTATATCGACAAAAATATTACATAGAATGTCATATCTTAAAAAATATTACCATATCGCATTGCAAATCGATATTAATCAGTTAAATGATATGAAAACATGTATATATAAAGTTATCAAATTTAGTAAAAAGGAAACCAAATATTAACTATATAGTTCAGAATCAGTTAAAAGAATACTTATACTTACGTAAAGTAAAACGAGGAAGATGGAATTATTTATTTATTTTATTACATTTGTTAATTTGCATTTGCAATACATATATCGTATTCAGTGTTAATTGTATTAAATACCATATCCTTTTTAACTTAAGTATCGTTTCTCTGTATCGCTATATTGATACCCATCCCTATTACAGAACTCTGACAACACACGGCATTTGGTTTTTCTGTGCGTGTGTGCGTATGATAAGAGTTGCTTGCTGTTGTTGTTGTTGTGGTTGTTGTTCTTGCCTAACTCAAAACTCCTATCAGTTTTCTACAATTTCAGTTTTTTTTACCATTTCATTTGGGTTTTAGGTTTTGAGGTCAACTAATGATATCGACGCTGTATCATTTCCCTAAAGTATTTTATTTGGTTTTCTCCTCGAGCTGATTGATAAAGCAGCTACCCATAATTGACGATAACAATTTCCCCTCCCTCCCCTCACCAGAGACAGTTGTATTTGCTGCTGGTTGGGGAACAGTGGAAGGAGAAGGAGGGGAAGGAGAAATGCACTCACGTGCATATGCAACGCTTGACCCACTTGGCGAGGGGCACAAGACAAATGGGCTGGCAAATGATGCAAGGTGGCTGGCGACCATAAACCGCAGTTTTGACTCAATTGCTACACTCTGCGAGACCCACGAGAGCGACTCTCTGTAGCCGGAAAGTCGCCCTCACTTTGTATCTTTGCTTAATATATGTTTAAAATTCGGAAGACTACTACGAAGCATGCTCGACTGTGGAAGACTCTGTGCTTACTCTGTACAACTGTTGTTCTAAGTTTCAGTTGTTGCTTGACTTGAGACCTCAAAACTCTACACAGCTATGACCTCACTCATAATCGGTGAATTTTAATGGAGACGAAATCAACAGCTTGTGGCACGTGGCAATTCTGAATAGTTAATACACTTGTAGTTAAGATATTCTACAATATTTACTATTATTTTAAGTTGAAGCTACATAAATATTAATATTTATTGGAATGAACTGAACTGAAAGTCTTGTCGTGTTCTTTCAGCTTGAATGTTGCGTGTGACATTGAAATTGGGGCGTCTTTTGGTATCGGGGGGCTATAAACGATAACGTTGCCACATAATTGCTATTGTTGTTGTTGTTCGTGTGACTGTTGTTGTCGTCATGGCCAACAAGGCAATGTCGTCAGGAGTCCTGGCATGTTTAACTGGCCACAGGCGGCTCTTTAGACAGCAAGGAAGTAAAAGAAGCAGGACGTTAAATAAAGCGTGTAAATGTAAATATTGCCACCTTACACAGCACACTCTTACAGCAACACTCGCCATGTCCTGCGTCGTCTTGGCGCCATGTTGTCACTACCAACACACACACACACACAGAAAGAGAGAGAGAGAAAATGAACATTGTAATTTTCTTCACGCTTAGCTCCCTTTGGTCTTCCTGCTTGCCATCTAATCGCGCACAAATATTGTTTTAATAATTCAACAATTTTTCTATGGCTGCTATGTTGATGTTGTTGCTGTTGCTGTTGCACGCGCTGGCTGTTTAACATGCAATTAAGTTGCCTCATGTGCCACATGGCCAGCCAGCTAGCCAGCCACCCACTGATGTTGGTTGCTGCTGCCTCGTTTTTGTTGACGAAAATTACGGTTGTTTGTAGTGCCAACAATTGCAACTATTACACTCGACCTCGCGTTGTCGTTGTCGTTGCTCGACAATTGCTTGTTCCGTTGCCAACACACACACACACATTTGCTTGCTGGCTTTGGTCCTCGTCCAGGTCCTATTATCCTGTGTCCAGGCTCTGGGCGTCATGGTCATTCCCCAGGCGAGCCCGTAGCATGCCACGGTGCTCAGGTTACCCAACAAACATGCGACAGATGACGTTCATCTCACTTCCTCACTCCCCCTTCTCTGTTTTTCCCTCATGTTTTTTCATCGTCTCGATTTCGTCATCAACGCCCCCCTTTTTGGATCCCCTCCCTCTCTCTCTCTCTCTCTATCTTTCACTCTATTTGTATTTCTTGCTGTTTGCTGTTGTGCGTTTATTTTTGCCATGTTGTTTGCAGCCCTCGTTCTGGACACGCAGCTTCATTCCTATTTTAGCCCTGTTCAGCCCTTGCTAAATATTTTTTTCTTTCGCTAATTAGATTTCTGGGTTAATTTAAAAAATGAAAATTGTTTGCCATTTTGCAGGTTGTTGTTGCTGTTGTTGTTTTGATTGTTGTTTATTTTGCAAGCTAATTACTCGGTTGCTCGCTTGTGTTGATTGTTTGTGGAATGTGCCTCGTAATCCTTTGACTGACTGCCTTCCATTGACCCCATGGCATGGAATGGATTTAACGCAAATGCAAATAAAATGCATAATGTACAAATATTTCATTAGCATTAACTTGAAAGGAGAGCGGAAGCCGCAGGCATAAGGCAAGGCACAAGGAAGAAGGCAGAAGGCAGTAGGATTCAGAAGTCAGGAGTCAGAAGTCGTTGTCGCAATCAGCGGAAAAACCCATTAAAGTAATGAGCTCATCCCGTCATGTTGTTGCCATTCCATGTTGAGGTTGACAAACCCAACCACACAGCAGCCAACCACCACCCACCACCCAACCACCGCACCACCCAACAACAACAAAAACACCCAGCTAACCACCCATTCACCACCAAGTGTTATGCGCCGAGGGCACGCAGCATTTCCGGCCTGGGTCACGTCCTCGTCTCGACTTGGCACCACTCGACTCCCAACTCCAACTCCAGTTCCATTTCAGACTCCCTCCCAACTTAGACTCCTTTTATTTCATATATAACTTCACACGTTCATTGACGCAGAGGAAAGCGACAAAAATGCGTCAAATTGTGCGTTACAAGCGGCACGCCCACAATTACCAGGCAACCTCCACTCCCGCCCTCTTTTTGGTCACGTCCCTAGAGGGACAGGGATTCTCTGTCTGCATTCCCAAGCTTTAACTTTGTTCTAGTCTAAGAGTCCAGCTGTGAATTTGTTCGTATTCGAAAAAAGGCGCCAGACTGGCTAAAAAACAGATCATTAAATATCTGCTGACTGCTAAATACCCTATAAAGTTTCAAACTGCCAACTGTATACAATGTATATTATACATAGTTGCAAAATTTGTTCAGTTGCGATTTATTGTGGGAACAGTGACGTCGGACAGAGTTACATAAGTAAAGCTCGGTACAGGCATACCCTGTAAAGTAATAAAAATGTGTCTATTGTTGGAGATTACGTTTCTTATACACCCTGTAAGTTATGACTACTAAGCAATTCTTTTTCTACAAGTTGTCTAATCTTCTGGCATCTGGGGAATTTCCTTTCCCCAGTTTCCTTCGCCCTTACAGGGTATCATGCTAAATGCAACTTAAAATGTTTACAAATATTTATTTTGTACTTGTGTCTCGTCGCTGGATTTATCGCCTGCTGTTTTGTCGTTTTTGTTGCTAATGCAGCAAAATACGTGACTTCTTTTTAATTGTGCATTATAGTTGCTACTGTTGTAGTTGTAGTTGTAGTTGCTGTACTTAGTAGTATTAAAAACCCTCATTGTTGCCCCCCTTTAAACACATTTCATTCATATGAATGTAATCTCCATATGGGCGCCGCCCACAAGGCCATCTGATTGAACTTGTCACATTGGCCCTGAAGTCGGTCACAATATTAATAATGATAATAATAATAATGACACATATATAGATACAGAAGTACTTATTGAATATATGATCAGATCATAGTCTGGATTATTATGCTTATTGCTTTTAGTTCATTTGTTTAATGGCATTTCCCAATACCAAGTTGCTGCTGCTGCTGTGGTCGGCAATCATTTTAATGTAGAGGCGTGGTTGTCATTACGGCTCGGGGATCGAGCAACCGGAATGGTCCAATCACCCAGCCCTCGACAAGGGAAGGACGGAAGGTCTCCCCTCGAGTGCTGTTGATACTGATGTTGATGTTGACTTGACATTTCGTTTCAGTTGTAAATAGATCTGAATGTTTAATAAATTTATTTTCCGTTGCGACATGTCAGAACATGTAACGAGACAACTTCATTTCTACTGTTTGTACACTAAGTATACTGAGTATATTTAATTTCCGAGCTCATTAAAAAGTAAATCGACTATGTACTTGAAATGTATCGCATGACGCATTTAATTGAACCACGTGCTCCTAATCAAGCTCTAATTTTAGCTAATTATATTATCCATTTATATATTTAGATCACATATGAATTCACTTAAAAAAAGTTTCTTCTTTGACAAAACTATTTCAATGCTTTTAACTTTTAAAGTGTAGCACTCAAAGAAATTACTTAATGTAATTGACTCATGACAATCTCTCGATTGAATAAATATTTAATGAATGATTCAAAGCATTTTTTACACGTGAAAAGTTTGTAGAACTTTTTATTTTGATTTGACTCATAATTTAATCAATGTCAACTTTTATGCCATACCCTGGAAACATGCAAATTGTATACCGTGTGTTTTGGTTTAAATAGAAAGGGAAGAAAAAACTAAAGATTTCATTTTTGTTCCCTTATAAATATGAATAAATTAATTATCATTTTGGGGAATAAGAGATTGACCCGATAAATCAGTTAATAATCAATTCTTTATACGAGGTATCTTTCCGGCAATATGCAGTTTACTATATATTTTTTTAGTTTGCATAAATGAAACAATTTATTGCCGACTTATTTGTGAGTTAAACAAACGAATGAATAAATTACAAAGAAGAAAAAAGAGAAATAAATGTATTCATTGATATTGATATTTATATTAAAATTTATTTGGATTTTATATTTACACTAAAGTGCAAATAACTTTGTGATGTATTCATGTGTGTGCATTTATTTATTGCAACTCACACTGCTTCATGTCTTATCCTTTCCGTTCCTATCTCTTGTCCTGTCCTGTCGAGCCCTGGCAAATGCGTTTTGCCCATTTATTGTAAACGTAAACCCGAAGCCGGAGAGTCAAAGCCAAAGTCAGAATTGTGGGTAATGTTTTATGCAACAAATTGAATTTCAATATGAGAAATACTTGGATAGCAACTGTCGCCATGCTGTCCATAAACTGGGAAACTAGGGAATATTCCATTTAGTTCTTTGAAAGGATGTGGGAAATGCGACATCTTGTGTCGCATCTGGGGATAGATAAATCTACATTTATTTCTTGTTTATAACATGCAAAATCGAAGCCATTTGGCCCACATTTCTACGGCATAGTTATAGCCAAACCTTTTGCTCTCTGTGAATGTCTCTGTCTATATAGGTGTGTGTGTGTGTGGGATTAATCGATAGCACGTGACGTTTAAAGGTGAACGACTGACAATGTGCAGTTGGTAGAACAAGGGGCAGGTGGGGCAGGAGCCAGGAACACGGCAACAGGACGACGACGTCACAAAAATTGACTTTTTAAGTAGGCGGCAACTGTGTATCGTCAGCTGACAACAAAAGAGGGACACATGAGGGGAATACGTATAATAATAATGTGGCGCAATAAACTCCCTCCTCTTCCCTTACCAAAATAATAATGCAAAGGACTTCTTTTCCATGCCGCCCGGTATCCAAATGTCCTGCGAATGTTTCTGTGGTTGTGTGATTGTTTGTGTGGTGGGTGTATCCTCCATGTGTATACTTTCTGGTTTTGTCAGCCTGCTGTCATCAGGAAATGACGGCATTACGGCATTTACAGTTAATGCCTTTATGTCCTCGAGGATTGGCGTATTGGCGTCCCTGGTGGGTGCCCAGCACAAACCACATGGCTGCCCATTTCATTTCATAAATTTTTGCATTTTATTTGATTTTATTAGTTGTGCGACACTTTGGGGTCTTCCTACCGCCAGGGACATTCATTCAGAAAAGTCTCTCTGTGAAATCGGCTTTGTGTCGCAATTTTCACTCTGGAGGGTAAACAAACTATTAAGAGACGACGCCCACAAGCGGAGAGACTGTTAAATTATTTGGCAAATCTGTATGCTAAATAGGTATTACTTGAAAGCCTTAAGACTATCACAAAAAGCGTACACTTTTAACTATACTTAGTACATATAAAAGGAATGACAATCTTTTGTTGAAATTTCTTTATTAGCTAATTTAATTTTGAATTGCATAACTTTGTTGTGGCTTTTATTTATAGTATGCCAGAGTTGTTTAGTTTCTGGTTTGTAATTTGTTAATGTACTTAACTTGATCTGTGGTCTTTTTATTGCATAAGAATCCTTTACAAACTTTACTGCCTTGCAATCAAAAACATCATGAGTTTGCAATGCATTGCCGACTTTCAGGCGCATTCAAAGCCACAATATCCAATTAAGTATTCATTTCGCTTTGTCAACTTGCAACACCAACAACAACCACAACAACAGCAACACGAACAACAATACAACACGAATTCCAATTCAAAACAAAGCTAGAAAATTTACAATTTCATGCCAGGCGTTTCCATACATGGCAAAGTATGTCGCTGTCAGCGTCGCTCGGATAACTGAGAACTGCCCATCAACTATGAAATATTCATATTTTTCGTATCCAACAACTTCTGTTCTCATTCCGTTTCCATGCAACATTTTCAACTGCGTCCTGCGTCCTTTTAACCATGTGCTTTTTTGCTCACCTGTCGTTTGTTAGTGTGTTGTTCTATTTGTGGTCGCTGTTTTCATTGCGTGTGTGTGTGTGTGTGAGCTGATATTATTTTTGAGGTGTTTTTTGAAAAATGGCAACCACAACACAACTGACGGAAATTATGGCGGCCATTAGTCAATCAAAATATAACTACAACAAAGCTGAATGAACAGCAAGCGGAAAAACTAGAGTGTTATATTAGCAGTTAACCTATTTATAAATTTGAAATAATTTCATTACATATTTTATGATTTCTGTGAAAGATTTGCAATTATAAATTGCCCAATAAATGATAAATTCAATTTAAATCTAACTTTTAACAGAGCAGTGAAAAATAGGAGAAATTAAACTAATATCAGATGACTTTAAACTCCCATTAGGAATGTTTACTTGATCCCTATTTAATATTTGAATTAGATGTGTTAATAAAAATAGATAACTTAAAGAAAATAAAACTCAATTTTCGCTTTAAGCAAGTTAAAGCTATTGAAACGAAAATATATACATACGTGTATCTGAACACACCTTGATCATCAATGTCTTTACCTTCAACCTGGGGTGGGCTATAAAAGCATTTTGCAAGTATCATGAAGGTTATAAAATGCAACAATTCATTGACAACGCTGAGACAGTCGCCAGATAAATTAAACCATGTCTCGTAGATACTCCCAATGTTTGTCTATATATGTATATGGTATGCTTTTTTGGTTTCGTTCTCTTTTTTGTTTACTTTTTATTGCCCCCGTTGAGGTTGCTGTTGACCCCTGCGGTTGGCTTTATTCTTGTTGCTGCTGCTGCTGATGCTGTACGGAGTTCATGAACTTTAGCCAGAAATGAAAAGTTTGACTTTTATGCGCAAGGCAAATGTACAGAAAGTTTTATTGGATTTTGTTGCTGTTTAAAGCGCGACGAGACGCGTGGCTTTTATCAATCCGACAGCAGGACAATAAACGTAGCCACAGACGTCGTTGTCCTCTCTCTGTGTTGTTTAGCCAAAAGGCAACAGGATGATAGCATCGTATTTTGACTATTATTTTGTGTGCCAAAGCGAAAGCCAAATGGAATATCATATCAATATTTGACTTTCAACAATTTCCATTTCGTTGCCAGAGTTTTAATATATATGGTACACTGATGCCACACAATGCTGCAGGATTGAGTTTAACATGCGCTGCACTTTAATAATAGACAGCACGATAATTTGAGACAATGCCAGGATATTAGTTAATGCCGCAAAATGCATCCTGCCAACTGGCAACACAATTTCATAGCAGCTGCGCACACACAACAGCAACAGCAACAGAAACACACCCCCACTCGAACATGCAACAAAATGTTGAGCCAAGAAATGCGCAACAATAACAATTAAATTTTGGGGGAAAGTGCTCTGCAGCATAACAGAGAATTTATGCTGTGGTTGTTGCTGTTGTGGCAATAGTCTTGTCCCTCTCTCTATCTCTCTCCCTCTCTTGCCACTCACTCGAGACCATAATTATCCAATTGAACAATAAACAGATGCCCACCAGCCTTTAGTCAATAGACAAGGAGTCCGGCCTGCATTCAGCTGCTCTCTAGCTCTTGTTGCAGTTGCAACAACGAAAGTTGGTTGGTTGACAACAGCAACTGTCGTCTGTGCAACGGTCAACCTGCTGCTGCTGTTGTTGCTGCCTCTGCTGGCAAGTCAAGTGAAATGATGTGCCAAAAACGTTTATCTAAGGCAGAGAAGAGGGACAAAGCAGGATACGCAGGACCATTGCCTCTGTTGTCTGTCTACTCCTGGGTCACTGGACTCTAATTTGCCTTTGTGTGTGTGTATGTAAAGAGACTTTATTTGTTTGTGTGTGCGATGGACCTTTGAAATGCGCTTTTAATGAATATTTATTTCAAGAGTAACTAATTTTTGGGTTTCTGTTTATTTTGGTTTTGTTGCAGGTGGCAAAGGCTTAAACAATGTGCAGACAGTTGCTGGCTGAGGTCGCTGGCAGGACACAAAACCACAAGGATAATCAACAACAAACAGCAGCCAGCTAAGCTCTGCAACAACAACAACAACAGGAGTTACAACAATAACAAACAGCAGCAACAATTACTTTTTTATCTATATATATACGAAATGCATTTTTGAAAGCGATTATAAATCAAGGCAATGCCCTCCATGCAACTTTTGATGCAAGCAGCTTAGAGGCAACTTCAAAATACAACACACCACACACACACACACACACAAACAGTGAAACACACCTACACACAACTTGACTGATAGTTTAAAAATACTAATTAAAACAACAGCTATAAATCAAGCGAACAACACACACACACAGAAACACACATAGTAAACAAATCTTTATATGATTATTATTAAGTAAACACTGCAAACTCGTAATATGCCAAATATGCGTTGCTGCTGCAGCTGCAACTGAAAACGCGAACAGCAACAACAACAACAACAACAGGAATTACAGCAGCTGACACAACAACAATTCGAACAACAACAAGGAGAACAACAACTACAACCCACAACACACACACATTCAACAATGGGCAACAAATGCTGCAGCAAACGACAGGATCAGGAATTGGCATTAGCCTATCCAACGGGCGGCTATAAGAAGTCCGATTATAGTTTTGGCCAAACGCATATTAACAGCAATAGCGGCGGTGTTGTCGGTGGTGTTGCCACTGGCCTTGGCCAAAAGCACAACAATGGCGGGTCCCTGGACTCACGCTATACGCCGGATCCAAATCGCGGACCATTGAAAATAGGCGCCAAGGGCGGTGTGGATATCATACGAACGCGCACCACGCCAAGTAAGTACAACCACAAAGGGGAGTGGAGCGGGGGGGACAAGTGGGAATAGGGGAATGTAACCACATACGTAATTACGTTTGCTTTAGGGGCTCCCATCTGGCTTTAATTAGATGTTTGACTTTTTGCCAGGTTGACTTTAACCCCACACACACAGTCAAGCGCTGTGTTTCTATTTATATCCAAATGTGTTATGTTGTGTGTATCTCCCTCAACCTTTTGATAATTAAAGTTGCGTCTCCGGAGGCCTCTGTCGGAGGGTCAAGAGTCACACAGAAAACACGGGAAGGTCAGTCGCATATTTGCAGTGCTAATGGTGACAGTTGTTAACCTTGACCAGGCGAGTAGTTGACAGAACCCAACTGCAAATTGCATAATTATAACTAAAGTCGTTAAATGAATAAGGAAATGAAGTTACTCCACAAGTAAGGCTAAAAGTGTTGTAACTATTTATAGGTAATACCTATGCACCATTAAATAAACTAAGAAATTAGTTAGTTGGACCTTCGATGGGCTTGCGGACCTAATCGTCGTTTGATTAGCATTGCATGTGTCCAGATTTTAGTTGGTCGAAAGCCGCTTAGGTCGTGTAAACCCGACAAATGCTTTGACAAAGGTTCCAGATTTGTACACTTTGCCATTGTCAGCAGCAAGCCGAATGTCGAATGCAGGGCAAGGCAACAATAACAACAACAATAACAACAACGACAACAAAGAAACACTGGCCAAGTTGGCTAAATCAATTAGCCAAGTGCAATTCAGTGCCAAAATTAAAATGAAAAATGAATAAATGTGGCTTGGCATAAAAAATGAAATTGATATATAGTATGAAACTTAGGACACTTTGAGACTGCGCCAAAATGAATGCTAAGAAATTTGTAAATTTTCAACTAACCAAAGATGTTGAGGGGCGTGGCTTAAAGCCCCTCCCCGTAACTCATTAAGTTGCAATTAGATTTTGACTCGATTGCGGGCATGTTATAAATTTTGTTGCCAATTTGTCGCACATAAATTGCAATTTAAGCAACGCCTCAACGCAGGCAAATTTAATTTACACTTCCAGCCAGATGAAAATTGCCAGCTCTCACTCTCCCCCTCTCTCTCTTTCTCTTTTACTATATCTATTGCTTTCTATGTTGCAGCTGGAGTGCCTGGTGGTCTGCCAAAGCGACGTGTTGTTGTTGCTCTGTACGATTATAAATCGCGCGATGAGTCTGACTTGAGCTTTATGAAAGGCGACCGCATGGAGGTCATCGACGATACCGAGTCCGATTGGTGGCGTGTTGTGAATCTAAGCACTCGCCAGGAGGGCCTAATACCGCTCAATTTTGTGGCCGAGGAGCGAAGCGTCAACAGTGAAGAGTATGTTATTAAATCTCTGATGTCGTTAACAACCTGTACTCATAAATATCTCTTTTTCTTTCCTTTCTTTAGCTGGTTCTTTGAGAACGTGCTGCGCAAGGAGGCGGATAAGTTGCTGTTGGCAGAGGAGAATCCACGTGGTACTTTTCTGGTGCGTCCCTCGGAACACAATCCCAACGGTTACTCGCTGTCCGTTAAGGATTGGGAAGATGGACGCGGCTATCATGTGAAGCACTATCGTATTAAGCCACTGGACAATGGTGGCTACTACATTGCCACAAATCAAACGTTTCCATCGCTTCAGGCCCTGGTCATGGCCTACAGCAGTAAGTAGAGACATCAATTATAGGTAGCTTCTTTTTGGGGGCAAAGATTCATACTTCATTTCTTTTTATTTCAGAAAACGCCCTCGGTCTGTGTCACATTCTGTCGCGTCCCTGCCCTAAACCACAGCCACAGATGTGGGATCTGGGCCCAGAGCTGCGCGATAAATATGAGATACCACGCTCTGAGATACAGTTGGTTCGCAAATTGGGTCGTGGCAACTTTGGTGAGGTCTTCTATGGCAAATGGCGCAACAGCATCGATGTGGCGGTCAAAACGTTGCGAGAGGGAACTATGTCAACGGCTGCTTTCCTCCAGGAGGCGGCCATCATGAAAAAGTTTCGACACAATCGCCTTGTGGCTCTGTATGCTGTCTGCTCACAGGTCAGCCAAATGACCTTTTCACTATGCCCAGCGGCTTGTTAATGCTCCTATTTTTATATTCTACTATCATTTTGCAGGAGGAGCCCATTTATATTGTGCAGGAGTTCATGTCAAAGGGCAGCCTTTTGGACTTTTTACGTGAGGGCGATGGCCGCTATTTGCACTTTGAGGATCTCATCTATATTGCCACTCAGGTGGCCAGCGGCATGGAGTATTTGGAGTCCAAGCAACTCATCCATCGTGATTTGGCAGCACGTAATGTGCTCATTGGTGAAAACAATGTGGCAAAGATATGTGATTTTGGATTGGCGCGCGTCATTGCCGATGATGAGTACTGTCCCAAGCAGGGATCCCGATTCCCCGTCAAGTGGACAGCGCCCGAGGCCATTATCTATGGCAAGTTCAGTATCAAGTCGGATGTTTGGTCATATGGTATACTGCTAATGGAGCTCTTCACGTATGGACAAGTGCCCTATCCGGGCATGCATAGTCGTGAGGTTATTGAGAATATCGAGCGTGGTTTCCGTATGCCAAAGCCCACAAATCATTACTTCCCCGACAATATCTATCATCTGCTATTGCAATGCTGGGATGCGGTGCCAGAGAAGCGACCGACATTTGAGTTCTTGAATCATTACTTTGAGTCATTCTCGGTAACGTCGGAGGTGCCGTATCGGGAGGTGCAGGATTAAGCGGCAACGGCAGAGGCAGCATAAATCACATAACCAACCAACACACACACCCACACACAAACACATCTATAAATATATATATTTATAAACGTTATCTATATGTAACGTAAACATTTATACATATTTACTATAATTCTTAAGACTTTTAAATGGCAAGGCATTAGTTGCATACAGAACAACCAACAACCAACAACAGCAACAGCTAAAACAACAAGCAAAACATTTACATAACTCTATATGTATGTATTTGTGTATAAGCGTATATAAACAATTTATTGCAAAATGAAGAAATGGAAATGCAACATTTTACATATATATATTTTACACGCAAAACTATTTTATAATTTATATACCTACTTGTATGTACTATGAAAATAGCAAGTATTTAACTAGTTTTGTAAGCTTACCAAAAAACAAAAACAAAAAACAAGAAAGAAAAGAACTATAACTAAAACCACAATTTATGAAAAACGAAATATGAAAATGGCAAATCTATTTCTATTTTCCAGTCCAAACGCAAACAATTCAAATGCTACTTTAATCGGTGCTTCAAATTACCAAGTCTTTACTTACCCCTAACTATCTATTTCTCTCTTAAATGCTGAATTTCTTCTGGTACTTTCCACAAAACTAACCCAAAGTATTATTTAAACTCAATCAATATGTAGTCGAGATTGTTGCTAATTGTAGAGAAACAAATCACAATGATGGCATTTAACTTATAAGGCGTCAATCGATGCGCGTCCTCTCCAAATTTACTACTTCCATGTCACATCAACTTTATTTCGACACAAATGTATCACAAGAAAATAATTAAGAACCTTAATTATTTTTGCTGCTTCTACGAGTAGTTGAGGCTAACAAAGAAATTTACAAAACCGAGAGAAAATCTCCGAAATTATTATTGTAGTAATTTGTAAAAGATTTTGTACAAAACCATTAGAAACAAAAGCAAAAACAAACAAAAAATTAAAGTAAATCAATCGTAAGCTGTAAACTTTTGTTTAAATGTTTATAGTACATTTAAGTTTATGCCAAAACTATTAGATGTGTTTTTTTTCTGTATATTTAAGCACAAGAAAAAGTGAAGTTATCCAATTATGTTCAATGATGAAACGCAAATATAATGCAAACTTTTTTAGTTGGGCACAGTCCAAATAAAGCCTAAAGGTTCTATGTTTATTCTAACTTCAGATAACCCAAGTCAATGCCATACAAGAATGAGATAATGAAAATGGGAAACTGCAGTCTCCAGGGTTTCAAAAATTCAAAATACCATTACTTATGATAACAAATCTTATCAATCAATCAATCAAGAAACAAGAAATACAACACTTAACTCACGTCTATGTTAGTCGTTAGTAAAGGAAAGAAGGAACTCTCCATGTAGAACAGAATAATATAATATGAATGTGTTTAATATTTTAATTTATTTTATTATTTTTGTTATAGTTTCTAAGTTTATGTGTTGGCCATTGTGTGCACATCTGTAGCATAAAACCAAAGTTTAGCATTTCGTATTAATATATATATGAACTCTATATATATTTGTATTTGTATAGAACATTTGTACGACAACTTAATGCATTTCACATACATTACACACACACACACATTCACAGATACACCCTATATACACACACACTCACTCACACATAGAGAAGATAAGGCAGCTTAAAGTACGTGTAGCAAACAAATCATTGCAATCATTGTATGAAATTGCATTCAACGTAAATTTAAACAGTAACTAAATCATTACGAAATAAATAAAATATTGTTATAATTAAAAGCAAAACTGAAATTGTTTAGCGTAGTTGATGAATTTTTGTATATATACTTGACATAACGTGTAGCAATAAATGAAATTGAATTGAATAAACTAAACTAAATGATAAAAAATACATAATAATAATAACAACAACAATACAACAATAGTAGCATTAAAAAAACAACAACAAATGGCTCAAGTGGCACGCCAGGTGACAACAACAATTTGACAAATTTTTTATACAATATAACAACACAAATACACGGCAATCAAATGGACAGATTTCTAAAATTTTCCAGCCTCTGCCTTTTGGTTAAAGGGGGTGTTAGAAGAGGGGGCGTGCCGCCTGTGCCGTTGTGTTGCGTGCAGCGTAAAAACTAAACACTGTCATATATTTAATTATAGACATGATAAATTATATTATAATTACAATATAATACAGATAACATTAACAACAGACCCAAAAAAACCAAAACCAGCATCATAATACTAACAAATTAATGCAAAACTGAATTTAGCTGATGTATAACGAAAAGATGTGTCCCGTTCGGCGTGTAATGCATAAATATAAATCAATAAAATGAAAAATATGTAATAAAAAACAAAATACGCCTCTTTTTTTATATTGGAACTTACCTGACAATATCAGGGAAATGGAAATTAACCAAGAATATCACGGCATGGGATCGTTAACAATTTTTATATGAAAACTCATTTAATTTGTTTTGTGTTTTCGCTTTTTTGGATGCCAAAAAAGTTGCAATTTTATTGTTCATTTCCTGGTTGAATATATGTATATAAGTATATAAGTAATAATGAAATCGTTTCTTTTCTAAAAATTTGTCAAAGGCAAAAATGTACATAATTTTATTAAATGTGAGTTATTGTTTTTATGTTTTTGAATGTATGAATTTTTTGATAATTCCTAATGAAGTGCGCTAAAAAGTAAGATTTGTGTGAGGCTAATGCATTTTTAAAGATCTGATTTAGAATTTCGTTAATGAACACTACTCAAATGTAAGAACTATGCAATTTCTATTTTGAATTATCAATTTCGGTATCAATAGCATTTTCGATTTGAATAAATTCTACAATTTAGATGAACTTTGCTCTCAATGAAACTAACACATGATCTTAATGTGTGTTAATTAACTACAAATTCAATAATATTGTTTTTCGATGAATTTCATTCCCATAATGGTGTTGTATGGGTAAAATAGTCTGTCCTCGTCGATGTCGGTCTGGGTTTCGTTATTGTAAGTATGTACAATAAATTCGTATTACAGTTATTTATTGTATATGTACGTGTGAACGTTGATTACGTTTTTGTATTTGTATATTTATATATACATAGTTCCAATACTATGGAACCATATGTATATATGTTGTGTATATATTTACTATATCGTATATAGTATAAGGCAGCTGTTCAAATATTCCAACTGCTGATTCCATACAAATGTCAAATGTTCTATGTTAATTTGCTCCTTTGTGTGATTATTTGAAGTTATTATCTATGTGAACTTTCTATATTATGAAACTGATTGCGATAAATAACAGTTTTAGATAGTTAAACGACACTGATGATGACAAATTGTTCTATCACATTTTGTAGATCAATTTGTAAATGCAATATACGCGTATGTAGGTGTATATCTTGTATATAAGTAATTTATCTAATATCTTAGACAGGACATTTATTAACATCTTAAAGCTAAACATTTACAAAACGCAATTTGACTGATAGTTTACTCCTCCTGCTCTAAGAACGGCCCTTTTCTTTCGAAATACTCAAACAATTTGACAGATTGATCGTTTTCGAAAATTCAAAACCAAACCAACCATTTTTGACTATTTCAAAATTTATTACCAAAGAGACAGTAATCAATTTTAATATTCTCAAAACTGGTTGGTTTTAGAATTTTCACGAGTGTCTGCAAAATGTTTTTTGTGATTTCGAACTTCCTCCTGCCTCTCTCTGAACTATTATAGTTCTTAACTGGTTGTTTACTAATTCCACTTACGGAATCAATTCATACAAATCGCACTTATTGGTGTCTAGAACTAAATGTCTTGTGTGTGTTGTGTGTTGTTTGTGTTACTGTGTGTGTGTAAATTTAAAATACGCTGCACTCTGTTGTGAGCAGCCCTAATGTAATTTGCATACGTAACTGTTAAGGCTATGTTAATTAACATGGCAGTGAAGCATGCATATTTACACAGACAGCTCATTCGTTGTGGTCGTGGTGGTTGTGGTTTGTGTTGGTGGTGGTGGTGGTTGTGGTGTTGCTGTTTGTTTGTTTGTTGTTGTTGTTGTTGGTGGTGCAGCGCATTAAATATTCGGTTATTGCCGAATCTGTTTTGCCTTGACTTGCAATTTACATAGCCGATGAAATTTGCTGCGCCTGCTGGTATTGCTGTTGCTGCTGCGGTTGTTGTTGCTGTTGTTGTTGCTGGTGTTGCTGCTGCTGCTGCTGTTGCTGTTGGTCTGGCGGTGGTAGCATTTGTAGACTTGGCTGCGGTGGCAGCTGTTGTAATTGCTGCTGTTGCTGTTGGAATTGCACTTGCTGGTTCTGATGCAGTTGTTGGGCAGCAAGTGCTGCAGCCGCATTCTGTTGCGAGGTTGCTTCCGATGTTTTCAGGAAATACGTTATCAAGTCAATTGGCAGCGGGAAAACAATCGTTGAGTTCTTCTCCGCGGATATGGTGTTGAGTGTCTGGGCAGGGCAAAAAGATTGTGTCGGTTGGTCGCATGAATTCATAATGATAAAGCCACACACATATAATAAATTTATGTATGCACTTATAGTATATATACTATATTTTTTGTACACAGGTCATTGACCCGCAACGCCTACCTGCAAGTAGCGCAGCTGCAATGCTGCCGGCGAACCGCCAATCACCTCGGATGCCTCTCGTAATGCTCGGGATGCCTTCTGTTCACCTTCGGCGGCAATGACTTTGGCGCGTGCCTCCCGAGCTGCCTCTGCCTCGGCGGCCATGGCACGTTGCAGTTGCACTGGCAGACGCACGTCCTTGCTGTTGGTTGTCCAATAGAAAAGTACATACATTAGCCATTACTCTTACAAATGCCAGGCACATTTTCTAGCTCTAAACTCATTTGCCAAATTGTAGCACCAAATTGAGGCTAATCCCCAAGTCCCTGTAACTGTAAACTGTAACTGTAACTGTAATTGTAGTTAAACTTTCTGCCTGCCTAATGGACAGTAATAAGCCTCATATTTCATCAGGATATTCTAGGCTTCTCTGCTATTGTTCCCTGACAATCTCTTTGATTGGCCCGAGGCATTGTCATCCATTGAAAGCCTACAAATATTTATTCCTTTTGCTAACTTTTGAATGAGAAAATTGGAAATTTCAATGCAGCTTTCACAATTCATTAGATCATGGTATAGAAATTGTGAAAATTGCCTTGCAATTTTCCACTTTTCCAATTCAATTAGCAAAATAAAGATATATTTCCATTTTGCTGGGAAAGTTTCAGTTCTGCCCGAAAGTTTGCTAAATTCTTATAAAAACCATAAACTCTTTTTACACCTTTTTTCCCCATTTACTGCCAAATTGTTCATTCAGTTTTGAAGTGGAAAATATGAGGAGACTTGGCCAAAATGATGCCTCTTTTGGCAGGGATTCGTTGAAATAAGCTTGTTCTACAAACTCTTAAAGCTTAAAGAGGTGATTGAGAGGAACTAATAAAACAATTAAAACCTAAATCAATGGCAGATAATTAAACTATTCAAAGTATTTCTACAAATATCTTGACTCAATTCCACATATCATAAGCGCCTTTATCTGCTAAACTTATTATATATCTAAAATCTATTATAACCACCATTAATTAGAGTATTTCCACTTCGACAAGGTCGTCTTTGTTGTTCCATAAACCATAAATATTTGTGCCCCACTCGGCCGGCTGTCTACATAAAAATGTTGACCATATTTTATTAGCCATGACAAAAAATGTTATCAGCTGATTAATTTCATAAAAATTCTCATCCAACAGGAAAATTGCTGTAAGACTGTCATAAAAATGAAACTATTTTCATAGACACATTGCAGAAAAATGACAAAAGGCCGGAGGTCAATAGCCACAGCTAAACCACAACAACAACAACAGCAACAATAACAATGACAGCAAGAGCAATCAACGCGTCAAGTTGTTGGCCATTGCAGCAGCTGTAACATGGGCAACTGTTGTTGTTGTTGCTGTTGTTGTGGTAGGTGCTGTTTTTACTTTTGTTGGCCATGTATTTGACAAGCTGTCACACTTGCAGGCCTGACAGCAGCTGCTGGAGTGCGAGTGGGAGTTGGGGAGTGGGAGTGGGAGGATCTCCCTGTGCGGCTAATAATAAATTACAACAACGCAACAAAGTAACAGCAACTGTGACAGCAGACAAAGGCCAGTTGCTGCTCCCTGGCTATAATCAAATGCCCCCTCAAACATAATGGCAGAAACCAGCTACATTTATGTATTTTGACATAGAAACCTCCAAAGTGTGCATGAGTATGTGTGTGTGTGTGTGTGTGTATGTATGTTTGTAGGGTATGTGTACGTTGGTGGTATAAAAGTTGCACTACTTACATTTCAACACGTTCAACTTTGATGCCCCAGGCATCGGTGGCTTCGTCGAGCTGAACCTGTTTATGATTTGGCCCACATAATGTTGGCAGGTGTGTATGTGTACATGTATGTGTGAATGTATGGGTATGGTGTGCGTATGTGAATGTATATGTATTAGAAATAGCAGTAAAAACACATTAGTTTTTGTTTACACACGTTTTTCATGTTGTTAACTATGTGATGGCTTTTTGCCTTTCACATTTCACATTGTTTTTTGGGTCGTTGCAGCATCCTTGAAACATTAAAACTGAGTAGAAAAATACAAAAAAATATAAAAAAATAACAAACTGAAACTGAAAAATATGCAGCACTTGGCGTTGCGTCTAACGGAGTGGAAGCGCCACAGAATTATGCTTTGCTAACTTGGCATTCGTAGCATGTTCGACGTGGCAGCAACAGCAACAGCAGCTGAGGCAAGGGAAAGGCGTGGCAGAAAGCCTGTGCTGATTTTGAACTATTTTTCATATGGCCATAAAAATAAATAAATAAAGAGACTGAGAAGAAGTTAGAGCTGGAGAGTTGGAGATGGAGAAGTAGACTTGGCTTAAATTTGGGTTAAGTTTTGGCAGCTGCTGTGCTCAGAATACATATATGCAACATTTGGAAATAGTTGCTGCAACTTGCTGATGAGAGCTACGAGGACTCGCTCCAAGGAAGAGGAAAACATTTTGGGTAAACATTTATGGCATCTGCTGCTAATTTGGCATTAATATTTTTGCATTTAAATTGAAAGTTCTGCAGCAAGAATCCTTAAAGCCATTTCATAATTAGCAGCATGTGTGGCAAGTTGGCAAGTGGCTGTGGCTAGAAGAGAGCACACATAAGTCAATTACAGGAATTGCGCAATGCATGAAAGACAGAGACTGAGATGGGTGGTTGGTTGGTTGTATGGTTGCTTGGGTGGTTGGGTGGTTGGGTGGTTGAGTGGCTGGGTTTGGGTTTGGGTTTGGGTTGGTTTGGGCCAAGTTAGAAGTACTCACCTGCATTGTGCCGGAAATCGTCATACGCTCGCTGAGTATCTCATGCAAATGCCGAGTTCCCATTGTGTTTCGTAGAGTAGTCTGTGCCAGTAGTCTGGTCGAATGGTGAGCATTCTCCACGTTCGCTATAGAGACGGTTGCATTTGATACGCGATAGTAAACCACTGCATCCACCGAAACCGTAACGCTATCCTTTGTCAGAACCTACAAGATGCAGTGGGTGGATTTTTCTCTATTTTCTTTTTCTTTTTTTTCATTTCATTTATTTGTTGGTTGGTTTGGTTGTTTTTTTATTTTGATTGTTGTTGCTCTACTACTATTGTTGCTTGCGTTTGTTTCTCATATTGTATTCTTTCTATTTTTTATTTATATTTATTATGCTTGTTATGGTTGCTACAGACATCACAGAAACTGCGAAGACTTTGTCGGGGAGTGATAAGCTGCATTTGTATCTAAACGTGTATCTGTGTCTGTATCTTTAGCTGTAGTTGTAGCTACAATATATGAATATTTTAGTAGCTGCTGTGCACTTTTGCTTAGAGTGGCATAATGCGAATGCGAATGCACTTGAATGTTAGCTGGTTCTTGGTCTTGGTCTTTGCTTTATTACAACTAAGTGCAGAGTGCAAACTTTTGACGCCAAAACCGAGACAGACACACACTGTGTGAGTGAGATAGGTACTGTACAATTTGGTCTATAGACAACGTGGCTTTTATTTTGATTATTTGCTGTTAAACATACGAGTGTCGCGTGAGTGTGTGTGTGTGTGTGTGTGTACAAAGCCATTTTGCATTGTTTGTGGGCATGTTTGCATTTTAGAATCCTTAAGACAAGATACAAGATACTTTTGTGCAGCGTTTTCATAGCAATTTGTAGCGATTGTAGCATTTATGTTGTTTTAGTTTTGCTGTTTCTTGAGTTTATGTGACATGAGCTCGATAGCGATACGTGGAGCAAACTCAAGAGCTTTGGTAGTTACAGTGTATAAGTTATATAGGTATGTTTATTTTGCACAAATCATATGATGATCAATACTTATAAGTATATATATATATATATTTTACAGATACGATAAGGTTGCAAATCAAAAGGCAGACAAACCACGAAATAAACTTAAGAACTTTGTTGAAATGTTATAGTTATAACGAGTATACATTGACAATTTTATATATACCCAAAACTGAGAGAGATAGAGACAGAGAAACAAGACTAGAGAGGAGTGAAAAGATAGAGAGAGAGAGACAGATAGAGAGCAAGTGGTAGAGAAATGTTTTCTTTTTTGTTGTTGTGGAACTTGGAAATTGTTGGGTTTCTCTTTTCTTTATTGGTTATATGATTGCTTGCACTTTACTTACTTTCCCAATGCTGTCAACTCTTGATGCCCAAATCAAACTCTTATATTTTTATGCCCTGGCCCAAAGGCCAAAACCAAAAGTTTGCTCGCAACCAAAACCCCAAAAACCCGCACAAAACTATTTGCACAAAAGCCTCAACGCCAAGGCAAAAGTTTCCTTATTTCCTTTTTTTTTTTTTTGCATTTATTTCTCCTCTATTTTTTGGTCGGTTTTTACGACCTGTGCCATGTCCAGGCTGTCTAGACCGCTTTTTATGGCACTCTCTGGCTTTGGTGTCAATGTTGTTTAGTGTCGCTTGTGCTGATGCTTGAAAGTTTTCGATATAGTTGTACGGCAATGTTATGGCCAATACACTTTTCCTATTAGCATAAATATCAACTGAAAATGAGCGTGGCATTTTCTGCCTTTGTGTGTACCACTGTGCGTATACTTAATTTAATAATAGGCTACCTCAAAAGCTTTGAAATTTGCATGCGGCTTATCAGGCCACTCAATGGACGCATTAAAAAGAAACTCTACGATAAGCTATCTAAATCTTGACCAGAAAAGTGGTAAGAAAAGCAGCTGCAATCTAGAAAATGAATTGGCCAATCTTGCGGGCGGACGAGCTACTTACTTACAATAGTTTATGGTAATCTGCTTATCAGGCCCAGGCCAGACTTCTCTTGCTTAAATGGTAAATGATATGAGCATGAACTGAAAGGATTTGAATTCCCCAAGTGCTTAGTCAACCGCAGCCTTTTCAACTTCTTTATCAAAAGTGGGCCAGAATGTGAGTTTCTATTCAGTTCGTTCTCTAAATCAATTTTCAAGAACAATGGCTTCAAATTCGAACAATAGACAAAGTGTTCAACGGTAGTGACTGTGTGTTGGTATTTGTGTGTATCAGAGTGTGTGTGAGTGTGTGTATATTTAGTAGGTGGATTAAATTGGGTGTAAACTGCAGTATATAGTATGTGGCATGGCATGGAGAGTAAAGATTAAATGAAAGAACAATGAAAGAAAATTGAACAATAGAGAGAAATAATTGGATTGGATTTGAAAATCATATATGTATGTATATATAATTAATAAGTATTACTTAACAATTTTCATACATATTTGTTTATACACTGTAACAGCTAAACTAATGAGCTTTGAAAATATAATTAGTATTTTTTATTACAATTTGCACAGTTGGCCATAAAATTGAATTTCAAATCGATTTGGCGTAATTTCAAATGTAAATCATATTTCAACTGAAAATTTATATATTGTATATATATTTTTATATAAATATATCTTGATATTTTGAACTACTGATTGATGCACTTGGCTAGATCTTGAGCATATCTGGATGATAGTGAGTGAGAGAGATAGATAGAGATAGAGAGAGAGAGGTAGACAGAAACAGAGAGAGAGAGAGAGAGAGAGGGGCAACCGATTTGATTCTTTGCACATGATTCGATGCATTTTTGGGAACATCAACTAAGACACCCGAAGTATTTATATAAGTAACTAATTGCTCTTTTATTTGTTAGATTCGTTCTATATATGTATATTATGCACTATAGGTACTACAATGCTGGGGACTTAGTTGCTCTATCTAAACGTTATAGTTACAGTTACGATCACTAGTCGTCGGGCGGGCGGTGGCGTCTTTTATAGCTTTCTTTGCTCTTTTCATGCGTGCGATTTGATTTGATTGATTTGAATCGATTTTCTTTTTTTTATATACACATATATGTATGTGTATATATATTTTTTATTGATAGTTTTGACCGAGTATTACGCGTGTACCCACATTGAAAACAGCCTAAACCACGCAAAACACACATAGATGAACTCGACATGGATTGCTTGCTTGATATATATTTTTTGCATTTTTGCATTTGGTTTCACATAGATACATACATATACACTGCCACAGCGCCCACACATTGTGGAGAGTGGAGGCGTGGCAGCATATAGATATATATATGCTTAACTCAAGTTTCAATTCAGTTTTATTTCATTTTATTGTTGGGGTGCGTACGTTTTAGCGTCCTTCGCTTTGTGCTCAAACAGATCAAATGTTAACGGTTATTTAGTTAGTGGTAAGTACAAATATAACGAGTATAATTTCTTGTTGTCCAAAACTAAAGTATGTATCTGTATCTGTATGTGTGTGTGTGTGATTGTGTTTGTGTGAGTACTAAACTAAAACTGATTTATCAAATGTGAGTGTAATTTTGAGTCGTTTACTGAATGATTTTTGTACTTGTACTTAATTTAAACTAACAATTTGTGTATGTTTATGTATGTATGTTCATGTATGTATGTGTGATTTTTTTAAAGAATTTATTTGTCTTTTTTTAAGTTTTTAGTTTTTTGTTTTTGGTTTTGTTTTGTTTTTTTGTTGACAGTTAGAAAGCATTTTAGAATAGACATTTATGGAAATATATATTTAGCATGCTCTCAAAAATTATTCGAACGCTTAATCGAAGGAGGGAGAGTGGGGGTATCAAAAAGTAAGTGCATTTGGTATTCGTGTATCTTTTTAGGGTATTGGGGGTAGTTTGTAGATTGGTATTCGGTAATCGATAATCGGTATTCGGTATTCGGTTTGTATATCAAAAACAATTGTTTCACTAAACAAAACTAACATAGCTCAAAAACAAAATCAGTATATATATAGAGGTATATATTGAGTTAGATATAGAGCGTGGGTTAGATAGACAGTTGGAAAAGATACAAACAGAGAGAGAAAGAGATAGAGAGAAAGAGAGAGATACAGAGTTAGACAAAGAGAAAGAGAGATAGTTAAACAGTTATAGGCACTGCTTAACGTTAAGTACTTATTTCGAGCGGGCGAGTGAATAAGACAGTTTTAAAATTACACAAAGATAGCGAGAGAGAGATAGAGATATAGTTAGAAAGAGAGAGAGAGATAGAGAGATAGACAACTTGAGGACTCTTTGTGTGTGCATTTAAGTGGTTAAAGATATTTTATCAATGATTTTTTCAGTGTGGGTGTCTGTGAGTTTCGTTTACTTTATATTGCATACTTTTCAGCTACACAAGACCTAAGCTATCTGGGTGTGTGTGTGTGTGTGTGGGTGTGTGTGTGTGTGTGGGTGTGGGTGTGCGTGTCAGCAAGAGTATATGTGTGTTAATGTGAGTGTGTGTATCTAGGGGAATTGTTTGTGGTTGGCTGACTGGTTATTTGCGGTGGTGCGGTATGTGGAACGAGTTAACTTGGTGTGTGTGTACCCTGTGTTCAGTGAACAAAACATTTCACAATTTTCAATTTTCATTTTTTTCTTTTCGAGCGAGCCAATTTTCTAGTGCTGTTCATTTGAGTTTTCTTGGTTGATTTTTGGATTTAGCTTTTTGATTTGCCCGCCCCCTTTATAGGCGCCCGCCCACCAATCAGTTTCAGTTTTTGAGATGAAGTCTGTTAGTGCATTTAGTTGCTCTGCTGAACACAGAGAATCTTTCAGTTGATATGCTTAGCATTTGCTTTTCACATACTAAGTAAGTAAGTATATTCTTTTTGTTTTTTTTTTTGGGTTGCTTCGATTTCTAATTGCAAAAAGACAATCAGAGTTTTTCAACTATGCAAATTGTAATAAGTTGAATTTAAAGGCTTTAAGACACCAACAACTAAACAAGTACATAAATCAAATGAAAAATGATAACAACAAATAACAAATGCGACACGATTTAGTAGTATTAATTTCGTATGCACTTTTTACACGATTACAACGACATCAACAACGACAACGACAATGACTATAACAACAACAAGATGGACTCGACAACGCTTATGTTTTATTAAGGTTTATTCTGTTTTTGTTTCAGTTTCAGTTTGAGTTTCGGTTTCGGTTTCGGTTTCAGTTTTCTGTGTTGAATCCGAGGGCATTGCCGCAGTGGCCTTCATGCGATATACACAAAAAACAGAAAAACGAAATCGAAGTAAAATAAATTTGAATGAAAAAAAGAAATAACTGAAGAATAAAACGGAAAAAGTTGGCGGACTTTACAGAGTGTACAGAGGAAAAATCATATCAAAAAGGGGAAAAAAAGATATAGGAAAGGGTTTACAATTGCGAAGGAAAAAAATAAGAACATTTGGTTGCCTTTTGTGTTTGCTCCACGGGAGCTGAGAGCTGAGTTTCAGCCGGAGAACTGAACACGGCCTTTTAATATACATAGTTATTTCTCTCTGTTTATTCAGCATATTTATTATTAAGATATTTTCTTTTTTATACACTTTATGAGTATGAGTTATGTACACGGATACGAGCTGGATGTAAGGCTCACGAAATGAACAAACATATATTGAGAAAATAATGGAATAAAATAAAAATGGAGCACGCTTTTGTCTGTGAGGATTGTGAGTGTGAGTGTGTGTGTGTGTGTGTGTATATATGATGTGGTCTAGTGCACACCAATGAGAGAGAATAATAACAACAATAATTTGAATAATAATTAAATCGGCAACATTGTTCAACTTGAATACGACAACAAGTACCATACATAAGTAGTATTAAAACATACAACAAGACTACCAACAACAACAACAACGATAGAGGTTGCTTGTGTGTGTGTGTGTTTGTGTTTGTCTGTATAGGAAGTGGACACGCCCACAATCTGTACTATGAATGCAAAAGGAAAGTGAGCAAATGCAACAAAAATATAACTTGTTTTTTTTTCTTGCTGCTACTGCTGCTTCTTCTTTTGGTTGTTGTTGTATGTGTATTATGGTTAGGGGTTAGAAAAGTATCTTAGAGATAGAAATAAAGAGAGAGGGGAAGAGAGAGAGAGAGAGAGTGAGGCTGCAGCTGAGCAGGAAGAAACACAGTTACGCAGGAAAACGCAAGACGAATAAAAACAGAAATGAAAGCCAAAGTAAACACCATGACATGCGATGACAACAAGAAGAAGAACAGCAACAACAACAACTCAGCAATAATAACAACAAAGAAAAAGAAACACAAAGACACACACACAGAGTCACATACAGAGAGTTATAGAGAAGGAAACGAAAAGAAGGCAAGGATAACGTTGCGTATGCGTAATTCACGCTCCAGTTGCGTGTCCTTTGAGTGTTAGTGAGTATAGCTGTGTGTGTCCGTGTGCGTGTGTGTGTGTGCGTGTCGGCGAAATCAACACAACAACGCAGTGAGTTGTCTGCAGTGCTTTAATTTGCCATATGAGCCATGTTCTGTATGCGTGTGTCTTTTTGGGCCAAATACAAAAAATCAAAATTTTTTGGCTAACAAAATGTGTTTACTTGGAACAAAACTTGTGGTAAAAAGCTAAAAGTTTTTTCTTTATTGTTTTTCACTTTATATTTCATCGTTTAAATGGTGTTTTTTTGTTGTTTTATTTTCTAGTTTTTTTGTGGTAGTGAGCATTGTGTGGTGTGTATGAGAGTGTGATAGTGTGATAGTGTGTGTTAACAACAGCAACAAGAGTAACATACTGAAAATTTGTTGCTGCTGTCATCGAACTTACCTCCTGCGGTGGCACATCATAGGTGCGAGTTCGCAAATCCACACGAGCATAAGAGTCAATGCACGGCAGAATAAAGAAGATGCCTGCAGATAAAATTCAAGTAAGTTTTTCTTATACTTATATGTATCTTATATATGAGTATACATAGTAGAAAATGTCATAAGAGGGCCATTTTTTCAATGCCCATATAAGCTTTATTTGAGAGATATCTTTGAATTTCACATTAGTTTGTAAACATTTCATGTCAGCTTGCAAATGATAAATAGTTATTTGAGACCTTATATAGACATGAAATATGAACCGTAGCATTTACTATATATCTTTGAATTTGTCATGAAAAATAGTTATTTCAGTGCTAGTATAGACATTGAAAATGGGCCATAGTAAATAGTAATTCAAGTTTAATATTCTTGATTTAAGTTAGAATGTTTTAAGTAAGCAACAAGAATATATCTGTTTAATTAAGACTATAGGCGGATCAATTGGAAACCTTCTATTAAAATAGACAAATATGCCTTAAAAATTTACAATAATGAAAAAATTCTTTTGGGAACAGTGACTAGTAAATTAAATGCTGAATAGTGAAATGAAAAACTTTCCTTTAATTAAAATTGTGAAACTACGAAAATTGGGCATTCTTGGATTAATTTTATTCCTCAAATCCCATTGCTTCTTTTCTATATTCGGAGTTATAAGTGACGAGTTGAGAAACTTAATTGTTGGACAATTTTTGTCTGGACATTTTAGCCATTAAACAGTTTGTCACCTAGCCCCCATACTTGGCCTCAAAAAGTTGGTGTGCGCTAATTTGGAGCAAGTGCAGCTATTAACACAAATTCTTGTCACCAGCGACACTTGAATTTGCATAGCAACCTTCCCTGCTCCTTGTCCCTTACCCTTTGCCCCCTGCCCCCTGCCCCCCGTTTGCCACTCACCTGGACCCTTGGCACCGCCCTGCATGAGTCGGCCCAAACGAAAGATAACCGCTCTCTCGTACTCCTGCACCACCTGCAGATGAAAAGGCAAAAGAGCGAGAAAAACCAGAGAAAACGAAACGTGAGCAAAATGTGCAAAATTAAATTGAAATTCAGGCAGCAGAGCTCTGCAAAAGCAACTGCAACATCAACTCCAACTGCAACTGCAACATCAACTGCAATGAGCTGCAGATGCTCTGACAAAGCGATTTTTAAGTGCATTTCCATAGAAACTCAAACTCTTAGATACTACAAACTATCGATTGTACTATCGTGAAAGTAATGCAAGTGGAAAGCCTTAAAAATATTCAGACCATTTTGATATCTCACTATAAAGAGTTTCAATTTTATATGAGCTTGATTTCATTTACTTTTCAAAATACTTAGTAACAGTAATAGTTGTGAAGCTCTTATAATTATTCTGTCACTTTCAATTTTGTATCTTTATGTTTTTCACTCTTTGAATTTTTTAGTTGCAACAAAGTTAAGAAATATTTAATATATGGAAGTGATATAATAATAAATTATTTTATTTCTTAATGGTTTAAAATTGTATAATAAATGGAATTAAATATACACAAACTTTTACATAATTTTTCACTGCAATAGAATCCTCGATAGTTGCGCAGCGCTAAGCTTGTTTATTTATTGCTATTGCTATTGCTGACAAGTTGATGGATACCTTTTTTACTGGAACTTTGCCAACGATATATTAGAAAAACTTAAGAACTTGAGCTTACCTTAAAGCAGACGAAGAGACTGAACGGCAGCGTCATTATCACAAGTGCCACGGATAGAAATATTAGCAATTTGCCGCATGTTGATGCCTTGTCGCTGATTTCCTCGTCCGCTGTGAGTAAATGTGGCAAAAAAAAAATAGGAAAATGAAATTTATAACGCAAAATGTGGCAGAAGAGTGCAGATAAACAGAAGCCAATAGAAAATGCTGCAAATTAAGTTTCAGTTTTATGCACACAAAAATTTCAATTCAATATCAATTTCAAATTTCAATTTCAATTGCGTAACGCGACCGAGTCCGAAAAACAAAAACAAAATATACATATATATCAATTTTCAAAAATATATTTTGTTGCTCTTCAAGTTTAGCCAAAAATGTAAGTTTTATATTGTTTTCGTTTTGTTTTTTCTTGTTTGTTTCTATTTATTTATTTATTTTTTATTTATTTTTTTGGTGGGACAACAAGTCGCCCATTTTGGGGTTACACAGACACAGAGAACGAGCCTTGTAAAAGCCAAAAAATAGTTGTACACTTGGGCATTTGAAGCAAAAGTTTAAAGTTTAAAGAAAAAAACTGTAGCATACTTATGAGAGCACACTAGTTGACCATAAAGAAAATGTTAAAAAGTAAGAACAAATTTGAAGCAGTTAACGAGACAAATAAACGTTTAGATTATAGAATATCATAGATGTGTTTTAAGCATAACTTGTGTTTTCTTGTTCAGGATGTGGGATATATTTTTTTGTTTTTGGTTTTTCTTCTGTTGTTTTTTCTGTTCTTTTTTTTTAATCGTTTTTTTGTTTTTTGTTTGAGGTTTCCAAATTAGTGCGACTTACAATAGAGAAATCCATGTGAATGTTTTGCTTGTGTATCTGCAAGAATACGATAAATCAAATGATTGTCAAAATTAATTGGACTTGAGGATGGGGAGAAACAGTTGGCAGTCAGTACTTTACATCTTCTTGTTTTTTTTATTCGGGGAGCCATGTTGCAACATGCAGCATACCAGTAACTAACTAACTAACTAACTAACTAGTAAACTAACTGATTGATTAACTACCAAAAAGAAAAACAAAGACAAATGATAGCAAATCATAATTAATGCATGTCATGTCACTTAAATACTAATTAACGAGCTGCAGTTGCATTTGCAGTTTTGTCTCTTGGTTTTTGCTCCATGGCAATTAGCGTCGCAGTTTCCATTTCAATTTCAATTACAGTTCATTGAGAACTTGCAACAATCGCCCACTGATGTCAGCAAAGTGTTTTTAACGAGCTCAAACACACACACCACACACACACACACAAAGCTGAAACTCTGAACAACTTTGATAGGGAAAAAGTCTTTGTATATATGTATATAGTATATATAACTGTCGAACCTTCCAGCACGCTAAGCCAACAAGCTGTTAAACATTTGCCCACGCTTCGAGCTCTTCGAGTTTATAGGACAAACTTGATGCTGCACAACTTTTATTGAAATTGATTTCGAAATAATTGCAATGGCGTTGACGTCGATTTGAATGTTGTCAAGGCGGTTGCGGATACGGATGAAGATCGGATGCGGGTGAGGATGAGGCTGCGGATGTGGGTGAGAGGATGCGGTGCGGTGCGGTGCGGTGCGGATGTGGTGTCTGCTAACAAATTGAAGGTCTGTGCTCGCTGGCTCTGTGAGAGTGCGTTGTGCTGTGCTAATAGATTTATGTGCCAAATTGCTTTACCTTCAGTTAAGAATTTAAAAATAGACTGTTACAGTATTGCGCGAGTTGTGCTCAAAATGTAATTAGTTTGGATTTGTGAGAGGCTTTAGCTAAAATGTATTTTTGTTTCATGTTGAAGGACAAACTGATTTGCACTCTATCTGCATTTTTGAAGAGCTTGCGCTAAAATTATGCCACAATTAATGTGAACACATTTCTTTTCTCTGCTTTTTTTCTTCCTTTCTTTTTTTAACGTTATTATCTCGTTGCTTAATTTTCACAGTGTGTGGTCATCATTTTTTAATGACCAAACAGTGAGCGAGTGTTGCCCCCAAGCTGCTTTCCCCCTTCTCCTCCTCCTCCTCCTCCTACTCCTCCTCCACCTCCTTGCTGTCCGTCAGATTACGCATACGTCATAGCAGCAAGCCCCTGGCAAAAAGCTTTGCTCGGAAAATGGGTCACTTTGTTGTAGTTGTTGTAGTTGCTGTTGTTGCTGTTGTTGCTGATAGTACTGATGTTGTTGCTGCTGCTGCTGCCGTTGGTATTGTTGTACATGTTTTTTAAGGCACTGATTGAATTTTGCATGCCAAATGCGTGCATACTTTGAGACAGCCAAGATTTTTATTCAGGAGTGAGGATTGGACTTAAGCTGGCACTGAAAGCGTATTTGGGCTAAAACCCTTTTGTCAGGCTAATGAAGCGATTAGCGTGCATATAAAATGATAAATACATTAGCCCACAGTTAACACACACACACAGACACACGCACACATTCAGACACAGACTTACACACAGGCTTACATTTAAGTTAAGGTTTATTACAAAATAAATTATACTAAACATTTAAGGATACATACACGAAACCTGTTTACGCCAAAGAAAAAAAAAATATAGAAGAACAATAGAACTACAGATACACACACATGCACATATATAGAGAAAAATATATATGTGTGTGTGTGTATTTGTGTGTTGAGCACACACACACACAATATGGCAACCAAATTGCATCAATAAATTATGAGCCTGTTGAGTGATGCGTTTGTGAGCGAATAGAAAAGTGATTTGATTGAAGCGACTATGGGTGTGTGTGTGTGTGTGGGTGAGTGTGTGTATGTGTGTGAAAGAGAGAGAAATCATTTTCCGCTAATGAAATTGCCATGAAAATGGCAGCCATAAAACACAAAATGGCAAATGGAATAAATGTATGTATGTATGTTTACTTATAGCATATAAAATATATGGTTTATATATATGTACTTTTAGTGACGTTCAAAAATCGTAGCACAAACATTTTTTTGGGGCAGGCCGCCGCGCAACAAGTAAGTACGACTTGCCCCAGAGGAAATGCATGTATATAAAAGCCAGCAAACAGCCCCACAGCACCATCAAATGATGATATACACAATTAAGACTCTATATAACATATATAAGGTGGTATTTGTTCTCTCTTTATATATAATATATACACGGGATGAGTTGCAACGAGTTGCCTGGGGAGGACTCACCTCGTCGCTGCTCGGCTCTGTGTATGGCCTGCTGCTGCTGACTCTGCTGCATCAACGCATGATGGCTGTGGGGCAGTGCTAGCTGCGATTGTTGCAGGTTTTGTTGCTGCTGTTGCTGGTGTTGTTGCTGCACTAGCTGCTGTTGCTGTTGCAACTGTTGGTGGTCACGCTCGCGAACTTGTGGAGAATTTTGCTGTTGCAACTGCTGTAGCATCGGATGTTGTTGCAGTGGCTGCGGCTGCTGTTGTTGCTGCTGCGGCTGCTGCTGTTGTTGTTGCTGTGGCTGTTGTTGTTGCTGCTGCTGCTGCTGCTGTGGCATTGGCATTGTGGACTGTGGCGTGCCCGATGATAATGGCAGATGTTGATCCCGTGATTCCCGATCCCGTTCCGTGAGCTCAACGTGAGCAACTGCTGCTGTTGGCGGTGGCGCTGGTGTTGCGAATGTACTTGTGCTGGTGGTAGTAACAACACGCTGTGGCTGCTGATGATGTCGATGCAATTGATGATCCCGATGCTCCATATCCATCATCGAATCAGGCATCAAGCCGCGCTCACAAAACGACGCCATTGCGACTGTGGCTGTGTCAGGAGCCTGCTCCACCTCTTCTTCCTCCTCCTCCTCCTCAATCAGTTCGTTAATTGAGGTGGCTCCAAAACCCCCTAAATGGTGTGTGTATGTGTTTTGGTGATTGCCCCCAACAATCAGTCTTCTTCAGTTTGAACACTTCGCAGTTGGACAGACATGGCCAGGGCTACCGTAAACGCATCACAGAATTTGTCGAAAACTCGAAAACTCGAAAGACGAAAGACACACACTTTTCTTTCACGGGGAAATCTAAAAACTGACTGACTGACTGACTGACTGTGACACTACTACATTAACACTTGCATGTAGAGACACACACACATACACACACACACTACTACTACTCTGAGCTGTGAGCTAGTTTCCTAGCACTTTTCACTCATTGTTGGCTATGTTGGCTATAACCAGGCTCCCAGGTTGATGTTGGTGTTGTTGTTGAGAGTTCCTCCAGCTGCTGGTGTTGCTGCTGCTGGTCCAGTTGCTGCTGCTTCCTCGCTCAGAATCCAACTGAAAGTGTGCTGACAGCGCGCATCCTTTTATATACACCGAAGGCAGCAGTCGTAAATTCAGGACCAAAGCTTTGCCTGAGAGCACGGAACTTTGTTATCAACGACAGACGACAGAGTAGGGAGGGGAATTCCCTCTAAACGTATCTGTGGCAAATGGCAAATGATCAAATGAGCTTTTGCTGCGTTGCAGCTGCAATCCGCATTGTTATTGTTGCTGTTGCTGTTGTTGTTGTTGCAACGCCCCTTCCAGCTTTTTACCTTACTTTTTTGCTTATATTTTCCAGCTTGCACTGACCTTGCGCATTGTGCGACACGTTGGGCTTTAATTTTACCCTGGCTTGAACTTCAGGAACAAAGCTTTATGCCCGAGAGTTGCCAAGCTTTCAAAGCTGGGGAAATGCAATCGTTCCACAAAGAGGGAGAGATAGAGAGAGAGAGAGAGAGGGAGAGACAGTTTAAGAGCAGAGTCTGAGAGAGTAGAGAGTAAACTTAATTTTTAGTACAGAGAATGTGCTAAAAACTACAGAGGACAGAGAGTGTGAGAGAGAGAGAATGGGATAGATTCGTGTGGCATGTGAACGATACTGTTGGCGATGCCCCAAAACACAGGTGAGAAAAACGAATTTATGACACTTTCCCATACTGTTGCTGTCGTTGCTGTCGCTGTTTCTGTTGCTGTTGCTGCTATCGCTGATGCTGCTGCTGCTGCTGCTGCTGCTATTGCTGTGGCTGTTGCTGACTTTCATTGTAGTGTGACCGCCTGTCAACCCACTTGAGCGGCGGCTTTTCAAATTCTCGCAAAACCCCCATTTTGTATTTGTTTACCGGCACGGAATGATATGAGTACATGTGGCAACCATCGACTCCATTATCTGCATTTCAATTGGTATAGATGAAGTGGAAGGTAGCGAGAGGTAGAGGCTGAGTTTTTAACATTCTAATGAACATTCCCGAGCTCGAGCTCGCTGCTGTCGAACTGTCGCACATTTGGGTCACAACAGGAAGAGCTTTGCTTTTGAGCCGTCAATTACCATTTACGCTTCATTAAATGCCACGCGCACTCGCAACTTGCATTCAATCAGGCCAAGTATTGAGTATCTGTCCCCCTCCTCCCCTCTTGGCCTATTCACTCCTCTCTCTCTCTTACTCCAGTTGGCCACAAACGTGTCCCCAGCCAAGTGCCGTGTTTAATGTCGTACTACAGTGCGTATGAGTGTTGTTATGTGTGACATTTATGCATACACAATAATTCACTCCACTTCAATCCAATCCCGCATCTGAAGTGCCTTTCCATTTGGGCCATATGTGCGTGCTGTTAATTAATCTTTAGCATTTGATTAATGTGTGCGAATTGATTTAGGTCTTTACTGTCTGCTTGTCATAGACAAATGGCCACACTTGACTGGACAGCGGTCTCATTAGCCAACGTTTGTTGACACAATGTTAGTGTAAAGAAAATTAAATAAACTAATTAATAAAAAAGCAAAATTAACAGATTTTAAATATAAATAAATTATGCTAATGAAAGCCTAGTCAACAGATTAATAAATAATTTAAAGTAGTTAATTATATTTATATATTGTGCCTAGAATATTAAAAATATAAAATGTAAAATAAACATGTTTTAAATATAAATAAATTATGTTAATGAAAGCCTAGTCAGCAGATGAATAAATAATTTAAAGTAGCTAATTATAATTATCATTAAATAAATTAATTAATAAATATGTAAATTAAACAGATTTTACATTTAAATAAATTATGTTAATGAAAGCCTAGTCAACAGATTAATAAATAATATAAAGTAGCTAATTATATTTATACATGGTGGCTAGAGTATTAAATAGAACTGCAATTTAAGTAAAATATTCTGTAGATTTATTAACTGTAACATTGTTTGTTTAAAGCTAAAGTCGGTCTAATAGATTTGAAAGCGTTTCATTGGAAATTCCGTAAATTTACTCGTACATAAACTGAAGGCACTAAACCATCAATCGCCTTCGCATCGCATCGCTATGCGATACGATGAGATTTTTATAGACAGACATAAAAAGGCGCAAAGCACTTTGCGTATCGAAAACATTTTGGTTAACTGACGGAGCGAAGAAGACAAAGACGATGATGAACACGATGACGAAGACAGAAGGCAAGGCCAAAACAAAAGCCACAAAACCATAAACAGAAATCAGGCTTAAGCTAGAGACAAGAGAGAGAGAGAGAGAGAGACAAAGAGAGAGAGATAGGATGACAGTTGAAGTTGTCTTGTCGAAATCGAAGGAATGCCACAGCTCACAGTGACAATGGATAAATGGAAAAAAGCAAAGCGCTTGAGAAATGTCTTAAGCAAAACAAGAAAAAATAAAGAGAACATCAACTGAAAGACAAAAGAAAACCTTGTCAGAATATCTAAACTGATTGTGGCCTAAAGCAAAGCAATGCGAAATCTGGCCAGGCCAAAAAGCTGAACCGCATGTCCTGCAAGCGATATTAGCCAGGCAAATATGTCGCACTTAACTACGAACGGAAGTGTCGCCACAGTGACAGCGCCAACGATATCAACACGAACACGTACACACAGCTCACACACCCATACACACATACACACAGGACACTCACACACACACACACACATAAAGTTGTACAATAGCATCCTGGCAAAGCAATTGCCTAGGCCTGTTGGTTTGGGTTAGGACTTCAGGCCTTGTGCCTCGTAATTGTTGACGTTTGCGCTTTTTGTCGGTGGGTGGTTTTTGGGTGGCTTTTGGGTGGTTTTTGGGTTGGTTTTGTGTGGTTTGTCCGCTGGGCCATGTGACACAAATGCGTCGAATTATTGTCATATGAGGTCACTGTCCCTGTCTCGGCTCGCAGTGAAAGTTTGTGCCGGCACACACTCACACATACACACACACACACACACACTGAAAAATACACACAGAGACAGAGTGACACTTTGGCGCTTTGTTTGCTTGCCTTGTGGGTGTCTATTATGAAGCTGGAAGTCAAGCAAAATTTCTCTTCAACATTACCACAACAACAATAGCAGCAGTAACTGCAACAACAACAACAACAACAGCAACAACAGCAACAACTTGCAACTTGTGAGCTTCGTTACACTCTTAAGTGGCCACATCATTTTGCGGCAAATGCAACAGTTAACAAACGTTGCGTATACGACGTGAGGACTACCAAATGTTCTGGATTAAATGCTGGAAACAAAGAGTTTTCGTAAGCAGCTTGAGGTTTGTAAAGAACTAGTTGAAAGCGACGAAAAAAATAGATTGTTCTATCCTCTTTGCAGCTATTCTTTCTTTTGGAAACAAAATTAAACTTTATTATTTTATTAGGAGAATAACAAAAGGATTAAAAATTTATGAAAGCTGAGCTCTTCTCTCTTCTCTTCTTTTAAGGAACGTTTTTTTGTTAAGCACTGAGCTATAACTACAGATAACCGATGGATAAGATAAGAATAGTTTGCAGAGAAATAAGTAAAAGAAGAGAACGACAATGAGACTATAAAAGTATGGAATTTATCGAACTCATTTCATACTATTTTAAACCAATAAAAAAAGCTTAGTAAAGCATTGAAAGGATTTAGCAGGAAAAGTTGAAAGTGGAATTTAAAAGTCATTCAACAATTCTATCTCATTTGTAGTCAGCATCTTTGATTAAAGACGAGGTGATAAAAAGAAGAGAGATAAATTAGCATATCAGATAGCCAAATAGGATTTCCCATTGTATTTTCTGCCCAAATTGCATTGAAATCAGTTCAATATTTAATAAGGGAACTGCATAAAATATGGATAGATGTTTCAGTGAATAGATGAGAAGCTATTGGTAATGTAATAAGTAAACTGATTGCCAGAACGAACACGCACACACTTACTATTCTATTAGTATTTGCTGTCTATCTTTGCTGGGGCTCATGAAATATGAAAGCGTAGTGAAATTTATTCAACTTGACCAAAATGAAATATTTGAATTCAGTTTATGATGCTGATTGGCCCCAAGCGTACAGCGGCCCGGACGGACACAAAGAGAGAACTTCTCGGAAGTTGTAGCTGGACCAAGGAACTTGTTAAAGTTGCATGGCAGCAACTTTATCCAGTGTTGCATACAGAGAAGCCAAAATCGAACTGTGGGAGAAGCAATCAGAAACGCTTCACTAATTGCACCTCTCATTGGGAGCCAGGATACAGGCCATGTTAAGGCCATGTTGGTATATCAATCGTTAAATGCGTTTGGGTGTAAGTTGTTAAGTCGACTAAGCTTCAGGCATCGAAGCACTGTCCAATCAATAATTCATAGCTGCACATTGACGACACATTCCTTGGCAATAAAAATGAAAAGCGAAAACCCAAACGAAATATGAAAAATGAAAAACGACATTCAACATTCGGTTGGGCAATAATTTAGCTGGCCGAGTCCAGAAACAGGCTCTGTCGCATGTTGGGCATGAAACATGAAATGACTTTATCAATAGCGACTTCCTCGATTCACCCCGGTTACACTCACTCACATAAGTGTATCCATAGCAGATGAGACTGTGTGTATACAGTCAGATATATACTATACATTCATATAATGAATGCCAGGCGCCGACTTTGGCAGCAACTGTCGCACAATTTCTTTTATTTTTTCATTCCCTATAAATGGGAGTATGGTGAAAGAGGGTATCATTAAGTTTAGCAAAAGGCTTTTAAATTTATATTCATACTTAATTCAAAACCACGTGCACTTTCTAGAAAGTTAGTTGGATATAGAAGAGCTTACAACTTTATGAATATTCATTTCATCGGTTTTCTTAAAAGCAAACTGGAATATTAATTTATGAATATTAATTAAATTAGCTGAAAGCATGATAATTATTAATCAAAATGCTCTTAGCTTTTTTAATAGTAAATTAACCAGCTGAATATAAAAATTATTTGAAACTTAATTAAATGTATTCAATAAACTTTCGTTAAAGGAAGTAATCTGTATACTTCTTGTTAAATCAATTAATTTTTTAAGTAACGTAACTTATAGTAAACAAGCCTATTACTTCTTTATCATTAGTTAATAAAATGAAATCCCATAAGTATTATAGCATTATTAATAATCAACATTTAATAATATTTCATAATCAACAAGCTATTCTAGTTAATGTTCACTTGTTTGTATGTTTGACTTCCCTTAAATGGCAAAAGCTTTTCTGATCCCAGTATAAATTTTGGCTGCTTCAGATCTGCCTACAGGGTATCAATTAGACCAGCACAGTCGCCTACCACATTCGCACTTGTTTTTCTTATTTTTTCTTTCCGTTTGGGCCAACTGGCGACTATCTTTGCTCTTTTTCTTTCGATTCTGTCGCTTTTCTGCTAGTGCTGTCCTTTAATGTTCCGCCGAGAAATGAAATATTGATGTGTATGTTTGTGTGTGTGTGTTTAAGGTAATATTAAAAAACTAGCTGGGTCCCATTTCAATGAACTCCCTTCGAGAGCCTACTTGGCATTTAAGTTTAGTGAAAAGCAAAGGGAATATTAAGATTTTGAAACTTTAATAAATGCGTAAATGACCATAACGATTAAATCAGATCTGGGATGCTTACGGCGAAGCAGATATAATGAGCCGCCAGATTGCCCAGATAAGTCCCAAGGCAACAATTAATATAGTTAACCGAGCTTTGGGCCACATTGCTGACATCAGCATCAGAATGAAGTCAGTTTGCTGACCTAAATGGTAATTAATTAAAGCGGTCTTTTTGGGCGATGAACAGTTGTTTTATGCATTGTTGATGGAGGGACAAAGGACATGTGAATAGCATATGTCAAATTTATAATATGTAATACATGATCTTTTATCGGATGATGAGTAAACAATTGATGCTGGCAGATGCAAAGAGCAACCAACATTCGACAGCTGCAAACAGTCAAAGCTCTGATAACGTGGCCAACTGGAAAATCAATTAAAGTGCAAGCCAACAAGCACATAGCGCGGTGTGGTTTTGGCTAGAGTGGGTAGAGTGGGTGGTGTGGGTGGTTTGGGTTGCTGTGGGTGGTCTTTGGCAGACTGACTTAATGCGAGCTTGTCTACTATTTCCTCTTCTGCATCCTCACTCCTTACCCACTCTCTTGGCTGGCAAAACTTAATTATCACCGACGGATGTGGCGCTGCATGTGGCGGAAATTTGTGCTGCATGCAACACATACGCGATGCACCACAGCCCAACCAACCCAACCACCCAACCACCGCCCACCCACTTGGCAGCGTCAACAAACACGCCTCGACAATTTTAAAACATATTTCACTTGAGCGCATTCCGTTTGCCGTAGCCCAAGTTAAAATCGTCGCCCCAACGAGGCTGGAAAATGCCAAATGAAAAACGGAAAACGGAAAATGGCAAATGGTAAATGGTAAAAGGCAAAATCAACGTCGCAACGGCCACATCATTTAATTATATGTGGAAACACTGAAAATTAAAGCAATTCTCCAAGTTGCATTACACGCTTCGTTTTCACTGCGCAAATGCTCATGCAAATGACTCAAATTAATCTCATAAAAGTTAAGAATGAACATAAAGTATTTGCATTAAGTAAAAAACGGTAAACGGTAAACGGTGCTGCATCGCTATAATGAACACAAAGTGCATGAATGTAATGAAATTCTTTTAAAGTGTAAATTCGAAAGAGAGTAAAATATAAATAGAATGTTTCTTAATAAAAAAGCAAATAAAGCAAAGCATTGTTCGGCGAGCCGAAATTGAAATACTCTCACAGATTGTTCCTATGCCAAATGTATATAGTATATATTTGGCAGCAGATTTGCAATTATGTTTTAAGCTTTATCTTAAAGTTAAAAAAAATACAAATTGTAATCTCTGGATTTTTAATAAATACCTATCACTCAAATAAACAGTGTTCAAACTTTTAATTTATTAATTATTCAAAAACACTCTAACCTCTAACCCAAAAGTTTGTTATATGCAAGCTTCACTGTTCAATTTTAAGCTTTTTTGCAAAGTATAAAATTGATCGCTTTAATCAGGCTTTAAATCGCAATTCAGTTAGTTGAGTATAATTTGGCTCATTCTCTTTTTATGTGACTCATTTGGTGGCTCATTTATGGGTAGAAAGAAGCTTACCTCGATTAAGACTTAACTGAATGGATTAAAAAATATGTACTTATTTCCTTAAAGTCATATGAGTAATTTTGCAATACCTTTTATTATAAAACTCCCAGTTAGTTTAATTTGCCATAGGCAGAGAAGTTTAACAGTTCAATTTCAGGAATTTTTGCAGTGATTCAATTTAGGACTTTAATGAAGTTTTAAATTGATGCACATTTCAGATAGCTAAAAAATGGGTCATTATATCGACGTAGCTCATTTTGTGGTGGTGGTGGTGGTTCATTTATGGGTAGACAGAGGCTTACCTCGACTAAAGCCAAAGCCGCTGGTGGAACCGGAAACTGTGGTATCGAGTGGTGCGCGTCGTGGTGAGGCGCTAATCTCACGTGGGCTGCTGTGGCTGCTATTTAACATTTTGTTGTAGTTCGAGGTGCCTAAAGGTGCTGGACGATGGTGCCCATTATTGCATTGTCGGTGTTGGTGGTGCATGGACTGCTGGTGGTGGTGCAATGGCCGTGGTGCATGACGTTGCTGACCAGCGGCTGTTGTTGGCATGCTGGTCTGCCACAGACTGTCCGTGCGATCCGATATGTTGAGGCCGTGTTTCCGTTTCGATTTATTTGTGCAACAAATTTATGTGCATTTATTATGAACAATTTGTGTTTGTTCTGTTTTAATTGCCGAGTGCCGAGCGAGCGACAAAGACAATTGCCAGCTCGGAGAGTGAGTAAGAAAGATTTGCAAGATAGAGATATCACCACTTGCTAATTGCCACAAGATGCAGCAAGTCTATCCACCTGCCAACTAGCAACCGACAACCAGCAACCGGCAACTTGCAACTGGCAACTGACAAACTTTTCAGTTTATTTAAGTTACGCTTTAAACACCGCCTGACCGCACATCCAACCGAAAACTCTATTCAGAAAGTTTGCTGCCACAAAAAGTTGTTGGCTGTAGCTCTGTGTTGGCTCTGTGTTGCCGTCGGTGCTTGCACTACGTTGCAAGTATGAAATACATTCGCAAGAGCAACAAAAGCCAAATAGCTTAAACATAAATGCAACTACTCGTTGAGCTACAACAAAAACAACAAAAACATAGATGAGCACAATTATTATTAAATGTGGCTAGTACTCAGAATGGGTTGCTGGCTGCTTGGGGTACTCATATCCTTGCCGCGCTTGCCGCTTGCCCCTTGCTCGATTTTATTTTCGACACGAAAAACTAATTTAATAAAAACAGAGAACAGAGAACTGAGAACTGAGAACCGAGAACGAAGCCTGTTGCAATGTTTTTCTCGGTGTTTTCGGTTAGTTTCACTTTTTTCCTTTTTGTATATTTATAGATTTTTTTATTAGAGTTTTATAATAATGTAAAGTTTTTCCCTTTTTTTATTATTATTTTAATTCACTTGAGTTTACTTTGAGGCAGCGCTCGATGGGAACTGACCACCAGCTTTGTTTATAGACCAAACCAAACTGAACTGAATGGCAACGAGTGTTATTTAATTTATTTATTGTGTCCTGCCCCATGTCCTGGGCCAACCTTAAATTGTAGTCGCTGCACGTTTTGCGTAATGGGGCTGCACAATTTGCGCTTTATGGACACGTACAATAACAATACTTGGCCAACTAACAGGTTAAAGGGTCTAGAAAGGAAGGGCGGTCTTTGATGGACGACCAATTTGTGTGAACTGCCATTGACAGTGGACTATGTTAATGGCTCGAATGTATTGCGTAATCTAACGTATAGTATCTTATACATATATGTTTTTTTCGCCGCACTACGTTTTTAGCTCAAGGATGGTAGGATATGAACTGGCAACTGGCAGGACTGGCAGGTCGCTGAGCAGTCGGAAGTGCATTGAAGAAATTGCCGATGCATGAGCATCTTTTGTGTCTGTCAACCTCGAGATGAACGACAACGGAAACCCCAAACCCCAAACCTCAAACGCCAGACCTCAAACCCCAAACATATACCGAAACATATACCGAAAATTCTCAACCGAAACTGTAACCGAGCTGTTTGCCATAGTAAATGATGTGGTTGGCCGCAAACCCCGCGATTGCTTCATTATTGTTCAGTCGGACTTGGCTTGGTTGCCATCAAGTCAAGTCAAGTCAAGAGAACTCAACGGAACTCACATTGACAATTGTGGCAGTGACAGTGGCAGCAACCACAGCAAGTAGGCCATTTTGCATGTTCTCAGCCTTCTTCTTTTCTCTTCTCTCTCTCTCTTTCTCACTCTCTCTCTGTCTATTTGTATCTGAAAGGATGTCGTCTTTCAACCGGTTGCTCCCGTGGGGCAAAGGTAAAGGTAATAACTGTGGCAACATCAGCTAAAGCAGCAAGTGAAAGTCATACAAGCACTCTTGACTCTTCTTCTTGCTTATTTCCCTCTCACTCTAACTCTTCCCCTCAACTGTCTCTCTGCATGGCATTTACATGCTTGCATAAACTTGAATATTTTATAATGCGCCCCACTGCAATCCTGGCTAAAAAAGAATCCTCAGCCAACTGTCGGCTCGTTATCGTAGTGTTTGTAAAATTGAATTGTAAATATTTAAGTGGCAGGCATTTTAAAGTATCCGTTGAGTCAACTTTGAATGCAAAAAACTAACAATCCTTCACAACGAGTTCAACTTAAGCACGTATGTTCATTTGAATTATAGTTGTGTAGTCAATTTAGGAACTTAAACTTATTTTAGTCATGGTTATTAAAAGGTTTCTCTGTTGTTTAACTTAAAACTTGTAAATAAAATATATTACTTTTGTAATTATTGTTAAGTCCTGCATTTAAATTGACTTTATTTAATTTCTTTTACAAATATAATTTAAAAAATCTATTTAACTTCTTTTCAAAAATGGCTTACAACAATTCTGTACACTTGCTCAAATATTGACTCACTTTTCTTTGTCCATACCCATTATATATTTAAAATCAATAAACAAACAAAGAATTCAGTTAAAACGGTCATTAAAAGTCGAACTCATGTTACCGTCAATTTGCAAGACAAATTGAGACAGAGCTTCATTACACAGGGTTTAATATAGTAAATAAAAAGTGCACAAGCAATTAGTATAAATTACATTAATTAGTTATTTGTGTTGTGGTCATTCACATTCTTCAAACTGACCCACTAAGCTCACCCACCCACCCAAAACCACCCATCCTTGCTGGCCAGCGAGTTACAAATTTACCTGCAGTTGTGTTGTTGGCCAATAAATTGCGGAGTCTTATTGGACAGCTGTTGGCCGTTCACTGGCCGTTGCAACAAGTTGCATGTTACTGTGTCACTAGCTTCGGGGCTTGATATAGTGAACGCAGCTTTTAATGTCCATCAGTCTTGGTGTAATTACGGCAATACATATACGCCCTGTTGCACCAGAGTGCGCCATGTTGAAGCGAAGCGTGGAAAGACGCAACGCGGCGTGGCGCGACGCGGAGTGGCGCCACTTGTGCCCATTTTGGGGCAGTAGTGACGCCTTTGTGCGTCAAATTAACAACTTCCGCATGAGGCCACATGCCACTTGCACCCAAATGCGTCATTTTCTATGCCGCTTTTGTACTCAGGACACAAACACAGACACAGACTCAGACACAGGACACAGGACACACAGTTACTGGCGCAGGCCACTTTGGGCATATTGTCATTGCTTGGCCAGCTGCCAGAAGGGTCTCTGACTGAAGCTGAAGCTGAAGATGCAGACTGGTTGCAGCCAGAGACAGAAACAGAGACAGAGAAAGAGACAGAAGAGATAGAGCCTATTATTGTGCTTTAATGGCAGCTAAAATGGCAACAGCTTAGCACACAGCAAACTAACTGAGCAGACTGAAATGGGACATTAATTAGAAAGGACTTTCAAGTTGCCAACGAATCGTTTAACACAAGCACACAAAATACTAGAGAATTTATTTTAAAAAAAAGCGACCTTAAATAGACTCTATTCTCTATAAAGAGCTTTTAAAATCGTAAGCTAATGACTAACGAATTAAACTACCAACAAAATACATATTGAAACTATTCAAAGTATTTGCAGCATTCAATTGGCATGCTTCCGTTTGTCTAACATCACCCCAAGGCATTCACATGTTTCCAATCGATTTTACAGTCGATTGTGCTCTTTGCAAGATTCCTCTACACTTAAGTTGCTGAAAAATGGCAACTTTCAAGCAGCATCCTGTTGCAAGAAGTTGGCAACAAATTTGTAAACTTGAAGCATGCTTCAAATTTAAATTACAATTCAATGCATAAGCATGTCATAAAGGTTTTCAACTATAAAACTTTTAGCCTAACCTAGAGAGTTCAAATGGAAAGGAGTCAGAAGGGAAAGGGAGGAATAATATCCAAAATATAATAAATTTTTATTGAAATAAGAGAATAAATAAGATGTAGTCAATGGCCTTGCTATCAAAAATCTATTCTGCTTAAATGACATTTATCTAGACTATTTAAAATATGTCTTATCCAGAAATCAGTTGCTTTACATATCAGTAAGATATATTATGATCAAATATATTGCTTAAGCTTTCCTTTAAAAAACCAATAAATCAAAAATTAAAGTATATATGTAAACGTATAAGGTAGATATCTTAATTATACCCCTGCCAGTAGAGCAAATCTTTAAACTATAAAATCAAATAAAGTCAAATATTTGAATCTAAGCAAAAGGCAAAGAAAAATGGTTGGCGTTTATCTTGGAAGCGACTTCATAGCCTGGTCAAGAACGAGTTCCCGTGATATTCGTATTTGGCTGGCCATCCAGGGGATGTCTCTCGCAAGAGGAGCGAGGACTCGTCCTGCGCATCTAAGTGAAAAAGGCGGAGAAAACTTTTGCACTCAAATTGCAGCCAGGAACATAATATTTTATATCTGTGTGTGTGTCTCGGTATTTGACAGAGTGAGGCTAAGGCGATTTTCTTAATGTTTACTGGAGGCTCTTCAGAGCATTGAACCAGACGCTTTTGCTGCCTGCTTCTTAGTCCTCTTTGGGTCTCCACTTGGTCCTCGATTGGTTGGCAGCCAACGCCACAGGCTCTTTGACTGCGCTTTGTGTTTGTCTTAATGGTCCGCACTCGACGCTGGCCAGAACGAAGAGAGGGAGACAGAGAGAGAGAGGGAGGTTAAGAGAGGACCATCAAAGTGGAACGTAAAACGCTTCGCATTTTTAATTTCTTTTATTTAGCCTTTGTTTTACGGCCTTTTGTTATGTTTGCCATTGCCTGCAAATTATTTGTTTTACTTTTGGTTTCGTTACGCTGCGTTTATGCCAAGAAAAATATCAGCTGCCAACTGCCAACAACCAACAACCAACTACCAACTGGCAGCTTTCAGTTGGCCAGCTGCTAAAGGCCAAGTTAATGCTAAATTAGGGACACAGACAGGGGACAATGGCGGGAGGGAAAAACCGAGGGAAAGGCCCAAATTAACTAATGATGAAAAATGACCAATGTGCTGTTGTCCCTTGTCATCTTTGTAGTGCCCTAGAAAGTATATCAGGAGAGTATATCAATTTAGAGCGCAAGGAACTTTGCCATAAATAAACTGCTCTTTTTCTTTACAACTTACAGGGTATTTTGGCGTAGAGCAATATTTATTTGTGCTGCTCGAATCGAGCTGTTATTTACAGATCTGCCTGGTCATTAAAACCGAGTGCAAATGATGCTTTATATGCGAGCAGCAAATGAAGCTATCGTCTGTCGTCTGTCGTCTGTGCAGACAATCTTATCAAGATAGACTGGACGGATCGGGAGTGGAGTGGAGTGTCTGGCCAAAAGTCCTGGCCCAAGACCTAATGCGGTCTGCATTTGCCAGACATTTGTGAAGCAAGCAAGAAACCACACAGACTACATTCCGTATAGAACAAATATTAAGCATACGCACTGGCAGCCCAGCTCAGCTCAGTTCGCAACCACAAGACGAGCTTCGTGGCTGTGAAGCACTTTGCAAATGTTATGCTAATGCAATTGCACACATGTATGTATACACAGCTGCAATTACACACACACTCTCACACATAGGTACACATAATTTGATAGAGACTCGTGTAAATATATTATGTAATTGTGGAGAACTTAATTTTCGGCTAAACTATTTCCATAGCAATTCATAGCAAATGAAAATGAAAATGAAAATGCAAATAAAATAATGAGTATATTTAAACGATGCATACTTACACTTTTCAACTTATTCACATTATTCACATATTTACAAAACCAAAGTAATTAATTATTTATATATAGTAAATTTGTTTTGTGTGTATGTTGTATGTTTTTTTTTAGATATAATTTCTAGGACTCACCAATTCTACGTACTACAGATGTGGCGAGTTAGATGTAAAATAGAAGCATTTGGTTGGTTAGTTTGTTGATTTTTTGGTTGATTTTTTGGTTGATTTTTTGGTTGATTTTTTGGTTGATTTTTGGTTGATGATGCGTTTTATTTATTTGATTATGCAAATTTGTACAGAGATTTTCGTTTCCAAATTCGACGAATTTGTTTCGGCAAGCATCATGAAATGATTACGGATTCAGTTAGTTGGATTAATTATGGTTAGTATATTACACTAGGCACTAGGCACTTAATACTAAGGATAACAAACATGCAGGCAATTTCATGCATTGGCTAAGCAAATGGAGGATTGTGGCTTTCTTTTACAAAAACCGCTAAGCGAAATATGAAACGCTATTTATTTGCTGATGCTGTTGCTGCTGCCGCTGTTGTGACTGCTGAGTGGAAAGGAGGGGGGAGAAGGGGCTCTGAACTATGTCAACTGCAAAGCCAGTAGGTCAGGGATAGTCCAGAGTTCCATGCAAAAATCTCAGCAGCGGCAGCGGCAGCGGCAGCAAAAGCAGCAGTTACCTTTCTATATATGTGTTGGCTCTTTTTGGGGGAGGAAGTACATTCGTATACTCTCTATACTCTCTACATATACACATGGCTGGGGGCTAGAGAGGGGGGGTCTAGGTGGTGGTTAGCGGGGGGGTTAGGGGATGACACACTTACTTTTCATGATACGATTTCGGTATTCATCGTCGCGCTGCATGGTGACGCTGCCGCCTCCGTTGGAGACCATTGAGCTCACTTGTTCCATAGGCACAATATCCTGAAATGCAATAAACATCAGATCAGAGAAAGGGAGAGAAAGAGAGGCACATAAATACAGAAATAAATAGGAACCAACTTGACAGCAATAATAACTAAAAGTACATAGTATATAGTATGTTTTCCATTTGAAATTAAAACTTTTTCTGCCATGGAAAAAGTGCTGGGAAACTTAATTAGCAGCGTGTACAACAGCCAAATTGCATTTAGCCAGAACACGGATACCTCATGCAGCCATTGCTGACGATCCTGGACCATAAAATATGGTATCTCTACCCTCTCAAACTCTTTCCCCTTCTATCTGTCTATCTATCCACCCGCTGTCCATTGCGGTCTCTGCGAAAAATGAAGTAGATAGATTGTGTCTCTTTTTTTGTTGTACAACTTTTTCATCTTTTTATTTTTTTTTGTCTCTCTGCGTGATGCCAACAATGGCATTTTCCGTATGCGGTTTTTAAATGCTTTCCGCTTGGCCTTTTCCCTTCCTTCTGACTGACTGCACCACCAGCTGCTGTGTTGCCCAGCGAGCTGTGATATTTTTCAATGTTTATTGTTTGCATTCAGCAAACTACCATTGCCCCTCCCCCACCCCCATTACCACCATCCCTAACACTCCCTATCCTCCGTATCCTCATGTTCCCTTTGCCTGACATGAACAAACATTGAGTAAAATGGATTATTTTCTGTGCGCTCGTCGACATTTATTAATGAAATTTGCAGTTAGCCAAGCTGGCCATTGTCTGACTGGATTTGCGTTATAATAAACGCATTTTGGCCAACCGAAAATTTAGTGGCCAATGAAGGAATTAGCTGATAAAACATTTTATGAGCAACGCTTTTTAAGCAGCGTAAAGAGCCGCAAATTTCTCTACAGAAATTTCGAGAATTTACACATTAAAATTTATTAAAAATTTAGACGATATTGTTGCGCAATTAAAACAAGGATACACTGCAGAGAAATTTAATAAAATCAAAGTCCCTTAAACCAAATTAAAATGCAGTGATTATTTATATAATTAATTAAGATTCAATTTCTATATTTATTGCTATTATTTCTTAAGTAGAAACTTAACAACAGGTATTTTAAAATTAATATTAATTTATATTAATGTGATGAAGATTAAAAAAACTTATTGCTTTTTAAATTAGTACTCAATTAGGAATATTCTAATAATTTTCCTTAAAATTATTTTAATAATGTTGACATATTTATTGTCTATTTTTTTATTCCCATGAAAGCTTATCAAACCTCAATAAATCCAAAAATATATAGAATATACATTTATATTTGATCGAAAACAAATATTACGCATAATTAGCATAAAGCAATCAAAATGCATGATGGAGCGTATAATTTTGCATCACAACTTTTGAAATTGGATTTGAAATTCCTATGTACAAGGAGACCGCAACAAATGATATGCAAACAAATATCATGAACAAGAAGAGTGCCGGGTGATTCGCAAATCCGGATATTCTAGGCTATAAATCAGCCCACAACAAGAACAAATACATAGAGAACAACAATAGCAACCAGCAATGGCAGCAACAAGAATAACAGATCATGATTTATTTGTAGCATCGTTCAGCTATCGTATCGTGTGCCTTCATCTTTCGACTGAACACCCAAACTGACAATAACTTTCAATTTAATCTGTCGCACAGCAGACGTGCCCGGTCAGATACACACACACACACACACACACACACACACACACACACGACCAATAGTCATTTTGGATAATGCAGCTAAAAAAAAAAAAGATGGAAGCAAAATGTGAAGAGAGCTGCGAATGAAGTGCCAAAAATGTACATCACGTATACGCCATGTAAAATGCGCAATTCAATTTTGATCTAAACACGCATTATGCAGCATATTACGCATACGCCAAGTGAGCATACACAAACATGCATTAAACAGTAGCAATTTAAACGAAAGCAGCACACAGTGGGGCAAAGGGGCAAAGGGGGAGAAGGGGATTCTTAAGCTACGTCCCTGCGTCATATTAACGACCTTTGCATATTGAAAATGTTTTGCCGACAAAATGTGACAAACTTTCAACGACTTTGTCGACGACATTTGGCTGCCACTGCCACTGCCACAGACTTTCCACAGGATGGCAGCCTGCCAAGTGGCATGAAGCTATCTTACTATATGTGTATGTACAATATGTGAACAAGTCGTATCTGATGACGACAGCAGCAGGTAGACGCCGAAAACTAGGCTTCAATTAAAATGAACCACAAATTGCTTTTTTGTGTTTGTGTTGCAAATAAACACAACTCAACAACACAGCTGAAATGCCTCTGAAATGGCCAAAAGCAGGTAACAGTTTCCCATTAAATTGCTCGATAAACGGATTAAAACGAAATCTCTCTCTGTTGATATCCTGTTAAGCTGATATGCTGAGTGGAATACCTCAACAGTTGATGGCACTTTGTGTACAGCTTTGGCTCTTAGAATTCAATTTGCCAAGTGGAAATCAAGTGGAATGCGGATAAAGTGAAACCATAGAGTGTCCTGCCAACATATTCCGTGTCCACTTAAATACAGTTTATTTAACTTTATGAAGATATTTCATGCTACGATGCGTATTTCAATATATTGTTTTCAATTGTATTGCTGCATTTAATTTACCAAAATCAATACAATTTAATTTAAAAGAATGTAGTCTATTAAAATTTAAGTACTTGTTAATATAAAATTTAAATTTCCGTTCATTTAAAATTTCATTTGTTGTTCTACTTTTGGGTTCACTTTAAACTTGAGGGGTTGTTGTTGCTGTTGTTGATTCTGTTGTGGCTGCTACTTTGTCATGTAAATTAACGGTTAAATTGTAGCGACAACGCGACCGCATCGAGGACTAAGGAGAGGGGAGGGGGCAGGGAGGACTGCGGACTGCGGACAGCTGCCCGCACCCAGGAAAGTAGCAAAGGACTCGCAGTTGGGTGTTGACTGTGCTCATACACAGCTGTAAATCAAACAAAGGCTCACACGATAACACACACACAAACACACACGCACATTCTGTGTGGATATACACAGACAGTGAGACACACACACAGGCTTAGCCATAAGTAAGCTGTTGGGTGGCTTAGAGCGAGCGAAAGTTTATTGCATGTTGTATTGAATAATTAACTTTTATTGATCGCGATTGTGTTGACACACACACACATACAGATACTCGCACACTCTCATACACACCCACTCACACACATGCTTAGCGGCCTTAACATGTTTATTAGTTTTGAGGCTTTGTTTGGGACTCAGTTAGTGGGGCATAAAAGGACTTTGGACTGCCCTTGTTAAAAATAATACGACGCATAATTATGTATGTATCTTTGTATTGTCCCAAAGTGTACTCGAGTGTGATTATATATGTATGTGTGTGTTGATGTTGATACAGTTGTATGGCGCTAATAAAGTTAATGTGAACGCTAAACTGCTGGCCATGACTTGTAGTTGGCTCTTCTGACCCAAACGAAGTGCGCTAATTGCCTTTTAAGTTGTTTGCTTAAATCTCAGCGGCTTTTGCCTTTCTCCTTTCTCCTTCATATGGCTATAGCTATCTGGGTCGCTATTGAGAGGTGTGTTTCGAGAAGATAGTATATGGTTAGCTTCAATGTTTAGGCCAAGTACATAAAAGGAAACAGATACTTGGCTGGACAGTGCAAAAGAACCATTAAAAGAGAATGCCTGCAGCAGTTAAGTCTCTAATTTATACAGTCCAAGTGTACTGTGGACAGGCAACTAATCAGTTGTAAATAAGGATGACCAGAGTGTATCCTGAAAGCATGTCTGATCGAGTAAGGCAGTCAGAGATGACAGTTTAAAGTTTAAACAGCTTTAAATGGATTAAGGTTAGTTGTAGCATATGTAGAGAAAAAGAAAGAACAGAAACTGAAAGAGAAGGACATGAAATGGGAAAGGAAAACAAACACAAACAGAGAGGTCAAGAGAGGGACGACAAAAAATCACGCCAAAAGTGACAAAATATTTGACTTATAAAGGCTTACGAAACATAAAACTCACATATCTTTATGGAAATTCAGACAATTATCTTAAAATGTCATTTTGATTACCTCAAAATTCATTCTGCATAGTTATAAAAATAATTATGTTTAAATCAAAATTTTAAGTCAAAAGAATTCCTTACTGGTTCAAAATAAAGCTTTTAATTTATGCATTTCCAAATGTAGCGCTCCTTTAATATTTTAAACCCTCCCCCTATCTTCCCCCTTTTAACACCACCCTTTATAACGTAAGCAAAATATATACCAACTTCAGCAATTAAACAAAGTTTTAAGCTGCTTTTGACTGAAATTTTACAACATTTCATGTGCAGATTTTACACTCTTCTCAGGGCAAACTCATTAACTGATCCCACTGCAAAATTAAACTGTTTCAAGTGACACTTAAAAGCCACTGCAACATTCGTATTATCATTTTAAGTATGCAACGCAGCTGCAGCTGCGGCTTAATGTTTGAAGGGGACAACTAAATATTTGGCTAAAACTGGCATTAAGTATACGACAAGCAGCCGCTATTGCCAGTGGCTGTGGAAGGTAAATCACACACAGTTGGAACAAAAGCCAAAAAACAAATGTTGTAAGCTGTTGAGCGTAACGGTAAATGCAATGGATGTGGATATGGCAGCGGCAGCGACAACAGCAAACTGATTAAATATCCGGCCTACATTTGCTTGGAGCGTCAGCATAATGCAGATTCTTGTAGGGAAATGTAATTTGAGCAGCAAAACAAACAGCAGACGAGAAGTGCTTTAGATTTTCAGGACAGCAGCAGGGACTATAGGAGGCGAGGACATGCCAGGATGTTGGTTGGAAGGTGGGTGCTGGCGCAAAACAAAAGCCGCTGTTGCTGTTGCTGTGGCTGTTGCTGCCGCATCCGTTTGCCACTTCTTATTTGCCTTAACTGCCGCTGCGCGTGTGTTGCATGACAGCAGGCACAGGACACAGGACAATATCACAGGACAATGCCATTACGAGTGGTGGGTAGTGAGTAGCGGGTAGGGGAAAGGGAAACAACTTACCTCGTAGCGTGTGTCGATTTCAGGCAATTTCTCTAGAAACTCTTCCACCATCTTTTGTTGCACGCGTGAGCAGCACACAAATTACACACATACAAACAAACTCACACACACAAACACCCACACACACACACACAGGTAGGGATAGGCACGGATTTACGAAGGACTGTTCATTAATAGTACTTAACTTCAAAACTATGTTAATAATTGTTACTTGAATTAAAGCCAAAAAAAACACCTGTTGTTGTCTAGTTCTTTTTGGACTATTTTGAATTTCGATGCTAAATTCATCGATTGTTTATTTCATTTGGCACTCAATTGTTTTTGTTGATTGTCCACTTGTCACTTGAATTTAGGCGCTACTTTTAGCACACACACACGCACACACGTACACATAAACACGGATACGAATACGTGAAGATTTTTTCGTTCTTTAAATGTCGTCTCTACGTTCTTGATGTCTGTGTGCGAGAAGCAAATGATGTTGGCCAGAACAGAAGCTGCCCGTTCACCGTTCAGCACTAACAACACACTGCAGAAAAACAAAACATTTATAGGCGCACGGACGTCGAAAACGACAAACGAAGCATACACATATACTACTTAACTTATGTAGATGTGGATACGAGGACCAGCCAACACAGTATGTTGCTCTGCTCCCCAGCATGTTTTGCCGAAGCCAAGGCGAACACAAATATATTTTGTGCTAAAAAAGTAGCCACAGCCACAGTCACGAGAAGTTCGACAGCTGCCGAGCAGCCACCAGCCAGCAGACAGCATCCATCCCCAGCTGCTGCTGCAACAGAGGCAGCAACATCAGCTTTGACTGGTGGCATCAACATCTACTTACTTATATGAGCGCCGGCGCGCTTTCGAAGGGGCAGCGAAACATGGACGACTCCTGTTTCTGTTTGTGTATGTATAAGCATAAAAAGCATACTCCACGACTTGACACACATTTAAAGTTTTTACGGCGAGCTTACGTGCCACACTGCCACAACACAGCATCCACAAAAATGAGAGATAACTTTTAGCACCGCACCAACAGGACTTTTTGTGTGGAACGCAACTCGGTCAACTCAACTGAAGTTGTGTGTGGAGCAATGACTGTGTAGCATGCGGCAAGTAGCATGTTGTTTGCATCCACTTGTTAACAAATTTGCAGCTAACGAAGGCGGGCGCTCCACTCAAAGCAGCAACGAGGCTGTTGTTATCCTTTATACAGGATGAGCGGCAAATACTTGAGTTTACTCTGTCATTGTTTGTGCTAGCTCAAGCAACAGACAACAACAACAAACAAAGACCTGCCTACCTGGAGAAGAAACTAAGGAACTATAGAACTTACCGAAGCCATTTTGTAATATGCGTGTTCCTTTTCTATTTAAATTCCTTGGCTATATCCTGTCAATGTCCGAACGCGTTGACCGTCCAACGCTCACTAAAATAACCGTTAACAGCGCTAAATTGAATGCAACAATTTGTGTGCCACACAAACAACCACACCTCACCATCAGCGAAAGCGGTGAAAGGCCAAAGGACGTCCAACTGTTCACCCTTGGGGGCGTGTCAATGTCAGAAGCAATCGACATCGAAAACAAATCTTCACGCGCATGCAGAACACACAATTCTCACATAGGAGTGCATATGTATTATCCTCTAATAACTGTCAACTTACACACAATTTGCACAATTGTCGTCCAACGTGGCGTATGAAAATTAAGCGATATTTTCGCATGTCCTTGAGCGCAGCTGGCGAAAAGAACACGCTGAATAATTCATCGAGTATCATTACCGTGTAATCTGCACAAATCGATAATAATAATAATAAGGTCTAATGTTATTAACAAAAATTTTTGAAAACTACCGCGCAAAGCAGTTTAGTTTGTTGACTCCTAAAGGCCGACTGCTATATCACTCTACTGCTTCTTTACACACTGCTGCCTTCGTTGTGTTCACTGCATTGTGCACTGCTTGTCAAGCAGTTCATTTTAGCATCCAATGTTAAATGCAAACAGCGACCGTTACATTGTACAATTTGTAAGTTTTTATTTCAATTTATATATGGATTTTGTTTTTGGTTTTTTCATATATGTATGTATATAATTTCTGACAAACTTGAACATTCAATTAATTTGTATTACACAGTTATAAATTTCATTTGTTACAAATTTCTTTCGTTCATTCTTGTTTGTTTTGTATCATCATTTTTGTTTTTGATATTTCTGTTAACGTTCCTGGCATAAATGTTCCCTCTTATTTTTTGTAATTCTGTCTTTCTTTGTTGGTTTTTTTGATGTATACAATGTCAATTTTTCTAAGATTTCATTCGATTTAAATAAAACGTAAATAGGCATTTGCTATAGACAAAAATACAAAATAGATTATTGAAAATGTTATCTCTTCATGCGACACTAATTATTTACTAAGTACCCTCAACAGATTTTTGCATTACGCTCGTTATGCACAATATCAATATCAATTATTCAATTAATTTATTAAGTTCAGACTAAAACTTTTTTTTGCTATATATGTGTATAACATGTTTGCTAGTTTTACAAAATGATAAATAAACGCTTTGAATTTGAAATGAGCTTGCTTTTTAGTTGACCTAATTTGTTTATTGTGGCTAAGAGACGTTTAAGGGTTCTTCTTCTTCATTTTGTTGTTGTTGTTATTATTACATTTGTTATTTATTTCAATTGCTTGTTGTCTTAGTACTTAAGAGTTGTGCTTAAATCTTTATGTTTATATACGAATGTGTGTATCACCCAGAGAGGCTTGAATGTATGACTATCGTTAATCGGTAATCGTTATCGTTAATCGTTATATATATCGTTATGCTTCAGTTATGCTATGATACGAATGATTGTAGGCAGGTGGTTGGTGGTTCACTTGACTTGCAATGTTCTTTGTTTTTCTCTTTCACTTTTTGTTATTCTCTTTGTTTTTGTTTGACCTGACAAAATGCTAACTAATAGATTGATAACTAGTCTATATTTTAACAATTAAATTGAAAGCGAAACAGCCAAAAATATGAATAGAAATAATTATAAATAAACCAAACGACAACTTCCCCAATTTGTACAAGTTAAACCTGAATCTTTAACCCTTAAGCTAGCTAAAGCCCGTATCCGGACCTATTTCCGTGTCCGTGTCCAGTTGAACGTTACGTTGTGTTAACGTATAGTTTTGTTGCATATGCAGCTGCCACAGTGCGTTTATCTGTTCGGTACCAATGCTATGCCACGTGAAGAGAAACTCCCGCTGGTCAATATCGCTCTGTCCGCTCAAGATTCGCTCGCAATCGTCCTTATAGAGTACATACGGCTGCAGATTCGTGATCGTTGTGTTTGTTTGCTGTGCCAGCACTCCTGTAATGTGGACATCATCCACCCAAAAGTAGCCAGCATGCTGAGCTGCCTGGTAGAGACGCTGCACCACATCCGCCGAGTAGACAATCGCAAAGCCAGGACAATAGGGCGGGTAATAATGCGCAGGGTATTCGCTAAAGCTGACACGCCACTTGGACTGCAAGAGGAAAAGAGAAAAGAGTTAGTTTATATATATTTTAATTAGTATCTTGTTTGTACTCACGCGATAAGAGCGCTTCACACGCGACGCTAGAACGGGGCGACAGAAAAGCAACTCATTACGTTGCAGCAACAACGAGCGCAACGAAGGTGTTCCTGGCGTTGTGGACAACATGGTTAGATTCGAATTTGGCGGGGAATCCCTAAGCAGCTTCATCAACTGGGGTGTATTCACATACACATCGTCGTCCACCTTGATGAGTAGCTGGGCATTTGGACAATTGTTGGTGAACCACTTGAGGGCCATCACATGCTTGTAGGTCATGTTGCGATAGGCATCCTGAAAGTTCCCCTGCACCATGTCCCCATGTCTGGCATTCTCCAGCGACAAGGAATGTTGCAGTTGATGCTCCGTTTGGGGCACAGCGCCAAGCAGAAACACGAGACGCAATGGAGAGTTGGCACCTGTTGTCATCTGAGGATTTCCCCATGTCTGTCGGATTAAAGCACGCTTCTCTGCGTTTCGCGGTGCCGTGTGGACCAGGATAAGTGCCTGGATGTGTGCCTCACATGGTGGCTGTGCCATAAGATATGCAAAATTATGCAGGTCAATCAATTGGCTCGCATCCGAGGATGATGATGATGAAGATGGCGATGATGATGGTATTGATGGTCGACTGGCCATCGTGGGCTTTGGAGCGGGCGTGGCCGCTTTGTCTAGACTAACTAGGCTAGGGCTATAATAATAATAACTACTAAGGTTGCTACTAAGTTGCTGAGTGCGACTAGGGTCGTGTATTTGGTTTGGTTTACTACTGCCATTGGCACTCGATTGGGGTTGTTGCTGTTGCTGCTGTTGCAGTTGCAGTTGCGTCGATAGGAGCATCGATGTCGATGCTCCTCCATCATCGGTTGCCTCCAATTGTTGCACGCTCACCAGCCAGATGACAAAGCACAGATTCACACAGATGATGAGGCAACACAATGAGCGTTTATCCATCGTGTTGTTGTTGTTATTGTTGTTGAGTTTAGCCCGATTAACTGCTCCCATTTGCAGGCTGTGGCAGCTGCTCCACTTTGTCTTTAACTGCTTTCTGTGGACACCTCAAACGGAAGCGTTTTCTGCGTGCCTTTGCCATTTAATTGACAATCGACGTGGCTAAAAATAAACAATAAAAAACGGTAAATGTAAAGGTAAATTTAATTAAGCCACACACTCATTGAACTTATTAACAAATTATCAATCGCTTATCAATAGGCGATTTATCAGGTGCGAAATAGGAATCAACATTAATTTAATTGAGCACGCTATGAACCCGGCCAAAACTAAACGGACAACTCAATTTTGTGAATTGCCACTGCCACTTGCCCCAGTTGCAACCACCTCCTGCTATGAATACAACAGGTCAACAGTGCTGCTCCGTTTAGCTACTTTCAAGCTGAAATGTGTTCAAGTTACAGACAGGTATAAAGTGCAGACATATTTTTGGAATACAACTTTCAAGTTACGCCCTTTGACACTGAACATTAACAGGGGAAAGGTCAGCGTTCAATGACGTCACCACAATCGTTGTCAGTGTCAAGCTGAAGACACGTCTGGCATAATTAATTCACATCACCTGACATAACTGATATAGGGAAGAAATATGGAAAAACACCTGATGGATTCCATCGAGTATCTGGTGTTGAAATGAACCCCGTGACAATTAACCAAAACAATCTAAAGGTAACTGCAATCCATAATCCATGTCTGGGTGTGTGTATTGAGTGTGTGTATTGAGTGTGTGTCCATTATCGGTTGGCCTTATCGCCGCAATTTGACGCAACTTCGAAAACACCAATAAAAAAAGTCAATTTGACGCAACTTTAGATAACATGACAACAAAGAAACTTCATGGGTTATATTTGTTTTTTATCTTTTTGGGTCTGGCTCATATTCAATTTCTTTTTGAGGTCGATAATGCGGGAAAGTGATAAGACTTCTAATTTATACATACATCAGTCAGTTGAGTAAAAACACTGTGTTTATCAGTCAATTAATAATGGTAGTTGTATTTATGATAAGTTGAAAATATGTATATAACGATCTCAGCTATTTGTGTATTAACTTCTTATCTTTGTATTCTGAGAATTTCATGATGAACGCATAAGTAAAATAGTTATATCTACAGGGTAGTTGCTAGGCGAGCAATTGGTTGATTGCTTAATTGGTTTCTTAATAAATGAATAACGAATAAGCAACGTTTCTGTGGAATATTTTGACAAAAGTCTTTGATTCAATTAATTTCTATGTCCGCCTCAAATTTCATAAAACATCGGCTCATTGTTCTCTCTGCTTCTACTTTCCTTTCGTTCTTTTCCCCTTTCGCTTTAGCTGCAGGTTCATTCAACTATTTGGCTAGTATATCATATTTTCTACAAGAGTTCCCTCAACACATGCAGCAAGGAGCACGTTGTGTGTCGTGTTTGCCACAAAAGGCAGCTGCTTCAGTTGCTTCCCCAGTTTCCCATTTCCAGTGTCGGTCACGTAGCTGCCACATACGATACGATAAGTGTAATTGAAATTTTGCGGCATTTGCAACTGCAACACATGTGTACATTTCTTTATGTTTTTGCATATGTTTCCACATCTTTATATACATACATATATGTAGATGAGATCAGCTCGAAGCGGAACAAGGTGTCGACAGTCTGAGTCTGTTTCTTTGCTTCTGTAAGAATGTAATCCGATAAGATAACGACTATCAATTACAAAACATCGATGGCGATAAGATTGTGCTGTGATAACAGCGCAATCGAACTGAGATCTATTGCTTAATTAGCAGACAACATTTGATTACAGCAAATTTCCATTTAGAAATCCATTTATTTCAAATCAAAATCAATAATTTGAAGAATGTTGGTTGCGTTTTTGAAAAGCGTAACATGCAAAGTTTACGGCAAAGGTTATTAAAGAAGCGAAATATTGAGCTACACAAATGGAGTGGCAATAAAACTTTTAATATTCATGTAAATGCTGCCGATATGCCGTCATGTACAAGGGTTCTCCCATTCTTTGTTAGTTGTAAATTGTTACTACCAGTGCGACGAAGCATGGCATAGAGCGTCTAGACACGCAATTGGCCCGGCCCAGCCCGGCCTGGTCTGTCCTGGCCAGGACTCAACTGGGCATAACTTTGGGCCAAGTTACAAGTCGGAGCTGGAGAGGAGCTGTAAAAGCCCCAGATGACGTCAGCGAATCTGCGGCTGCGTCGCAAATTTTTCAATGCCCCTCAAGATAAGGAAAAACTAATTACAAGTCAGAGACGGCGACCTTTGCCACAGAATGTGGAACTTTGCAGTTGCCACTTGCAAGACTGATTGCAATTGAGTTGAGCGATGGTTTTCCTAATCAAAAAGTGCATTTCCAATAATGGATATTTACAGAATAGTGACCAATGCAATAATCTTAAGTTCCTTATAAACAGTTCATTGCATGTTACTAAGACTTTAATATTAACATACTTAACTAACTAATTTAAATTTATTGTGGGTCTGGTTGGGTTTTTTCTGGCTTTTTCCCATGCAACAAAAGTTGGACCAATCATTTTCCTTTAAATTTGATTTTGATTTTATTTCTCGCAGAGTTAAACCTTAAATTCTTGAATTTAGTCTGAAATATAAAACCATGATGAAATTATATAATTTATTATATATTATATTATAATTTCATCATGTATAAAACTTTGATTGTTAACTGCAATTTAATTTGAATACCACAAATATTAAAATAAGTACATAGTTTTTATTTTGACAGGTATCTCAAGTCTTGCTCTTTAATCTGTTGTAAACTCACTGTAACTACAAATGATTCATGTTTACAGCGCACTTTAAACTTTATTGCGGTTTATGGCCTATGAATTTACACGCAAATTTCCCAAATGCTTTTGCCAACAATGCACAACTTTACGTGCCACTCTCGTTGCCATAAAATGAAGGCACTTGGGAGCAGGAGGCGGGGGTCAAGGGTGAAGTCAGACTGCGCCTAGTTGGGTTCAAAGGCTGCAAGTTTTGAGCCTGGCGTCTGCCAATGTTATTTATACCCTGTACCCAGAGAATGACTAAAGAGGAGTGTAAGTGCTTATTTAAAAATACAACTTATTACTTTATTATAAGCTAAACTATATTTTCCTACACATTAATGCACTGGTCACAAGGTATATATATAATTCTTTATTGTTTTGCTTTATTTCCATGAAAGCCATTAATAAAAGAAAGCAAAAATAATCAATTATAAATTCTATATTGACTTTGTTCATTTTAAAATTTATTTTATCTATGTCTTTGTCTATTTATAGGGTATACGATAGGAAAGTTTTCAGTTTTAAGTGCATTTATTATCTTATCTTCTGTTCTTTTGTTTTCGATTTGATTTTGTTTTATATATAGGGTATTATCTATACGATCCGTCTTGCATTGTTCGTTTCTCTTGTTTTTCTTTTGAAATTTGCATTTTGGCATTTTTCACTCGATAAAAATGGCAACCGGGCAAACGTTTTTTTTTTCAACAACAATATTGTTGTTGTTGTTGTTCATTGTCGTCTATTGTTTATGGAGCTTTACGTTGCTGCAGACACATTGCAGCACTTGCACCACCCCCACCCCCTAAGCCCCAGCCCATTGCCTCAGCAGGTTGGCAGAAATATTTTGGCAGTTGGCCAAAAACGCTTTGAATGCCGTCAACTGGGAAACAATGCGAGGAGCATTTTCAGGTAGTTCCTTGAATGAAGAGCAACAACATTTTGATATGATGTGCAAATGCACTTGCCTATGTGTGTGTGTACTTGTGTGTGTAATTGTAATTGTTATAAATTCTGGCTGGAAATGCGTTTAGCACTTTATTATTGGCGTTCACATGCGCGACTAACAACAAACCCAAACAAACAAACAAGCACACGGAAATGTGTGAAATATATATGTATGTGTTTATGAAATACATATGAGTATGTATGTATGTATTTGGCACTTGGAGAGATCTCGCAATTAGCTAAAGCGAAAACAACTTGAATGTCTACAACTGCAGATGTAATAGCAAATATAGTTTGAAGTAGTTTTCAAAAAGCGAAACTAGCTAGAAACAACAACAAGTAAGTAAGTATGCTCTAATTGAGAGTGTTTAACTAGCAAATACCCTGTAAGCAAATGAACTGCAGTGTTTACGAAACAATTAATCTAAAACAGTCGAAAGCAAAGGAAATATCAAAAATCTGGGATTTTTAACTAATCACTATTATTCGAAGATTAAATGATATGAAAAAATACTAAAAATCATTTTACTATTCTCAAATATTATTATACAGTTAAGCCTTATATTAAATGGTATAATGCAACAACTCTTTTTATATCTCATTGCATGTCTGCAGTTCAAATCGAGGCTAAAAAACTGTACAAACCATTTAATAGCTTAACAATTACAGGGTATGGAAACAGTAAAACAATAGCTAACTAACTTAACTTAACATGAGGAACCATTCAAGAGTTTCTGATTCATGAAATTGTAATTTCTATATGTATAAATTGTGACTAACAAAAAAGTTATTACTTTATACAACTTTTAAAGTTACATTATTATAAAGAAAACTAGCAACCTTTGGCTTTTTCAATGTCTAGGGTCATGTGGCACAGAGTTTTCAAGATCACTTCGAGCTTGAAAGTCCGACAAACAATATATAGAAATTTGGTATTTTTTCAAAATAATTATTTACTACAACGAAAAATGTCTTCAAGTTCAAATAATTCAAATAATTCACTACAAGCAAACGCATCTGCATCTGCGGGTTCTGCCCGAATTGAGCCCCTGCAGCATAACAATCCCGATCTTGAAACGACCAATACACAAGATGATGTGATTCCTGTTCCATCAGTTGGACCTTTACGTCGCAGACGTCCTGCTGGTGCTGGTGTCCGACCAATACGTCGTCGATCCCAATTGGAACGTCTGGAGCAATTGGAGGCTAGAGCCCATGAAATAGCTAATCGTCTGACCAATCGACTTATACGATTTCGTCCTTACGACGCTACGATCAGAGGACGTCGTCATCGTTCAGCAATGCAAGACGACTCTGGCAATATTCCACATCAGGTGGAGGGAAATCCATCACCATTAACAATTTCAATTAACGTTAACATTGGAATACCACCAGAAGGCAACTTGAGTTCCTTAACGGCACTCAACGAGCGAAGCAGTCCGATAATCGACCAATCGAATAAACCCACAAACTCACAATCGTTAAATCCAAAACATGAATGAGATTGCTATATATCGCAGAGAATTATCAAATACTACATTTCACTACTGTCTTTATACAACCTAAAAGGGCGCAATTAAATTTGATGTCTTAGAAAGCAGATCATTTGAACGATAATTTACTGTATTTACAACTGATCAGATAATAAACTCCACCTCTATATATCCAGAAAATTTCATCATAAACGGATGACAAACAAATGCGCGTTACTAAAGAGCCAAGTGGGGCAAGTTTGTTGCATGACTTGCCGTTGGACTCGTTGTCTTTATTGTGGCTGTTAACATGCTGCAATTACAACATGCAATGCGATACCACAACACACCATAAATATACATAAGTATGTATCAATGTATGTGTACTAAGTTTCCCCTTAAGCTGGTTTGTTGTTGTGTTGCACAGCAACTACTTGCGGTTTTTGGGGCAAAACTTTTGTCGGGTGCCACTTTTTAAATGCTGTGCCACAGACAACAAGATTACAACAACAAAAATGCAAAATAATAATGCCTGGCAGATGTATGCCGGATGCGTTGAATCCCAGTGTAGGCGTCCAGACATCAACAGTTAGTCAAGAAAGTGTTTTGACAAAGTGGAAAGTTTGCAAAATTTGATATGCATATATTTCAAAAATAGTTTGTTCTACTTGTTGTTAATATAACTTTGTTAAAATTGTTACAAGCAAAAGAAAACTTATAAATAAGTAAAATATATGAAATTTTCCATTTGTCACAATATTTCCTTGACTAACTGTTTGTGTTTGTATAGTATTTATCTATATATGGGGTGGCATTAAGATGCAAAACAGTCCGCAAACATGTTCAAGACAGCGCACAGTCGACATCGGAAGTAATCTGCCAACATGCCCCCTTGCATAGATTGTGGTACACTCACACACACACAGGCAATTAACCTTTACTGTGCCTCAAAGGGCAATAGATTTTCCTTTTGCTGTGGCAGCATCAGTTTCCTGCCTCAGCATAAAAGCGGAAAAGGAGTTTCAGGATGCCTTTTTAGAACCAACACCTGACAGATAAGGCGAAGCGCCTTTGGGGACAAGTCAACACAGAGGCAAGAGAAAGAGACAGAAGAGAGAGAGAGAGAGAGAGAGAAATGAAATGGCGACAAATGCATTTCAGTTGATTGACGACAGTGTCGCCGCAAATTGCCAATTAAAATGTGGCATCAACAGAAAAGTAAAGAAATATACATACATACTCGTATATGCAAATATACATAGTAGATATGTGTGTGTAAAAGACTAAGCTAAGCCACTGTGGACACACCTCAAAGACAGTGGGGCTAGGTTTGGTCAAAAAGGTTGGTCTAAATTATTTATGAATACATTTTCCTTGTCCTTTAACTTTGTATGAAAATTTAATTACTCGCCTTTTTATTTACATTTCCACGGCTGCCGTCGCTCACAAGTCAACTGGGCCAATGACCAAATCCCACCTCCTCCCATCCCATCAACCACTCTCCCTCTTTCACTCCCCATCTCTTCTCCAACTTGGGTTCGAAACGAGTTTCATACACGCACCACAAAAGACAGGGGGGAGGAGGCTTTAAGGCGGGACAATTCTTTATGTATTCTTATGAGGAGAGCCAACGAAATATGAATTGAAGTGAATGGCCATGGGGGTAAAAAAAAATCATTCACAAGCGAACACAGTGCGATCAAAAATCACATGAGTCAACAACTGCACAGTGGGCAATATAAATATATTACAAAAATGCAAATAATATAAGCATCAACACTCAACAGTTTACAATATCCATTTACAAAACGACTAATTGAAATTTGTTTGACTTTCAACAGAATTCAGAGCTCTGGGATTTGTTATTAGACTCTGTAATTGTAAACAATCAGTGCAAATACTGAAGAATTTATGCAAATTGTTGATAATATACTTAATTTCCTTATTATAGTATTTCATAAACATTTCAAGACTGGAAAATAAAAGGCTTAGATTGCTATTATGAGCGTCATAAAAACAGCTTAGATCAACAATGGGCGTTTGTTTATTGCTGATAACTAATTGCAAAACATTTCCCATATAGCATTTAGTATTAATTTTGCGAAAGGGAAATATAAACAAACATTTGCTTCATATGTTTCCAATTGATAAACCTACAGTGGGCAAATATCTTTATCTAAAGTAAACATAACAATCATTTCCAACTGTCGCTACAAATTACTATTGATTATTTAAACATTTTTGCAACTGAAGGTGAACTGGAGTTAGAGAAAAGAATGAATTACTGTTGTTGAGTTGATATATAAATATTTGCTAAACTTGACAGATTAGACTAACTACAAAGAAGTACTTGACATTTGTTTGCATAAACTTAATAGCCACACTTAAGGCATTAATGTAGTTATAAACTTATATGAGGGGTTAAGTACATATATTAAAGTAAAGCCATAAATATCGATAAGTTCTTTTGCACGCGTTTTAAACTGATAAGCATATCGACCAAAATGAAGGTTGTTTAAACTGTCCGATTTGTTTGTAAAGAAAAATTGTATGCAATATTTGTTGAATTACTTTTAAATTGATAAAGTGGTGATTTCTTCAACATGATTCATCGGCGCATGACTAATTGGACCTTTAACCATTTTGTTGTTGGCCATTAACGGAATTTTAATAAATTTAGAAAGCTCAGCACGTGAGGTCGCTACTGTAAAGAGGACAAGTATAAGACAAACATTGGGTTCAACGTACGCCAAAAGTTTATCATCAGCGCATTCTTGGCAAATAAACAAATTTAACAATACAACAAATACTAATATGCACAAAAGCACACACACACACACACACTGATTTAACTGCAAAATGTAAATGTTAAGAGAGCGATTAACGCGAAACTTTAGTCAAACAAAGAGCGACAGAAAAAGAGTGAATGAATGAGAGAGAGGGAGAGCGGAAGCTTATATCGGAAGCTGCTTATATGGCAATTGAACACGTGATGGATGTCAAAAAACGTAAACGTCAGCACCGCATTTAATATCATTAATTGATATCAAATATTTGCCTTTGCTTTTTATGTATTCAAGGAATACAAGAAAGTATATATATATAAATCAGCAAGTGTGTGTGGGTGTGTGTGTGTGTTAAGTAAACACTTATTTTGCTTGTTGGCCAAGGCCAAGGCTTCTTTGTCGTGGCAGCCTGGCGACGACAGCAGCAGCAACAACAATGTACACAGTGACAGAGTGCCTTGTGCTGTGCAGCCTGAACTTGTTCAAGGTCAGCGATGTTGGCATGCAAAGAGCTGCCAAAGTTTAAGTGCCAAAAAGGGAGCAAAAGAAGCCAAAGCAATTTCATATGCGAAATAAGTTGAGCAGCCAACAACAACACAATTAGCTGTTGCCAAAATGAAAGAAAGAGCGCATGGAGTCTTGCTGACAGAGTGAGAGAGAGAGAGCGAGAAAGAGAGACAGAGAATGACACGAAGAGAGTGAGAGTGTAGGTGATGCTTACGTTGTTACTCGCTTGCTGTTGTTGCCGTTCTTGTTGTTGTTGATAAGAAGTGACGACAGGTGACAACCCAGTCTGCCAAAATAGAACGCAGCAAATACACACATACCCACATACATATATATAACACTTTTACGCCTAATTTAATTCATAATTTAATGCATGCACAATTTAATTGCTTACTCGTAGCTTTCTTTTTACCTTCTTGGGCGTCGCTGTTGTTGCCGTTGCTCTTTTTATTGGCACATTGGCACGCATTGGCATCCGTTGCCTCCTTCTCCTCAAGTCGCCCACACACGCACACACAGTCAGCCACGCACACGCACACACACTCTCAGTGAGAGAGGCAAGCAATTTATGCGAACGCGTAAGATAAAAGGAGAACCAAAAAGGAATAAAAAGCTTGAGGCCTTTTGTTGTTTTAGCTATTGTTGTAGTTTTTGTTCTCCAAAATCACATGTCCTTAGTTGGGTTGTATTTTTTTAATTGATGTAGGCAAATATTTATCAAGGCCAACACTTGTACACTTGTATTTAGTACCAACCGGTACAAACCAAAAATGCTAATTTATCAAACACGTTTCGATAATAATAGCCACATTTCACTTTGTTGCTCAACTTTCATAATGGCCAAATTTCATTTGCACTTCATATAAATATTTTGTGGTATTTTTGCGGCTTTGAGGGCGGAGCACGCACACACACACACACTCACTCACAGATGGTCACATACATACACGCATACATGGATAAAATTCTGAAGGATGCTCCCTTGATGCTGAGATGCTGCGCGTGGCTTCTAATTGGAAAATTTCACATTTGCTTTTGTCGTTTTACATCACTTTTGCTTTGTATACGTGTATTTTATTTGCGTCTGTTTGTTTAATGTTATTTGCATTTAAATTAAAAAAACTCGAGTGCGCGCGATTTTAACAAAAAAATGCAACGGGAGGAACAAAATGAAACTTTTGGAGCGCACGCGCTGCACTTCAGTAATTTTCCGCGATGAAAATGGGAGACTGCCTCTTGGAGCAGCCGGCGCAGCACTGAGTGGAAATTACTTTGTTACTTTTCATGCGTTCAACCACTTCACACATATACAAGTGTAAATTTAAATTTATAACAATTCAATGCCGGAGAGAGTGAGAGAGATTAAGCCGATGCGCACACGCACTTCACAAGTTTACTCAAACAGATGTTTTCAGCAGTGTTGCCGTTTGAGCTATTTTATAGCTAGACGTAGCTATTTTTAACCTCAGAGAGTTATAAGACAATGATATTCCTTTAGCTAGTTATCTGCTTTTCTCTTTTTTAATATTTCTTTTGCTATCTTCCACTTATTTTGCCTTTGTTTCCATCTAAAAATAGCTTTTTTTATGGAAAAAAGATTCCAGCACTGCTAAAAAATGGAAGCCAGATCCATCAATTTAAATCATAGTTCATAAGGTAGACAATTACTGCTAGTGGCGGCGCTAGCAAACAACGGATGGTGCCACCACCGTTTTGAAATTTATCGATAGTTTTCTGTTACTTACAGCGATATGTCGCAAGCGCTGTTAACATGTGGAGCAGATGTTAAAAATACCAGGAAATGTTATTTTGAGCGCAGGGTGACCAGCACTTAACTTTATGGACTCTGTTTTGGCGGGCTATTTTAATTGAACTTTAGCAAAGTTAAATGAATGCCTTAAAATATGATATTTCACATGTTTAATTGTATAACGAAATCTAAATAATTTTTGTTAAAATTTTAACAGTATTAATTTTTAATGTTTATTTTAATTTAAAAAAAAGTGGGACACATCAAACATTATATTACATGTATCGATATCGGCATCGATAGTTTTGCATATCTATTTCGTACAGTTACTTAAATTATACCTAAATTTACAATAAGACTAGGATTAAGAATAATTATAACGATAACAATGAGTTGTACGTGGAAGCGATCACAATTGAATTATGGAGGCATGTTAACTTATGAATAGCATCTTTCAGGCACACTTCGGTTTGCTGTTGGCGCCTCTTTTCAAAAGGAGACTGGACAAGTTGCTGTAGGGCAGCTCAAACGCCAAAGAGAACACGATGGACGCCAAATAGACGATGACAGCAAAGCCACAGGTGACTACACACTAAGATTATTTAAAACAAACATTTATTTGCTTGCAAAAATACATTATCATTTTAAAACTCACCAGCATGAAGGGATCTGCATGTGTACTAGAGCTGGTCAGGCCATAGATGAAGGCAATGACCAAAGGATTCAGCAAGTATATTGCATAGGATAGTCTACTCAAATGCTGGAATCCCTTGGCCTCCAATAGACGTGACCACCAGACACCACGACCTTGAGCACTGCCCGCAATCATCCAGCAGACACTGAGTGAGAAGAAGAGTCTTCCCAGGACGAACAGTGAAATGGCCAGCAAGGAACTGAGATCCCTCTTGATTGTCGAGTAGATGCAGGTGAAGAAGACAAACAGAGCAAAGTGCCAAGAGGAGCGTTCCTGTATATCACTCAGTTCCTGTTGAGGACGTCGCTCAACCAAAGACCAGGCTGTGATGGCACCCAGTATATAAGGAAGAATCCGCACAAAGGGTGATGTGTAGATCTCAGTGCCAGTGGCAAAGGCTGCATCAAAGGACAACTGAAATTTGATACTTAAACCAATGCCATAAGACCAAGCTGTGCTGGAGATCAGAACTGTGGCTACCAAAGCCTTTGTTAGCTTGGGATGTCTATAATTAAAAAGGATTGGATTAGTTTCTGTCATTTTAAGAGTCCAACTGCAGCTTACTTGGCATACAAGAAGAGCAGCGCATTTGCCAGTATGAAGAACTGCATCTCACAGGCCAAAGACCAGCTCCAATTGGCGCACATATCGCGATGATCAAAGAGATTTTGTATGAAGAATAGATTACGCCACCAATGCTTGGAGCACATTTCATCAAAACGCTCATTGATGTGATAAACTGAGGTATCTCCGATATAAGCATAAGCCAGATCCACACAGAGCATGACCACCAAATAAAGAGGTCCCAATCTCAGGTAACGATGGAACAGAAGCTTGCCAAAGAGCTGAAGATTCTTCTTAAAACCATTCCGACGCACAGCCTCCAGTTGGGTAGAGTTTCGCAGAAAGTTGTACGTCTGAAGGAAGCCACTGAAGAAGACAATATTTATAATGACAAAAAAGATTCACAAAGTTGAATCAAAACTCACCTGATGGTGAAGAAAACATCGACTAGCAAAGGAGCCGAGGAGACATATTGAAAGAAAACCTGTTCCGCATAAGCTATCAGCACCGTTTTGTTGTGCACAGTGAAATACATGAACCACACAACATGGAAGATCATTATCCAAATGGCACAGATAGATCTCAAGCCATTCATCACTGGAATCTCATGTGATTTATTCTCCCGCACAGCAAAGATCTTGGTCCAATTACTAGGCACATCATAGCAGCTGACCAGCTTCTGTAATCTTTCCAAACGGAGCAGTGAATGCAACGCACGCCAGGCTTCAGATTCAGCAGGAGCTAATCCTCCAGATTCCTGTTCTTCCTTCTCTCCAACTGGAGTCAACTTCTTGCTGACCAACAACTGTTGGGCACAGAGCATTAAGGCGCCAGTTAACAATCCACATGCCACCAACAAACGGAAGCTGGAGCGTTGATAGAAGACATCGCGGAGTTGAAGATCCTTCATATAGACCACTTCCGGTCGTATATCGAAGATATCGTTCTCGGCAAACATGCCTCGAGAAACATATTCTCCTGCCAACTCCTTGATTTCCCCAGAACTGCAAGCACTGGGCAGACAGAGACCAATGTGTATAATCTGCTCGGACATCAGCTTAATCTCCACCTGCCAAGGTGAGTTATGACGTAAGTAAATCACTCGATAATCCATATCAAAGGGTGCTTGTTGCTTGATTAATCCATAGTGCATAACACGATCAAAGTTCTTGGACAATGTAATGCCCACAGGACTTTGGAGGCCATTGCACGCCTCCCGACTGCCCAGCCAATAGTTTTGGCCATAAACAAAGCCAGATGGCTTCGTTCCAGATGCATCCAGAACTGTAGAGAGGCGGGGAAGAATAGTTAGTTAAACTTGAGACGGGTTTTGACTTGTGTCTGAATGCCAGTTGAGTCATTGGTCAAATTCGAATGTAACTTTGCTCAAAACATTAGCTGACAACAATTAACAAATGCTACTGTCAAGCGTGCTTGACAACGAGATACTCGCTATAAATATCCAATAAATCAATTAAGAACATCTTATAAGTAGGTAAACAAATAAACAACAATGTTGAAAGTAAATAATAATCTTCCTCGAATCGAACTTGAAAATGCAGTTACGAAAACAGCAGTAAAGACTTTTCCGGTGTCAGCTTGGGAACTTAATCCTCAATCAAAATGAAATTAATACAATAATATTGCAGTAATATATTATAATGGAGTTCACACAAGTTTATCTATTTAATTGCTCCTGTAATTTTAATTTGTTAATGAATCTATTTGTTTCTTGAATTTGTTCTTTTACTAATTTTCGGATTCTTATGCTAATGGATATTTTATAGTTCTATCTCTTATAATCTCTTAAAAAAAAGGAAGAGGTATGAACTTCACTGAGAAAAGACTATATTCCTTATAGGGTCGCATATACCTTCTTCTCCCTGCAGTCTATTACCTATATTACTACTAGACTATGACACTCTTTTACCCTTTGTATAACTTTAGATATACAAGTATAATTATTGTGTCAATAGGTTTGTTGTTTATGTTAATGCTTAGCTATTGAAATAGTCGCAATCTGTTTGTGTATTTTCAAGTGTTTGCATTTTTAATGCGGATATACAGTCAACTACAGTCAACCCTCGGGATATGCATTCCCCTTCCCCGCCACAACTCACCTTTCATTGCCCACGGTTGTTTGCTGAGTATCCCACGTTGCACTTGTCGCAATTGTGACTCACATTTGGCATTTACATTGCTCTCGTTGGCCACTTTTGTTAGCCCAAAGATGACCGAGGTGCGGGTCAAGTGTGGCTCATGTAGTTTACTAAACTCTGTGCCGAGCAGAGCATCAACTGATGACAGTTGTTGTTGTTGTTTCACCTGTTGCTCCTGTTGCAAGCTATCATTTAAAAGATGATATTGTTGTTGCTGCTGTTGTTGTTGCCACTGTGTGGCTGTCGTTGTCGTTGTTGTTGGGTTGCTCTGGTTTGTGTTGCCCTTGGCAACGCCCAGAAATATGAAAATCAACCAAATCTTCATGGTGTCCATTGTGGTTGTCACTTGTTGATGTTGTTAGTTAGTTGTGACTGTTACCTTGCTTTATTTATTGTTGTAATTATATATGTTATTGAATCTCTCTCACTGTGTGTGCAATTGTGTGTTTGAACACCATTTGCTTGCTTGGCCTGGTTGATTTTCGGCTTTTGTTTTGCTGAAGGTCGAAACAGCAACTTTACCAACACCTCTAGTTATCTAGTATTAATTTTAAATGTATTATTTATACACATTTAAGCACGAGTTGCAACGAACTGCAAAAAACAATATGGGATAAAGTATAAATTTAATTGAAATGTTTTTAAATGTGGATATCTCTAGTTTTCTCTCAATTTCTCACTGTCACTCTCTTTCTTTCTTATTCTCACTTCCACACTCTCTTTTCTTAATTTTGTAAGTCACATCTCTATTGTCATTTATTTAAAATGCACTCAGAATATTACGCATACGCCGCTTGTTCGCTTTGTTGCTTCAATCAATTTGCCTGTGAGCTTATGCAATAATTAACATGAAATTTTGACTAATAATTTTTATTATATAGTATAACTCGTAGTAAAAGTTTATGAAACGCAACAAAAAGATAAACAAAACGTAAAGCAAAACAAAACAAAAAGCCAAACTCAACCCAATTTCGTGCTCAACGCAAAACGGCTAAGGTTCAATTGACCACCGACAACAACGATAATGATGATGAGTCCGATTCGACTCGATATTTTTGAGTGAAACCGTTTACAGACTGACCACTGACTGTCCGACTGACCGACTCGACTGAACTTAACTGACTCCAACTGGGAGACTCTCGAGTCGAATGAATATTTTTGCTGGCCTTTCGTTTTCGTTTTGGTTTTTGGGCGACACGTAATAATTTCCAAGTTTATTGCTTATTATTGCAAGACCCGGGCTTTTATAGGGTCTGCTTTGTTGCTTGACCGAGAATTCAGTTTTTCATCTTTTTTGTGTTTTGCTGTCTTTTTTTTTTTGTCTTCTTTAGCTGCGGAGAAAAGCGTCTGGCATTGACTAAGGTCGTGTGTTGCTTGAGTTTGAGTCTAAGTTATAAATATATATCCACTTTTTTGTTGATGATCTACCTAATTTGCATAGTTAACGCTTTTTTGCATTTTTCGCTTTCCTCAGCGTTGTTTAAACTTTTGCATAATTTGAGGTAAGTTAACTGCGGGTTGGGCTTCTTTCTTGCAGATGTCTTGTCTCTCTCTTTACCTTTATATAATATTCAGTTATTGAGTTATGCATAACAAATTTCAAGCAGATCGAACGCGTGGGGAGAGTTAAGCTCGTTTTTTGTATGTTGTATTCATTTCTGACTGATCAAAAGTTCCCAAAAGACTGGGCTTTCCTGTCTTCAATTAACAACTATTTATTTACACTGAGATCAGAACACTTTAAGCCACCACTTACTCCTCTGGGTTTTTTTCTTTAACATATAGTATTTTATCAGTTAGTTGCTTAGCGCGTTTTTGGCATGTGGCTAATTTTCACTTTGTAGCTAAGTACATTGCCGGCAGTACAAAGTTGCGATATATATTTTTAATTTTATTGAGCCATTACATAGAGCGAGAGAGCGTCACACACGGCTTTTAGGTATGGCCTGAAGATCCGTGTTTATGTTTTGGATCGACTTTCGTTTTCATTCGTTTCTTTCTGATTCCGTTGATGCTGATAAAGCGCACTGCACAACAACAACCACTCCGATTCCGATTAGCTGCTCTCTTGGCCCTGAAGCCCTGCAACTCGTTTTATTTCGCTGTTAAAAGCTGTTAACCGACAACCGAAATTTCGTTTTTAACTTGACTACTTTTTTTTCTTCGTATTTCTTTCCTTCTACTTTATTTTTGGATGATCGACACGACAGACGGCCGGCCGCGCGTGCAACGTTATGGAAGCAACTGTGCGACGCTTGCATTTTGGCCCAAAGTTTTATAAACTTGGTCAGTAAGTCGCAGCGGCGTCAGCAGCGCGGCAGCAACTGAGAGATAAATCAACAATTGGTGTATAACCCTCTCAAGATCAACAAAAGTTGAGGAGCAGAAACTGCCCCGTTGCTCCTCCCTCTTCCCACCTCTCTCTCTTCCCTCGTCACTTCCTCCGTCGAGTGCTTTTCGTGTTGCCTTTTGGGCGGCGCTTTCGTCCGCACTTTTTTTTCGTAATGAGTCGAACTCAATTCCGTCCGATCGTTACCACGCACATCGATTGGTTTTTTTTATTTTTTTACCTGTGCTGATTTTACGATAATTTTATATATACTTTATATGGCACTTAAGTCCGTCAAATAGTCGTCCCAAATAGGTTTCTTTGTAATTGTTTAATTGATGACAAGCAAAAGTTAATCCTTATCAACTTAACCTAATTAACTTAACCTATTTGATTTAAACTGATTATCAAAAGTTTGATAGATTTTTAATTTGTTATATTATGTAACTTTATAGAAACTTGAAAACAAATTAAAATTTTTATATTTTAGTTTTAAAGGGTTTATTATACATAAAATTATAACTACTTTCCTTAAATACTTTATAATATATGCATTGGTTTTTAAGATTGCTAGCAATATAAGCATTTATGCGGCATATCTGTAATTAATTAATTAAATAATATATAATATAAATCAATACATGCTTTTAAAAATACAATTTGATTAAACTTTTAAATATTTAACCGATTCTTTACCATTTATTTATTTTTAAACCAAATTGATCAGCAGCTACAGCTTCCTGAAGAAGTTGACAGATGGCGCTTGGCTACCAAAAAAAAGCTATCTGTTAGCAAACCAAGTTTAAACTTGAGCTTTTAAGCTTCCCTCGTGCCATTGGAGCAGCTGAGTAACTGCTCTCGCTCAGTCGTCTCGCGCAGCTTGTGGCCTACAGTACAAAATACGGAACGTGCGCTGCTAATTTTTTACGCCCACCCTCACCCCACAAAGAGGTAGCGAAACGAACCAAAGAGAGGGCGAGAGATCGCGAGAGAGAGCAACAATAACATTTTTTGTGGGTGCTAAAACGCGCGCGCGCAACTGAAAATCTTCACAATTTATGAAAATATTTTAGCCAAGAGCTGCTCTTCTCTCTAGTTACGTGTGTGTTGGTGTTTGTTTGTGAGTGAATTGTGTTGGTGTAGAAAAAGAAAAAAACAAACAAACGAGCAACAAGTGCAAAAGAAAAATCCAAAACAGCTAACAAGTTTTTTCTGCGTAGAATTCAACGACATCGAAATTCCAAGTAAACAACAAGTTGTTGTTGATTTGTGTTTTGTTTTGTTGTTTTAATGCGGGTCAAATTCATAAATAAATAAGTGTTTTTATGAAATTTTAAATAAAACAAAGTATAAAAAGATCGTTTCGTTTCATTAAGCTCAGAAACCTGAAGCTATAATTAAATCACACAAGTTATATATAATTGCGAATGCAGTAAATACAACAACAAGAAGAAACGACAACGAAAAAGTTAAATGAAAATTGTTGCAAAGTTTTTCGGCAATCTCTCTCATGTACTCGCACAGTACCATCTAGTACCGTATCGCCATCCCACTCCGACACGCGCCCGCTCTCACTAGATTCGCTTGAAAGCTCGGCGTAGTATGTAAAACAACAACCAAACAGCAACCAACAACCAAAACAGTTAAAACAAAAAAGAGATACAAAAATCAAGTTGGAAGTTCTAATCAAACCCGAAATGCTACTGCACTTGGCGGAATTGTTTTGAAAACCTTTTGTGGATACACCAAATGGCTGTTAAAGTAAGAAAACAATTTATTTACCCATATATTTATTGGCCCATAAATTAACTAATTTAACTGACATGCATTGCGGGATACCCTGTAGCTAAAATCAAACATTTCTCAGTTGGTTCTCACGCCGAAACAGGCAAGACTGTAAACCACAAAAAATACAACTGTACTGCACACCTTTGAACTTTAAAACAGGAGTGCAAAATGCAAACAGTCATCAATGAACCAGTCACAGCTATCGAATAGTACGAAAATAGCAACCATCGAGTGCCCATAAAAAAGATTTCGAGAAAAGCCAACTGTAAAAGCACAGACACTGCACAGTGACTCGAAATAGTTGTAATTAATGTGAATAACTATTGGAAAAGTAGGTTAAGTGTTTGGGTCTGTTACTGAGAATATTTATTTACATTTTTTAATCACCTTTTTATAGTCCTGTTAAATTTGAGAGATATTATAAATTTGAAAAAATCATTACATTCATTACGGAATGAACTGAATATAAATACTCGAGTTGTAGATATCCTTTAGCTCAGTATATTGAAAAGATGGCTTAAACCTAGGCAAAAGATACATGTTTATACTCTTCTTAGTCAATACATAAGTATAATTTATATGAAGTATAAAAAAGTGAGTTAAATAGATCTTAACCTGTAGAAAAATTCTTCTTTATTGATATTAAATTCTATATTTTCCCACTTCTTATCATTAAAGTACTACAGGGTATTAAATACTTATAATCGACTCATAGTCTGAACTCTTGTTTCCCAGAATCAATAAGAAAACTACTTTGAATTAATTAAGTTGATAATTTATACGTTGGAAAACACAGTTCTATAATCATTAGTCAGTTTCAATTAAGTTTTAACCACTGTGCGCACTGATTGCATTTTGTGGCCATGTGTCCAACCTGCATGGAGCATGGAATAAACTGCACTTGTTGCTGAAACAGGTTTTTGCATTTGTTGTTATTGCTGCAGTTGATGTTATTGTTGCTGTTTTTTTATTATTATTGTTGTTGGTCTTGTCTGTATATTTTTTTGTTTTATATGGCCAACCACATTTTAATGGCGTCCGTCGTCAGTCGCTGCATTTTTCATGTTTTTCCGGTTGACCTCCGTTTCGAATCTGCACGGTCCAGTTTTGTTTTGTTTCTTTATATTTTAAAGCCAATTGGATTGGACTTGTCTTGAGGCATTCTAATTCGCCAATTGCCACTGGTTGTATTTTGTGGACAATTGTGGAGCATTGCTAATGAGACGCCAAAGGGCAAAGGTTGTTATTACTTATTAAAGTTGGGCGGCTTCCACGCCCACAGGCAAATAGGCGCCCATCACAGACAGCAGCAGCATTGTTGGCAGCTTGTTGAACAATTTAAAAATAAATTTATGATAAATCGTGTAAACAGCACAAACATTAACAACGACAACAACAACAGCAGCAACAATGCAACAGACAGTGAATGCATTTACTGAAAACTGTGTGAACATATTGAAATTGAAAAGTTGTTTGGCCGGCCATTGAGTTGACCATAACCATAACACAGTGGCAATTGGATACGGACCGCAGACAGTCATCAGTTTTCAGTTTCCAGTTGGTAGTAGGCAGAGGGAGATCAATTGGTTAGCTATTAACATTAAAGCGGTAAACTGTTAGCGGTAAACGGATCAGTCGGCAACCGGACACCAGATCATCAGCAGACCAGCTAACGTTGTCAATGAGGCTTAATTGCATTTCAAGTTGTTGGCAGCGGAGCATTAAGTTGCAAGTTCGTTATGCAACATCGACTCTGACTCACTTAAAGATGACCCACTCTCTTGACCATATCTCTCTCTTTTCCCATTACTTTCTAGAATGGCAACTGTATCAGCCGTTACACACGTGTGGCTTAAACTAATTAAGCAAATGGCATTAAGAGCATTTCTCGAATTTGTTATTGTTTATGACCATATCGAGACGTTTTAACTGCGCCCCTGACTCACAGGCGCGTCTAATAATTCCTCAGAATAAAGTCAGTAATATTCAAAGCCCACGCAGTTCCGACCCACCTCAATAGCCTTCATGATTAGCCAGCGATACAGAAATATCTCTTTCATAATCTCAGTTAATTCTTTAAATTGTTTCATCAAGTTTTTGTTGTTGTTTTCACTTGGTGATTAACTTGCCACAAATTCCCCATTTCTATGACCACAAACTGTAAATTTGACTTAATGACTCGCCAATTTCTATCAAAATTGGCTGCAAATTAATTTTGCAGTGCTTTTTAAATTGTTGCACAAGTTGTGGCAATCTGTTATAATGTTCACTTTCCAGTCAGCGGTAAAAATGCAATTTGTTAACTGGAAAAGTGTGGAAAGTGCCATAATCAAAGCAGCAATGCAAATTCATTTTTAACTGACAACTTAGTTGAAAGTAGGCAGAGATTAACCACTTTTAATCAATTTTGTTCAAGGAGGGAGTCATCTATAAATGCTTAGAAGTTGGATTTAAGTATATATAACTTTTAGTTTAAGTATATTTTAGCTTATCAGAATAGTTTTTTAAAAAGTGAACTCTACCTTACAGAGTATATCTTAGTCGTTGATTGTCAGCTATAGCTGCAAGTGGGTTATTTGTAGCTGGTATGTTTTCATTAGAATGAAACGTGTAAAAATTCAATACAAATTATAGTTCTCTCTGTCGGCAAACATATAACAATGGAACATTCTTACGTGTGCTGTGACTCGGCGACACGGCGACTCGACAACTTGGAAACTTGGAGACTCGTGAGTCGTTTGATGATGGGGTTCAGGGTCAATAATTGTACGACGAGTATTGCACGATCGGTCTGTAGTCGGAATCGCAGTCCCTCGACTAAATTATGCATTATTTGTAGAATATTATTAAAAACAATCAGTCAGTTTTTTTGGCTAGCAAAGTTACTTAATATTTATTCTTCATAATTATTTTATTATGTATGTACAAGCCCAACATTCAAAAGGAAGTTGACGACATCTGCTGCTGTCGATTTTGTCATGCGTGGCTTGGAATTAAAGCATACTCAAAAAAAAAGTCGAATAAAAAACTCAAATTCACCTTCATGCCTGACAAATTTGTAGATTGTATTTGATGTGGCTGTCGTGGGGTAAAAAGATACTAACAACTACGTGTATTCCTCTAATTGCTGATGTGCTGCTTATGAGCTTAATAACTATATTTTTTTTGCTAGCTTTCGCAATTAGCCAAGTTCTGAGAGGCTTTCCGAGAGCTACCTAATTGAAACTTGTTGTGGCCATCTAACCTTTTGTCGGCGCCGTCTCCGTCTCCGTTTCCAAGTCTTTTCTTAGATATGCTAGTTGAAGCTATTAACTGATTATAATTAGATATACAACCTGCTGCTTGGCTTTCTAATATTAATTCTTCTTCGCGTTTATTATTATGTGCACAAGCACAATCAACAATCTTTGGCGCCAATTAAAGTCAAAGACGTGCTTGGATCAGTACAGTTATTCGCAGTTACTTCCTAAGCACTTTACGCGCATATTAAATACAAGTGAGCGGAGATTAGCTCATTAATATAAGAGGAGCTTCTGATGGGAGATCGATGTGTACATTTTATATGATTTTATGCTTGACTTTCTATTGAATACTTGCATATAAAGAATCTTCAGTAAATTGCAATTAACTGTACAGATTTTATTATAACACTTTAAGATTCTCCACAACATTGTGGAACCGATAATTATTAGCTTAATTCAACTCATCAATATCCCATTATACCACATTCTAACCTTCCTCCTACCATCCATCCTGTTATAAAAACTCTTCCGGTTCTCTCGACTCTCAACTTCCCTGTATTCATTTCCATGCTGGCTAATAAATCATCTAATTGGTTCCCCCTATTTATGATCCGACAACTCGACAACTGTATTGCCATTTGAAATGCATACAAAGACTTATATCGATCACATTGAGCTTAGAAATTGATCAATCAACATAGCGATAAGATGTTGTTTAGTGTCTGGAACACAAGTTTATTGCTTATAAATGGATTAATTGTTGTTTATTTAAATGTCTTAATGTCGTGTTAACTGAAAGAGATTTAATTTCAGTTTATTTATTATATGGATTCATTTCTAATGTCTCTGTCATGTGATCGATAGCAGTTGCAATAACTTGTCTATGATCCCAGCTTGTTGTTAATGCGCTGGAATCATTTTCTATTGGCCAACAGTGATTACAACAGCGTGTTTACATTTTAAGTGGCAAGATTTTGACTGATAAGATTGTATTAATATTAAACAAACAATTTAGTGATCGTGTCGAGTTTTGTTGTAGTTTCGCTTTTCGCCTCATCCCACGATTTCGCATGTTTAATCAGCTGCGATTCCATTGTTCCCAATACAAAGGCATTAAAAACCAAATAGATTTCAGCTAGTTGCCAGCTATTGATAAAGGAAAAAATGTTAAGTAAATGATGAAAACCTGTGGGCGTTTTTAATGTTTCGAAAATCAAATTCTTTCGCACGCTTTTGTGTGGCCGAGACTTTATGAGTTTTTTGGCCAAAAGCAAGTTTGCAGCACTTAATCAAGCTAACAATAAGGCAAACAACTCGAACACAGAACACAAAAACTACTTCAAACTCAAAGTCATCCAATTGTCAGGCACTTGAGAGTATTCTCTGTTCAATGTTCTCGATGCTTTTGACGTTGATTGAGCTCCACTCATAATTTTCCCAGTCCTCCGTCCAGAGTCGACATGACATAAAAGTTGCCGCACCACATGGCCAAAAAGGTAAGAGCCAACAGACAACAGTCGAAATGTCTAAGCCGACTTCACAGCGTTTCTGTTATTGTAATCTTATTGCGCGTTGTTGGCTTTGTTGTTAAGTTTAGAACGCTGATGTTATAACAAATTAGGAGAAAAAACAACATAAACCGGAGAATAAATACGTGAAACGAGCGCAAGCATGTAAAAAAAAGTCAATGGCTTTCTTATAATTTAACTTTGCCTTTTTAATGAGCAAAAAATTGTCGAAATTTAATAATTCCCAAATATAGCCAAGGCAAATTATATGTTAGCCAAAATAAATATAATTTTGTTTTCTTTCTTATATTTCGGCTGCTTCTGTCATGCAAATTTATTTTGTGGGCTTTTCTTACATCAAGCATCCTGTTGTTTTTCTGTTATTAATTAATCATAGAGCTGCCCAATTATGCTTCCCTCTCGAACCCAAAAGTAAATTATCTGAAGATTCTTAGCGTGCATTGAACTTTTGCGTTCTGCCTTATTGGCCATTTGGCTGTGGCTGTGAAAGGCCTTTGATTAATGTAAAAGATTTACCATAGATTCTTACCAATGCTAATGAAGAACTGTTTGGCAACTGCTTTGTGTTGCCAATTCTTCGACTTCTTCTTTTGGCCAGCCATATAGGTGTATGTTTGCTAGCTCATCTGCATGACAATTGGCCATTTAGCTAAACGGACAGCTTTTCGATTTTAATAATTTGGCGTTGCACATTACGCAAACGGAGGCGTTATAGGTGGCACTCCCATAAAGTGAGGCACCTCCTCCATACCCCGCACGTGCTTGCATTTTATTAACTGTTTATGCGGCATACCAACAATCGAAAAAGTCCAAGTGAAATTGCCAACGTAATTTTGCGCAAGAGGCTCGCAAAAGACTCGAGTTTGAGTATTTAATTTTTATTTTTTTATTTATTTTTGTTTTTGTTTAATTGATTTCTCGACAGGCAATGACACACATTGCCATAAAGCTAACGATTTTGTCTATAGACAGCAGCTGCCTTGTACAACTGGGCGTATGCGTGTTTCGGATTATTATATTACTGAACCGACGCGACGCGATGAACAGCGCACAGCGACCTCAGTTATCACTCTTACTTAATGTGACTTATAATGATATGTGTGATACGCACCGATGGCCAATAGCTCCATTGATCTATTGAGCTGCTGTGGGTTATCTTCAGTCAGTCATTGAAAGACTTAGCATTGGCCTGTCTATAAATCCGTTTAGAGACAAACCAATTACAGCTTATTTCAAGAAATTACCCAACTTTCTGGCCATAAACAGTCTATGGAAAATTGTGGTTTGTTAAACAGAATTAGTAGCTAAATGTATAGACCTAGCGACTAAGTTAGTAGTTGTACTTAGCTTTTCACTAATTCAGAAACTCTCTTTCACATTTCCGACATTTTGCAGCAACAACAAGGCGTACGATTTCCCAAGGCAGCCTCAGAGATAAGTCGACAGCAAGACTTGAATTATTGCACGCAACAGCAGCAGCAGCAGCAACAGAAGGAGGAAGAGGCAACTGCCACAGCCACAGTAACTGCAACGGCAACGGCAACCGCAAGACGCACACATTGCAACGCAGCTTCGGCAAACAATTGTGGAAAAGTGTGCAAACGAAACAATAGAGACAGAGACTAGATAGAAAATCAGTAAAAAGACCACAACCAGAAAACAGAGCAACTGGCAACAGGCAACCGGCAACTGGCAGCGTCAAGCGGCAACATATATTTTTGGTATATGCTTCGGTAACGATGTCGTTGATGAAAATTCATCGAAGCAATGAATCATTTTGGCATTGTGGCATGTTGTTGTTGTTGCTAGTAGCATTGTTGATGGTAGAGTCTGCCACCGCGGCGACAACATCGACGACAGGCAGTGAAACGCAAACGAGTGCAACTAATGGTGCAATTAGACAGCAACAGCAGCAGCAGCAACAGCAACAAACGGCAGAAGAGGTTGTGGATCATGTGCAACAGCAACAGCAGCAACTGGAACTGCAACTGCAACTGCAACAGCAACACAATGAAAGCCAAACGTTGTCTGCCAGTTCTGCAGAAATTTTGAGCCCCAGCGATGTTGGTAAGTAATTCCATCTTTCACATACGTAAACACACTCACACACTCACACATCGATTGCACACACATCAACTGCGCCCCTTTGGCAAAAACTCTCCTAGAAAATTGAAGTTTTCGCTCTTTCAATCGAGCGGGGAAAATTGGCCTAGTGCGCAAATTGCAAACGAGCCGAAATAAATCTATGCCAATTATTGACCAACTGACAGCAGGCACAAAAGCAACAACAATAACTATCAATGCAACAACTTGAACAACAAAAAAACTACAGCAACGAGTTGCCAACTTGCTCTGTTGTTGGCCAGCTAAAACAATTGGCCAGCTAAATGTGCGGCAGAAGAGGCAACAACCACAGACAGACACAGCAACAAAAACCAAAAACAACAGCAATTGCAAATACAAACACTCGTATTGGCTAATCTTTGGCGTTTGAAAGACCGAAAACCGTCGTCAACATGATTGTTGGCATTTCATATGATTGGGTTAAATACTCTTCTCCTTTTGGTGTGCGCAACTTGAGGGCCGAGTATGAAACTTGTCTGTACAACAGTTTTGGTATATTATAATAATGAAAAAATTAGTTATACTGCAAAGATAAAGTACAAAGGTATTGGGGAAACTATTTTAACTCTCAAAAAAATGTATTCCCAATCCTCAATATACTAAACTTAAGTACAGAGAGTTACAAAATGGATTCAACTGTTTCAACTATCAACATCCAACATCAACTATCATGCTTCTTAATTTAAATTATATTTTTCTACATTTTTTAAAGTCTTACTTAATTTGCATTTTGTGTTACTTTTCAATTGCACTTGGTTAATTTTGTCAAGCAAATTTACATAAATACCGAACCGTAACCATCAACTGAACGAGGTCACGTTTTATTTTTTTTTAATTTAATTTTTTTTTATGTGACTTTGTAAAAATAATAATCTATTTATTATAGACAAGTATCTAACCTAGGGATGGCCAAGCCAAGCGAAACACGAATATGCAAAGAGCGATTGTCTTCAAGTGCATATTAATATACAAAAAATATAGTTTGCTGAAGTTGGATCAAGATCTAAGAGATATTTATGAGTCTAATATGAAGATTGTTTTGCTAGCTCTTCATAATGAAAACATATTGAATTTTGGATGGCTTCGGCATGCCCCAAATAGCCTTCCTTTCATGTGTTGCAAGTGAACTTTAGCCAAGCAGATACAAGATACGAGCTCAACTTTAGACTTTAGACCCTGTTGAGATATATGTGTGTGTGTGTGTGTGATCTTAATTGTTATTTCAATTAAGTATTTTCATAAACAATTATTCGCTTAGTTTAAAGATGTGACTCTATGTTTTTTTTGTGGGCGTCAATTGTCAATTGACAATTGTCTTTGTCTTTTGACTTTGCCATGTGGCAACTCAAGTGTTGGCCATGTTGCTGCTAGGCCTAAATTGCCAAGGTAACAAACGCATTTTCACCCCAAAAAAAAACCCAAAATAAAAATTGTTGAAAAATTATGTATTTATGCATGTTTATTCATGAGGCTTTACACTGTGGGCCTCTATGTTTTTTTTATTATTGTTATTATGATTTGAATTGTGTGTGTGTGTGTGTTACCAACTCACTTTGGCGTAGTCATAACTTGGCTTAAACTTGGAGTGCAAGTGGCGAGCATGAGCTTTATTACATAAACAGGTTGTAGCCAAAAAGCCAAGAAAAAGCCTAAAGCTAGCTAAACAAAAGTTTAATGCATTTTGATTATTTTTAATGTATGCGCATTAAAAAACATCCCCGCATCCAAAGCGATGAATGCGCATATATTTTGTTTAGTTGTTTTTTTTTAATATTACGAAATGACGCCAAAAAAGTATGTACATGCAGTTCTCTCAGTTGTCGATGTCGAAGTTCGCTGGCCTGTGGTTGTAGGTGTCGCTGTATGGTGGCTAACTGAACCACACTGGCCAGTGAGTGGTTGGCTAAAAGAAAAAACAAATCCTCAACATAAATATCAATATTGGTGTGTCTTGTGGATGTTTTTAACTCTTGTTGGCTCATTACGTTTACCTGTTCGTCTTTCTGTCTGGCTATCTGTTTGTCTGTCGCTGCTCATGTGCGTTCATTGCGTAATCGCAACACATTTACCAGGCGTATTCAAGCGTCGGCTGCCATTCGCTTTGCGAAGAAGAGCGACCTCACAAGCTAAATCAGAAAAGTCAACAAAAGCCAACTCACAAACACTGGCAACAGGCTTCGAAGTCGGCGTCGGAATCGGAATCGGCAGTGGTAGCAACAGGTCTGCCTCCTCTGTCAGCCAGTCAACCAACTAGCTGCCAAGTGCAACGCTTGCAACATTTACTTGCAACGTCTGCAGTTCTTTTATCTTCTCTTCTCTTCTCTCTTTTCTCTCTGGTTTTTTTGCAGTACCGCCTGGCGTATGCGCAATGTGGGCGGTATCTATAACTCATACGCTGCAGCTATTGCCAACTAGTTGCTGAGGCTGTGCTTTTGGCGGCACTTAAGTGGGTGTAGCAGCTACACATACGAGTCTACACACATATATGACTATGAATCATTGTTTCACTATCACTAAAAAAAATCCCAGTTACCTCTTTAAGTACGGGGAAAAATACTTTACCACATACGTAATAGTGTAAACATCAATCAGTAGTTTAGTGTCTACCGTGTTACGTGTTTTATTTATGTTTACCCCAAGTAACAAGTATTCAATAAAAACATTAATGTTTTCTTTATGCATTGGGATTGTGATTATAGGTAAACATATATACAGAAGACTTGAGCCTCAGCTTTTGATTTTTACAACTTTGCAGAGTTTTTTTTCGACATTTCTGTTTGTAATAAGGGGAAAATAAAAGATTGATAGCTTAAGCAAGTCTTGAGCTTAACTGATAAATTTCTAAGCTGATTAAGTGATCAAAAAAGAAAAAACTTAACTACTTATATTTTATCTTTATTTCTGTTGAAAGATTTTCTTGCATTTTCTTGTGTTTGTCTTGCTGAACAATTTTCTTTCTTTGTTTAGATAATTTCAGATGGAAAGGGCCTTAAGACCTTTTTCTTTTTCTTATGCAACTTTCTACAGATTTTCTTTATATCTTTCGTTTGTTTGTCTGAGATAACAATTTTTTGTCATAATTTGCGTGCTTTTTTCCTCCCCTTTTGCCAAGTGATTTTTCATTTGAAACTAAATTTGTTGTTATTATATTGTGGCTTTTTGTTGCTGTAGTTGTCGTTATTGTTGTTGCTGTTGCTGTTGCTGGTCGGCACATAAAGGAAAAGGAAATGAAACGCGTAATTTGTGTGCGGTGGCCACACGGCATGGCTATTAAAAAGCTGTTGGCGAATTCGAATTCGACTTTGGTTTCGGTTTTCGCTACTTTTTGTTTTTGGCATTTTTGACTGTTTACATAAAATGTTTATAATTTCATTTTCATTAGTTTGTAGTTTGCATTGCAAAATGCGACTAATCAAAACGACCAAAAACGATCAAAACTGACCAAAGGTTTATTGAACTTGAGCCTCGTCTTCGTCTTCATTTTGTCGTCGTCGACTTTTGGTTAATTTTCTTTTCTTTCTACACGATTTTATTATGTTTTATGTGATTAATTAAACTCTTAAACTCTTAGCTGACCCAAAGTTGTGGGCTATTACATAAGAGATCTTTAAGCTTACATGACTTAGTTGAGGGGGAACCTAATTTTGGGGCACAAAAGAAAGCGGGCAACTAACTAATGATGCCAAAGTTGCAGGCGGGTTGGAGGGAGGGAGGGTTCAGGGAAAAACAGACTGAAAAATCAGTTTTTACATTGCGTAAAAGTGTGCAACAAGCTGCTGATGGGAGCGTTGGATGCTACTCGATGTTATTGTTGTTGCTCATGTTGTTGATGATGACGAACATGTGACACGCCCCGCAGCAACCATTTGCAACGCCTCAATGCACACAGCAACAACAGCAGCAGCAACAACAGCAACAATGAAGGCAACAACATTGCCTATTGAAAAACTTTTCAGACCGAACCAAGCGACTCGCACTGAATTCGTAAAGCCAAAGCCAAACAAATAAACGGAAGCCCCCAAACCTCGTACAATGGTCACAGAAAAAACTCAGAAAAAAACAAAACACAAAATAATACTTAAAAAATAAAAACAGAAACAAAATGAACTTTGCAATTATCCATTGCTGCTGCAGTTTGTTATTGTTGTTGACGTCTCTGATCATTTAACATATTGTCGGCGATCTAGAAATAAAAACTTAAACAAAACGAAACAAAAAACACATTTGAAAAGTTCCAAGACTCATTTGTGATTGCGCAAAAGGTCAGTAAGGTAGTTGGCTGTTGGCCAGGTCAATTCTAGCGCTCAAGGCTCGGCCAAGGGTTAGCTGATTTAACCAGGAAGCAGATGCAACAGCAGCGGGTGCAACATTTAGTGGCATTTCACGACAACTCTGCTTGGATTTCCGCATTGACATCCGCAACGTTTTGTTTTGTATTTTTGCTTTATTTTTTACCTTTGCCATTTCTTTTGCTTTCTCACGGCAGCAACGCTGTTGCTGTTGCTGTTGCAGTTGATGTCGTCTGCAAACGTTTCCTGCATTTAACTGCACCTACAAGAGGCCCATGGCTATCGGTTAAAACTGCAATCCCCAACTTGAGTTCCAATTCCAGCTTCAAATCCAGTTAAGGCAAAATGTCACGCACATGAACTGCCAACTTTGGCAGAGTTGTTGTTGTTGCTGCTGTTGCAACGTTATGCTTGCACAAATTTGCGGCACTTTGCTAGCTGCTTTTGGCATTTTGTTGCATGTTTTCGATTTCACATTAGAAATGCTTTCAATCGCCTCGACCAAAACGTGCCTGTTGCATGTTTGCCTGCTTTGCGGGCCAACAAACAAGTTTTAGCCATGAACGTGGGCAGCCAAGCCGTAGGGTGCAGTGTGTAAATAACAACAATAACAAAAACAACTCCAAACAGCAACAACAAATACGAAAAATTATTAAAAACATGAAGAAATTGCAATGCAAAAAGGCTGGCAAGCAAATGGAAAAAAAGTGCAACGAAAGCGCGCTTGGAGAAAGTTTTGTTAAAAGCCAAGGCGGCATTTAAAAATTGTATTTATGAGCAGGCCAAAAGCAACAGCAAAAGCAAAACCAGAGCCAAGAAAGCAAAAGTGAAGCTGCACCACGTGAATTAGTGCCAATGAATTAATGAAAGTTTTTTTCTTACATTTATTATTTTTCTTTCATTTAACTCGTTTACGTTTTATTGAATAGTTGTTGCGGTTTTTGGCGCTAGCGGAAATGATTCACAATTAGTCACAATTGTTGTGTGCAGAAATGTAACAAAAACCAATCAAAAGCATTCAAATAATTTTTGCCTTTCAAGGCCAAATTTCGTGACTGTAAATTAACTTTAGAACTAAAGTTAGCTTATAATGAAGACTTTTCATTACGCTTAAATTAGCAAACAATTCTGAGAATATTTTCCATGTTTATTATTAATTCTCTGTGGAGATTTCCATAATGATAATAAAGCGCAAAATTTAAATAACAATTAAATATTTTCAGCACATTTTCTATAATTATTTTACTTTTCATTCGGCAAATTGAGCCCAAAATGCGGTTCGTTTTTTGTTGTTGTTGTTGTTATCGTTGGATTATGACATGTGCAACGTTGCGTATGATTGATATTAATGTCATAGGCACAAGTAGCTGTTGTATTTTCCGCTGGTTGTATAATATTTCATAACAGATAATACGACACCATTAAATAAGTAAGTTTAGGCTAAAAAAAAATACTTACTTATTTGTGTGTGTGTGTGTCGATGCTGTCAGTCAGTTTGTCAGCTTGTTAGCTTGTCATTCCGTCAATTAGCCAATGACTTGGCTACCCACTCGTGTATTTGTAATTTATTTATAATTAAAAGTTCTAAAGCAAAAGACATGCGATTCATTCAAGCGCTAATACCCCGAACCAAAATGTATTTTTCGAGTGTTTTCAAATACACTTGTGAGCACTCAAATTCAATTCGAATGTAATTAAAGCAGGCATCATCTACTTGCGGCTTAAATATACAATTAATAGCCAAAACAAAGGCCAAAAGCTTAGCTTAACTTAGGTAGCCAGCTCGTGGGAGCCTTGATGCTATTGTGGAAGTTGAACTGAAGCCACCAAGTGAAGGCTCATTAGTTGAAACTGCCACTGCCACCAAAACGACCATCGGGTAAATCGTCAATTTGGCTTAGAACTTCATACTGAATGTTCGCCCATTGTGTGAGCTGTGTGATTGCCCAAATAGCCGGCAATTAAATTTCACATAAACAGCCAAAAAATCTGGCAATAAGTTTTAAGCAAATATTGACATTAGTCACGCTGTCGCAAACTGAAGATTAATAACTTGACGTGTTTACTCGTATTATTGCACACTGGTTTTTTATTTTATTATTAAGTATAAAGTATTATTATTATTATTGTATATTGTTCGAGGCATTATGTAAGCACACCAGTTTAAGCTAAGTTTAGCTTCTCAGAATTCGAATTTGCCAAATAAGATCGGAGAATTCTTTTAAAACAACGAATGCTTGGTTAGTTGACCATTTTTTCAGTATTTTTTGTTATTTTTCTTTTGGCTACGACTCTCGTTCCGTTTTGGTTCGTTTCGTGCAGTCGCAGCCCAAAAACAAAATCGTGTCTATGACCAAAATCAAATTAAAATTCCACAACGCATGCCAAGAGCAGCGACAACAACAGAGACAACGACAGCAACATCGACGGCGACAACGATGGCCACAACAGCAGCATAGCTAATGCCAAGAAGTTGTGCGGCCAAGTGGATGTGCCTGCACCACCACAACCACCAACACCACCACCACCACAATAAACTAAACATCAACAGAGTCTGCTTAAGAAATTTTAATGAATATGTGCCGATTCTAGGTTACTCTGTCTTTTATTTTGCTTAAGTTCTCAATATCGATCTGTCGAGCATAAAAAATCTGATTGGTTTTCTCTTCAATTCAACTTTATCTTTATCATTTTGCTACTCTAAATTTGCAAACTGCCTTTTCAAAAATAAAATAATATTACAAATGAGTTTTAGATTAATTAGAAGAGATAAAAAGAAGTCTTTTCTTTTATTCTAAATAATTTAGACTACTTAGTTAATATTATTTTATTTGTCAGTTCCATTTTGTACTGCAATTGTTTTCACTCTACTTTATTTTAACTCTCTTCTGTTACTATACATTTTATATTGACTTAGAGCATCTTATGAGTATCCTAAACCCTTTCTATTTATTTTTCTCAATCATCCTTTGTCGGTCACTATCTTATTTTCCAAATGTCGTTATTTTTATTTGCAAATACTTTTGGTTTTTATTTATATAAACATTTTCTTTCTTAGCAAACTCAATGATATAGTCTTAACATCTTGAGCTAGAGTATATCAATAACTATAGTAGGCACAGCAAACGCCCGAGTCTCGCAACACAGAGCAAAAATGGCAGTCGCAATCAGTTGCTGTTGCTGTTGTTGTTGCTGTTGTTGGTATAGCTGCTGCCATTGTGGGTTCTTTTGAAGGCAGCGAGGCGACGTGACGAGACGCCCAAATGGGGCGCACAGTGGTTTTGTTGTAAAATAAAAAAAAACACAGACAATTTATAGTGGAGTGCAGTCAATGGAGAAGCCAACGAAGCTCGAACTTAGACTTCAAGCCCCAAGCCCAAATCTAAATCTAAATGTAAATCTGTAATCCAAAAAGCCAAAATCCAAATTCAAGCCTTAACCCAAAGCTACGTCTGCATTGGCCAAAAAAAAGAAAAAAGTCGGCAGAGTTTAGTTTTGTCGCTTGTTCTAGTCGCCGCGCTTGAGATGCCAGACCTAACCTTGGCCTAAACTGCAAGCCAATGAACTAAATGCTTGTGAAAAACAGCAACAACAACAACAATACGACAAACGGCAAGAGCAAATTGTGTATGTTTGTTAACATTGTTTGGCTGTTTTGCCGGTCGTTTTGGCACTTTTAATGGCAACGTGAAAATTAAACAATTGTGCAAGCAGCCCGCTTGATAATCGCTTCAATGATTCATGGCCCAAACAGCTTCAGCATTACATTTGGCCAAAGCCCACACAATGGCCAGTTGTGGCAGTGGCAACAGCAACAGAAACAGCAGCTGTGCCCCTTTGGGGCAAAGTCAGAAAGAACATCAAAAGCGTTGCCACCAATTTGTGTGTCAAACTAATTAGTCAGCTGCCTCAGCTGGCAACAACAAAACGACATGCCAAGAGCCTCCAACGATTTTCGTGAACCAGTTGGCCAACTAAAATTTCTAGGCTAAGAAACGCACCTCTGATTAATGGCCCAAAGTAAGAGACGAACGATCAGTGAAACGAGTTTATGCCTCGTGTTGATTTAATGCTTTGCTGACGCACTGTTTATCTTTCTCATTCTCCAAAGATTGTTTTTCCAATACGCGTCACGATTTTGTTGGCATCAAGTATACGCCGCGTTGTATAAAAAGAACAATAATAACCCAAACGTTAGCCTCACTGTGGCACTTATGCAGATATGTGTCTTATATAACCACTTCTTACTGATTATTTTATTTCTCATCTTTGTTACAGATGTGGTTGCTGAAAAACCCACCACCTACCGCCCTGCCTCTGGCAATCGTCCCTCGATTGCACCACACAACTCGGCACAGGAGCGAGAACGTAAGCTGATGAATGTTTTGGCCGCTCGAAGATCGGCTCTACATCGTGGTGGTTTTCGCACCCGCATTGGCACCACTGGACGCAGCGCTACTTCACCATCAACGGCGGCTGTGGAAAGTACTTCAAAGTCACCCAGTGATCCACGTTCTGTTTGTATACGCAACTGTACCAAAAACTTTACCCGTCGCACCACTGCCAGTTGTATGCGACAATGTGCAAACTTCACCCGCATGGCCATGGCAACCACTAACAGTAGTTCTGTGGTGCTACGTACACCAAGTAAGACAGCAACGGTTGCCACTGGGGAAAGGGATACCAACGAGATACTCTTCAGTGATGAATCCTCACATGGACTCTTTGTGGTGGCCAAAGAACAGAACGATACTCTGAATCATATTGGGGACGGAGCCAAATCTACAGCAGGAAGCAAGCAACGCGGGCGTGGCAAGCATGCGGCAACAGTTACAATCTCAACCACTTCGGTGGAACAGGATGACGACGAAGACGATGATGAACTGCAACCTTATCTTTATTTTGGCGCCAAGCTGCCTCCTCTCAAGCCTGGTGCCTTAACAATTACACCCGCCGATGGCGATGATGAGCATCCACGTGTGCTGGAGGTTTCAGTGCTTCAGAGCACCACTACAACTCCAGTGCCAGCGGCTGAATCCACTGTGAAACCTACCATCTCCACGCGTCGTCCTTTGACAGCTGTGGAGCGGAGTCGAAGCCGCTACAAGTACCACATGAGAGATCGTGGTGTGGCACCCACTGTGCCACTAGCAGCACCAGCAGCTCCACCTGCCACACCCGTCAGCAGAACACGTTATGTGGGCTCGGGACGACCCACAGCGGTTCAAGTTGAGAGTTCCCTGGAACAGAAGGAGCCTAAAGCTGAAGCTGAGCTGCCAAAACCAGCAGTGGTGCGTCGCTTGGCAGGCAAACCCATGGCTTCCTCAACTCCACTTATCATAACGGTGCTGAGCGCTGAGGAAGAAACCACAGTGGCTCAAGTGGAGCCTGAAACGCAACCTGAGCTGTTTACTGAGCGTTCCAGCACAAGCAGCAGCACCACCAGCACTACGACAACAACAACAACAGCACCAACTACGACCACCAAGAAACCAACCACAACGACATCGACATCCACAACCACGACAAGCACCACAACGACAACCACATCAACGACACCTTCAACAACCACGAGTACCAGTAGCACTAGCACCACCACAACCACCAGTCCCAGCACCAGCACGACAACCACAACGGCAGCCAGCAGCACCGCTAAACATAAAACCATCATAGAGGAGGATACGGAAAAACTCCGTGCCTTGGGACCATCTTTGACACAGGAGATCAATATTGAGGATCAAAATAATCTCATCATCTTTTGCAACAGCACCGCCAACTGTGAGGCGACACCACGCACCCAATTGTCCCACACCACAGACTCCACATCGAACTCGAAAATACTCCGCACCACAGTGTTAACTTCAGTGCGTTCCACAGTGAATCCACGACCCACCACAGCATCACCACGAGCACCAACTGTTCCAGGAAATATTTTTATTGGAATTGTTGAATCTTCATCCTCAACTCCATTGGATATCAGTTCCACAGCGATTGCTGATGAGCGTGATGTGAATCTGGAAATGAGACGAATGAATCTGGTCACCTTGGTGCTGGTGGCAGTGGGTGTGGTGCCATTGGTGGCCATTATACTCTACTTGGTGCGGAACTATATGATAAGACGTCAAGCCAAACAGGATGAGGTATTTGACGTTTGCATCACCGATCAACAGCCCATAAGTCCGGTGAAGAAAGTAGATTCCAAATATCAGATGGAACACGATGAGGATGAGGTGGATCATCATCATCATCAACAGGCCATGCCCATGTCCATCTCCCAGCAACAGCAACAACAACCCCAACAGGCACGAGATGCAAATCACAATCGATATGATGACAAAACTTCTTTGGCCAGTGAATATCAGGAGTTCGAAAGGAGCAACATTCGGTTAAAGAGTCTGCTCGGTGAGGGCAACTTTGGGCAGGTGTGGAAAGCTGAGGCAGATGATCTGAGTGGACATTTTGGAGCCACACGCATTGTTGCCGTGAAGACAATACGAGCGTGCAGCGCTCAAGTAAGCCTCAAGGATGAGGCCAACATTATGCGCAAGCTGGGTTCGCATCAGAATGTGGTCACCCTTCTGGGTGCCTGCGTGGAAAGCGGTAAGCTTGAAATAGTTCCAGAAATTTACCCCTTTTCCCCTTTGACTTTTCACAAACAGTTCTAAATTGTTATTAATTCAACTTCTTTTTCTAGAGCCACATATGCTGATTATGGAGTATGCGATGCGAGGACGTCTTTTATCCTTGCTACGTGCCGCACGCAGTGCAACAAATATTCTGCCTGCCTCAGTGCCAGGTGGACGCAGCCTAGCACCGCTTTCTCCCCGCACTCTAGCCGGCTTTGCATTAGACATTGCTTGTGGCATGGAATATATAGCTGGACGCAGGGTAAGTTTACTTTTTCTCCAAGTAAAATAGCTTTCTGATCAATTCGTTTTCCTCTTCCTTTTCCACAGATTGTGCATCGTGATCTGGCGGCTCGTAATGTGCTTTTAGATCATAATGGCATGTGCAAGATTTGTGATTTTGGCATGTCCATTGATTTGGATGCAGAGCGTTTGCGCAAGGAGCAGGAGAAGAATGCAGCAAACGATATTCTGCGTAGCAATGCGGCTAAGTTCAAGTTTGACTTTGGCAGTCGCTATATTTTGCAACATTGGCAGCACACTTTTGGCCAGGGCCAAAATGGCAACTGCTCGAAGGATCACCCGCACTCGGAGAAGAAGTCTCATGGCCATGATACGATTGGCAAGAGACATGCACTTCCCATACGCTGGATGGCGCCGGAGAGTTTGCAATTTCACATGTTCACCACCGAAACGGATATTTGGGCCTTTGGCATAGTCCTCTGGGAGATTGCCACACTGGGTAGGATCAAGATGTGTTTAATTGTGATTGCCTTTGTTAATTTACCTTTTATTAAACAGGCTCTACGCCGTATTCTCATCTTACTGGTCGTGAGGTCATACGCCGTGTGCCTCAGGGCTTGCGTCCAGAGCTGCCTAAGGAGAGTCGCCACGAGTTTTACAATCTCATGTCGCGCTGCTGGCATAAGGAAGCGGGTATGAGACCCTCGTTTGCCCAGTCTCGTTTGGAGATCACACGATCGCTGCATAAGTGGGTTGATGATGACTCTGCCGCCTCGGATTATATGGATGTGAGCGGTTTTAGTGAGGATCTCGAACATGGCGTTGTCTACTTCAACCACCGCATCTCAGAGTTTGAATGCGAAATATGACGTTGACTGAATCACCCTTTCCAATCACAAATCACCATCCATTTGCATACCACGTCGCCATTGCCCACCAACTAATTAGTACATCAGGCTCATCAGCATCAGCATCTGCATTAACATTCTCCATTCACCTCGATCTATTGTACATCTTTGAAACTCTACTATTTCGAAATTCGCGTGCTTGTCGAGCAGTATTATATCTATTTTGTATCTTGTACCATTTTCCTGTTTAGTTTCGATTCGTTTCGTTATGATTTCGTTTCGATTTCGGTTTTGCCAGCGGCTTTGAGAGCTCTTTGTAAATATTGTATTTGTATTTTGTTGCAAATGTTTATTATGACTTATCACTTAGGAATTGTATTTTAATTTAAAATTGGCGCTACTTGTGCTTAGTTGATATTAGTCACTTAGTTCTTCTAGTCTGTATCTAAAAAAAATTCATTTTCAAGTTGAGCCAATTCGTTTGACGAGTTGACTGCACCGCAATGTGGCACACGATTTAGTTTTTGAAAATTATTCTATTGCATAGATTATAACTTTATTGATATCGATATAGAAATACACACATAATTGTACAAATAAATTAATAAAACACAAAAAATAAAATAATTATACTATTTACACCAAATGATTTGCTTTTTCATTGAGCAACAATTATGGTTAAAGGCGTAAATTCGATTAAATCATAAAAATCTTACAAAATAGTTGGGAAAGCTTGTAAGTACTTAGTTAATTTTATGCTTGGGCTACCAGCTGCCATTCATTTTCGAAATTATTTCTCTTTGATGATGTTCTTAATTAATATTATTTTTACTATCCAATTTATATAGTGAATATAAAAATTATTTACTGGTTAAATTTAAAAAAAATATTTCATCCATTTTAAACAAGCTGGCAACGCTCTTTGCCTAGCTGTAAGGTTGCCACTTAGCCGCAACAAAGCTCGCAACTTTTTTTAACTGTCTGGGCGCTTCAACAAGTTCCGGTCGGAGCTGAGCTATTGACGAGGGCTTCAATCTAAAAAGCTGTTAAGAGATTGAACGAATTTAAAAATTAAAATATTAAGAAATCTTAATAAATAATTTATTTAAAGAGATTTTTAAGAGATAAAGTCTATAAAAAGATTCGCTACGAGGAGTATATAAATACTATAAATGCGCATTTTAATAAATGTATATTTTTATTACCTTGATAAATGGTAAAACCGGAAGGCACTTCTGGCATTAGCTTAAAGTTAAGTTCACAGTCAGCTAATAAAACTTGTCTTTGCGCATAATTAACAGTTAGTGTCAATCGTTGTGCATTTCATGTTGCATATTAATGAGTTTTGTTTTGGATAATCACAGTTAAAGTTCACTTGCAGACATATAATGATGCGTTTGCCTCATTATGACACAAAGTTGGGCCATCAATCAAGCAACTGATGATAGTTTCAACTATTCACAGATTAGCAGCAACAACCGAAACTCCACCGATGACAGCAACAATATAAGTACAATATATTTACATGTAATTTGCAAATTAGCCAAATTTTTATGGCCATTGAAGAAGGAAAACCGCGGAAAACTTTTGCGGAAAATGTCTTGTAGGATTACTGATTGATGACTCGGCAATAAAAAGAAACGCCAACGATGCGGTAATATGGTTAATGGACATAAATTTAATGTGCGTAGACAGGCTTAAAGAGATGAAAACGCATTGCGTGAAAATGAAAATGCAGTCCGTTTTGGCACTGTGATTACCAAGAAAGTGTGAAGAAAAATGTATCAAGTGGTGATTGAAAGTGCGGCACAGCCTGCGGCAAAAACCAAAAACAAAATATACATTAAAATACTTAACAGTCTTTAATTTTTACCCCCCAAATGATAAAGAAATAACAATAAAGCGCACAAAAGCGAAACGACCGTTCCCTCCTATTTCACCTTCCCCCGAAATGACCGTTATTAGTTGGAGCAATAGCCGCTGTCAGGAGCTGCAGCTCAATCTGCAAACTTGACGAAGTTATTGTCGGAGGCGATTAAAGTGCAGTTTAAGTGATTTGCCTAGGGCTCTTTTTTTTGTTGTAAAACGAAAGTACAACCTGCTCACTTGGCTGCCTGCCTGCCGCCTGTGGCAACTTGTTGATGCCGCCTGTTGAAATTGATTTACACTGTGGTCGCCTCTGGGCTTGACCCCTGGACAGCTGATTGGCCAATCTCGGTAGCGAATAATGGCCAATAAATAGCTGTTTGTCATGCTTCCGTTAGGGGTAATGCTTTATTTGCTTCCTGACCCACAGCCCCAAAACAAAAGACTTAAGACACGAACTCTGTAATGAGGCGTGAACAGGCGTGAACGAGCGTAAAGTGGCAAACTTCCGCATTACGTGCGAGCTAATTTAACTAATTGAATTTTAACGGTTCACTGAACGCAATCCGCAAAAGAAAGGCAATTAAAAGATTGGCAATTGAATGCAAAAAAACACGTCGCAGCGCCAAATTGCATGGAAGGCAAGGCAGAAGCAGCAACAGAACTAACCAACAGCGACGCCAACAGTTGCCGTGGCAGTGGCAGTGACAGTGGCAGAAACAGAGCTAGTGGCAGCAGCAAAGGCAGAGGCAGCTCTGTCAGCAGTTACAGCAAACAGTCTACGGCGAGTGTTGAAAGCGTTAAGACGTGCTAGCGGCTGCTCTGCACGTTTATTCAAGTTGAATGTTAAAGTTAAAGTCTGAAGACTAAACATTTGCTCTACTCTCTACAAGTCGGTATCGGCCTCTCGCTGTCAACGAGAATTGTGTGTGTGTGTTTGTGTGTGTTTTGGTATAGAAAATCTCCCAGCACAAGCTGCAAATTAAGTCGCGTGTGAAATCTGTGAAAATTTGCGTTTGAACAAAATAAAGAGAGAAAAAAGTAGAAGTAGAAAAAGAAGATAAGCGTAGTGGCAAACATAAAAAGTGAAAATTAGCCACTTAAAGTGGATTGAAACAGCTTTGGTTCTCTGAACGCCTGAACGCACGAACAGGAAATAAACGGGCCAGAGCAGAGCTTAACATAAAGATACAGATACGAAGCTTTAGATATTGGAGATAGAGCTACAAAGTAAACGAGGTGATTTCTTGGCAGCCTGATTTAATAAATTAATCATAAGACGAAAATCGAAAATGGGATCTTAAAATGCTTCGTTTTTATTTGTTTTTTGTTTTTTTGTTAGCCAAATATGTGAAATGGAAACAACTTTCTAAAAGAAATAAAAACAACAACAACAATGCCAGCGACGCACCAAAATTTGAATTCTTTTTTATACACGTTTATTTTTTTTATAATTCTTTCTTTACGCCCGAGGAAATTGTGTCAGCTTGTTAAGGTATGCATGCGTGCGTGTTGTTGTTGCTGTATGTGTTTCTACTTCTTTTGTTGTTGTGATCGGCATGAAGTGTCAAGTTCGTTGCCTAAGTCTTTCGTTTAGGGCCGGCAAATTCAATTTGTCAGCACGCGTCGTCAATATTTGAATGCTTCTATAATGGAGTGACAGCTCACATAGATCTCCAAACTGAAGTTGTCTAGGTCGCTCTGCGGGTTTTGCGCTTACTAGGTTAGTCGGTTAGTTGTTGTTGTTGCCGCTGTTCTTGTTGTTGTTGTTGCTGCCACCACAGCTTGGTGTCTGCTTAGAGGATTCTCGACGACTTTCTTGCTGCGGTTGTTTCTCTCATTGCTGCGCTTAAATTTTTTGCTTTTTATTGCTACTTCAGTGGTTGTTGTTGCTGTAGTTGTTGTTTTTGCTGTTATGGCTTGCTGTGTTTTTGACTGGCCCCGTTTCGGTGGCAACGCACGCGAAATTATAAGCTAATTAAAGTTTGCCAAAGAATTTGCAGTGAAATTGCATTCAGCATCTGCATTTGCAGCTGCAATTGCTACAGCATTAGCAGCGACTGCAACATCTCTATCATTTCAGGCATTTGAATACTCACGAGTATTCACTTTTACTCAAAAGAAGCACCCACATGCCTGGGAACCAAAATGCCCATGGGAAACGCTGCACCTTATTGGATTAATTTGATTTATGTGTACTATCATGGCATCATAGCATCACTTTCCCAGTGTCATATGCAAAAAAAAAAGACGAAAAAGAAAAATAAAGTGGCACCCCACACACACTAAACCAGAAGCAATGAGGTCTTTCTCTTGGCCAATAACCATTGCCATTGACATTGCCAGTGCCTCCTCCTTCACAGGTGTGCAAAATAAATTAAAGACTTTGGCACAAAGATGCGCACGAAAAGCCAGAAACGTTGCTCACAAATCTCAGCTCGTTGGCATCTGGGGGCGTCCAGGCTGCAACTTGAAGATGTGCCATAAGTTTTTATTTACGAATTGTTTTTTGTTTTTTATTTGGTTTGTCTTTGTCTGGCCTTGTGACTTGTTTTGGCAGCAGGCTCCTACCAGCGTTAATGGCGCTTGTTGCCTTTTCTAAACTGTCAACCAGTCGATAGATAAACTGCAACTTGCGGTAAGTTTTCACTTTTCAACTGCACTAAAGGTCACCATCGTCTGCATCTTCAACACGATTGCCACAGCTGCAGGCTGTCTGCAGGCAATGCCTTTAAGGAGCTGCCTGCCTGCCTGGCTGTCTGTTGTTAGCATTTAAATTTGTCAGCTCCGGCTCCCAAGCCTTGAGCATCTTCTATTCATTGATGCTGCACTTTCGAATGCATTCCATGGGGGCGCCATTGTTTTGTGATTCAAGGAATCGCTGCAGACGAGTTCAACCAAGGGCATCAGGAAACCACTTATCTGTTCGCAAACAGTAGCTAAAGTTTATTAACCTCGACTTGCAAGAAGTAATATGTTACACTATGCAACAAAGTTCCCTTTTTCAATTAATTACTTAAGACAGTCCATAATTTAATGCAACATACATTTTATCAATTAATTGTTTTGACAAAATGGATTCAATTTTTTTTTCTTATTAAACAAAGATTTCGTTGGGCTTTTAACTATATTTACTTGTGTACTTGCAATGCAATTCTAGCATTCATTGATATAAAGTAAGCAGAATCATTTAATAAGCTTATTTAATGATTTTATGATGCATTTTTGTTAACACATTGAAAAATATTCTAAATAATTACGTTTCAATAAAAAAGGTTCAATTTAAATACACTCCTATTTAAGAGTTCAAATGTGCTGTAGCTTAGTGTTTTAACAATGTTATCAAGTGCAGTGTTTGTGTCTGCTTTGATGCATAGATCAAAGCTTACACAGGTTGTCTGATTTATGTCTGTTGACTACATCAACTTACAGTCAGCTATTAGCAACTGTGGCAGAAACAACAACAACAACATCAGCAGCAGCAGCACAAGCTAAATAACACTAGCAAAGACATTTATGAGTTATTTGGTGCTTCACGCCTTGTTGAGCATGTGAGAAGACGACGATATAGCCACAAATGTGGCTATAGCAATGGTAATGGCAATGGCGATTACCTAAAAGCCAAAGCCAAAGCTGCAGCTGCAGCTCTTGCCGTTGCTGTTGCTGTTGCTGTAGCAGGAGCTGCTGTAATAGCCACAACCATGACTTGATTATGATTATGGCTATGACGCTGACATGGAGTTGAAGTGGCGATGCGGTGGCTTAGTGGCTCAGTGCTTGGGCGTGTTTACGGTTTTATTACAATTGTTAATGGCTTTTACTTTCGGTGGAAAGGTGAAAGACACAAAAATTCAAATCTAAGGCAATGAAAGCAAAAGTTTGTTGCCTAAGTCTTTCGTTTAGAATGCGCGCTGTCGAAAGTGTGCGACGCATAACAAATTGTGAGTGTGTGTGTGTGTGTGTTTGTGTTTTGTTTTATGTTTTCCTAATTTCTATTATTGCTGGTGCTATTATTATTGTTGTCTTAATCTTTTATTTGGTTTTTTGTTTTTGTGTTTTAGATTTTAATTTTGTTATAATAACTGCAATCTGACCACCCAGTTTCTCATCAACTTTCGTTTGCTTTTGATTTGCTTGCAGCGCAGTCGTCACCTCCAAAAACAAAAATGAAAGCTGGCCGCGCTTTCGGCTGCCTCTTCTGGGCGTTGCTCTATTGTGTGCTATATTTACATTTGACCAACGCCAGCGAGGATGAGCTAATGGATTTTGATTTTGCTGATACCAAAGATACAGAGGCCACTTCAAGCCTAGATGATTGGCAGCTGGAGGATGAAAAGCAGGCACAGCAGTCAGAAAAGAAATTGGAAGACAATATGCTGGACTTTAGTGTAGATCTAGATGAACCGGAACCTGAGAAACAGCTTCCTCCCTTTGACTGGCGTGAGAAGGTTCTACGTACTGCCTTGGCCAAGGCTCTTACAGATCGTGTGCTGCGTCAGAAATTTGCAGAAGTGATGCCCATTTTACGTGTGCTCTCCTCCCAGCAACGTTTGGCACTCTCGGCTTTAATCTCGGCACAAATGAATGCCAAGCAGGGTCACGAACTAAGGTTGGAACAGGTGAGTTGGCTAAGGCATTCGATATTAAGTGTTTTATTTACTTTCATTTTCTCTCCAGGTGCGCATGATGTTTGGCGATGACAAGAAACTCCTACTGCCCATTGTCTATGATCTGGCTAATTTAGTTAAGAGTTCAGCTCGCAAGTATATTCAATTTGGCAACGATTTGGCAGCTGCTGCTTTGAGACACACTCCGCTGCAGAAGCGTAAGGATGTGTTCACTGTCGAGGAATCAGAACAGGATGACAATGTGGGCACAATTGATGTAAGCGCCAAGCCGGAAGAGACTGTCTCTTCACTAGAGGATTTCTTTGATGAAATGCAATCAGAGGTGCTGGATCCACAGATGATCAATGAAGCACTACAGGCGGCCACACCCACAACAGGCACGCCCAATAACAGTTCCAGCCCTAATACAAACTCCAGCTCAATTCATGGCCAGCGTGTGCGTCGTTCAGCCAATGAATTTGTGCATAAACTGACGCGCTCTGTACCCATTTCGGTTACTGAACAGCAGCTGCTAGGTGGTGCCGCTGGGCGTACCATCAAGTTGAACACAACGGAATTTCTGCAGCCAAGTGGTGCAGCCACACAGCCAGCTAGCAGTCATACAAGTCCCACCTCTGAATCAATGCCCAGCTCTACTCTATCGTACGAGGAAATCGAAGATCTCGCCTTTGCCGGTCTTAATGGCACTGAACTCCCACTTGTATCCGCTGATGAGCGCAACTATGAGTTGAACAATGGCAACAGCAGTGCGGAGGAGCCGCTTCCTAGCCCTGAGGAACTGATTGCTGGTCCACGTTATCGTCTCAATAGCAACAAGAGATATAGCCAGAAGATGCCACCGATCAAGCGAAAGCGTGTTCAGAGTTCGCTGCATAGTCGTGGCAGACCCAAGACATCGGCCAGTTCCTACAATCCCGTTGTGGTTTCCCACAAGAAATGCGAAAAGTTCACCAACAACATGTGCATACGTACCGATGATTATCCGCTGTAAGATCCACTTAGTTAGTTAGCTGGCTACGGTTGCTCAGGGTTCCCCCGGTTGTACTTCTCCTTAGTTGATTTACTCCTTAGTTTAAATGTAATAATAGTCAAACTTTTTAGCTTAAATAAAAATTAAATTTATATCACGTCCAAACTCCTCAATGGCACATATATATAATTAGTGGTTTCGGTGGTTATACTAACACTCCTTCCACCAGTTACCAGCTAAACACTCTACCCACTTTTAAATCATCACAGTGAACAGATCATGGGCAGCATTCGACGACACAAGAATGCAATGAGCGCCCTTTTGGCCGAATTCTATGACAAACCCAACAACAATCTCGAAATTGGCGATGAATTCGATGACTATATTGTCAATAAAAAGCGGTAAGTGTAGTCCAAATAACATAAATTTAGTTAATCTACTTTATAATTTTTGCAGACGTGAAGATGAGGGCAGCGCGGGAGGCATGTGTCAGAGTGTGGTGCGTTATGCTCGACCTCAAAAGGCCAAGGCCGCCTCTGGTGAATGGAAATACATTGTGAACACTGGTCAGCATACACAAACATTGCGCTTGGAAAAGTGCAGGTGAGTACAGCTATCTTAAATGGAATTATAAGAAGATTTTTAATAAGAGAGAAAATGTATGCTTATATATATATAAATAAATATAAATATACTATAGTTTAAAAAATACTCAAAACGTGCTTAGAAAATGAGTTATTCGTAATATATTATATGTTAATTTGCGCACCTATTTCCTAGTTTTTTTAATGTCCCAACATGTTTCATAAGTTTGACGCGTCTAAAAATATTCATAATAATTTAGCTGAAACTGTTGCTATTTTTAGTTCAGTGGGTTATTAGTTATTAAAGCTATTAATCATCTGCAAAATTGAATTTAGGTTCGTTTCAAAGATTGTTGAAATTTTTACTGTTAGCCTGTTGAAACATTTTTCTATAATTAATTTATCTCGTAAATTATCTTCCTTTCTTAAAGGCACTCATAAAATAATTAATAATACTTATGGCATTAATGTTTAGGGACAAAAATAATGGATAATGATAATCAACAATTCGGAAGCTATATTTCTTGTAAAAATAGTAAATAAAGTATTGTGATTATTATAGAGTTAAGAAGAGCTTCTCCATAATTAACTTCTTCTCTTTTTCTAGTGCAACTGTTTCCATTTAATTCTCATTCTTTTTCTCTACTTTTTTTAGTAATCCTGGCGATAGTTGTTCTTATTTGGCTCAAACTTATCGATCGCACTGCTCTCAGGTGTACAACTATCATCGCTTGCTTAGCTGGGACAAAGTGCGTGGACTGCATGTGGATATCTTCAAGGTGCCCACATGTTGTTCCTGCCAAGTGGATGGCTATCGTCAGCAATTCCCACCACTTTCCTCGATCCAGTCCAAGGACTATTCGCCAGTCAGTTACAAGCAGGACCATGGCAACAGCAATGGTTACAGCACCATTAATGAAGAGGATCTGGACTACAATGATGAGAGCGACGAGGATGAGCTGGGAGCGAGTTATTCTCCCTATAATAGTCGCGATACCAATGAGTTGAGCTATTTGGGCAGCAAGAAGGTGCGATCTAAGCTGCCAGCTCCGTCCAGTGTTGGCCCTTATCTGAGTCCACCCGATGATGAGGATCAGTTCAGCTACAAGAGTCACAAGAGCAGCAGCAATCCCAGTTTCAGTACCAGCTCTAGCTCCAAAAAGTATTACAGCCAATTGAACCGCCGGCGGCCGCAGCACACAGAATCACGCGTGGATGTCGATTTGGATCTATCGCCGAGTGAGACACAGGCCGAACAAGAGGTAAACGTATTTGGCCCACCGCTGACTGGGGAACAGCAGCGCGTGCCTCTCAAGCGCAAGCGTATTTATTCCTCAACCACCCACACAGCAGCAGCCGGCGCAGCAACATCGATTGGAGGCGGACCACCACCACCAGCAGCAGCAACCGCTCGAATACGCATTCCAATATCCAAACCACAGACCACAGCAGCCACCAGCAGTTTACCAGCCCGAACAGGAACCGCCGCAGCAACAGCCACAGTCGGCGTCAGTATCAGTGCTGCCCCCCATGCCCACCAAGCACCAGCAGCTGTTGCATCCGGCACAGTTGCGTCATCTAACGTTGCCCTCGGCCAGGGTCAGGGACAGGGACAGCGATTCTATGCAGGCGGCAAGTCGAGACCACGGTACTATGCTCCCATCTCGACGACGACCGTTGCCGCTCCCCAACCAACGATCCCCGCCAGCTCAGCGACGCCTCTACCGACCACATTCTATCAGCAGAAGCAACAACAACAACAACAGTCGACGGCATTTCCACAACCGTCACATGTGAACTCCATCTATGGGGAGAGCAGCAGCAACGGGATTGGGAACGGGAATGGGAATGGTAATGGGACTCGACGCATCAACTACAGCTATCATCCCATCATTGATTTCTTTGAGAAAAACAGACGTGCTGAGGCAGCAGCTGCTGCTGTGACCCCAACACAAGCCACACATGAGGCTGACTATGAGGTAGAGGAGTCGCGGTTGGTGGAGCAGCGTTATCCACACAGAACACCACCAGCTGTTGCTGTTGCTGGGGGCATGGGCATCTACCAGCATGCGATTCCTACTCCACATGAGCGTAGAATCGGCTTTGGAGCTGGAGGTGGTGCTGGTGGTGCCATTGGTGGTGCTGGAAGCTATGGCTTTGCCAATGATAATGCATGGCAACCGCTGGTTGTGGACCACTAACATTAAGTCGCATGTAACCACTCCATCTCCCAACTTCAACCCTTCAACCTTCATAACATTTCGTATTAACAGCGTTAAATGTGGTCTCTCCTGATGCTTTAGTTTATTTACTATATAGTTTATGCCGATCCTGTTTTGCCGTCCTAGCTATTAGGAACTAAAATCCTATAATTTTCTAGTTATTGCAACTGAATGACGTAATTGCCTAATCGCATCTAATTTTATGTTTAACAGCATCTAATTAATTACTTACTTATTTATTTATTTATTTACTTGTAGTGTGTAGCAAAGTGAAGCAACCCATTTGGGGTTGTTTAAGGGACAGTTATCGCTAGAGTTTTAGTAATAAAAATAATTTATTAAATTAAAAATAAAAATCAGTTTTTTTATTTAATGAATACAGATAAATATTTAAATAAACAAATGTATTAGTTGATTTTTAGTATGCTTACTTAATAACTTATTTATTTGTATTTATTAAAGGTCGAGTACATAGGAAAAATAAATTTAAATAAATGGTAGACAAATCAATTTATTTTTGTGTACAAAAAAAGTAATCTAAATATTGTTAAATTAACTTAAATTTTAATTGAGAAAGTGAAGCACTTTTTGTTTTTGCTGTTTCATTTCCATTGTTTCTTTACTGTTGTAATGAAGTGAAAAAATTCATTGCATCTTTTAGGCGCTCGCTAAAAATCAGATTTAATGCGCGTGGTTTAATTAAAATTCAATTGAAAATGTTTTAATTTGAAAAGTGTGCAGCATAAATAAACTTTATAGCCATATTAAATTCGGTATAGGCTTTCACTCAGCCGACCACATATATCGAAGTTCAAGTTGAGGGTCATGCAAAAGACTCTGACAGACAGTTAAGGTAACTGTCTACTAATGAGATGTGAGCTTAAAAAGCGAAATAAAAATAAAAACATAAATAGGAATATTAATAAAAAATTAATTTCAAACGAGTTTGCGGTTGCCTCTGAAAGCGGCACGAGTGTTAAGTTTTTGCTAAAATGTGCCAAACTCGAGAGAGGTGTTCGCTTATGCAAAGTGGGTTTCTAAAGCGAAACGGGCTCGTGCCATGGAGATTACCCAGAGCTAACGACGGTGGCAGCGTCTTTGACCGGTTATAACACTGAATTCAACAATTGTTGCAACTTGCAACGTCACTGCAGTTGCAGATGCCAGTTGCCAGTTTCGCTTTCATTGCAGTCGCACGAAGATGCCGACGAAGGCAGCGACAACGACAATGATGATGACGACGAAAGACTTCAACTCGACTCGAGTCTCGGTTGAGTCTGCATGCGAATCGAAAGATACTGCGTCATGGTGCGGCTGGAGTAGGAGAAATGAGACAGTAAAGAAAATGGCCAAAGGCCCAATCAAACTGGAAAATTGGAAAAACGTTGTGCAAATTTTATAAAGGCGCAATGATACCACCGTTTCAGCGCAGTTGTAGAGCAACCGTCGATGTTGTTGTCGCTAAGTCGAAATTGCACCTCTAACCACCAACAGCACGCGAAAGTGAAAAGTCGGATAATTCCATTGGCCTTGAAAGTGAGAGTAAAAGTGAAGCCAAGTGTGAAGCCAGGCACCAGAAATGGCACCACAAAGGAGCTGCCTGCTCAGCATCTTATGCCTCATGCTGTTGCAACAGAGTCTAACCATAAGGATTGAGGATAAGCCCAGAAACATTCAGAGTAGAACTACAACCACTACCAGCACCACCAAAGCACCAGTATCAGTACCAGTTTATCGTGTCTCTCGACCCCAGCCTAAACAGGCAACTAAGCGTGTGCCTCCTCATCTGCAGGATGTGCGGCCAGGATATGTGGATGACGATGCTGGCGATGTGATACGTATTATTGAGCCACCAGCTCATTTTCAGCAACTCAAGCGATTGCGACAAAGGCAGCCACAACCAAATGCACCAAATGCACCAAATGCACCACAAACAGCTGTTGTCTGGGAGCAACCACGCAAGTTGAGCACAAATCGTGGCAGACCGAACTTGCCACCAAATGGAGATCTTTTGACTCAGGAGACACAGTATTCACCACAAATCGGAAATAATCTGCAGTTACCAATGGAAATTCTCGCCTCGGTGCGCAAGACTGAGCGTCTGTTGCAGCGTCAACGACAGAAGGTGCCACTGGTGCGGCAACGTCATGTACAACGACAGACGCATACTCTAATTGCACAGAAATCTCTGGAGCAGCAGCTCTATCAACGGGGACAGCAGCAACGATTGCGAGCCGCCTTGACACAGGATCACAAGCGCAGTAAGAGGGTGAAGAGGGAGCTAAAAGAAGCTGGGGAGCAACGTCCTCGCTACGATGTGGCACAGGGACTCAAGCTGGTGGCACACATTGGGGAGTTGCTGCAGAATGCCACACGATATCTGCCCGATGAGTTGGAACCAAATGAATTGGCACCCAAATCGTCGCCACTCACTTCAGAGTTACGAATTTGTGGAAACGCAACCAACTGCGACAGTCGACGACGTCGCCAGCGGCTGTTCAAGCAGCAGGGGTCGAGAAAGACAGTTGTGAGGGGGCGCAACTTCCGCTATGAGGCAAGCAACAAAACAACAACAGCAACAACAACAGTAGGAACAACTACAAAAACTAATGGCAGACTCACAACACCAACAACAACAACAACAACACCAACAACAGCAGCGACTGCCAATTCAACAACTTCCGCAACTCCGTTGGCCAGTCGTCTGGTAAATTCACGTAAATCACCAAATAACCGCAATCAGCAACGACAGCACCTGCAGCTCCCCCCATCCTCACCCCGCAGTGATGATACCGTGCTCTACGCGGATGTTATGTCGAATATACAACGTAATTTGTGGCAGGAGCATGATCACGATCTAGCTTCGGCTCCACAGTTCGTTGCACCTGAGCAGGTGGCAAACAACACCGACTATCGTGCATTGAATGTCTATCTGCGGGAATTGGATGAAATCTCCAAAAGATTGCCCACTGTGGCACCTATAACTGCTCTCAATCAGGAGGAAATTAAACGTGTCACGGCCTCTCCCAACTGGTATCTCATCAATAATGAGGGAAAGATCTACGAGACGCGTTTGGATAGCGAAACAAAGCCAACGGCAGGACTTTTTCATCGTTTTCCCGACATGCCCGATCGCAATGATCCTGTCTTAACCCAAAATCTGGAATAGAATATCTGATCCAAGAACAAACTATTATTTATTTACCTAGCTGTAAGTCAGGATAACTCGCAACTGCAATAATAAATTACAATCCCTGTTAATATAAATAAAAGATGACTAATTTCATTATATCAATTCTAATAAGTATTTTAAAGACTCCCCGTGTTGGGAAGTCTCTTAATGAATCTTTAGATTCTTGCGGAGCAGCCAAGCATTTAATTTGGCTAATTACAACGACTGACTCACAGCTTGTTCTTGGTTAAAGCGGCAATTTAGATAAGCAAACAGGCAATTAGCTTGGGTAGCTGCAACCCCAACCATGTTCTCTGAAAGTGCCGAAACCCATTGTCTTGAACCCTGACCCCGCTCAACATTAAGATTTGCCTTTTGCTGAGAAACCCCAGACGCGACAAGCACAAACACGAACTGCAAAGCCGTCAACAATTAGCAGCCAGAAGATAATGAGGCTATAGAAAGGGAAAGACAAGAACGAACGTGTTCTGACCTCGTTACCCAATGAGAGATTCTATAGATGTACACCACCAGTGTGAAAATATGGACGATCTTAAAGATTAGAGCAGAAAAATACAAATACAATAAACATAAATATAGTAGTACTTAAGTAATAGTTTTAATAAATGATACAACAGTTACAATTTCTAGAATATTATGAGGAACTGTCATAGTGAAGGTCTCTACAACAAGTTTATATCTGTAACAAGTCTAATTTAGAAATATTTTAACATCTGAATACTACATTTCCACTTTAACTTATTTTATTCGTAGACTGTTAACAAGTTCCTTATAGACAACCTAGACAATAATGTTATTTGACATAGTTTACATATGTTTATTTCTTGACTTTCGCAGCGTCTAAACTTTAAACGACTTATTTGGCATCAGTTATATTCATTTAGATCATTTTACGTGGTGGAACGTAATTTGAAAAAGCTTTTAATCAAATTTTTGCATTTTTATATTGTTGTTTATGGGATGCTTTGCTTTATTTATTTGAACTCGTGTTGTGTTCTTTAACTGTTACATTTTGTTAACTCGAAATGGACGCGTTCTCATTTCCACATTCGTTTTGAGGTACGTCTCACATTTTATGTAGTTTAGTTAAATGTAGTTTTATTGTTTTAGAATGTTGTTTAGCCACTTTGGCGAAAAGTCTAATTTATAGAGCTCGTATATTTGAATCTTTTGTATTGTGTGTTGGTGGACTGGCATCCATAAATTAAACTGTTTGTCAAATATTCTCGGATGCTCTCCAGAACGTGTTCTCGTTATGTAATAATCCCAACAACTTTCTCATCTGAAGGTTTTTGAACCTCTTTCCCGTCGAAAGATTCAAATGTATTCAGATGTCTGTAATTAAATTGAATAAATTAAAGTTAAAAGATTTAAGAGTATAAGGAATTATATTGGTTGCCCATTGCGACATTGACCCCACTGACCAAAAGAGAGGAAAAATGAGAAAAACGAATAAATACAGAAAAAAAAGAAACAAACAACACAACACAACACAGAGACATGTAATTAGTAATCGGTCATGCAAGAAATAGAAGCCCCCTCGAGGCCCAAGGTACGAGTTGCCATGAGCAACGCTTCATTGATAATCTGTCGAGTGGGTGAAGGGGTGGCTGGGTGGGTGGTTGTGCCGGTGGTGCAGCGGCAGGTGGTGTATTGTGTGTGTAGAGAGACACACGCAGTCTCTACTTGGAGTCGCCCAAATTGGGGGGAATTTTGTTGTAAGCAAATTTTCGTAGACAATTGTTTTGTCGCTGCGCTTTGATGGCGACGTTGCAAGAATCGCTGCCATTATATAAACATGGTGCACGGCTCCAGCTTCAGTCAGTTAAGTTGTACAGTTCAAGTGGCATTTGCACCACCAAAAACAAATAACAAACTAATCAATCTAAAGACAACATGTTCAACATGCGATCTGTCTGCCTCCTGTTGGCCTGTGCCTTGCTCGGCCTGCTTCTGAGTGAAGCTGAGGCAGCGCCACGCCCACAAGAGGAACCCGCTGCCGACTTGGAGGCAGGCGTTGAGGCTGAGGAGAAGGATCTAGAGGGAGCTGCATCTCTGGGCTATGGATACTATTCATCTCCCTATCTAGGAGGCTATTATGGCGGAGTGGGCTACTGGCCCCACTATAGTGGTAGCTATTATGGCCTAGGAGATTTTGGTAAGTCAAAAGTGGAAAAACTCTATCAAAAGTCTTTTAATATGCTGTGTTGTGCTTTAGGCTATCCTTACTATGGTGGCTACTATGGACACCACCATCATCATGGACACTACGGACACTATTTCTAAGCTGGCAGTTGCCCTCTCACATCGCTTCTAACTCATAGTTAACGTCAGCGTTCTTGAACAAAGTCTATGCAACTTGGCGCTGTCGTAGTTTGCACTCTAGCTACAATTTAATTGCACTCCGCTGATGCGCAAGGATAATTGCTTTAATTAAGCAACAAAATCACAAAAAAAAAGAGAAACAAGCAACAATTCTATCATAATTTATAGTGCTAAGCATTTCAATTTGACGACTACAGAAAATTTCCAAACTGTTCACCTTAGTACGCCATAAAGGCTAATGAAATGCTCTATAGAAGTTGCCCCGAATCACCTATACATTTAAACGTATTATATAATTAGTCTTAGTCGTCATAAAAGCTTAGTGAACCGTTGAAATAAACTGCCGAAATATATACGAAACGAACCCACAAACAAAAAAAACTTAAAGTGAATAAATCAAAACCGATTTGAAATTCAAATAAATTTGGCAAATATTTGGCTTATGGCAAATGCAGCTTTAACTTGAATTTGGTTTGCGTTAATTAACTGACTCTTAAGCAAATTGAAAGCATAAATTAGTATCGCGAGCGAAATAAAATGCGACGTGACAGGGTTCCAGAATCAGAATCAGTATAAAAATCATTCGTTTTCAAATGCTCTATACATGATCCGGAATTACCATGGTAAGCACTTTGTCACGGCAGACGATCAGAAGCTGTTCATTGTTCCACTGGGCGTATGCGTAGTTTATGAGCCTTGTCCACAAATAAACGTAGTCAAGCGAATCTCCAAATTGTGTAAGATTTAATTCACCTGACATTTGGTCTCACAAGTCACAAAACAATCACTTTGTCTGGCTGTCTTAACTGCAACAAAGGTCACGGAAGTGCTGCAGCAAGATTAAGTTTATCGAGCGACAATAACCATTTGATTTGATTGCTAGTGCTGACAAAATACTTTGCATAAATTAGCATACCAATAAAGTCTTATATATGATGGATTACTGATCCATCATTCCAGCTATAAGCCTTGTAGACAGACCGCATAATTAGTGAATGATAAACTAAGCCAAGAACCTACTACTATTTTGTTATTGACCTTTTGGCGATTTGTTTGCCATATAAATGTCATTATCAAGAACGTTTTGAATGTATTCAGCAGGGTAATCTTATTGTATTCGCTTTGTATTCATATTTTGCAGACAATGGTGTTAAATTATTGGCTATTAAATTATCATTTGATGTGTGGCGCTCACGTTTCGCATTTTTTTATTGAGTATTATATTTCTTTTGTTGTTGAAGCGTGGCCAAAATGCGGCTTGCTTTATATGAAATTTGAGAATTTATCATAATTTATGTTCGCCAAAAATAATTTCGCAAGTGGGTATTTAAATTTTTGTGAAATTAAAGAGTCATATCACCGCATAAAAGGCTTAAATTAATTAAATATGCCAATTAGCAATAAATAATAATCATAACAATTAGATTGGTATGCCATGCACTTTCTGTAAGCAAAGTAAATGGCCCAAATATCTGAAGATCATGACTTGCTTTTATTTTCATTTATTTCACTGCACAGATCGATGGGCTCTCTAGGGCTACAATCAATTGAAAATCAGTTTACAGTGGGCAAAACAATGTAATAAAGCAGACAAGCAAATTGCTTAAATTGTTCAAAAGCAAACAGAAAAAGGCGTAAAACTGTAGAGTCATATGTGACTGAATGGGAGCAAGCTTCAATTTGCATTTGATATTTGATAGAGATGGATATTGTATCTTTTTTTTGGGTACAGCGACTCGAGTTCAAGTGTATGACCTAGAGGACGTTGTCTGCACGTTGTCTTTAATTGAAAGTGAACCAGCAATTTGATTTCTTTTTGTTTCTTTTGCTCAAGCATTGCGTGGGTTATTTTATAGCTCAATTAGACGCTAATCGCATCATTAGTGGTGCACCTTGAGTGGTGCTTGGTGCTTGGTGCTCGATGTGCGGATGCTGTTGCAATTGGAATGCAATCAATGGCAGCCCTATCTGGAGAATTGGCTTATGGAAATTTCAATAATTCAACCATAAATAAATAATCAATCTATATGCAAGTAGCATTAAAAGTTTTGTGTCGGCTTAAGGCTGTTGCAATGCATTGCATTTCATTTCGTTTCGTTACGTGAAAAGTTCCTGCTGCGACAAGTTTGTGTCTTAAGTCTTTCGTTTGACTGCTTAATTGATATGTGGTACACGTAGCGCAAGAGCAAAAACAAGCTACAACAATCGACTACAGGTTTGTGTCTGGGGTGCCTGCTTGCCACCAAGGACATTTGTGGATAACGCACTTGAACCTCATCCAGTGTTTTTCTCTGTGTGTCTGACCCTCAAAATGTGGCCATTGAACTGGCCGCAATAACTTGTTTCGCTTTCCGTTCGCTGCGGCAATTTGGCGACTTTTGTGGTTGTGCCGCAAGTGAGAACCAAACTGGCCAAGACCTGCGGTTCGTCTCTCGGTCATGCCAAAGGCATTTATGTTCGTCATTGACCTTGCATGCTGATCTTTCATGCGATCTTCATGTGTGAATGGCAGCAGCACCACAGGGCGCGCTCCATGAATACTTCTCTCATATGAATACGGCTCGGCTTGTTTTTGGCAGTGATTCTAACCATTTGTATGTGTATGTGTGGTGGCACCCCGCACACCTTAATTAACTGTGTGTCCCATGCTCGAGTTGGCAAAAGCAAGGGCAATCAATTGTGCCCAACGAGCTCTAAATGCATCCGACCAGAAACTCGCCCAAAATTCTTCTCTCATCGTAATTTTATTACTGGCCAAAAGCAAAAGTCAAGCGCTTTAATTAGCTTTTAACTTCCGCAGCATTTGCAACATTTGGTTAAAGAATGTATTTTGGTTCTGCTTGTCTATTCGTCAGACTGAAAAATAGACTTATATATGTTTTTGAGTTAGATGTTATACACTTGTGGGTGCGTTTAGCTCCCTAAGAAGTGATTTATGAACACGCTGATATATTCATAAATATTTACGGCACTTGTTTGATTTGTGAAACTATTAGAAGTAGTTTTAATTAAAGCGCTTAGCGGCGTTCAGTCAGCCTTATAATCAGCTCCAACTTTAGACTCAGTCTCAGCATAAGTAGGAAACACATTTCAAAATACACTACACTACAATAGGTGTAAATAATGCTAGAGACAAAAGGCAACTGCTCACTTTTGGCACATATATTCTAAATCATAATAGTCATTATTATTAGCGCCAAATTGTTGACGGGAAGTTTAATTTTAAGCACTAGCCATGAGTTATGACCAACTAGTCAAAAGCGATTCAAGTGGAAACATCGCCACAAAAGGCTGCCTTTAGAAAGGTAGAACGTCTCATCTGAAATCCTGTCCGTTTAAGGTCATCTATATGTAAAGTGCTTTACTTTCAGAACGTTAACGAGAATGAGAATCCGCTTACTGCTTCAACTTCAGTTCATTTTACTTCCTTCTCAGAAACAGGATCAGATTATATGTATCTCTTGGCAGTTAAAACGATAATTCATTGTGAAACCGATGACGATGACGACGATGTCTCAGTTGATGTCTCGATGTGACCTTCAAGCAAAAGTGCAAAAAACATGTGCGTTTTTTCAGAGCAAGTGTTCTTGTTGTCGCTGCTGATGTGTAGGATGTCTGTAATTAACTTGAACTTGTTACTGTTGCCGGTTTTGTGACCGCTTTTATGACAGCTTATAACATGCAACTCAAAGCACACCAGCTAATCGTTGTAAACTGTTGCTATAAATTAACACTCAAAACAAATTTGTCCAAATTATTACAATTTATGCCTATTGTCAGACAAATTCAATTAGTGATTTTTACATGCTTTTACAACATGTTTTTCTCATGTTTACATTACGTGTTTTATAAGTAATTGGACTGTGTCAGACAGCTTGTAACATAAAATATGATTTTATATAAAAGTAAAAGATATGTTTGAACAAAATTTGATAGCTATAATTTTCTATCCTTGACAAAAACTATGATTGATTTACTACAACAATAGTCAAGACATGTAATTAGAGTATAAGCACTTCGGCCTTCCCCTGTCAGCTTTCTTTAGTTGTCAGCTAATTTGTTTATTTTATTGATTGTATAATTTTACATATATATTAAATATCACCGAAGTTTATTGAACTGCTGACGGATTTGCTGTGGGAGAAAATCATTTTGGCTGATTCACTTGTTGCTGTTGTTATTGAATGTTTACAATGCGGTTTTAATGATGAAACCATTTTGTATGCCACTGGCGAAATTGTCACAGACACAATCACAGTCACAGTCACAGTTGCAGTACGAAGTGTCGAAATCGATAAACCCGCCAACTTATTATTTATGAAGCCGTCGCTAAGCATCTTAACTAGTTCTAGTAGTTGACATATCCTGACTATAACTATGTGTACGTCAAAGCTATTTGGATTGCATACAAATCAGTAATGATCCCAATGGAGAACCTGTCCACTTAGCCAAATCAATTCTGGCACATAAATTGTGCAATTAAATGCTTATATTTTTAAGTAGTTCTCTCTTTCCATAAATATTTAAAACTATTTTAAATAATGACTTTGCTAAGCTGCTTTGGGCATAATCACTATATAGAACAGAGTATAAAAATATCTCCAACTCGTCTGCCTACTATTTAGTTTATTATAAATATTTAGTTTTTTTTTTAGTTCTGTTTTGTTTTTATTATTTATTTAATTATGATTGGGAAATTGACGATTTTAGTTGAAGTTGTTGTTGGTTGATGGCGGCAAACATCGCGTTTGCCATTTATGCGTATCTTCCGGTTGTTCAAATTATTAATAATAATAATTGAATTTCTAGCTATTAACGAGCTGCGAACACTGAACTACCAGCATCTTTTTGTGCTTTTTGTTTCAACTTTGATTATTCTTTATGTTTTTATTTCTAGGGTTTATTTTAAATACCACGCAATCCATTAAATGATCGATTACACGGGCATTATTTGTCAGTTAAGGTATTAATGAATGAAACAACAACATTAATTAACAATTAAAAGCGTCACGAGCAAGGTTTCTAGAATATGAACCCTAATAACATTGCCTTGCATTCATTATTGGGTGCAGTTTCAGCTCGATTTGATCTGATCTGAGCTGAACTGATGATTGATGAAACTCGAAATTCAATTGCGCCTTTTTGTTGATCGACAAACCCCACAATGATTTATAAGAGCGGTCAGTAAGTGAACATCTAATTTGAAGTGGAGTCTGAATCTAAGGTCAAAACAGCACTCAAAACTTGTTGGCAAAAAAGAAAACTAAAGCCAAAAATAGTTTATGTTTCGGTTTTTGACTCGAATTCAATTTGGGCAGTTCTCGTCTGTCGGCTGTCCGCTGACGGTTTTGCGGGTTTCAAGTCAGCGAGTCAGCAGAGGCAAGGTCAAACGGTAGCCAGAAAACGAGAATTTCATGTCACAATTAGACGCATTTTTTTGTTTTTCTTCGCTGAGGTAAATCGATTAGCAGCTGTAGCACGCATCATAGGTGACAAGAGGCAGGAAGCCGCAACTACAGTGAACTACAGAACTTGCTGCACATGCGTAGCCAACGCGTTGAAGCCTCAGTCTTGGTCTCAGTTTTAGTCTCAGTCTCAATCTCTGTCTGAGGCGAAGTCGCAATCTGGCCGAACCAAAGTTGACGTCGCGAAGTCGAGTCGCTCTCTTATAAATAAGCCGTGCGTCGGCGCAGTTTTTGTTATTTGAACTTCAATTCTGCTCGAGTTCGCATCTCGTCTGCTGTCGTCGTGCGTCGTCGTCGCTAGCAAAACGCGCGCGTTTTTGTAGCGTTTTATTGCCAGTGTGTGTGCTTTACAAGTGGGTAGCTGCTGTTTGCCATAAACAGAACAACACAGACAGCCATTGTGATTTTTCAAATATATAGAACATATTCAATACTTATTTTTTAAAATATATATAAATAAATATATTTTTAGCTGCTGACGCAAGTGTTAAATTAAATTTAGTTATTCGATACATTTCGATTGCGTTGGGATTACATCACGGCACAAGAATGAAGATGGTGAGTGCGAAATGAACAATCAACTAATAACAATATCAATTAAGGCATTTCAAGCTATGCTACTAGAATACAACGAAAAAGGGTTCACACTTTTTTGAGGTGCAGTTGAAGTTGCAATTGCAGTTGCAGTTGCAACTGCCATCGAAATTCAACTTCAACTTCGACTTCAGCATCGACTTCTAGTCGTAGTTTTTCGACTGCGGCATCGCATTTGTCTGTCAAACAAAATTGCTCAACCGAACCAAAGACGAAGAAGACAAAAAAAAAACCGTTTCTAAAAGCGACAGCAAAAACAAACAACTTACGAGTACTCCTATTCGAAATTCGAATAGGTATTCGTATTCGTATTCGCATGCTAAATTTGCATAAATGGCGCTACAATTGAAGAAAATCGGTACAAGTACAAATAAAATAACAGAAAACAAACAAAAAAATACAGGTGGCAACAACGAAGAGCGCGACCTGCCGCAACTACCTTTGGGCGTTGCAAAGACACTTGATGCTGCCACTCACGATGATGATGATGATGATGATGATGGCAACAACAACAGTAGAACAACAACAACAACAACAAGTGACTAGCCCTTAGCCTAATGGCTGAGTCGCTAAGCGATTCCAAAATCAGATGAGCAATACGAAACCCACTGACCGGAAACACTCATAAATGCGCTTAGCTCCCCCCCATCCCCTCCCATCATTTAAGTTACAATCACTTAGCGGTCTTCACGCTCTGCGTAGCCTGCACGTGTTCTTGGCCTCCAGCGGGTGCCATCAAATGTGGCAAGTGATTTGCCAACCAATTTGTTTGACCACCGACAGACAACGTTGCGTATGCGCAATGCGCTGAACTTCACATTCAAAGCGTTGCTTGACTGAATTATCGCGCACCAGAACAAAACTTTTCATGTTGAGCAATTGTAATTAATGCCAGATATAACAACAGCTACATTTTCTTCAAGGTCGTCATCGCAGAGACATAAAACCTTTTTTGTGGAGCGAATTTCACACGCCTCAATTGTGACAATTAACGCGTCTCAAAGCTGCTTGTTGTTACTTTGAAGTTGTTGCTTTTGTCATTACGCATTGTTGGAATAAAAAAATGACTCGTCGTGATTTAACAATCAGATTCTCTCCGCACGCTCCAATTGTGGGTGCAGTTTCAACAAAATTACAGAATTATGCCACCTCAAATGAGTCTGCAATTTGTTAAGAATTTCATAATAAGTCGGACAAGCTATACAAAAATATATGTATGTATATGCTATATAGACTAGAACGGCTTTTAATTAAAATGAACGGAAATCTCGACAAATACTTATCTCGACATCATATGTCGTTGTCCAAAAAAAAAAGAAAAAAAAAACAAACTCGACTTTTGAGAACATTTCCATATGCAGTAAATTAAATAAAATCATCAGCAACAACATTTGCGGTACGCCTTCTACTCGGCACGTTGAGAATTTATTGTATGACACCTGAGTCATAGCCATATAGAAACATATAGAAGAATTTATATTTGCCAACAACAAAACCCAAGACTCTTCTTAATTGGGCTGTGAGTTAATGGTCAACATATCACAAAGTTGTTGTTGTTGTGGTTTGCTCTCCGCTAAATGCGGTAAGGAAAATTAGTTTGGCCATAAAGCCATAATAAATCGAGGGAACTGTGAACTGAGATCAGGCCAAATGACTTAACTGAGGTAGCAACTGTTGTTGTGGTTTTTGCAGCTGCACTTTAGTAAAAACGATTAAACTAAGAACTCATCGGATGAGTTTAAGTTTTAACACTGACAGTTGACAAGCAGCTCGTCTGACTGACAGACTTGGGCTTCAGCTAGCTGTGGAGTGGCGTTTTTTTATTACAATTAATCAAAAATTCTCGTTTTCTTGCCTTGTCTACATGCCGCGTGGGAGGTTGAAACTATTTTTATTATACATTTAAATTTATTTTGGATGGGTATTTGCTTTGTTTCTCAATTGCTACCATCGGTTGTTTCTTTTCATTTTTGATAGCTTGTCGTTAGGATTTTATGGCTCTTGAGAGCTTACTCAATCCGAAGAATGATTGTTTTTTTTGTTCCAGCAATTTATGTGCTTCAATTTGAGCACTGAAATTCCGGGTTCTTTGCGAAAAATCGAACGCCAAACTTGTTTTTTCGCCACTCGACAATAGATCAGCTTAATGGCTGGGATTGAAACTATACCACAAAATTAAATGCAACGTCACTTAAAGATATAAACGAACTATGTATACCCTCATCTTATTTAAAGATAAAACTAATCCACATCAGTTGGAAAAGTTTTTCGAGATTTTTGATTCCCAACACGTCTCATCGAAAAATTACCAACATCGTGACAAAGCTGTAAATACTCCACGATAGGGTATTAAAATTAGTTTAATTTTAATGGCAACAAATTGTTTTCTCCGCCTCAAGGTTGACAGAAACTTGTATCAAATTAGTTTTTTAGCGATTCCAAATTTAAATAAATCCGACAGTTTCTTAATTAAATCAACTTTGATATAATAAACAAAAAAGTTCTTTGAACTGGTCTCTTGACAATCTTAAAGCATAAAATTCCAAATTACATAAGATCATTAGCACTTGTGTGTATTTAGAACATTTACCAGACTTAACTATCATATGTTAATTGCAGATGCGCTGCTGACATTGAGGCTTAGGCTACCAGTTTTTAGTTTTTAGTTGTAATTTATTTTGGTTGTCCCAATAAGTTGAGAGGTTGTATTTGGCATGCGGGCGCCTGTCTTTGGCGTAATAGGCTCATAATTAATGAACAACATGTCATTGAGGGGAGCCGCATTCCGCAGTCAGCAAAAAAAAAAAAAACGAAAAAGCGTTTAAATGCTTTTTAACTTATTAATCAGAAATCATTTACTAATATGAAATGCGTTAAGTGTCTTTAAGTGGAGTGACCCAATTAGCCGCTACTCAAACAGCCTCAAACAAATTGGGGTTAAAGTAAATACCTTATTTCTTGGCAATACTGACCATAGGCAAATATTACAAAAAAAAAGAAACAGCGGCAACAACATTCCGGGTTTGCCAAATCCGCAGGCCTTAATTATATGCGGAAATTTTATAACGCGATTTTATCGATTACCGATTAAATACACTGTTAGATGTCCATAAAATGACTTTGATATGTGTTGAAGCTGTCGGACAGCTGTCAAATATACAAGCTCGAAAAATTGACCTTTGTCTTTGTGTCGATTGACGGTTGACTAATGACCATCAACTGATTATTTTTATTGATTTCTTTTCTTTGCAGCAACTTCATCTATTGTGCCTCGTTCTCGGCGCTCTGGCTGTCCATGGCTACAGTCCATTTTCAGAGGATAGTCATTTGCAGGTGTGTCAGCATAAATATGGATTACATACAATTTATTAACTGGCTTTAAATCATTTTAGGATTTGAACAATCACGTTCATCAGGGCTATGACTATCCGCAGCCGAAAGTGCCCTTCTCGGACGGATATTCCTACCCACGTCCATCGGTACCATTCCCACCTGCACCGCCACCAAGTCGAGGATATGATTACCCAAAGCCGGTGGTTCCATTCCCGCCGCCAACTAGCGCACCACTGCCAAAGGTAGTTCCTACATCCAGTGGATATTCCTATCCACGTCCAGCGGTACCATTTCCACCGGAGCAACCGAAGTATATCCCGCCGCCACAGCAGATCATTCCAGCACAACCGAAATATCTGCCTCCAGAGCAGCCAAGCAAGGGTTATGATTATCCCAAGCCAGCTATACCATTTCCAGTAATTCCCAAGAGCCCACCTCAGCCACAATACTTGCCACCACAACCTAAGCAAAGTGGATACGATTATCCCAAGCCTGCCATCCCATTCCCACCTCCAGTTCAACCGACACTACCACCACAACCCAAGTACTTGCCACCTGTGAAGCCTACCAGCCCACCTCAACCCAAGTATCTACCACCTGTTGTACCCACGAGTCCACCTCAGCCCAAGGGATATGATTACCCTAAGCCATCAATTCCATTCCCACCACCAGTTGTACCGAAGGTCCAACCACAACCCCAGTATCTGCCTCCAGTGAAGCCTACAAGTCCACCACAGCCCAAGTACTTGCCACCTGTTATCCCCACCAAGCCATCACAGCCTAAGGGATACGATTACCCCAAACCAAGCATTCCATTCCCACCACCAGTTGTGGTAAAAAGCCCACCTCAACCTCAATACTTGCCTCCTCCAAAGCCAACCAATCCACCTCAACCTAAAGGATATGATTACCCCAAGCCAGCAATACCTTTCCCAGCTCCAGTGAAGCCGACAATTCCACCTCAGCCTAAATATTTGCCACCTGTAAGGCCAACAAGTCCACCACAACCCAAGTACTTGCCTCCCGTACAGCCAACCAATCCACCTCAGCCCAAGGGATATGATTACCCTAAGCCATCAATTCCATTCCCACCTCCAGTCATACCGAAGGTTCAACCACCACCACAATACTTGCCACCTGTAAAGCCCACAAGCCCACCCAAGCCACAATACCTGCCACCTCCACAAACCAAACACCAAGGGTATGATTATCCCAAGCCAGCTGTTCCATTCCCACCACCAACCAACCCGCCACAGCCTAAATATTTGCCTCCAGTTAGACCAACCAGTCCACCTCAACCTAAATACCTGCCACCAGTAAGACCAACCAGTCCACCTCAACCTAAATACCTGCCACCAGTACAGCCGACAATCCCACCACAGCCCAAGTCAAGTGGATATGATTACCCCAAGCCAGCAATTCCATTCCCACCACCACCATCACCTCCAGTCATAACCAAGACACCTAAACCACAATACCTTCCACCTCCACAAACCAAACACCAAGGGTATGATTATCCCAAGCCAGCAGTTCCATTCCCACCACCACCACCACCAGCACCCAAGACACCGAAACCACAATACTTGCCACCCGTAGTGCCCACCAGTCCACCACCTCAGCCCAAGGGATACGATTATCCAAAGCCATCGATTCCATTCCCCCCTCCACCCGCTCCCACCAGCTATCTGCCACCTCCAGCTCCTGTGGCCAAGAGCGACGGATACTCGTACCCAAAACCGGCGATCGCCTTCAATTTCTAGACTCATTCTATGCCCCTTGTCATCACACACAATTAATTGACACGATTGCCTCTCCGTGCCCATAGGAACTTACGATATTGAATAATTGTAAATTAATTAATAATAATAAATTTATTTAATATTTAATATTAATGATGTGTATCTGAGTCCACATTTGTGGGCTCTGCAATCGAATTTTAGTCATTAAAATATGTTTATACAATTTATAATTGCGCAAAACTGCCGAAATAAAACGAACGATCTGAACAATTTATCTTTTTTTGGCTCGTTAGCTGTTAACCACTAAATAAATAAAGATATTATTGATTTAGACATACAAAAATTGTAATGATATTTTATATCATATATTATGTAGAAACTATTTATGATTTGGAATAGTGTCTATCTTGAATTGTTGATAGAAGTAGGTTGAATGTAAAATCTCAAGAAAGAATGGAATAAGGGAATTCTTTAAGAATTGTAGGAAAAAAAATAATTTTTTAACTAAATAATTATTATAGGTATATTTATTATTGAGATTAAATAATTCCCATGCACTTTGAGCTAAGTAGCTAGATATAAGTATATACTAATATCGCAACATCGATAAATAAAATATTTTTTATAATATGTATAGCATACTTTCAAGGAAAATTACTGAGAGTGCCTTAAAATATGCTGTACATTAATGTATCAGTAGTCTCTGATTTTATTGTGAATTGTTTAAACTTAAAAATGGGCAAACAATAAATTTTGGAGTTGCCAACTGCTCAAATTAATGTCAACTATTTTTTGGGCAGAGCTGCCAATCTTATTTACTATTCAAAATATTTTCGAGCTCTGAATATTAGAACTATTATAAATACCTTGAATTTTGAAATATAAACTTTAATCAATTTAAAAAAAATTTATAGCTTTAATTTAAACTGAATTTAGTGGGAAAATAATAATATTAATAAACATTTTAAATCTTTAAAAGAGCTTAAAGCCGGTTGTATCAATCTACGGATAAGATCCTTATTTTAGATGTAAAATCTACAAAAATGCAGAAATATTTATCATTTGCTTTTAAATTATATTTATTTTTATATTTAATTGAACTAAAAAAATTAGGCAGAGTATTTTTTAAATTAGTTAATCGATGTTCTGATCAATCAAAATTCTATTTATTTAATTTTTTTTTTAATTTGCAAATCAATGTAATATTTTTCTTAAGCAAAAAAGTAAAAAGCATTTTGAGAAATTATTTTTCAGATATTGTTTATTTAGTTCGTTCCCAGGCAATTACCATGCAAACTACTCAAGACTAGCATTGTAAATTTTAACTGTAGTTAATATGAACATTTGTTAAATATTTTTGTAGATTTGTAGGATTGCCTCGGGTAGCCTCGAATGCTGGCCGTTTAGAACTTGCGGCGGATGACGCGACGACGCTGGGTCTTGTAGCGGTATCCTTCGGAGGAGGAGTAGCTGTGAGCTGGCTCGGAGGCAGCGGTTTCGTAGGACTCAGCGGGTTGAGAGTAGGTGGCAGCGGGAGCTGAAGCGGCAACGGAGTAGCTCTGGGCGGGAGCGGCGTAGCTCTGGACTGGGGCAGAGGCAGCGGCGGTGTAGACTGGAGCTGGGGCAGAAGCTGCTGGGGGCAGGTACTCGCTGGTTGGGGCAGATGCGGCGCCCTGGAAAGGAGGCAGATAGTCGTTGGATGGCAGATGGCTCACATCACGACGGTGACGACGGAGGACAACGCGACGGTGGGTCTTGTAACGGTAACCATCAGCGGAGGAGTAGCTGTGAGCTGGTGCTGGCTCGGAGGCAGCGGTTTCGTAGGTCTCAGCGGGCTGGGCATAGGAGACAGCGGGTGCTGAAGCGGCAGCGGTGTAGGTCTGGGCAGGAGCAGAGTAAGACTCAACTGGAGCGGCGTAAGACACAGCTGGAGCAGAAGCAGCAGCGGTGTAGGTCTGGGCTGGAGCAGAGTAAGACTGAGCTGGAGCAGAGTAGGACACAGCTGGAGCGGCGTAAGACACAGCTGGAGCGGAAGCAGCGGCGGTGTAGGTCTGAGCTGGAGCAGAGTAAGACTGAGCTGGAGCGGCGTAAGACACAGCTGGAGCGGAAGCAGCGGCGGTGTAGGTCTGAGCTGGAGCAGAGTAAGACTGAGCTGGAGCTGAGTAGGACACAGCTGGAGCGGCGTAAGACACAGCTGGAGCGGAAGCAGCGGCGGTGTAGGTCTGGGCTGGAGCAGAGTAGGACTCGAAAGCTGGTGCAGAGTAGGACTGTGCCGGTGCCGAGTAGGAGACAGCAGGAGCCGAAGCAGCAGCGTGGTAGCTACGACCAGGAGGCAGATACTGGTTGGTGGGCAGATGGCTCACATCAGCGGCCACAGCGGCGACAAGGGCACAGATCAACAACAATTTCTGCAATAGATATGAGACACAATTAGATTAATACAGATTATGAATTGGACTCTTGGTCTCTACGAGGATCTATGCATACCATATTGGTAGCTTCAACTGATCTCCAGCTAACTGTAGAATCCAAGTGGAAATGATGCTGTTTACGAATTTCTGTCGCATATTTATATGATTCTAATCACCGAAGTTGTGCTACCAAAATTAGCATTTAACTTTGCTTTAAATTAATGTATTTTGCTTTTTGTATTTCTTGCAAAAAGGCTGTCAACGTTAAAAACATAAATCTACTATAGTTTTTGCAATCAGGTTTAATTCAAGTTTGCTACTCTTCTTCTGACTAACAGTGCGCTTAATAAATACACATAAATGTATGTATATGTATCTATACTCATATGCATCTGTATGTATCTGTATCTATTGAAGTGAATCTATCGATCGTCCCCGACCGCTCACGCGCTTGAATATTGATGATCGCTTCCACTTTCAACGCAATCGCATCAATTGCCATAAAAACTGGCCATTTAATAGTCTCTTCTCATTTGCATTTATCGCGAACTGGTTTAAATACTTCCTTTCTCCCGTTGTCTTTCTTAAATCTAAGCGCGTGCCGCCAGTTTCCAGTTCCCAGTTCCGATGGTAATTTAATTATTTTGAAATTAACAAATTGTAATTGTATTTCAATCACCACATTTACCTAATGACATAAATACTATATTCTCATCGCAATCGGGCAAAAGTTCCAGACAACTTGGCAGACATTGGGTCAAAAAATGTTGCATACTTCAAGGATGATCCAAAAAGATACTTGTCGAGCAAACAGGTTTTATTTGTAGCTTCTTTTGGATTGTTTCGTCAATTTCAAGTCTATGTTTATGTATATTTATAATACTTCAGTATAATTTTATTTGACATAAAGTAAATGCAGTCATTCAGCTTACGATTTATACATTATTAAAAAAGATTTCTCCAGAGATATTTGGTATTAAGATCTCAAAATTATTCGCGCTGACAGGTTGATCAATAAATGCTTAGCTCAATTAAAGATTCCTCAGACATATTTTAAATTAGGATCTACGTATGTACAAACAAACAAATTTGTTCAAAGTCAATATAATAATTGCCAAGCATCGCATGCAAATTTCCTTTGAATTTTAATGAATTATTGCATTTAATTAGCTATAGCTTACATCACTCAAATATATTTAACCCATCCACTATAATATCGCATATCTTTGTTAAGATCAAAGTCAACTTCATGTAGAATTCTGTTTATATTTTGATCGCTAATAAAATGTATGGATTTTTATGTAGATAAGCGTCAAGCATTTAGATTTTTAATATAAAAAGAATATGAAAATTTTTTAAGTCCCGAGTTTTTACTTTGAACGAAATTCTAGTGCCCAAACTGAGATATTTCAATATTTTTCCTAAAAATCATGCTAAATTTGTCTAAATATTTACTTGTTAAGTGGAAAGCGTAACCAGACTTCGCACTTCTTTAACTTTGTCAAGTCTCAACCGATTCTTATACCGAATGTATTTTCGTTCATTATTTTAACTACAAATTAATTCTGTAAATAGAAGAAGTCAACTTTTTGACTTTTTCGAAATTTTTTAAAATTCAAATATCGAGATTTTTTTAATTAAAAGAACAGAAAGTTTTTGTTTTCTTTTTTGTTGTTATATTTTATTTCGTGAACGAAAGGAGGAAGTTTTCTTATATTAAGCTTGCACTTCAAAATGAGTACAAATTGATCACTTAGTGAACCATTTCAGATGAGATTTAATGACGACGGTAGACGACGCGACGGTGGGTCTTGTAACGGTATCCATCATCAGCAAGCTCATGAGCTGGGGCAGCCTCTTGGACAACATCGAGAACTGGAGCTGGGGCAGCAGCAACAGCAACTGGAGCAGCAACCTGTACGGGTGGCAAGTACTCGGCAACTGGAGCTGGGGCAGCAGCAGCCTGGGGTGGCAGATATTCGTTGGAGGGCAGGTGGCTCACATCACGACGGTGACGACGGAGGACAACACGACGGTGGGTCTTGTAACGGTAACCATCATCGGCAAGGTTGCCCTGCTCAACACCGGAGTACTCTTCGACGTTGTTGGAGACTGGGGGCAGGTATTCGTTGGTGGGTGCAGCCAGAGTCTGGACCTCCTGCACAGGGGGCAAGTATTCGTTGGAAACAACGTGGCTCACATCACGACGGTTGCGACGATAGACGACGCGACGGTGGGTCTTGTAACGGTAACCATCATCGGCGAGCTCATGAGCTGGGGCAACTTCTTCTTGGACGGTTTCAATGGGAGCTGGGGCAGCAACCTGGATGGGAGCGGCAACCTGGACGGGTGGCAAGTACTCGGCAACTGGAGCTGGGGCAGCAGCAGCCTGGGGTGGCAGGTACTCGTTGGATGGCAAGTGGGACACATCACGACGGTGACGACGGTAGACGACGCGACGGTGGGTCTTGTAACGGTAACCATCATCGGCGAGCTCATGAGCTGGGGCAACTTCTTCTTGGACGGTTTCAATGGGAGCTGGGGCAGCAACCTGGATGGGAGCGGCAACCTGGATGGGAGCAGCAGCCTGTACGGGTGGCAAGTACTCGGCAACTGGAGCTGGGGCAGCAACCTGTTGGGGTGGCAGATACTCGTTGGAAGGCAAGTGGCTCACATCACGACGGTTGCGACGGTAGACGACACGACGGTGGGTCTTGTAACGGTAACCATCATCGGCAAGTTCATGAGCTGGGGCAACTTCTTCTTGAACGGTTTCAATAGGAGCGGCAACCTGGATGGGAGCGGCAACCTGTTGGGGTGGCAAGTACTCGTTGGTTGGAGCCTGGACAGCAACCTGTTGGGGTGGCAGATACTCGTTGGAAGGCAAGTGGCTCACATCACGACGGTTGCGACGGTAGACGACGCGACGATGGGTCTTGTAACGGTATCCATCATCAGCAAGGTTGCCCTGCTCAACTGGAGTCTCAACTGGAGCCAAATAGTCGTTGCTGGGCTCGACGATGGTCTGGACCTCCTCTTGTGGGGGCAAGTACTCGTTGGAGGGCAGATGGCTCACATCACGACGGTTGCGACGGTAGACGACGCGACGGTGGGTCTTGTAACGGTATCCATCATCAGCAAGGTTGCCCTGCTCAACTGGAGTCTCAACTGGAGCCAAGTACTCGTTGCTGGGAGCAGCGATGGTCTGGACCTCCTCTTGCACGGGGGGCAAGTACTCGTTGGAGGGCAGGTGGCTGACATCAGCAGCCACAGCTGCGATCACAGCGAAAGCGATCAGGAAAAGTTTCTGCAAATGTGAAGAAAGTTGAAAGCTGGATTAGAATAGTCCTTCAATGTAAAGTTGTCTAAGCAAAAGACCGATAAGCTATTGGATGTGGAGCGTACCATGTTTACTGATAAAGTTGCTTGTTCACACAAGTAAATTCGAAACTCTAATGAAGAAATACGCAGAACCTTTTGGTATTTATACAAATTCTTCTCTTTTGGCTGCTCATTATTACAGCGCTCGTGGCTCTGCCCTGCATTGGCTTAGACAAAAAAAAAAAACAAAAAAGCGTTAACGTAAACGTCAACGTCGAAGCCAGCGTCGCGACGAGGCAAACGCCGACGCAAAGAGAAACGACGGCTTCGTCTTTGATCACGCTGTAAATTTTGCACCACTTGTCTCTGTCCAAGTTCTAAGCCACTACATTGGCTCAATTAACTCTGCGCTCGTTTGGTCAATTCGCTCAGCGATGCTGACTGAGACTGAGACTGCGACGTCGACAGCGACAGCGACGTCGAAGTTAGCGCTTACATTCGCACAGGCAACAACTTGGCTTAGCTTGGCCAATTCATTTGGACGGATTCTCTTAATTGTTTTCTTTAATCATATGCAAAACATTTGATGGACAACACGCACAACAAGCTCATCATTCACTATGGGAGTGAATATATTTTAATTTTTCTTTATTATCATTATTTCTGCTAGTAGTAAAGTTTTTTTTTGGATTTCTTTAACTCGCTCGAGTTTGAGTTTGACATTACAATAATATTGATCAAATTATTTAAATAATATGTGTGTGTACTTATTACAATTTGCTTATTGTTGTTGTTTGCTTGTGGCTTTATCTTTTTGTTGTCATGTCGACTCATCGATGTTCATTAATCATTTAAAGGAACTGCTGAGGAGAGAAGAGCGGCAGTCAGATCAGTGTGAACAAAAAGATATTATAATGATGGCATATATTTTGCTTTATTTGAAATCTAGTGCGTAAAATGAATGCCGGATATAATAATAATGAATGATATGAGACACACGCCACGATCTGGCAACAAAAGTCACACTTTGATATGAAAATCATAGAAAAATACCCAAGATTTGTTTTATTTATAAAGTTGATTCAATTGTCTGGCTAAAATAGCTTAATATCGATAGCCCTTTGTATTAATTTTTTATCAAAATGATTTTTTCAACCTCTAATCTAATGTAAATATAATATTTTTAAAGATAACCACATAATAAGTAACAAGATATATTTAATTAGTTTACTTATATCTCAATCTGCGCACAGCAGCAGCAGCAGCAATTTGGCCAACTACTTGCATGATTAATGATCTCAAGTAAATTGAAATCGATAAGGAATTGCAAAGATTCGGTGTTCGGAGCATCAATGCTAAACTGTGCCATTAAACAAGGCTCGTTAGTGGCGCCAAGACCTAATTGGTTCCGTACGTTTTGAAGGATAAGCAAGTCAAGTCAAGTCAACTGAGACTCAAGTCTAACATTGTTATTAATTCGCAGAAGTACACAGAGTATCATAATGATTATAATTATTTATCATAGCCAAGGCTAGACTCGAATAGACCATCTGATGCCTGGCACCGTCAACTATACTAGAAGAGCACTCGACATTTTGCTATTGCTGTCAGCCAGATTTTGAGTGGGCGGTATAAAGTTGAGATCAAGAATTTTATACAACTCTTTAATCATAAATTGACTTATAGTCCAGGTTCTGCTAATTGACTTGTGTTATAAATGAAATGTGCCGACACTTAAAATTTAAATCTATACTAGTATTGTTCAATTCATTCACATTTGAGGAACTAGTGTTCTTGTTTTTCCCCCAGAAATCAAACAATGAAACTACAGATTTGATTTCCTGTATGCGTGCAACCTTATAAAAAAATACTCATAGACTCATAGCACAATTGATGCCTTTGCAAATTTTAGAATCTAATCAAACGCCCGAATCAGGGCTCATTATACTAAACTACTTTATTATTTTCGATTCTATTCTATTCTTTTCATTTCATTTTAGTTCTATTCTATTTTATTCTATAGCAGACATCTTGGCCGGCCATAAATGTTTAGTTTGTCTGACTCTGGACAATACATCATAGTCGTAATTATTATGGCGATGGAGTGTTGTTTCGTCGGCAGCATCACGATGAGCCGGTCCAAGCACTTAAAAGTGCCATTTCAGAATTAATGTTTATGCTGAAATGGCATAAATATGCAAATTAGTGAATGGCAGTTTAACCCGTCCTATACAATCGAGAACACACCAAAAAAATATAAATATACAAAAGTTTGTCTGTCTCATCATCATAGGTATTAAACATAATATTGTTAGTCAAAAAGCATGTGTACATTTAAAACGTGTCCACGCAAAAGTCAACTTACAAATCAACGAATCCCATTAAAAAAAAAACTGAAGATGGAAGAACGGGGAATATAAACAGGGATAGAATATGTCGCTTCACTCTGTTTCTGATGGTTACCAAGTCAGTTCTTGGTGCGACATGGTCGACTTGTAGTTCCACTTTACTCTGCAAAAATTCGATATGAACTGAATGAGAGGTGTGTCTGCTATTTAATTAGTTGATTAACCAATTAATTAGTGCAACATTTGCCAATTTAATAAGTCGACAAATCCCATTTAAAGTTTCCGAAAGAAACTAGTACGTCTAAGTCGACTGATAACTCCACTTCTCATGTCAAACATTAGACATGGATCATTTTAGGGGTGTGTCTTTTGGTCTGAAGCGCTCTGAAGAGTGCAAGTTTGCCAAATCTTTTAGCAAGCGCGACGCTCTGTCTGACAAAAACCTTTTTGCGTTTTCTTAATTTATGCAAATTCTGCTTTAATTAATATTATTCGAATTGGACTTAGCATTTTCAAATGTGGCAAACATGCGGCAACATCTTTCTCGTTGCTTCCTTTCCTAGCTCACACGCGCGCCTTAATTTAGTTTTCTAATCGTATACCCTTCCTACGCAAGGTATTAACCACATTGACACCAGCTGCCAATTTATGATAGACTTAATAATATTCTTCAGACTTTTACATAATTTATGGTATACATAATTTGCATAAAAAACAAGTTTTAATAGTTAACTATATTTAGTTTAAATTGGATTCTATAAAGAGTATATTTTCTTGAGGCTTTATTAACGGCCAAAATCTTTCTTGTTAAGTACACGTTTTAGTATTTTATGATAAATTAAGCTTTTGTCTTTTGATGCTCTTTTTATATTTTCAGCATTGTTTTTGTTTCACTTTTTGTCTTTTGTTTAATTTAAATGTATGATAAATCATTCTAGAAACCAGTTTCTTTCTTGCTGCAAATATTGTCTAAGCAGGCAGCGACTAGAAAGTGCCGCCATCAACATGGATCTTCATCTTCAGCACCAAAAAAAAAATGAAATGAAATGAAATGAAATAAAATAGAGGAGAGGAGAGAAAAAACAGAATTAAAATTAACAAATAAACTCATAATAATAATAATAATAAACTTGCGCACACTTTCAACACGCGGCTGGATCATTAAAAATTCATACGCGTGGCACAAGAAATTTGGCAAGTTCCTTTCAAATTGCTTGGCCAGCATCATTAGTTTGAGTGTGTGAGTGTGTGTAATATGAGTGTGCTGGTGGCCCACAACGTGTGATCAAAGATTCAAGTGTGAACGAGGCTTGAAATTGTGTATTTCTTCTGCCCATCTGAGTTTAATAATTTGTATCTGAGTACTACGTATTAATCACTTGGCATTCGAAATCATTTGTAAATGTTTTGGGCCTCGCATTGTTTCGCTATGTTTAGCCCATGACGTAAGCTCAGGGCAGCCCTTTTTCAAAGTTCCCACATATCTGGCCAAAGCCACAAGCCCAACACACACCATACGCAAACAAACACACATACGCACACACAAACACAAACACACACACACGCATCATTAATAAGTGATGTGCCAATTAAGCGGGGCGTATACAATTACCGGGCCATAGAAATGGCAGCCGGCAACGCAGATCATTGAACTCCAGCCTCCCGCTCTATAAGCTCATAAGCTTAACCTGAAGATCTAAATGAGAGCCCGCACTCGCTTTGCATAGCCACAAAGAAACAAACAAAAAATTCGCACACATTTTCAAAAAACCGATGTATGTATTTCTGTAATCAGTGAGAGGCCGGCTGAAACTTTGAATCTTTGAAAGATCGAAACCCACACCAAGTCAAGGGGGTCAAGCGGTCTAGCAGGTCTTTAAATAAATTTATGCAAAGACTCGTCTAGATTCTTACTCATGCGCGAACTTTGCCACATAAATTATTGTATTTGTTTTCTATAAATATTTAATTGCATTTTCTACACTCATTTATTTTGTGCTTTGTGCACCAATTTCGAATGTATTCAAAACACTCAAATAAGTTAGCACGAGTGCAATGATTTATGGCCGCTTTCTAGACCAAAAAACCTTAGAAATTGGTTTAATTAGAGGTCATAATATTAAAAAGATAACACAGCGATTACAATGATCTGATAAATAAGCTAATGATCCAATTATCATATGTAATGGATCAGTCATTGCCACCGTTTTGATGATGACCTACAGCATCGAAAGAGATTCGAATTTAAACAATAGTCAAGCCGATGCTTTCATCAAGTCTTTGATTTAAGAGCTGGCAAACAAATATTGACATCGATGGCAAACAATAATAGTATTACTTTGAATACATTGTATGAGACTCGCCTTAGTTTACCCAGTCCGACTATATTCATTATTGATCTTACCCGTATTGGTTTAACACTCACATATTCACTGATATATTTACCAGCTGCAGATCTCAGTTGTACCCACGTCCACATTGTTTTATTTAAATTAGTTGTAGTTTTTTTTCTTTACACAGTCGAGTGGTTCAATTTTGTTTATTTTTGTATATTTATGTGTTGTTTTTTTTCTATAGTTATTAAATTTGCATGAGAATCGTATCTAAATGAACGCATTAATTTATGCTGGCAATTGATTTTGTTGCGTTCAAATGTGTTCATCTTCCTTTCTATTATGTTCAAAACTTGCATGACCTGTGTATCTATTTCCATTGTGCTGCAAAATGTGTCTAGCTCTGAACTAGTTTGTTGGACTGAAATACCCAATTATAATTTGATATTTGTTTGTTTTGCCGGCCAGACGAGAGACCTAAATATTTGTATACTCGATTCAAATCTACCTTATTATACTACTCTACCTTATTATACTAAATAACCCCCAATTTATTTAAATATTTATTTCTATAATTTTAATTATTTTATTATGCGTATACGTAATCTTAGCAATAATCAAATCTTATTCAGTTTTAGAATCCAGATTTTCAAAATTTAGTTTGTCTCTTACATCAATCTTGTGTTGGACTGTGTAAAGCTCTTTTAAAAGCTCAATCTAGCAAGTTTCAATATCGTGAGAGCAGAAGAAAGCTCTAAAGCACAGCTTTGCCAAGCGGAAGCGGAACCCAAAAATATGCAGCACATTTTGAAATAGGTTGTCTGCTCTTTTAGCAATTGCTTTTATTTATTATTTAAGAAATTTAATTTTAAACAAAGATTTACTTGGTACGCCGTGGATTCTTGTAGTGATAACCATCCGTGTGATGCTCTGAGGCAGCTGATTCATGATCTTTCTTTCTGCGAGATCCCCTTCCTTCTGGAGCAGCATAGGACAACTCTGGGGAGCTGGCTGCAAATCCAATATCAGCTGTGGTATCATAGTCATCCACATAATCGCCATCAGTTAATAACAACCGTTGATTTCCATTCACCCTTAGAAGACCTCGTTGTGGGTTAGTAGAAAAACCGTAGAAGTTGCCATCAATGATATTTGTATCCTGCTGATTGCCCACTGCGTTGGTCGGACCCTGCAAGTTGGGCTGACCAAAGACATGGCCATGAACCACGTTCAGGCCTTGGTAATTGGATCGATTGCGCTGACGTCCGTTTCGACGACGGGAAATTAATCTTTGACCATTTGCGACTAGGTTAAGGTTGCCGTTGGCTGCAACTTGAGCTGAAGTTGGTAGCTGACCACCAAATGGATTTCCATTACCATTGTTTGGCACTTGCGCTGATGTGGGCAGTTGTCCTCCAAGTACAGGATTTCCACTGTTTGGGACTTGAGCTGAAGTGGGCAGCTGTCCTCCAAATACGGGATTTGGATTGCCATTTGTTGGTGCCTGTGCTCCTGTAGGCAGTTGACCTCCTAATACTGGATTAAATGCATTTGGATTTGTGCCAACTGGCTGCTGACCAACTCCGAGTTGGCCACCAAAAATTGGACCGAATTGATTTTGAATAGGTACTTGGGGCTGCTGACCAATCGGTGCCTGTCCAGTACCGAGTTGAGCACCAAAAGCTGGAACCAATTGAATGGGATTTACAGCTACATTTGCCTGTCCTGATGCAGGCAACTGATTGCCGATTGAAGGATCAAATTGGATCAGCACAGAACTGGGACGTTGCACAACTGGAACCTGTCCAACTTGCAACGGAGTACTAACTGCAGGAATAAATAGATTCTGATTACTAAATCCTTGAGGTAAACCAAGCTGAGCAGCGCCATTGAGATTGCCATTGCCAGCGTTAAGACCCACTCCAAGCTGAGCGCCATTGCCCAATTGCAATGGAAATCCATTGGTTTGGAGTTGACCACCAGCTGGAAAAGCGTTAGCGGATAATTGACCACCAGCTGGAAAAGCATTAGTGGGTAATTGACCACCATTTGGTTGTCCATTGGCAGGTAATTGTCCTCCAGCTGGGAATCCATTAGCTGGCAACTGTACACCAGGTGGTAAACCATTGCCTGGTAATTGTCCGCCAGGAGGAAAAGCATCAGCAGGCAGTTGTCCACCAAGTGGAAGTCCATTCGCAGGCAATTGGCCACCAGCAGGAACAGCATTAGCTGCCAACTGACCACCAGCTGGATCCAGCAGACGACAACCTGTAGGAAGATTACCAGCAACTGGAAACTGGCAATTGGGCAACGAAGTGGCAGGTAACTGGGCCCCAGTTGGTAACTGAGCTCCAGCAGGCAACTGAGCTCCGGCAGGGATCTGAGTATTTACAGGCAATTGACCACCAGCTGGAGTAACGGCAATAATTGGATCTGGACGTATTTGAGAGTTCAGTTCAGAGTCCTGGGACTGCACATTGATCTGTGTGTGGAAGACAGAGTTGGGAGCACTGGCGTAGGTCACACGATTGGGACGAACACGTCGGGTAACAATGCCCGATGCAGCTGGAAGAATTTCCCTGGTACGTAATTGTGGATTCACCTCCTGGTAATGAATGTGCTTGGTTTGAACCTCAGGCTTCTTATCGTAATGATGATAATGATCCACGCGCTTGGGTTCATGCTCTTCATCCTTGTGGTAGGTAACGTGTTCCCTGGTGTGCTTTTCCCTGTGGTAATAAGGATCCGACTCCCTCTCCGCCGGCGGTAGGTAATGATGATCCTCTTCAGAATCTTCATAGTGCTGCTTGTGCGAATGACGTTTCGCCAGCGAAACCTCACCGAGGCAACCAATTGCCAACAGGCAGACCAACAAGGTTCTAAACAACTCCTAAGAAAGATTTAGAATAAGGATTAGGTTCGTTAAGTTGGCAAGATACTACTCCAATTTGTGCTCTCACCATTGCGTTTATGGCGACTAAAGCTCAATTCCTTCAATTATATACAAAATTTCGGATGCACTGCAACTTGAACTGGGAAACCTGTTATCAAGCGTGAGAAATTCTTTAAACACTTTATGTGACCCATTTATCGTATTGAATGCATCCAATTAAAGCACAAATTCAAATGTTTCTTCTAAGACAGCCGCAACGATAAACAGATCAAAGGCGATTTAATTTATGGATCTCTGTGCGTTTGATCAAAGGTTGTTAACCACAGAATGGCCTCCAAATAGGATATACACCCAGCCGAAAATGTTAGTACTTCCACAATAACAATTCTCATTATAAATCGGATTTAATTCTCTTTATTGCACTGATTTTTGAATCATATTCATGACGAGCTTAGGCACGGTTCTTGTAGACGCGACGACGGACGGTCCTGTATTGGTAGCCGGAGCTGACACCAGCTGGTGCAGAAGCAGCAGCCTCATAGTTGGACTCGGCAAAGGATTCGGTGGCCTGGAAGCTTGGTGCTGGAGCGGCAACGGGAGCAGGAGCGGCAAAGGATTGCACTGGAGCAGAGGCAGCAGCATGGTATTGGGGTTGAGGAGCAGGAGCGGCATAGGTTTGGGCTGGAGCGGCATAGGATTGAGCTGGAGCAGAGGCAGCAGCATGATAATGGGACTGAGGAGCTGGGGGCACATAAGATCTGGATGGAGCAGGAGCAGACTCAGCAACGGCAAAGGACTGCACGGGAGCAGAGGCAGCAGCATGATGATGCACCTGAGGAGCGGGAGCATGATGATGCACCTGAGGAGCAGGAGCAGCATGATGATGCACCTGAGGAGCGGGAGCAGCATGATGTTGAACCTGAGGAGCAGGAGCATGATGGTGCACCTGGGGAGCGGGAGCAGCATGATGGTGGACCTGGGGTGCGGGTGGCACATAAGTTCTCTGGGGAGCAGGTGCAGATTCAGCGGCATGGAAGACTGGAGCTGGAGCCGAAGCGGCAACGGCATGATGATGGACCTGAGGTGCGGCAGGTGCTGGTGGCACATAGCTTCTCACTGGAGCCGCAACCGAGGCAGCGGCAGAGGAGCCAGGATTGGCATAGTTATAGCCGGATTCGGCAACCACGCAACCCACCAAAGCCAAAGCAAGGATGATGAATTTCTACAAGGAGCACACAATCAACAATAACAATAATAATCCATAAAAGAATAAGCATTGCCAAAATTATTTACCATTTTCGCTGTTCTGTGTGCTGATAAGACAAAGTCTCGAATAATAATTTCTAGCAACCGGGCATTACTTTTATACGACCCGTTCGCAAACGGAAGTAATGCATATCATCAATCAAAGCAACTGTGAATAATGTTCTCTTGCTTGTTTTAATTATTCTTTTTCTTATTTTAAATATTAACCAATGCTGCGGCAACCACTATGGCTTTATCTAAGAAACACTCAGTTCGAATATTAAACTCTCTCATTTATTGTTGTCAATCGCAAAGAAATCGAACAATTCATGAATATGCATGGGGTCAATCACAATAATTTAGCATTATTTTTGCTGAAAATAGTATAAACCTGATTTGGCTAGTCCAAAAAAAATTAGAATTAATTTCAAAACGGGATTTGCTCTATGCCAAATAAGTATGTTATCATAATCAACCAGTAGCTGTTGCTGCTTTTGTTATTAATATAACTATGGATCAGTCATGATATCAGATATCAGATACATTTATCCAACAAATCGTTGCAAATGTGTTAAGTAATAACTGAATCTTTGACGCCATAGATTGATTAATTAGTTGTTGGTTTAATGACTGGCGTCTGAAGAACTTTGAGAGTTCAACTCATACATTATCTTGACTCGCCCCAAAGGTTATTGCCTTCTTTACATAATGATCTTGGTCGTTATTATTCTACGATTTTAAAAAAAGTATCTCTATATTTATGATGATTGTGTCTATGTCGTTTTCTCTTTATTTGTCTGCCAGGTTTGGTTAAATGCTAATCAAACCCGAAATATTTCTGCAAAATTAGCATTTCAATATAGTTTGCGGTGTGGGATAAACCGCCAAACCTGTTAACGTCTGTCTGCAAAGCTGCTCCTCAAATCGATGGCTGGAGCTGGAGGCAGGTAAGTGTTATGTGGGCGCACCACCGGGCGGTAATCAACAATTGGAGAGGAATGCACAACAGGACGTTGTACATGTTGTACAGGAGGCAAATAGGTATTCTGGGGGCGCACCACATGTTGCACGGTCGGGTGGTAATTGGCAACAGGAGTCTGATAAACTTGTTGATGATGCACCGCCGGGTGGTAATTGGCAACAGGCGTTTGGTAAACCGGCTGATGATGCACCACAGGACGGTGAACAGACGCAGGAGGTAGGTAAGTATTTTGTGGACGCACTACATGTTGCACCACTGGATGGTAATCCGCAACTGGAGACTCATAAACTCGCTGATGATGCACCACAGGAGATTGTGCTTGATGATATCTAGACAGAGTCGGGCGATGAACGGATACAGGTGGCAAGTAGACGTTCGAAGGACCTCCATATCCAAACGAGGTTGCACCAGCTGTGGCCACTAAAGCCAGAGCAATAGTTGCAAAAATAAAACGCTAAAATAAACAATTCTCAATCAATAGAAATATCAGTTAAACGTGCTATCCCGAAACTCACCATGTTGCTTTCTCTGTAATTCTAGTTGAATTGCTTGAAGATCTTGGGCTGATTTGATATTTATAAGGCAATCCAAATATGTCCACTTATATTTGAGCTTATTTAAACAATGACGGCAAATTAATAGCAACAAGAATAATTCTTAAAAATATGTGACTAAACAAGTCAATGAAAGCCATTAAGAATATAACTGTAAATGTATATTGTCATAATAATACTCTTTCACTTTTGTTGCTCTCGTAAAGCTATGTACTTTATTCAATAAATTTGATTCTCGTCGTAATTCGTCGAAATTAATTGCCTCTGGGCATCTATAAACCAGTTAAGTAGTTAACAGTGCCCGCTTAACGATCTTTAGCCGTGACACAAACCAAAAATGTTATGGCTATGTTAAATTATATTTGGAATTTATGTGCGCTTTATGCTGATGTCCACACATGCGGCGTATGCGTAATGTGTTGAATATATTATTAATTAATGAGTTATTCGGTTTCAGCATTTATTTCTAGTTCTAAACATGCTGAAGATTAAATTACTGTATCATGTACAAATATAGAATACTTATTTAGTTGGTGTTTTAAATAATTAATTAAAAGCAAAGCATTTTGTGTGCGGTTTTGCACGTTTTTATCAGCAAAACATTCTTTGACAGGCTCTTTGATTGTCAAAACAATATTTAATGGAACACAACAAACCGAAAATCTTTCCTAATCATCTGATATCTGGTAAATTTATGCTCATTTAATACCTGAAAGTTAACAAAAACTAATAGAACCGGTTGCATTGAATAGATGTATTGTTTGTTGGCTTTCAGTTCTGTTCTTTTCTAATCTGGCTCGGTTTCATTTCGATTCATTTCGTTTTTTGACAATTTTTAAAGATCCAACGCTATTTTAAGGTACTGACAACACAAGTCAATTTATACATTTCGTATATGAACCAGGACCTGTAATTTCTCACAGTCAACTTCTGACATAATATGCCTAAATAAATTGGTAATTCCAATTGCTTATTTGATACCTTATATGTAAATATTTATTTATTGATTCATTTTAAACAAACTCGTTTAACGTTTTTTGTGACATTTAACTTACGATATCTCATTAAGCCGCAACAACAAATTTTCTCAATTTTTTTTTAATTTCTGATGAAGTAATCAGAGCCAATCTAAATGTGGACTACAAGCGAGAATTGGCTTCCATTTAAATGCCGGAAATATAGATAAAATTAAAACAGTTAACTAACTGCTTCAACTGTAGATTGTAGTAGAACAGCTCATCTTGAATATTGCACAAAATGACCAAATGGTTAAGAAAGCAAAAGTGAATGATCTGCTGACTATTCGTGGATCCACTCAGGGTCACCAAAACTTTAAATTCCAGTGACTAAACGAATACTACAGAGTGATTAACAGTTACGCATCAAGTTCAACGAAACTGCTGACAAATTGCTGGCCAAATCCACTAATACATAATACGAAGAAGATGCCTAAACAAAAATATGATTAAAACCAACAATGAAGAGTTTTATGATATGAGAAGTGTTTATTTTAACCCTTAAAAACTCACCAGAGAGTAATGGGTAAAAACCCGTCTAAAACATGTTCTATTTTAAGACCAAAAACCGGCACACTTTATTCATAAACTTAAATTATATACCCATATATACCCTTTAATAAAAACAATATATTTAAAAAAGTTGTCAAAAGGATAAAAAGTCAAAATAAAAACTTGAAACAACAATCAACATTTTTGAAATATTTTGTAAACTTACTTTACACTCGGTATACCCTTTGGTCTAAAAAATAAAGATATATTTTATAGTGGAAAAAAAGTCCCGAAAATCAAAGAAAAGAATTTAGTAAACGTATGTAGATTTTAAATGTTATTTGATTGTAAATATGAATGAATTATATTTTATGGTATTATTGTATATTATTGACTAAAGTTCTATTAGTTCAACGTCCGTCTAGCATTGAATGAGTCGGATTAGATTATATTCTTAACTGCGTCAGCTACTAAGTTTTAATTTTATGACGGCTAATGCGATCTGAAATTTGGCAAGGCCAATATTAAGTCGCGTTAATTGCGTGCTAATCAAATGGCGAGCGCTGAAGCCAAATTAACGATGCAAGTTTTATTGATAAATAACAATTTAAAATGAACACGAGTACAGAAAACAGAATACAGTTGCCATCACAACTTGCCATATTAGCAAAAACGTACAATGTACGAGTATTTATTACCAAACTGAAGATTGTCTTATAGGTCAAATGTGAGAAGGAATGGGATGAGGATTGGGAATGGGAATGGAAATGTGATATGTTATCTTTTTCCAAAAAAAGCAGCTGCTTGACAAAGGTCGTACTTGGCCCTTAATTTAAAACTGGTTTTCGCACTTAATAAATGGCTTACTGTTTATGGTCAAGGTTTTCGCCTGGCTGTCTGGTTGCCTGATTGTCTGACCAGCCTGGACCTGCTTGTGAGTAATTGAGGGTTCATAACTGGTGGCTAGCGGAACTGTAGCTGCGATCGAATGCAAATTGTCTCGATTCTATATGAGTTCTCATAAATAAAACATAAACAATAACATACCATGCTATATTCATTTATATCCCGTAGTGTTTCATCAATAACCATAAAAATGAAATAAATTCAATTAATTCTCTTGCTTGCTAAAAACAAAAACAAAATTAATAAAGAGCATCTCTGTTCACGCGTGCGAAGTTACGCGATCAAAAGGCTATAAATCTACCAGGAACCTAGGCCCAATAAATGGCATTTTTATTAGCATGAATTCTTGTTTGAAATGGTATTCTTTTAGCATATTTTTAGCCAAGTTTAGTTATGATTTTGCATTTAGAACTAATAGGTGTCTATACACTCACCTTAAGGGTATATTCGCTTATGCATATGATTAGAGGCCTAATAAATTTTTATCTTCATAAACAATTATTAATATTTGAATTTGATTTACACTTTGTTTATATGATTTAACTAGTAATGATCAATAAGTGTTTTTCTAGTTAGAGTATGTAATCTTTACCATGATTGAATTGTTTTCTTTTTATTATATTTTATTTCTAAATTTTGTCTGCGTATTTTATTGTATTTAAATGTATAACGCTTGGGATGTGCCCCAAAGAGCGAGCCGAATAATTTTATGAGTGTCGTTCTGTCACAGCCGGTTAACCTACCCAATCAGGTTCGGTTAACTTTTTTCGGATTCGGCAACGTTAATCGATGACGATAGCATTGATGCTGTTGTCGAGAAGATTCTGCTTCTGCCTCTTCGGTTTTTTCTTTCTTTTCTTATTTTTCTGAATTTTGGATAGTCGAAGCTATCCTGAACTGACCAGACAACGACGTATAAATAATGTGGTAGTCTCGATCGGCAACACAGTGATATTTCAACATTCGTCGTGTGAATTTGAAACTGAGCAAAATGGTAAGAAAACAGAACAGAAACAAGAGGATAACTAATAAGTGTAAAAGATAAAAATCATAAAACCGTGAAGCACTAAAAACAACTCATAAATTTGTGGTTATATCTTAAAAATGTGTTTATTCCGTTTATTGAATACCCTACCGAGGGTATATAACATCTTGAAAATCATTAAAGGTTCAATCGTTTGAATTTTTAGAAACTCCTGATCGCTTTCGCCTTGGTGGCTGCTGTCAGCGCCGATGTGTCGCATCTGTTCTCGCACAGCGACAACCTGCAGGATGATGGATACCATTACCAGCAGCCTGCCAAGCAGTTCGTGATTGATGTGCCCCAGGTCTACGATCATCCTGCTCCCGTCGTCCACGAGCACCCTGCTCCAGTCTACCACAAGCCTGCTCCCGTCGTCCACGAGCACCCTGCTCCAGTCTACCACAAGCCTGCTCCCGTAGTCCATGAGCAACCTGCTCCAGTCTACCACAAGCCTGCTCCAGTTGTCTACGAGAAGCCAGCTCCAGTCTACCACAAGCCTGCTCCCGTCGTCCACGAGCAACCTGCTCCAGTCTACCACAAGCCTGCTCCAGTTGTCTATGAGAAGCCCGCTCCAGTTGTCTACTCAAAGCCAACTCCAGCCGGACTCCTGAAGGAAGATGGATACCATTACGGCCAGCCTGCTGTCAAATTCGAACCCACTCAGGAATATCTGCCACCTGTCCACAAGCCAGCTCCCGCACCTGTCCCCACTTACAAGCCAGCTCCTAAGCCAGTGGTCCCAGTTGCCCCCAAGGTTGTCAAGCCCGTCAACGAGTACCTTCCTCCTGTTGTCGTTAAGCCAGCACCTCCAGTTGTGCCCAAGCCAGTGATCCCAGAGTACAAGCCAGCTCCCAAGCCCGTGATCCCAGTTGCCCCCAAGGTTGTCAAGCCCACCAACGAGTACCTGCCTCCTGTTGTCGTGAAGCCAGCACCTCCAGTTGTGCCCAAGCCAGTGATCCCAGTGTACAAGCCAGCCCCCAAGCCAGTGATCCCAGTTGCCCCTAAGGTTGTTAAGCCCACCAACGAGTACCTGCCCCCACAGCCAGTTGCTCCCGTTGTTCACAAGCCCGTGGCTCCCGTCTACCGTCCAGAGCCCGTTGTTCACAAGCCAGTGGTTCCAGTCTACCATCCAGAGCCTTCGGTTCCCAAGCCTGTCTACCACCCAGAGCCTGTGGCTCCAGTCTACCATCCACAGCCTAAGCCCGTGGCTCCAGTCTACCACCCAGAGCCTGTGGCTCCCGTCTACCGTCAGCCTGAGCCTGTTGTGCATGGTCACCAGGGCTACAGCTACCCCAACGATCCCCAGCCATCTTTCGAATATTAAGAAACGCTTGTTGTAATTAGGAAAAAAGTAACCATCCTCTAGTATTAGATCCTTTTTTACGAATGGCGATTAAAAAAGTCATTTTTAAAATAAAATGACAAACGAAAATGAAAAATAATCATATTCTAACTGATAACTGGTATAGAATGAGAAGAGAATGTTGCATTAATTTACAATATTTTTAAATTAACCTTGAAATAATCAGGTTAATAATTACTGAAATTATTCAGGAAGTGAGTTCTTTAATTTCCATGAGAAATAGATAATTCTTAAGAGCAAGAAATACTATTAAATTTTATTTATTATTATTTGAAGTTCTGAGAAAATATTTTTTTTTACAGAAACTTTAATTTTATTTTAAAATTTCTTCCTTTGCTGTTGACATCGGAATTTACTGAAGCCTTAAGCGCCATCTATCAACAACATTTATCAGTTTAATCCGCCCAATTGTATAACTTAATATATTATTAAATTGTTTAAGTCCAAAAGTATGCAATATAAAGTCTCTATTAACTTATCTTTTTCGCCAACCCAAAATTTTAGTTTAATTTTGAAGTGCCAGGAAATTAAGACACTAGTAAAAGACAAATGGAGAGAGAGAGAGAGAAGCAGAACAAGTGATCTTAAAAGTATCTGAGAATTGTGTACCAGGAGATGCATTGAAAATGTTGTCAAAATCAGCAAAAACGTGGGAGCTGAGAGGATACTTATGGCCATGCTTGGGTGATGCATGGGTCACAGGTCGTATACGTGACCTGTTCAGGGCTGTCAACTTGAATGCGACAATCAAATTGTCAAAGCTGACAGAGACAAATAGTTTGCATTTAATTCGACTAACCATAAAAATACTAATGAAACGGAAATGTGCTGAGATCCGTTGACAATATACGCTTTATGGTATGATTCGATGCGGGTTAAGATTGATTCTGAATTTAGTTGCTTAGCTGCACAAATAATTGATTCAACAATCTAAGTAGTAACAACAATTCGAGGAGCTCACGTGATGAATGTCGGAGACGACAGACAGACAGCTGAGTGGCAGCGCATCTTGTAAAGAATCATTAATTCAAAATGAAGACAATGACAAAGACACAAAAGATTGAATAGAAACGCACTGACACTTGACCCCAACAAAGCCAACAACAAAACAAAAAACACGTCTTAACCTTGACAATGAGGCTTTAGATTTGGAATTGGAGTGAAGCAAAACGGCACCAATCATCGCTTTTCAGCTATTGTAGCGCTTATTTATCTAGGGCCGCTCTAACTATCGATTGCTTGTTGCTTGTCAAGCAGCCAGCAGCAACAGCAACAGCTACAGCAGCGGCAACGGCAACAGCAGCAACATCTACAGCAGCAACATCGCAATTAATAAACTGAGCCAAAAAAAAAATAGAAACAAACAGCAACAAAAACAAAAATAAATACAAACATGATCAACATAGTAGATATAGAAGTATAAATAGTTGGAGTCTCAACGCGATTGCCTGCATTCGCGCAAGCTACGTTGCTGGAAGCTATAAAAACTATTTAAACATTCTTTAAAATTCCCACCACTCATAAAATGGTAAGTGCTTGACTTTTTAACCATTCTATCAACACAATTATGAACCAAATTTCGTCTAGCGTCTATTTATTTGGGCCTTCTTTGCGGCAGTTTGTTGTCAATTCGTCTGTGCGGATGTTTCACAGCTGGTTCGTTCGGGCAATGGATTTATCTACGATGTGCCCAAGGTCAGTCAGCTGGATCTGGAACTAAACAATGAGTTTCCCACAGGCGATGAGTTCCCTCAGGATGCCATACCGGTAGCTCCATCGGATGCGGAACTTGGACAGGCTGAGGAATCGGAGCAAGCGGCAAGTGTGGATACCGCTGTCTATGCCTCATCAAAAGGCCATGGTTACGCCTACGAAGTTCCCAGCAGAAGGTTCAAGAGCTAAATCATTAGTTTTATCTTTCCGTTTTATTTCTTTGTACCAAAGTTTTATCAGAATATAAATATTGAAACACATAAAAGAATATCAATAAACTGAGTTTCAGTTTCGTTCAGGGCACCTTTCACCTACGAACTAAAGCCCATGTCCAAGGGCTTCAATTTGCCTTGGACGGCGCTTAGAATGAAATTGAATCAATAAGACGTCTTTTGTGGCTTTTGTACTCAATCCTCCAAGTTATTTTTTTATATCTATAGCCAAAAATGTCTTAGACCAAATACAAAACCGGTTGTCGTTAATAAAGAGAAGAAGTCTATGAATTTTTGCACAAACTTTAACAACAATATTTAACAAAAACATCCCAACTTAGGCCTATTAATTTGAGTATAGCACCCACACTCAAGTATTTGTATTTGAACGCCACACACACAAAATGACAATTAATTTAATTACGAATGTTTCCATAAATTACGCAAAATGTGGCAAAATGCGAGCAGAGGCAATCGAGCACACGCCAAAACCACAATCGTTTCGAAGCAAAGTTTTGATAATCGATCAACCCGCTGGCGGTTCAACAACCCGCATTAATTAGCCAAATCGAAGATGTCTTGCGAACTCAACTAACGAACAAAAAAGTGATAGTTGAACCAACAAGACGAGACAACACAAGACAAGTCGAGTTGCCAGTTTGTTTAGACTGAATCGAATATAGTAGATATATTATACATATAGTATCTTTAGAGAGCGAGATCGTAAAATGACTCGTGACTTCTAATCAAAACTAATGATCTGCTTAAACGTTGCTGCCAAATTACCTAACAATTTGTCTCAGCTTACTAATTTTTCTTATGGACCAGTTCTCGCCCTAGAGTTGATAGGTAGCAACACTAAGCTGAAGAGAATACCATAATCGGAATGCTTCCGCAAGCTAAAGAGCTGCTCAAGCTGTCCCAGAGACAACTTCATTGAGAGGCCCTGAAATATTGACCACTCCAAACAACTTCTTGAGAGTTTTGGAGTTGAGCGTAATTATTATAAATGAAGTCTAAATGATTTATGACACACTCACAGTCGGAGTGCGCTTACAACGCTGCCAGCGGCGGAACCAAAAACTGAAACTGAATCTTCGACTGAAACTGAAACTGACCACAAGCTCGGAAGTGGCGACACAATAACAAAAACAATAACAAGAAGAATACAGTTGCCGTATGACGAAGTGATGAAAATGCTCGTGAGCATTTATGTTTGTTGTCCAAATGAAGACAAAAACTTCATCGCCCCTATGAGAATACAAATCGTCAATAATGCATAATGATTTGAGAGATACAGATACAGATACAAAGCATAATAGTAATATAATAATAATCGAGAAACGGCATATCGATTTAAATAATAATAATTGGCCTTTTGACGAGCCATGGACAGTGTCGAGCTGTTTAGAATTGTGGGCTATAAATAAACAGGTGCCACTGCCATTGGTCAATCATTTACGGTTTAAGAGCTCAAGGTGTAACATGGTGCGTGTCCGACTGCCATTGATCTCTGATCTCTGATCTATGATCCCGTCATCACTTCTGATTATAACGCTTTTATTTTTTTGACTATTACAGAACGCATTCCTTAGTCTTGTCTTGGCCACTTGCATGTTGGTCTTAGCCACTGCAGATGTCTCTCACCTGCCACTGGAGCTGCTAGAGGAACAACCTGGTCAGGAGCATGGATATGGCTACGATTATCCCAAGCCTGTGGTGCCTTTTGTCATAACCAGCACCACAACAACCACAACGCCAGCGCCAACACCTGCACCTACTTATCTGCCACCTCCACCACCCACACCTGTGCCCACCTATCTGCCACCACCACCACGCACCACCACCACAACAACTCGCGCACCCACTCCAGTGCCCACTTACTTACCACCTCCACCACCCACCACAACTACAACAACGACCACAACAACAACACCTGCACCAACGCCAGCTCCTACTTACTTGCCACCACCACCACCGACTACAACCACAACCAGAAGAACCACCACCACCACAACAACAACAACGCCTGCACCCACACCTGCACCCACCTATTTGCCACCCATTGTGGTTGAGGAGGAGTCACCTGTGCATGGTTACAACTATGATGCACCCGCCGAACCATTCATATTCTAAACTGCACCACCCAAAAGCCACTGTTGACCCCATCCCGGAATGTTGTTTGTACCGTTTTTGCCTAGTCGTAAGTTTTATATAAGCTCGAAATATGTTAAATAAATCACATTTGTTAGTCAATTGATAGCAATAATGTCCAAGTTAATCACCACCAATTGTCCAAAAGGTTGAACTCAAAATATTCCCCTATATCAAGTCTGAATATTCATGACTCCAGTCCATTTGTTGTTGTGCCTCAATTAAGAGCCAAAATCGCTTTAATTGTTTTCTCAACCAAAAATCGATGTGGAGCGAGTGGTCCAAAAAACATACATCGATAATTGGCTCCAGCTTCAAGTTCATGAAAACCAAGAAAAGTGTGAAGAAAACCACAAACAAAAAAAAACACAGAAAGAAAACAATAACAAAGCATAGGCAAATTATGCGTTGGCCTTTGTCTATCCACAAACACAAAACAAATATTAATTATTTCTCAAAGTTGAACTGGAGTCGAGATGGTGCTTAGGGCAATCTCAAATGCAATATCGATCGGCAATCAGAGCGTATAGTATAAAAGCGAAAACGTCAACGATCTTGGCATTACTTCCAGTTGTCGGCAAACAGCAGCAGCATCATCATCTGCTTCTCTGGACAACCTTATCCTCTATCAAAATGGTAGCTAATATCATATATTCACATCAGCTCGAATCATCCTGGTAATGATATATTTTCTTCCAGAAACTTTTCTGCGTCCTCTTGGCCGTAGTGGCTTTGAGTGCCACAGCATTGGCTGATGTCTCTCATCTGTTTGGCGGTGATCCACATCATCATCATCATGATTCGCATCATCACGATTCGCATCATCATGATCCGCATCATCATGATCAGCATCATCATCACGAGGATATTCATTCACACCACCATCATGAGGATGTTCACTCGAACCACCACGGTTCGCACTCCAACCACCATGATTCGCACTCTCACTCCCACTCTTCCCACTCGTCGAATCCTCATCGTGGCCAGCATGGTCTGCATCTAGATCTGCACTTTGGTCGCCAGCACGCACCTGATGGCTACAATTATGCTGCACCATCACCACCGAAGCCGGAATACTTGCCACCACCGAAGCCGGAATACTTGCCACCACCAAAGCCGGAATACTTGCCACCTCCACCAAAGCCGGAATACTTGCCACCACCCAAGTCGGAATACTTGCCACCACCTTCCAAGCCCAGCAACACTTATTTGCCAGCTGCGAAACCACCTACGAAATATCTGCCTCCTAAGGTAGCACCCACTCTGCCACCACCGCCACCACCACCACCAGCGAGACAACCCAAGCCAGAGTATTTGCCACCTCAGAAACCACGCACCAAGTATCTGCCTCCTGCCCAGCCTGAGACAAAGTATCTGCCACCCTCTCAGCCAGAGAAAACTTATCTGCCTGCTGCTGCACCACCAGCAAAGTACTTGCCACCCAAGATTCCTCCAAGTCTGCCACCACCACCACCTCCGCCAGCACCTAAGGCTACCTATCTGCCACCAACTGAGCCAAAGCCATCCTACTTGCCTCCTTCTGAACCAAAATCCAACTACTTGCCACCTGCGGAGCCAAAGGCCAACTACTTGCCACCACCACCACCGCAGCCAGAGTCACAGTACTTGCCACCCGCTCAATCTGAGGCTCGTCATGCATCACCAGAGGCTGACTTCCATATTCCCATCCCCTCCTATGCTCTACCTCTGAGTGGTTCCTCAAACCTGCCTCTGCCCGGTAACTCGGGTTACCAATACAATCAACCTCTGCGTCGCTTCAAGTTCTAAAAGAAACAAGAAAGTGGTTTTATTTAAAATTCGACATATCCACAAAACACCCACAAAACATACCATATTAAAGATCCATCTACTTTTAAGTTGTGCGAATAAAAAATGCATTTTAAATCAAAATTTGAAAAGAACAAAAGTTTTAATGAAATTCGTACTTATTAATAGAAATGTTTGACGTATTTAGCTCCCAAAAAGAGATTGAATTCCTTTAAAGAAAATATATTAACTAGTAAGCTTTTAAAACAAGAAATAAATTTAAAAGTATAAAGTTTTAATTATATTCGTAGTTAATTAAAAGAAAGAAACTAAATTTAGTTACCTATAAATAACTTTTAAACTATCAAAAGTCATAAATTGGATCATTTAAATTTTATCGAATAGAAAATGCTCTCCAAATATACCATTTTAATTAGATTCGAGATCTCTATTTCTTGCTTATAATTACACCTTGAAAGAAAATACGTTTACTCAGCTTAAAATACTTTCAAAACTATCAAAAGACCTGAATTGGAGCATATGATATAATACTCTTTAGTGAGTGTAGCTAATTTGGTATCGAGTTTCAATTTCATGGAGATCATCCCGTGAATTTCACCAATCGCTGTCACCTTGAAACAAACTGCGAATGCATCTTACGACAGCATCAAAGGTAGCCAGACAAAGCCAAAGACGAAGCTATTAAAATCAATTAGTTGTTGTCTTAGGCCAGCTATCGATGTGGCTTAAACACTGGCCATATATATTTTTGAGGCAAAAGCCAATAACAAAAGCGGCCAATCAACCAGAGTCTGCACCTCATATTCAAAGCACGCGCTCATCTCGGCCTCATCAACACTTGCACATTTTATCTCAACTCATCTCATTTCATAGGACTATAATTATTGCAGTGTATTGTTGGAATAAAAATGAATGATGAATGATGTTGGCAGTTGTAGTTTATTGATTACAGATCGGATCTATTTCAGAAAAAAACGAAGAAAAAAAAACAATTAAAAAGATCACTAATTGACAATTGCAGCCGGCAGCAGAGGTCGTTGTTTTTGTAGTTGACCTCTTTCAGTGTCGGAGATGAGATTAGATAGAGGAAACTAAGGCCAATCGATTTCTTGACTTGATCGCTTTATATTTTAGCCAAAATTAGTGCAGCATCTAGACACGTTTATAATCAATAAAAAAGTTTAAGCTCCAAAAAAATGTTTTAAAGACTCATTTTAAAAGGGGAGGCGTTTATGGCCTTTGGCTAAATAGTAGATACAGCTATACTGTCTACAGTTCAATGATTGACTACAGTATACCCGCACTTGTTTGACTTTGAATAGAGAGCTGACAAATAACTCACTCACGTTCTCTGTACAGGTATCAATCGAGCTGTGAACCGAGGTCCGCTTCACGCGGAGAGCAAAAACAAAGAGATACTCGCACGCATAAGGCGATTGGAAATTAATAGAATTAATAGTAGAATTTAAATGCGAATAACGGGCTGCCTAGGGGTAAGCTGACAGTCATCTCCGTTGACGTCGACGTCGCTGTCGACTTTGGCGTCGGCGGTTGGTTTTACCACAAATCAGACAGTCCGGCAATCAGACTAGAGTCCGCTCTATTGTGCGCTCGGTTCTCGCTGCTTGTATAAATAAAGAAGCACTTGCCGGAAACTGTATCATTTGAGAGCAGTCGTCGGCGCAGCAAGAACGTTGGATACACTCCCAAAAGAACAATTCCTGAATCTACTCCAATTCACAAAATGGTAGGCAAATAAATCAATTGATTGATTTTCAATTTTTCTATTGATTTTTCTATTTAATTTCCCCTTTTAGAAAGTCCTTGTTTTAGCTCTGTTCAGCCTGGCAATGGTTGCCGCTGATGTCTCGCATTTGTTTGGTCACGATCACGATCATCATCATCACCATCATCATGAAGAGCATCCTGGCTACAACTATGATCCCCCACAAATTCCTTTTGAGCTGCCAACACCAGCATCCGTTTACTTGCCCGCAAAGGCAGAGACAGCACCCAAGGCTGTGTACTTGCCTCCTGCAACACCTAAGCCAGTTTACTTGCCTCCTGCCACACCCAAGCCAGTCTATCTGCCTCCTGCCACACACAAGCCAGTCTATGTTGCACCCGTTGTTGAAGAAGTCGCATCTCTGCCCATTGAACAGCCTCAGGTCAACTACTTGCCACCTGCACCTGTTGTGCCCACCTACAGGATTCCAATTCCATCGTATGCTGAGCCTTTGGAGCCACAGAACACATACTTGCCACCCCAGGAGATTGTGGAGCCACACAGTGATGATGGCTATCATTATAATGCTCCATCCAAGCCCTTCTTCTACTAAGCACCAATTACGATTAATTAGCCATTTTTTGCCATTTGCCAGTCGATATCACTTGACCTAACGTGTATATACTTATATGTACTTGTATTATCTGTATTTGTATTTGTATTCGTAAATTTTGCTCAGTTATTTATTTATAACAATGCCTGAACGCACTAAAAATTTATAAAAAAATAAACAAGCTTAAAGCTACATCCTGATGGTTCTGTTCATCTTCAACTTGAGTTTGGGGGGGGGAATATCCTCCTCCGAGAAACAAGTCAAGTGCCACGACAACATAATTAAGAGACTCGCTCAACGAGTCATCAAACATCACATAATACTCAAACACTCGAACAGTTTCATTCATGGACAAGTGATCACCATTTGGGGATTTGCTCGAAATTGAACACCCACAGATCACAGATCGTGAGTGTGTTTGTGTATCTGAGTTATTCGCTTTGACCAAAAATTCTATTGCCGAATTCCGTATTGATTTATTGAACCATTTGCTCATTTGTTAATTCGCATGAGTAATTGAATTTAAGCTGTTCAAAATTATTGTCTAAGCTCATAAAAGAGTGTGAAGTTTATGGCATAAAAACCGCTTATAATTTATGGCAATCACTTGATCGCAATCACAGTCAACTGCCATTGTTGTTGTTCACAAAAGGTGTGAAGATGCCTCAACACCCACACGGCTTTGTGAAAGTGAAATTAATGCCAACAGGAAATAAATAATGACTTCTATCTCTTCTTTTGGACATTGCCCAGCACTCACTCGTATTTCAAATGATGTTGACAATACGGTTTCGTTATGTTTTTTTTGGTATGTACATATGCAAAACAAACTTATGATCTAATGTAGAATAGGAATTAGACGATAACCCGTTTTCCACCCGCTCAAGTCACAACACACTCCTATCAGTATGCAAATGAATTAGATAATTTCGTTTATTTGCTTTAATGCCTTAAATGTTTTCATTTTATATTGTTTGCAGTTCTTATTGATAGCATTAGTATTAGTTAGTAGCAGTGCTTAAGAACACATTGTCATAAATTAATTGTCATCAGCTTAGTTCTCGACACTTCACTCGCGGGCTGGAGGATTAAGCAAGTTCTGTTCGACTTGCAACTGGTTTGCCTCTGACGCTTCAAATAAACTTAATCATATGCAGGAATTCAATCACAACAAAAAGAGAAAGGCTTCTTGGATTTTATGACTTATTTTAAGGCTGCTTTGAAGACCTTCTTTTTGGGCATTCTAAAAAACTAATTTAAAGCTGTTACTGAATTTAAAGTCTTAGCTTGCGAATTTTAATTGCATACTTTTCCGGTTATATAATTGATTAATTATAATTTTACATTTAATTTATGGGAAATATACTTTAATAAGTTAAATAATTACAACTGTAATTACATTTTAATTTAAATAAATTTTTGTAAATCTGTATTCAGTAATTCAAAGGCCTTTTGAATCTCATTTTAAGTCAAGTCTGCAGTTCCTAGTCACACACAGACGTTAATCTCGTTGAGATACAATAATAAAATATTTTCCCTACTTTTAGGCATGTTTGCTAAGATCCTAAAGCTATGCCTTACTGTATCAACGTGATTAGTATAACAGTTTAATAAAAGTATTTTTTCAAACAATTTACCGAATGTACATCATTTTTTGAGAACAGATTAGAGGTACAAATCATTTAGTGAAGTTAATGCGCTTGCTGATTTCTTTCTGATAAACAATAAGACCATTAAAATATGCACACACTTTCACAATTTATTACAAGTTATAATTAATTATATAGCAATAAAATATCCTAATCATAGCTAACTTGTTCTATGTCTTTAAAAACAATTGCAATTTATTTTAGATCATTATACTTATTGAGTTGTAATCCCATTTCTTCCTGTATCTATTCATGCTTTTATAATCCGCATTGAAGCTCACAAATGATGCTATTCATTGTGGATTTTCAACATTTTCCACAATAGACTCAAATCACTTGTCTTATTCATGTAAAATGATCATAAATCATAACAGATCGAAGGTCAATTAGCTGGTAGAGTAATTATCTGAAGGAGTCTTCACACGGAAGTCTTACATCAAGTTTGGCACCCATTCAAGATCCATTAACACCATCGACAGGCAATATCGATAAATCGATTCAATCTCTGTTTTGGTGTTTAACATTGTCATGCAGGCATTTGATAGCCCCTGAGCTCAATAAAAATGGCAATCAGTTCATCAATCAACGTAGCTTTGTCTAGTTTTTTGGTGACCACCCAAATCCGTGTGAAAGGCTCTTTAACTGCTCTTTTTTGCAACACTTTTAAAGACGATCTAATATGACAGAAGCAAGAACAACAATAAGATTACTAGCTTGGGTTTGTAAACCGGTTGATTTAACGAAATTTGAAAGTGTTTTGGTAGATTTATTTATATTTATTTGTTTACGTCGTTAGTTCTAAAATCTTTAACTCACTGCTCGTAAAGTGGAAGTGACATTCTAAATCGTTACTCCCGAATATTGAAAACATATCCAAAGATCATACGATACAATATTCGACTATTCTCAATTCGATTGAATGTTGCGCATTTCAAGTAATATTACCCTTTCAGTACCCCCCACAAAACCATTCATAGAGCTCCAGAGCTTCCGTATGCAAATGGCATATAGTATTTATATATGTACATATTCATAATCATATTCATATTCATACTATTCACACTATTCACACATGTAGGTCTTCATCGATCGTGATTAATGATGAGTGGCAAGCAGGCAATTCTTAGTTCACAGTTCTCATCCCTCAGTTCTCTGTGTTCTCAGCGGGTTGGTGGCTAATGTTGATAATAGGAATGAATCTTGTATAATATTCGATATACTTATTGTGTGTTTGATGAGCTGTGAATACTATTATTAAAGACATGCTTCGGTATGGCATATCATTGATAGACCTTGACCGAACAAATAAAACATTATTCTTGCTTTTGTTTTTTTTATATTTTTGTTTTTTACAAATAATTTATTTTTATTTACGTGTGTTTGCGATTCAACAATAACTAAATACTTCGATTTCGTTTTCATTTTCGATTTCGACTTCGACTTCGATTGTTTTTTATCTTCTTCCGAACTTCATTTGTCTCTTTGTACTTTGATGTTTTTTAGTATTTGTATCTTTTCGTAAGCGTTTCGTGGGAAAAAACGCCTTTGATTAGGATTTGTTGTTAGATGCGATAGTTGGATAGTTGAATAGTTTTTGGATAGACTGAAGAGCTGAATAGTAGATTGTGGTTGTGCTTGAGGTGGTGGTTGTTGGTGGTTGTATGCGTGGTATGTGTGCTTTTTGGATTGTTTTTAATATTGGTTAATGCTATTTCCATGTGTGCAGATAGTATCAGAAGTAGCAGAGGTAACAGAAGTAGTAGTGGTAGTAGTAGGAGTAGTGTTGAAAGCGGGATCGGGAACATGAACAGGATCGGGAACGGGGGGCAAGAGAGAAAAAAACATATTGTATGTGAATAAAAAGAGCCAGATAAAAAAAATAATAAAAACAAATTAGGATTCATAAAAGAAGAATTAGATATATTAAATAAGTAGTCAAAGTTAACTGCTAGGCATTGCCCCTCTTTAATAGCGGCGCTGACGGTAGAAGCGTCTTACATAGACTGGGCGACGATATTGGTAACCACTCTGGCTGCTGTAAGCATGTCCGGACACATGCTGCTGTTGCTGGGCCAGAGGGGGCAGGTACTGGGCACGCTGTACAATTGGCTGCTGGACAATTTGCTGGTGGACAATTGGCTGCTGCTGCTGGACATGGACAAAGTTCTGGGCAAAGGCAACGGGACGGGCCACGGGCCGTGGCAGTGGTGCAACGGGGCGTGGTGCGGGTGCAGCAGCCACTGGCGCTGGCTCCTCGATATCAATGTATTCCGGTTCGGGTGTGGCAATGTCCTGAGGATTGGGACCCTGTGTGGCAGAGTCGGGCAATTGTGCGCCAGCCGCGAAGCCAATGAGCGCCAAAGCGATGAACACGAAGAATTTCTGCCGGAAACAAGAACAGAAAATTGTTGTTGAAGTACACTTTTAGTTTTAACTGGCCGTTAAATTTATTTATAGCTATAGCCTGGGCGCGAATGGAATGCGAGAATGGCACTCGAGCCTGTCACTACACAATAAAGTTGTACACTTGACTGGAAAGCACTCCAATTGATTGTTGTTCTTATTGTTAGCCATGAGTATATATATATTTTTTGTTAAGTATTCACTTTGGTTTTAGGCCTTTATTTATATCCTTAATGTTAGCAACAAACCACTGGCCACATATTATTATTTTTTTGATTGTCCTTGCGAGGATCACATACCATTTTAATTAGGCAAATATTATTGTTTTAGGGATTTTGTTGCGCAAAAATTTCTCGTCCAGAAGCGCACGAGCAATTTACACTCAAGAAGTTCAAAGCACAAATGATGATGAGCTGGGCAGTTTCTATGAAATTTATACTATATCTGGCCGGTCCGGTTCGCTATGTGGGTCTAAAGAGAAGCAAGCGCAAAGCGACGACCGCCAAAAACTCGATGAAACACACACATACGGTGTTATAAATAAAGTAACATCAACACCAACAACAACACCAACAGCAACAGCAACAACAATAATAATGCTGAAAGAAGCATAGTAACAACAACAGTAACATTAACAACATCAAACAAATTCAAATCAAAATTTAAATTAAATAATTCGATGATATTGGCGGCAATGCGGTTTCGACCAGCCACAGCTAGAAGTGGCCACATGCCGTCCCTTTTGGCCAACAAGCAGCATCTGCCGAATCACAGCAGACAGTCACAATCACTTTGTTGTCGTCACGAGTCATGACGCATCGGTCGAAGACGAAATCGCAGTTCAAATCACAGTCGAAGTAGCAGTCGCTGTCACAGTCACAGTCTACGCTGCGTAAACAGACATAACAAACACACAACAATAGTCAAAACAAAAGAAGATAGTTGGCCAGTTAAGAGCGATCTCGATCTCGTTCTCTACTCTCTCTCTCTCTCTCTCTCTCTCTCTTTTTCTCACTGAGTATCTCTTAAGCAGACTGTGCTTGGCACGGCTCGTGGCTCAAGTGAAGTTCGTTGCCTAAGTCTTTTGTATTGTTCTCCTACTTCGCTCTAATTTGCATAACATTTTGTAAGAATAATATTTTTGTCCAGCACTATACATTGAAGTATAGTCATCTAATTATGCCCAGCTATTCATATTTCTTTTTTTATGCTATGCCATAAATCTATTAAGGCTGTAAGCCACATATACATATTTTTTGGCAACTTTTGTCACATTGAGAATAAAATCGTATCGCATTGTTAATATTGTTAGTGTTATGATTGTTATTAGGAAAGGCAAATATTAAGCTTGGCTTTAGCTGTTGTGACATGCTGTTAAATATTTTGACAAACAAAAACTTGACGATCATGTCAAGTTGTGGAGATTGTCTGCCCAACCATTTGTGTTATTTGTATGCTCACTTGACCTCTGCCACAAAAGAAACAAACATCAACAACAGCAGATTTAACGGCTTTTGGGCACACAAACATCATTTCCGTTTACTGAAATTCGTGCATATGTGTGGGGGGGAAATACATTCACCTGGCCACAATCTCAAGTGTGCCACTCGACAGCTGCAGCTACCAACATGTTGGTATCAAGGCTGGGCACAGGAAATGCCACCAAGAAACCAAGAAACGGGCTAAAAGCTTTTATGAAAACAACGCCATTTTGTAAAGCACAAATCACTGGATGAGTTATCCACTCTGGACCATAAAAATTAGTTAGAAATTAGTTTGGCAAGCGGGCTGGCTGCTGGTTTTTTGGTTTTTGGAAGATGTGACATCATTCTACAGTCAAAGCCAGAAGCCTGCCTTTCACCTGCTTTGACGGTGGCATCGCATGCCTTGATTAATTGAATGTTTGTCATCGAAAACAAGAAACATAAACGAGTAAACGAGTAACATACAGCGTAAACAGTATTTAGGCAATGCGCATTTTTCTAAGTTGAGTTGCGGTCGCAAATTTATTGTTATTTATACGGTTATTAGAAAATGTTAAAATGTAATTAATAATGACTTTGTTTGGCATATTATGTTTCTGTTTCCAGCAATGCTTAGCGAAAACTAAACACCGATAAATCTCATATTAGTTATGGATACCATCGACATGTTGCGTCACTCGATTTGACTTGCAAAACATGTCATTCAAATATTAAAACGGCAACTAAAGACAATTATGTTCTGATTGAGTTCATAAATCTAGTGTAAGGCGTGGCATATTTATTGTGCTATACTTTTTACACACGCATCGATAAACACATATGCGGGGTAGTTAATAAATATGATAACATTTTTAAAAACCACTTTTATTTATGTTTATGGCAATACAAAATGAATATGTTGATCATTTCATCTTTTTCATCTTTTTGGCAACTTGTTGCCGCACCGGAACCGAAAATGAAGTCGTCTCCAAATTAGCATAGTCCAACCAACCAGCAACCAGCAAACCAACGGACAATCCCCAATGAACCGGTAAATGAAAGAAGGTAAAAACAAATCACAAAAAAATGCTATCACAAATTGAATCAAAAGCCGTGAGCCGACGTTGGACGCCGAGTTGGAACTTACCTTAAATGCCGGCAATCGAAAAATGTGTTTATTTATGGGCTTAAAAGTATCGCATCATTAGCTAAACGCACTTAAGACTTTGGCATACTAAACACTGGCCAACTGACTAACCGAGCTGACTAACTGGCTAAAAAGTAAACACTTTTGGTCGCAGAGCCTCGATAAGAATGGGCCTATGGTGGCCATTAACCTTGTGCCTTGTCGAGCCTGTGTCAACCAACGCCTTATTCAATTATAATGTTCCAGGCGTGGCGTGTGGTATCATAATATTTCCAATTATAATGAATACGACCTGTTATCCGAGCTATGTTTTTTGACTCGTTTACCCGTGATCTACCGATAAGAACAATACGCCGTTTTAAGCTAAATACATAGAGAGATAAGTATATATTTGGAACTGCCTAACAAAAGTTTCCCACGTCTGCAATTTATCGCGAAGCGATCAAACGATTAAAGACACGCCTCATTCTCTGGCTGCCGGTTTGTTTAGCATTTGAATAAGTTTGTAAATGCTAAGAAAACAAAATAATGATAAATTTGCATGGCTGAGCAAAGACATCGAGCGGTGCTCTATTGTCAACACACGACATGGAGGTGTTGTTTTTCTTTCTTTGACGTTTCAATCGACGCATGGCAATGCTTCTTTTATTTTTGTTAGTGTTATTGTTATTGTTAAAGACAAACGAGGCGGCACACAATGCGTATGGGCAATGCCAAATTAAGTTGCTAGGTTAACACTGTGCTGTGGTATCTTTAGCATAAATTCACAATAACTTAAACTCATAAATAAAACAAGCTGCAAAAATTGCACAACTTAAATCATGCTGCAGCAGCAGCAGCAGCCAGAGCAGTAGCTAGCCTTGGCTACTTTAGTAGTACAAAAATTAAAATTCTTTACCACTGAATTAGTCAACATCCATTTTGTGTACAAGAGTATGCATTCCAAAGTTTGGCCTACGCACACAGACATATACACAGCTACTCACTCCTGTCATTCACTCAAAAGTTATTTTGTCAAGTGTCGAAACAATGAATCGTAAATAACTGACGTGCTTCCGCACATTCACCAACATTCAGCGGTCGCATTAGCATTATAAATATTCAATTAATGATGGCAAAAGTATAACAAAATCTAAGACAATCCGAATATTTTATTCCCTTCAAGAAAAATTTGCAAGATTCATCGGTTGAGGCTTCCGTTTCTCGTCAAAGATTCTTTACCTCATAAAGTAGTTGTTATGGCTGGCATAAAAATTTAGGCATTTATCGTACAGACAGATAGAGAGGCAGACAGATAAATAGACATACAGAGATACATAGAGAATGTTGAGCACTCGAATGATTTATAACTACTTCAATAAATTGTATTTAAATGGCTGCTCAGGCAAATAAACAAATGTTGCTACACATTATTTCCGCCTCCGCATTTAGCTAATCACAATCCGCATTTAGCCACAATTAATGATTGAACTTGTTTCAATTTTGTTTCACTTTGTCAGGCCTCAATTGACCTACACAACATTCAGTTTGCTCTGACATCGTTTGCCGTGTTTATCATCTGGTTTGAATGCAAATTGATTAGTCTTAATCTTTTTATTACTTAAATGTCATACCTATTTCTATTCCCGTTCCCATTTCTGGACCCAGAATATTAAATCAGACACACGCTGTGTGAAAGCAGTCAAAGATTTTAACATTTAATTATCGACAAAGAATTCATTATGCAAATTGGTCGCAAAAATGATCGAAGATCAGAGAACTTAAGCCAGCATCAAGCTCCATCTAATCATTATTTAACTTAGTAATTAGCTTTTATATCACAAAACGACAAACAAATATAGAAATATAATAAAATATAATAATTATGGTGGCCGTTGGCTAAATGAATTCGCAGACACAACGACACATCGATGGCCAAAACGTTAAGCAATTTGGCTTAGACACTTTGGCACCTTTTTTTTATTTGTCTATAATTTTTTTCAGTTGGCTCGTGCCGATTTTAACTTGGCTGGCTCTTTAAACGTTGCTTAAAGATTGCGAAAGTTATTAATATTAATTATTATATAATCAAAATAATCAAATTAAGACCAGACGCATTTTATTCTGGAGAGTTTAAATGGAAGATTCTTTCGATGTATTTTTTTCACAACAACCTGAACAATTTATAAAGTAGCTCGATTTTTTCTAACTTTTATTTGCTATGAAATTTGATGATTAATCTGGGTTAAGCCTTTCAATTTCAGTTAATTCGTTTCCTTAGCTGACATTTTATTTCTATTTTGACTTTCTTATGTTGTAGAATAGCGCATCAAATCTGCTATTCAGGTATTCATTCATATTTTGGGTGCTGGTGACAAATCTAGTTCATAGTCAAACATGAATTGACACTGATGGCTATCGCTTAATACATAATATGCCATAAGTCCACCATAAAAAGCAACTCGTTCTAGCTGTTGGCTGTTGGCTGTTAGCCCGGCTAGCACTTAGTGGTAGCAGAGAGCCGGACCGAAACTTGTTGATTTAAATGTTTATATTTATATGCCATTCAAGTTAATTTGCACAAATGCAAATGAATCCGTTCGTGTGTATTCAGATACATCTGTATATCTGTTGGCATCTTTAGTTTGGATCTTCTATTGTTTAATGGGCAGCGCATTAGAACCCGTTTTACTGAACTCTGACTACAAGAGTTTCAAAGCTGAGCTGGCACGTGACGTGGTTAAGTCCAAGACAAAAAGGTTCTCGTCACAGTCCCGCCACAGTGTCTGGCCAAGATTGGCACTGTAAAGTTCTAATCTTAGCCAAGTCAATGGCCCAGCTAATTGTTACTGTTAAGGTCTATAGCGCGTGTGGATGTAAGTGTGTGTGTGTGTGTGTGTGTGTATATATAGATGTATGTGTTAAGTAGCTGGTCTGACATTGTTTCGATTTGGATTCCGCTTGCTGCGCTTTATTTGGCGATGGGCTTTGTTGGCATTTGTTTTGTATGTGCATCTAATAAATGACTTGAATATGATGCTGCTGCTGCTTAAATGTGATTGTGATTTTGTTTCTGTCTGTGTTTGTGGTTGAGTTTGCGTTTGTCTGTAAGGCCAAGGTTAAAATTTGTAAAGAGATTGTAAACATTGGATAATTTAATTTTGGTTTCTTTAGGTTTCGCTGTTTCATTTGCATTTTGAAGCTTGTGACTTGTGACTACCAACATTTTCGGATGTGTTGATGTGTTTGACACGTATTATGGATTTGCTTGACAAGTGCCTGTCAGACAAGGGACCCTCAGAAATAAAAACACGACCCACAATGTCAGTAGACAGCGGTCAATTTTTAGTTCCAGTTGCGTTTCCATTGACGTGCCGTTAATTGATTCACGCTCACCAAAAAGCGCAGTCTACAGTTGTTGTTGTTGTTGTTGCTGTTGTCTACGGTTTCCTGTGCCAGTAGTCACAGTGGTCACACTCGACAATATGGTTAATGGTTCGTTTGCAAATGAAACAACATTTGCGTGACAAAGCCGCCCAGAGGCATAATGAATGGCCCAGTCAAAAATAGTGAAGTCAATGATCTGCTTCTCTTTATGATTGTGGGCTTCATTGTAAGCTTTTAATTGAAACTTAATAGCCAACAAATTGTGCCTTGATATTATGGAAATCGTTTGGGCCTCAAAACAATATCAAATCAATTACAAGAGATGCTGCCGCTGCCCCACTTTGAATAACATCATCATGGAGTCTATTAAAATTTGCCAAAATCTATGCTATTTTTAAGACAAAGGCTAAATCAGCTAATGAGCCGCTATCTCAGACTGTTGTCCACGGGAATGGCAACAAATAATTGCCAATTTCAGCAGCTAAACGATTTGTTCGCGCTTCGCTTATAATTCATAAATCGCGGCTGTCAATTGTTAAAGTTGTTTATTGTTGTTGCTGCTACTTAGAAAAGATTTTTTTTCTGTTTCTGTTTTTCGTTTTGATTTATTTGCAATCACTTGAACGCTCAGAAGGTTAATAGTTGTTAAACGTCTATTAAACTATTGATTAATTTTTAGATAATGCGTGAAGAAGTGTGTGGGGAAATTACATGCAATATCGATCAATCGGAATTGGATAGGAAGTTGAAGTTTGCAAATGAACTAACATCAACTTGGCTATTAGCTATGCCAAAAATAGATACACATTACGTGGGCTGCAAGTTGAGCTTTGCTAAAGTAATAAAAACTTTGCCAATGCAGAAGCTCAAATTGATTGACTTAGGCCAGTCTGGCTATAAGTTTAGTTTTTATTAAATATATGCACATATATACTCTTTATATTATACAGTCCCATGTCGAATTTTTGTCTGCAACTCAAAGGCAAACTGAGGCGAATACTTGATTTTTTGACTAGCACTTTCCAACTTGCCCAAAAGTTTAGCTTAGAAACAAACCTCAAGTTAATAAAGCTGTCTGCTAAAAGTATCCTATGCTTTTTGTAAATACTATTCTAAAGATTTCGCTTGCAACTAAAAGTTTGCAGGCTTTTTTTGTACATTCTTCAAATTATTGTATTTTTGTTTTCATTGATTAGAATGCATAATGCTGTTTTCTATTGAACTAAGTACTGTCTTATTAAACCATTAAACCATTACCATTATTAAACTATTCAAATTTCCATTTAAACTGAATTCACCTCACTTTAGATATGTCTATTAAACTGTTCAAAAATTGATGAATAAAATTGTTTATTAATAAATTTAGTTTTTTCGTCATGTTGCCGTTTTTTGGACCCATTAAGGTTTACTTTAAATATATTCTCTTATTTCTGGACTACATTCTAAGCGCTTCTTGATTTGAATGCTTTACCGAGGGTATCTCGTTGCCGAGCACACTGGCAACTAAAAGTATGCAACTATTCTCGTAACTATATTAAAGTCTATCTCGTTAACTGTTCAAAGCACAACTTTGGGCAACAGTTTAATGGCAACTATAAATGCTAGCACTAACCAATTGACGCCAGCAAGATTGAGTTAACAATTTTCATGCGTGGCTGGTTTTTCAGCTGGTTTTTTGTGCAACTGTCCGTTCATATGAACGGACTGTTTCATATTTCTTTTGGCCTGGCCCGTCTACACAAATCATCGTACGCAATGTTTGCTGAAAGAAAAAAAAATAGAAAAATAACTTAAAGTGCGTTGCTTCTGCTAGCATTGTTGTTGCTGTTTTTGTACACACCTCACTTTGATTTTTTCACTATTTTTTGTTTTCTTATGTCAGCATCTAAATTTTAGAAAACAAGCAGCAAACATTACCAACAACTGTGCCAAGGGCAATTTCGCCTCTGATTGATTTACAAGAGGCGTTCCCCTAGTGTGGTCCATTCGTACAGAAGTGGAGTTCAGCTGCGGGCCAACATTGCGTATGCGTCATTAGAAAATATGACGATCACTTTTTGACGCTGCCATAAATCAGGCAAACAAGCTGAAAAACTTTATTGAATGCTGTCGATTAAGTCATAATTATAATTTGTCAGTTAATATTTTTTTGATTGGTTGTCGAAATTAATATTCAAAAAAAATTAAAGAATTTCTACGATGAGATAAAAACATTTTGCCGCTGGCTAGAGAACGGCAACAATTTGTTTAAGCAGAAGAGAAATATTTGTATATAAAAGTATATGTACATTTATCTATTTTTTGTTGCTTAAATTATTTAATATATATACTTGTATTTACATTTGCGTGTTGTTTAAGTCTCCGGCTATTCCGGAATATGAATAACTTGTTTGGGAAATTACACCCGGATGAATGGAGCTGTGAATCTGTCATACTCTATGCCTTGTTTGTTTTGTGGCTTCGTTACATAGAATTCGATAAGGTCATCAGACATTTAACTAATGAACTTGTTCTACCCTCAAACAAATAAAATGAAATGAAGCTCAGCCTAATTAAGTAACAACAATGAGCGGACAATGCGTGCCGAATCTTTAGACATGCCAAAAAATCTCAAATGCTGTAATCATAAATCAAGCAAAAAGAAGAAAAAAATACCAGCCGTCAAAGCTCAGCATCAGGTTGCAGCTGCAGGTCAGTCAAATAGCAACAACAACAAAAAAAAACAAAAAATACATAAATCACACCCAAGACATACTCGTTAAGACGTTAATCAAAAGCAGTGCAGTGGGTCGCAACGAAGGGCGCGTGTCTTCAACCACCAACAGCAGCAGCACCACCAACATCAGCACCACCTCCAACAATATAAGCAGCCGTGTCCAGCTGCAACTCTCAGTCACAGTCAAATCGAAGGCCGTAAATAAATGCTTATGTAATTAGTAAGTAGCAAAGCCCTCTAAGCCTTTAAAGCCATGGCAAAAAAAAACAAAATATTGCTTAACCTGTTGCAGTTGCAGTTGCACTTTTCGGGCCTAATGAAGCAGCTTCATTGGCAGCACCAACAACAGCAGCAGCACCACCAGCTCAATTTATTGACTAAGCGCGATTGACGGATTGACCAAATGAATGATGAACTAACTGACGACAGCTTGTGGGAATTGAGTCGTTGACAAGTCGTCAACGTCTCTGTCTCTGTCTCTATCTCGGTCTCGGTTTACGCTCATATTGATTTTGGCTGAGACGATCGATCGATGACTTCGAAGGCACCTTGAATGCATCTCCATCTATGGCAATGCTGCAATGGCAATTCGAATCGTTAGATGCGTTTATATAGCCATTATGGACTTATGGATTTATGGATTTATATACTATACAAATACTAAGCACATTTAACAAACAATCCGCCTGAGAACACATTCACGGCTGCTTGACGCTCACGGAATTTCCGCCTGTTTGCCGGTGTTGATTTTAATGTTGCTGTTGCTGTTGCTGTTACTATTGCTGTTGATGTTGCTGTGGTCCCTGTGCGACTGTGGATTGATTTATGGCTACACTCCGTTGATTGATTTGACCTACCGGACTGCCCAACCTCTGACTCCATTTTTACACTCAAAAAAAATAAATAAGTAAACTTTCAAAAACTCAAACACCTAGAATACATAGATCACATAATTTATTGATAATTAATTTTCATTGATCTGCAAGTACTTCAATATAAATTGAAAAAGAAAAACTCACAATTTTTATATAAATATATTTTGAAATAATTTCAATTTACTTTATTTAGTAATTCTTCATGAATTGTTCACAGTGCATCAATATATAACTCGATTGTTAGCCGGCCGGCTACTGCTGTTTATTGCACTTGAACCGCTGATATTTGGTTGTGGTGGCATCTGCCGGCGCTAATGACCGTCACAATAGATCTTGGAACGCGTCAACTGGTTGTCAGAACTGACGCCACAGAAGGTCAACTACAGTGGCTACCATTGGACATTGGCCAAGTGCACAATCTGGCAATGCAATCTATCGAGCTGAGATTTAATTGGTTTCGGTGTAGAATTCTCTCTTTATTTTCGAAACGACGATTTACAATAGATTCATTACAATGTACCTACAAGTAAGGCGGGGGGGGCAGCAAGTGGTTCAAAATTACTTGGAATGACTTAGGCTATTATCGATCCTAAGTATGAAAATACGAGTATGTGATGTCGCCTTCAATACCTAGAAGGTAAACGGCTTGGCAGGTTTGTTATAGTTGTAACCATCAGGACCCAGTGAGCCGGCATCAGTGGGTGCTGGCTCTGGATAGGATTGGGTGGGTGGTGTGGGTGGACGTGGCTGATATGTGGGTCCTGCTGGTGGACCGGATGGAGGAGGAACATATCCTGGAGTTGGTGCTGGTGGTGCGGGTGGTGCCGGTGGGCGTGGTTCATATGTGGGTCCCGCTGGTGGTGCTGGTGGTGCTGGAGGGCGTGGTTGATATGTAGGTCCGGGTGGTGGTCCATAGCCGGGAGTTGGTGCTGGTGGTGCTGGTGGGCGTGGTTCGTATGTAGGTCCTGCTGGTGGTGCTGGTGGTGTTGGGGGACGTGGTTGATATGTAGGTCCGGGTGGTGGTCCATAGCCGGGAGTTGGTGCTGGTGGTGCTGGCGGTGCTGGTGGTGTTGGAGGACGTGGTTGGTATGTGGGACCTGCTGGTGGTGCTGGTGGGCGTGGTTGATACGTAGGCCCAGGTGGTGGTCCAGATGGAGGACCGGAAGGAGGCAGATACTCCATGCCTGGTTGTTGTGGAGGTGTTGGCTGAGGGCGAGGTGGTTGTGGCTGAGTAGGTGGTGGTCCATACTCAGCGGGTGGTTGCGGACGAGAAGTTGGGCGAGGCTTGGGAGGCTGAGGCTGATCGGGAGGCAAGTATTCCGGACCGGCTGGAGATTGCGTCTGAGGTGGTCCATAGGAAGGAGCTGGAGCAGTCGGCTGAGGACGTGGAGGCTGAGTCTGAGGAGGTCCATATGAAGGAGCTGGAGGTGTTGGCTGAGGACGTGGAGGTTGCGTCTGAGGAGGTCCATAAGATGGAGCTGGAGGAGTTGGCTGAGGACGTGGAGGTTGCGTCTGAGGAGGTCCATATGAAGGAGCTGGAGGAGTGGGCTGAGGACGTGGAGGTTGCGTTTGAGGAGGTCCATATGAAGGAGCTGGAGGAGTGGGCTGAGGACGTGGAGGCTGCGTCTGAGGAGGTCCATATGAAGGAGCTGGAGCAGTCGGCTGAGGACGTGGAGGCTGCGTCTGAGGAGGTCCATAAGATGGAGCTGGAGCAGTCGGCTGAGGACGTGGAGGCTGCGTCTGAGGAGGCCCATATGAAGGCCCTGGAGCAGTTGGCTGAGGACGTGGAGGCTGTGTTTGTGGTGGAGCGTATGAAGGTCCTGGCGCAGATGGAGGAGGTCCAAAGATTACACCAGAATCCTCAATGCCATTGCCCGAGGGCGGAGGCGGAAACGGCTGTGATGGCTGCTTGTAATGATAACCATCCTCCCTCAAATCCGTATCCAGATGAGAAACATCCGCATAGACCCCAGAGGCAGCGAGCAACGCCACCAGAGGCAGTAAAAAGCGCTGCGAGATGAGGAAGAACAACAAACAATCACATTAAGAGCTTAGTATTAATCCACGATTCGTTGCCAATCCGATTTGTTAAGGTGAATAAAACACTCACCATGTTGGCTAGATCGAAAACCTAATACAAAGCGCGAATTTTCACAGTTTTTTCAAATGAAAAGCGCACACACACACACCACACACACACGAACGAGCGAGCGATGAGCGAAAGATAAATTTGAAGTTTTTACCGGTTTGGAACACAACACGACAATTGAAAATTGTTTCTATCGACAACTGGACGACGGAGCCAGCGACGTCTTCGTTGCAAAATCAGAAAATCGAATGATGCCCAAATGTTCTCCCTTGGCGAATTTATACCAGAGCAGCCCCTAAGCTGCTTCGCTAGGTTTTGAGCCAACGTTTTTTAAGTCTGTGCCGACGCCGACGACGACGACTTTTGGCTCAGACGCGAATCAGAGACGTGAGAGACTCTCGGTCGGCTCAGTTGTCTCAGTCATCGTCATCGTCGTCGTGATGCTGCAACCTTTGTTAGTTGTAGTTGCTGTTGTAGTTGTAGTTGTTGGTTGTATTGTTGCTTGATGTTGTTGCTGCCTCTGCTGGTAATCAACGGCGATTGTAAGTCAATAACAACGCGTACTAGTTAGTTTTTTAACGCTTAGGGTTTTTTATTATTTTGCCTTGGCTACCAACTGAAAGCTTGGCCAGAAGTGTTAACCAGGAACCAAGCTTATCAACCTGATGTTGCTGCTGTTGTTGTTGTTGTTTATGTTAATTTAATCATAGCTACTGAGCGGACTGACAGAATTCACACCATGGGCATTGCGTGGGCAGCCAACAGAGTTGATTAATGTGCGAAATAGTTAAAGATTTGCATATTTTTAGACATATCCAATCATAAACTGACAACTCAAAAATCGTGCCAAAGATCTAAAGATCTATTGATGTTATATAATTAATAGCGATCGTCCGCTGAGTCACAAGTGCAACATGTGCATTCCAATAGATATTTATAGATACAAATGTATATATACTTTTATATATATGCGATTTATGGCAGTGGAACAATCGAAACTCATTTGAATTGGCAGCAATCACATAAATAGCTGACCAGATAAACGCCAATATCAATTAATTAATAAGCCAATTAGTCTGGCGAGTTACGCGGCGTATGCGCAATGCTCTGAGCCAGTTTTTAGCCTAAGACTCACAATCAATTTGCTTTATTTTTGTTTTTGTTTTTGAATTTTTTTATTAATTAACTTTGCATTTTTATTAGTTGTTCAGTGTTGTGTTTTGATTTTTGGTGTACTGTCTACATGTTTGTTGTGTGGTTTCGCATTTTCATTATTATTTTTTTTGGATGTGAAGCACTTACAAATTTAATTTAGTTTATATCTTATGCATTAGTTTTGAATTGGTTTACTTAAGTGTCTAAACATAACAAATTGCAAACACTGTCATTAAAGTTATCATTGTTTATTGCACTTAAACTAAATATATTATTTTAAAATTAAAATATTTTTCACAATTCCACTAGTTGACTTTGTTTTTGCTTTTCGTTTCAATAAACATTTGTTGTGAATTTCTTGTTTTTTATTTTTAATGATTACTATGCCTAAATGTGAAGCTTTTGTTCAATTTCTGTGTGTCTATTATGCATCATATAATTATTGTTATTTGTATTTAACTTGAATTGCTGCTAGCCCTAAAAAATGAATGAGCCAATTTGCCAATTGTCTCGATTTGTTTCGACACTTTTCTAATTGTCATTATATTAAAATCTAAAAATCCGCCTCCATTTTTTCGTTTTTCGTTTAAATTTTTATTGTTGCCTTTTGCAATGTTTAACCTTTTGTTTAGTTTTTGCCCAATTGGAAGAGTGAGGGACATGGGACTCTGTATTTCTTTACTTTCCCCGATAGATCTCAATGATGCGATCCTGATCGACATACTCGAAGATATGTGGCGCATCCATGAGAATGCCAACGGTTCCGGCAGTAGTGACAATGAAGAAGATATACAGCTGCAAGCGATCGATGACCATTGCCACATACTTCCAATCCTCGCGAGTCTGTCAAGAAAATCAAAATTCAATTACTCCTATTTAACAGAACTTCTCTTAATACTCACTTGGATGTAGAGATCCTCGTTACGCAGATGCTCGGCAATGAACTCGACCGCCTCAGTGGCTTTACTAGCCTCCGGGGAGAGCAATATGGAATCGGAGGATTCACTTTCACGGCGACAACCATCGCCTAAGCCCAACTCGGCACCGCTGTTTACCTTCCGATTGATCTTGCAATTGGGATGATGAAGATCCGATAGCTCCATCACCTCCATTTTGGATTGTTTGCCACCAATTGCGCTGATATGCTTTGGCAACTCGGCGGGAGAACCATAGGAAGGATGTGGATGTGCTGGCATACTCATGCCCGGCATTTCCATCATCCAACGGAGGCGTGTCTTGCGCGGACGCTTCATGAAAAGAAAGGCGGGCAGATAATGTAGGAAGACAGAGCGTATCCACATGGGCATACGATGGGTGCGAGGGCCACGGAAATTCCAATTAATGATGATGACTGTGACAAGAATGGAAACCGTGTTCATGATGAAGGTGAACAGCAGATACTTGGCGATCAACGGCAACACCAGCGATGTGGGTGGTAGAATCTTCGATACGAGCAACAGGAACACAACCAGTGACAGCAGAATGCTAATGCCCAGGGTGACCTAGCCATGAATCCGGTTTGGAAATCATCATCAAAAAACAAACAAAACAACCCATCAAAACAATTTCATCAAAACTTTGACCCCAACTCACCTTTTCGCCGGCCTCAGCGGGCAGATAGAAGACGAGAACGCAAAGGAATGAAATCAGCACCGTGGGTAGAATCAAGTTGACCGTGTAGAACAAGGTTTTGCGTCTTATGATTATGTAAAATGTAATGTCCGTCTCTGTCGGATGATTGCTATCGCCCTCATATACATTCAAATAGGCTGGCACTTCGATAATATCCCAAGTACCCGATTTCCAGTAATCCGACAGATCCACAAAGTTCTTATTGTTATAGAGAGCAAGCGAGACCTGATCGCCATTGAACGTCCACGATCCAAACTTCATGATGCAAGTCTGCTGATCGAAGGGGAAATAGGTGACATCGATGGTGCAGGAGCTTTGATAAATTGCCGGTGGTACCCAAAGCACCTCCCCCGTGGGATAGATGAGGACGTTTGACTTGTAACGCACCTCGTAGTTACCATCGGCACTAAATACAGGAATAGAAAAGGATATTAGTAGCTGTTACCATGAGGTTGGGCATAACTTTGACGCCTACTTTAACAGAGTGATCAGAGAGAAATAGAGAGAGAGAGAGAGAGCAAGATACAGACAGAGTGGAGAATTGCAAGAGTCTATTTTTTTGGAGAGTTATTAGAATTACATAGGTATAGCCATTTACTCACTTATTGAAGAGCACAATGTCCGGCTTCCAAACCTTATCCGGAGGCAGCCGCAACACCCCGATACCGCCGTAGTCAGCCTCATCCCACTGTAGCTGATAGTCGTACCAAACCAAACGTAACCAAACGTTTGATTTCATAATTTGATTTTTCTCATTCTTGGTTTCAATTGTTCAGTTTTTTTTTTTTTGATCAGTTTTGATAAATTTCGTATTTTTTGCGTATTTTTTGTGGTGATGATGGTGGTTGGTTGTGGTGGTGGTGGTTTGGTGGTTTGGTGATGGTGGTATATCAGAGATATCGATTTACGATATCGATATTGTATTTGATAATTCGAAATTGAATCAAATCGTATCGAATAATTGACAAAAAATATATATTGAGAGAGCGGGTGGGAAGGTAGTTAAGTCATTATTTGCATTTCTTTCGCAGTTATTTTGTTATTGTAAGTAAGTAGTAAGTTTTATATAATTAAGTTCTTTGTTAAAATTGTTGTTAATGCAATATTAATTAATATGCTTGCTTATATTTTAGGGTTAGTATTCGTAAATGCTAGGCATGAAGTTTCACTACAAACATACAAATTCAAGTCAAGACAACACGTGTAATTAAGTATTTACAAAGCATAATTGAAACTGAAAATGGCTGGCGGCTACCACGCCCACTGATCGCAAAACACCAAGCCCCCAAATCATCCCCCGACATCGCCCTGGGAAGGGGAAAAGTGGAGTGGAATGGGGCGTGGCTGCGGCCACTGTGCGTGCTTTGTGGCAGCAACAAAACTCAAGAATTATGTATTTATGAACAGAACTCGTAAGTACAGTTAGTTACACGCTACTATAGTTAACATTTGATTAATTTGCTAATACTTGTGAGTTTAAGTAAGTATTATTATTTGTCTTTTTTGTTAATTTTGAATTATTTTATTTTTGGTTTTATTGTTTTTGGTTTTTGGTTTTTGTTTTGGATTAGATAACACTTACGACATTGATTAGCTGTACGAACGCCAAACCAAATCTTACTCCAACTTTTTGTGTCATATTTTGTACGGGTCGTATGAGTTTATTGTAGCCTCGAAAGAGGTCACGCACCAGGCGCTCTTCGTCTTCGGATGCACTGACTATAAAACAAACAAACAATTGACACACGAAAGGGAAACAAGGAATACGAATCAAAGGAAAAGGAAACATAAAATGTCAATAACAAAAAGTATATAAATTAAAACAAAAAACATTAACGTAAGTAAGTACAAAATAAAAGGAATCGAACGTTACAGAAGAAGACACAGAAAAACGGAAAGAAAGACGGAACGTATATGAGCAAATTTTTTGTTGTATTCTTTTGTTGTTTGTTCTTAGTTTCTTAGTTTTTTGTTGTTGAGTTTTTAATGGCTTATAATGATGGAATAGCTTAGACAGTTAGACAGAGACAGCGAGAGAGTCAGAGAGAGAGAGAAAGAGAGAGATTGAGAGAGAGCGAGAAAGATCGAGATAGACAGCAGATAGATTTCAGATTGTTAGATTTGGTTTTTTTTTTGTTTTTTCATTTTTTTTTTTGACTTGACGCCGATTCTAATTAATTTCAACTATGGAAAATTAAAATGACGAAACATGAAAGCCGCTCGTTTTCTTTGTTACTGTTACTTGTTGTTGTGTTGTTGTTGTTGGCGTTGTTCTAGTTGTGCTCTTAATGCGAAATGTATATGTGAATGGATCCTACGTTGCGTATACGCCGCGTTAGACGCCATTGCACTGAACAACTGTGCGCGTTAGAAGTCTTTTCATTCTAAGTTTCTATTCAACAACTTCTGGCGCGCACAGTGGTTAACATAATGCAAAGACCTCTTTCAGTTAAATATTCCTAGAACTAAGTACAATAGTGTGCAGATTTATATGTTCATCTATGGGACCTGCAAAATCTAGTAAGTAACTCCTACTAAATATTCCGTTATAACTGTTGGCTAAATGACAGCTAAACGTGTGACATTCAAACTTTATCCGACAGCTAGGGACAGAGAGAGAGAGAACTCCAGAGAGAGGAGAGGCAGTGAGAGAAGTGAGAGAGACTTCTTACACTCTCTCTGTTGGCAGCGCACATGTGCAGAAAACTGGGATGTGGATGCTGCTTTCGACAATACCCTGCCAGCTGTAGGACATAGGGTATGGCAATGTCCCTGGCATAAGTATGAGTGTATATGTGTGTGTGTGTGTGAAGTAGCTATCATGACCGGGTTATACTTGTCTATGTGTGTTATATAGAGCACAAAAATATGCTTCTTTTTTTGGTTTTTGATTTTTTGTTTAGGGTTGGGACTGAGTTTCGAATTACAGTTGGCCGTATAGATAGCTCCGCTTAACTGTGAATGAATATGAATGTGAGTGTGATGTATGTGTGTGTGTATATGTGTAAGTGCTCTAAGTACAGCATTAAGTACTAAAGGAAGTCTCATCTGTCAATTGGTGCGTAACAACATGATATAGTATTTTTCGACTAAGGTTTCGCTAGATTCACTAGATTCGATTCGATTCGATTTGGGACTGCTCAGAACAGAAGGAGTATGAATTAAGATTCGGCAGTTGATACAGAAATCTTTTTGGCAATCTTTTTCGATCAACAAAATGTTTTCATATTCAGTTCATTTTCATTTCAGTTTGCTTTGGTGTGTATCCATCTGTGGCAGCGCCAAGGGAGTTTTTGCTACGCTTTGCAGTACATAATTTGATATTTTATTTTTAAAGGAGGATAAATTGTTAATTACAAAAGCAGAGAGATAGCTATTAAGAAGGTTGGGTGAAAATAGTAGTAATAGTATTTTAGTTTGTAGTAGTAGTAGTAATAGTAGTAGTAGGTTTCGGGAGTAAAAAGTATAGTTTTAAGTAGGTTAAGAAGTTATACAGCTTGAATTTCTTATTGTTTGTTGCGAGCGTTAGATATAAAAACTATGCAATATATTATTTATATAGAGCAGCTATATACGAAATATATATAGAGAGATAGAGAAATGGCAAGAGAGAGAGAGATAAAGAAGTTCTAAGCTGCGGTTTAAGTTAAGTTAAGAGCGGGTGCTAGGAGATAGTTTATTGGAATCTAAGGCTACTAATGATTACGAAAGGTAAGTATATATCTTATATGGCATATATATATATATCTATAAATATATATATATATATATATATATATATTAAGTTGTATTTGGAGTTGCATATATGATCGGCGCAGTCGTTGTTTCGTTTCTTTTGTTGGTTCGGCAATTTTTGGCAGCGCTGCAGCAGCGACGCTTTGGCAAATTCCTCAAGTTTCATTTCATCGCACAGTCGAGAGTCGATTTGTGTGGCTGTTATAGTTATAGTTGTAGTTGTTGTTGTTGTTTTTTTTTTGTTGTTGTTATTGTTGTATAGGTGGTGTAGTTGCTGGCTGCCTAACTATGTACACGCCAGTAGCTGGACTGAGGCTGAGGCAGAGGCAGAGGCAGATGCTGTGGCAAAGGCTGTGGCTGAGGCTGTGGCTGTGGCAGAAGGCAGAGGCCGAGGCTGCAGGTTACTTGGTACTTGGATACTACAATATGAAACTTGGGGAATTTTGTCAAGGCGTCGCTGCTTGTGCGTTCTCATAAAATTTAAGAAAAAAATCAAATCATTGCTGTAAAATTGTTTGCTAGTTTCAAAGAACTTTTGGTTTTGTTGGGTTCAAGTTGGGTTAAAAAATTTGTTAGCATTTATGGTTTGTTGTTTCTCTCCCCAATAAAAAATATATATTTATCGTACTTAACTTATATAACCCTCCCGGAATTTTGTGTGGCACCACAACTGCACCACACACACGTACCTGTGTTAATCAATAGTAGCCCCAGGATGCTGCACAGCAGCATCATCACCAATGACCTGCTAGGTAACTCCATTTTGATGTAGTGTGTGTGTGTGTCCTTGCTCGGTAATTCCTTCCTAATTATTTATTCAGGCCTGGCATAGTTGTTAATTGATGATACGCCCACGCCTCGCACTCGACTGCATTGAAATTATCTCCATAAAAAGACCGAATAACACAATATACAACAGATTTTCAACATCACCTTATAGATGTAGATATTTTCTTTGAATTTTTGCCAATTTTTCAGAATTTTAAAGGCGTTTTTCCTGTGCCTGCCCGAATTTTACAACTTTTACAAAGGCAGTTTGGGTGCGGATTAAGAACTCTACTTCAGGACTCTGGATAAAATCAATGCGATTGAGATTTGAGATGCGCACAGCAGCCGAGTAAAATACTCTCTGCGCAGCTGCCAAATTCGACGGATAAAAGAGAGCCTCAAAGAGAGGGAGTGAGAGTATCCGAGAGAAAGAGAGAGAGAAAGTTTGCACTTGGGGGTTGCTCATTCTCCCTTGTCGAAATTTGTAAACAAAAGCACGTTTTTTAGGGGTTGGCCTTGCCTCTGCTCAGGTCAGCTGTTGATTGCTTTTGTTTACAAGCTGGCGCCAGAGTTGCCACCATCTGCAATTAAGTCGTTATACAGTGCGTGGGAATTGTAATGCTCCAATGCAACCGCTTCCGTAGTCTTGCTTAATTATAACACACAAAGTGATGCCATAACACTTGAGCCTATAAATTAAGCAATTCGAAATTAACAAACCCAACACAGCTCAACGAAAGGTCAACTGGGTGTCTAAGGTTTATATATGTTTTTATGATTTGCTACGCCTAATCACTGTAGCCAGAAGCTACTACATTCCTACTACGATTAACATATTACTGTAGTTCCTCATGGCGCCGAAATGATATGCAAAAACCGTATCATAAACTTGTCATGCGGTTCACTTTCCATTAACTAAACATTCCAACAGAAATATATTCTATTTAATTACCAGAATTGATTTTTAATATTTTTTTAATTGTTGTTCTCTTATGCTAATTGTACAGTTAAGGTAATAAAAGTTAAAGAGAGAGATTAGCTTTTAATTACATAGAAAAAAAGTGTTAATGGCATTGCAGGGAGAAGGAAACTTCCGTATGCAGTCAATGATTGATAGCAGTGCAATTTGTTTAACATATTCAAGAACAATGGCACCTCTCTCTCAAAAAACAAGCGTTTAAAGATGCACATATGGAAAATCAGTCAATGAACAAACAAAAAAAAACAATAGCAACAATAAGAAGTCTTTATGCATGGCATATAAAGCCGCGTGCGAGACGTTTGGTAATGAAAGCATATTTTAGCATTGTTGATGTGGCTGCTGGCTGCTGGCTGCTGGATGCTGGATACATTGTATTGATAGTGGTAACTGTGTGTGTGTGTGTGTGTTGGTAAATGCAGCGGCTGCCTGATGATGATTTTCATGTGCGCATGACAGCGCAATACAATGCAAACGAAAGACTCAGGCCACGAACGTGCAGCCGCACAAAAAATTATGAGGCAGCTCTACGAACTTAACTTGGACTTTAGAAAAAAACACAGCAGCAATAGAAAAAGAAGAGAAAAAAAGCAAAAGCAAAAGCAAAAGCAAAATCTAAGGTCGCCAGCGCGCATAAAAACACAATTTTAAGCTTTTGTTGTAGTTGGCGCAATTTGGGTGCCTATTTGATGTCACCACACATCATCACCGAGAGTGCAAGTCGTAATCGCAATCACACTCGGATACGGATTCGGATTTGGAGACGAAGACGGATTCACTCACAGCTGGAGTCTGACTCTTTTCTATGCGATAAAATCGATGGCAACAACGACAACGCCAACGCAAATTACATGATATTAATTATTGTATTCTCATCAAATTTTTACTTACTTAATTATTATGACTGCATTTAATTGAAACACTTTTGGGGGCAGCTGTTTGCTATTTTCAAGGTTCCCACAATGCTACGTGCCTAAGATGAGCCCAGCGAGATGGCCTACAAACTACTTACGTCAAATGACTTAACAATCTGGGTGTAGCTTTACAGTTATGTTTAAACTGCGCTCATGTCTCCGCATATGAAATCCTAAAACATACTTTGTTCATCTCTAAGTTTGTTTGTCCAATTTTGAAAGTCTGCCAACTTTTTGCTTTATTAGATTACTTAATTACTTAATTTAATACTTTGCTTTTAAACAACAATTAATCATAAATGAAATATAATTCTTTAATAAATTTATATTTACTTACCTAAAACATACTTTGTTCATCTTTAAGTTGTTTGTCAAATTTTGAAAGTCTGCCAACTTTTAGCTTTATTAGATTACTCAATTATTTTATTTAATACTTTGCTTTTAAACAACAATTAATCATAAATGAAATTTTAATTCCTTCATATATGTGTGTATCTATAGAATTTTGCATGCTTCATTCTATGCAAATTGTGTGTGAAAATAAATATGAAAACGTAATGTGATACCATAAACATTTAGACTGTAAGCTCTGCCATTGTCTTTGGCGTTAACGTTGGCTATTGTTTGTTTCTCACTGACTAAATAAATTAATTAGCCATGGCAATTTGACTCGCCTCCCGAGTAAAGATACACTTGTAGATACAATATATACAAATCACTCTAATGATTCCGTGTTAATTTTTACACCAAAGATTCTTGCGCATATGCTAAGACAACAAAACTATCAGCATCAACAACAGCAACATCAGCAGCAAAATAGAGACCAAAATGAGCAACTCACCGAAAATTGCACAATTAGCAAAAATCTGTCTGCTGGTGGCTGTCTGCTGCCAGTTGAGCAATATTAAAAGTCCTCAACCATATTAACACTTTGGGCAATGTTTTGCGGCGCGCCGCAGCGCTCAAAATTTGTGTCAAACCCAACATCAGCAGCAGCAGCAACAGCCGCAGCAGCAGCAGCAGCCACAACAATAACAACGATGATAGAAAATCATGCAGTAAAGCGCACGACCAAAAAATAAGAAAAACTTAAAAAAAAAATTAAATAAAATAATAGAAAAAGGAAAATACATACAACACAGCACATAAATTGTATACGATTTGACATACGTTCAACGCTTTTGCATTTGTTTAGCTGCTCAATGGCAGCCACTGGGGCAGGCTAATGAGGAAGTGCAACAAGTGACACAAGCTATCGGTCTTAATGCTTCCTCATATGCCACACATGCCCCAGCATTAACAACCCGTAACCAAACGCAGCTGTGACATCATACACTTTGTCTTACTTATAGTACCATAAAGTACCGCCCACTTTTCCTACATTCGATGGAAAATTGATTGGCATTTATTCCATTTTTTTGTCGTCCAAACTAATATATCCACCTTGGCCAAGTCCAGTGGCCTAGAGGAACTTGAAAGGGTATAATTCGATTCCTTAGCCGTATCTGCGCCTGTCGGCCCTTGACTCTGGTCTTGGTTATTGGTTGTAGTTTTATGTTGATTGTTGTTGTTATGTTGATTATGTTGTTGGGATTGTGGCCTCATTGTCCGGTGTTAACGCTGGGCTAGAAAAGTTACGTTGCCTCAACTTTGGGAGTGAAAAAGACCAGAAAAGTTAGGAGAGATTAGAGCGACTCTTAGTTCAAGGATTGTTGAGCAATCACTTAGATGACAGATGACTAACACAATATAAAAGTAAAGATTTCATATCATTCATCTGGCAAAAAGTATGGTTCTAAAAGAAAACCACTTTTTGTACAATCGACACAACAAGCATACAAAAGATGGCGCCATCATCGTGAAAATTGACAGCCCTGGGGTCCCACTAAAACTTTTCTTTGCATACTTTTAGGGATTATTTTTAAAAGTTAAGAACGGCAGCTTTTGACTTACGCTTGAAATTTAAACTGTTAACTTGAATTTAAAAATTAGAATGTTTATTTTAAGAGCGAAATCTAACTACGAGCGAACAAAACTTCGTTGGTATTTAATGCAATAAACTATTTACAAAACATCACCCCAGACCCATTTGTCTGCCCATTAATATCAATCAATTTGTCCCTTATGTGCTATATAGGAGTCGTAGAGTGTTGATTGCTTGCGTCGCTTCAGCCGGGAACAGGCTATAAACAAAGTGACCGTTAGTATGCAAAGCAGCGCCGAACAGCCCGCAGTTAGTGCCGAAAATGTGGATGTTTTGAGACAGGTATGATGCGGTGACTGTGCTTTAGACTGATGATGTGCATAGACATCGTCACCATCGTTTTCGCCCTCCTGTAGCACACGCAGCGATTGAAACAGATTCACATTCTCCGAAAGCGAAGCCTGCCCTGGACTTTCAGTGGCCGAATCATCAGCATCGGACAAAGGCGGCAACGAGAGATTTGTGGCTGTCATATTGGAGGTGTCGCGTTTAGTCACCGCTTTAAGATTACGCCAATGACAAGGCTGACTCTGTAAGAATAATTACTGTTTAAATTGTTCAAATATTTGGATTTCCCAGACTTACCGGACAACGTCCATGGCACATGCGTACATCGCATTCAATGTACAGTGCCGGCGAGCCTGTGAAGCGAAAGGTTTTCATATAGGCATAGACTTGTGTTTCGTACACTCCAGAATCGGACCAGGAGCCTCTAAAGCGTGAGATGAGCTTGTCATCCACCGGACAACCTTGCTGATCAATCAGTTGTATGCGTTTATTGGCACCATTATGAGCATAGCAATCATTGACCACAATATCGAAGCCATCTAAAGGAGAAAAGAGTTTAGAAATCGCAAGAAGAACTATAGATTTATTCTAACCGTATTTGCTTCTCATGTAGATTATGAGTGTCAGAGGATCGCCCACACGCACTGGACCAGTTACACGAGGTCCACCGATGCCATAACCATTCTGAATTTCCATATAGCATTCAGGAGGACTCAACGTAAAAACTACTGGATTTCCAGTTGCCACTCTGTAAGTAGAAAATCGTTAGTTGACGAATATTTTTTAGCCAAATTTCACTTACTCCACGTCTAAGAAGGGAAAAGTCACAGTTTTCCAGAAATCATAGCCGTATTCACAGGTGACCTTGAAATGCTCATCGTACTCCTCCTCGATCAATGGATTATACTGCACAGTTACAGTATTCCACATAAAGTTCTGCAAGAATATTGATTTTAAAAACTGTAGTAATCAAATATAAAGCATACGCACTGTCGGATTCTTGCGACTTTCTTCCTGCAGCGAGTTTTTGCCCAAAGTGCCGCAACGATTTAGTTGTATAAAGAACTCATAGTAATCTCTACCAGATCCATTGATGTACATGCAATCGGGATCATAGGCATAGCCAGCGGAGTAGAGCAAACCACTAAACGAACCATTAAAGCCAATGCGTATTTTCATATAATCATCCTGACACTCTGCCTCAATATCTGTGAGAGAAAGAGGAATATTTACTAACCGGAATATATAGGAAAGATAAAGTTAAACTTACGCTGCACTCGTGTGCTGTTGTGTGTGAATTGTTGTCCATTGTAGTCTTGATCCCAGTACTCTTCATGCCACTTGTTGCCCTCGTAGGGCACAGCATGATAGCCAGCGCTGCCTGTGGGTGCACCACTCGAATCCACGCCAGTGGAGCCATACTCCAAGTGCACAGGATGACCAATACGTTGTGGTACATAGCCAGAGGAATCAGGTACATGATCAGGCTAAAATATAAGTAGATAAGTAACACTTTAAACTAAGAATTTAACAGCTTACCACATCATGTTGCAGCCTGTTTCGTTCCACAGCGACGCTACTGCGATTACGCACATCCTTCGCAAACTTCTTTTGAGCTGGCAAGCCGGCACGCTTGGTCAATTTGGAGGGCTGTGTTGTGGGTCCCGAGATGTACGACTTGGATGATAATGCCAGCAGATCCTGCTGTGATGCATCAGCTACACTGGAAGCCAAGGGGCGACCGCTGCGTTTACTGCTCAAGTTTCTGGGCGTTGTCGTTTGTATGCGTCCCTTGAAGCTGCGAATAGGGGACACTGTGGGTGGTGCTGATGTGGTGGTGGCCACCGCAGCTTTGCTCACTATGGCATACTCTGTGCTGAGCTCAACGCTGTGGCAATGTTGCTGTAAAAAAGAAAAGAGAGGCGTGGTTCGTTGATAAATCAAGTTAGTTTGTGTCTTAAGTCTTTTGTTTGGGCCACATAAAACTGCTGCATCATGGATTGGTAACAAGCCAAACATAATTTTTCCAAAGCACATCTTCCGTTCCGCACCTCTCTCCCACCCCTCCTCACAGTGAACATGTTGAACTCACAATCAATCGCCGCTCTGGGAAGCTACGCAATATGGCAAAGCATATCCGTTAGACGGGGCGATTGGCCAACGATTGGTTACGGTTCATGTGTCTGTGGTTGTGGCTCTCGATCTGAATCTGACTCTGACTCTTTGACTGCTTAGCATAATCAGGAAGTTCATTCTTAGAATGCAGTTTAACTGTTAAATAGATTAGATTTTCTAAATGATGCGGCAGTGGGAAACAAAAGACTTAGGCAACGAACCTGACTTGAGCAACATATGCAACATAGTGAAAGGCAACAATTTGATTTCCGATTCTCAACTTACCTGTAACATCAGCAACATCAACAAAAAGGCGGCAATTCTATACAGCTTCATCGCTGTCAAGCAACTGCAAAGACAAATAGTTAGTCAATACTAAATATAATCATAATCTGAAGGTAAAATGAGATATAACCTTGCTAGTGGTCACTCAAGTGTTGTGTGTTCAGCCTGGATGCATCAGTTACAACAACCAATGCGCATGTATGTGTGATGTGTGTGATGTATGCTGTGTAGTGTGTGGTGGCAGGAAGGAAGTTTGTGGTTCATAAATTAATTGTGGTCAATATGCGAGAAACATAAGCAAAAACGGCAGGCAGGCAGCGAAGACAACAACTTATATTGGAGACAACATCAATGTCATCATGGCTAGAACAATGGCTGCTTGACAAGGCGCTGACTCTGACGCTGTGGCAGCCTGTCAGGCGTTAAGGTCAAAGGCATAAAGAACTGAAACTGTCAGCCACATTCCAACGCATCTCTTAATTATTAAAACCAAAAGGGTTCTTAGCCAAGCAACAGGAGATAATTCTTGGTTTCAATTTAAATTGGATTTTAATGAATGACGACTCTAAGTAAAATACTCCTACCAAACCCATCCCTGCTTAGCTCAACCAACGCCCCCACCAAATGGTTGGCTGGTTTTACGCTTAGCTGTAAAAACGCACGCCGTTTGCTTAATTGTTGTTATAATTACTTTGGCTTTAACTTTAGTCTTAGCTTTAGTTTTTCGCTTGTTTGTTTTGTGTTTTTGTTGCTTCGGTTTTACATCTGTTATGCAATCGTCTTGTTGTTGCTGCCTTTTTGGCGTCGCGATCCTAACTTGTGTTCAGTTTTGGTTTTGGTTTTGGTTTTGGTTTCGGTTTTTGGCTTTCATTATTTATTTTTTTCTTGTTATTTTTATTTGTAAGTTCTTTAACGGCGGCCACGCTTTGCTCCTCTCTTATAATTATATTTAATTGTTGTTGCCTGACCTTGAGCCGTTTTGTTTTGATGTGTTTTTTTTTATTATTCTGTCTTATACTTCACATTCACCTACAATGTTAGCAATGGTAACGGTTTCATTCGCGCTATGGCCATAACACGCCTTTTTAACGTGTACCGTTCGACGCAGTTGACAGTTTATGTACTTATAGTATACTTACTGAGGGTATTTTGCGGTTTGTTGACCGCAGATAAAGATACTAATCGCAATGCTTAGGTTTAAGTAATAGCTCGTATAGTTCTGAGGAACTAATAATGTTGAATAATGTGGGATGGAAATGATAGGAATTATTATATAGTAGATTGCGTACTTGAGATGGTAGATAAATATGAAAGAAGTTTATACATGAAAGTATGTTTATTATTACATGATATCATAAAGAATGCATAGTTGTAATACAAATGAATTTAATGAAATGGAATATGAGCAGAATTATGTTAATCAGTATTTAATAAAATGTAGACTATATATTTAACTCAAATATATGCAGCTTTAGAATTTATTGCTATTATTTCTATTACTATTACTATTCTGAGAAATAATAATTTCCTCAAGACCCCTCATAGATAATTTGAACACACAATTAAAGAATCCAATTAACAAAGGGAGAGATAGACCAGAAAAACCACACACTCACCTATTAAATTTGTTTAGTATTCCTTGTTCACCAAAAACCAACTTCTCGTTTGTCTTTTATAGGTTTTTCTGTTATTGTTTTCCTTTAATTGCTCCCCCTTATTGTTGTCTTTTATGCTGTCAGCTCTCGAGTTTCGCAAACACTGACCTGCTCCAAAGTTTGGTACGTTTTTCTCGTTTTTCTTTTGCACCCACTTAAGAGTTTACACCTCTTGGAGCTCACACACTCACTTGGCACGCACTTTGACCAACTGACATAATAACAAAAACTTGGCCCATTTTTGGATGTGTTTAACAAATCCTCGTGTTGTTGTTGGCCATAAAAGTTGACGAGCCGTGCCCAAAGAAAAAGACAAAGCGATAACAAAACACTTTATATAGCTCAGAGGGATGGGGGGTTTTTCACTTTCGATCTGCCCAAAAAGCCGACAAATTTCTCAGTTTGATATTGCGCGATTTTGATATGGTTGCTGTTGTTGTTGTTGTAGATGTTGCAGTTATTGTATCAGATGTGTTTTCTACACCATTTATGCCATTTATCTGGCTTTGCTTTACATGTAACACGTTTGTAAAACTTTTGTTGGTTTTCCGTTTTTTGGAAGACCAAAAAATCACTCAAGTGCAACTTGCCAAATAGAATCAGACAGAGACTGAGACAGAGACCGACGGACCGGGCCACGTTAGCGCGTTTTGTCTATTACCCAATGTTACATAAGAGCCCTCCTTTATGAATGCCGTTTGCCGAATGCCAAATACCGAATACCGAGTTCCGTTGCCGATGCCAAGACGGTGCCTTATGAAGATGGGGCTCTGTGGGGTTTTGGTTTGCAACTCTTCGCGTTACGCGCAGGTGTGAAGCCAAGCGCGGATGGCTCGGATCTTTATAGAGTTTTGCAGTTGGTGGCTCTAGAAGCTGAGAGACAGAAGAGGCCAAGCCACAAGCATACCACCAGGTTGTTGTGAAAGAAGCTGCCTGGCTGCCCTGGCTGCCCTGTCTGCCTACCTCAACAGATACAGATACAGATTCATAGACAAGAGCTGGGCTTCATCTGCATTTGTTGCTTTACTTTCGTTGCAATTCGCCGTTAGTTGCCATGGCGGAAGCAGGAGTTGAGTATTACGATTTAGCTGCTGACCCATTACCTTTTCTTCGTCTTCTTTTTGTTTTTGCAGTAACAGCAGCAGCCAAGGTCAACGGCACCTAACTGTAACTTGTGGCAGTTAACTCTTTTTTAATTGGCCCTGCAACGTGCCAAGCGTGTCTGCGTTAAATTACAAATTACTAATTAGTTTTGCACTTAAACGGCAGATAATTAAACACCCCCAACCTCGCCTGGCGCTGGCGCTGACCTGGCCAACAGGTTGTGAAAGGTACTCCCCCTCTTTGACCCTGACAGCTCCATAATAACAGTAAACTGGACAAGGGCAGAGCAACCACTGTGACGACTAGGACCACAACTGACCCAATTCAGAGCATTTTGAAACATAATTTACAAGAGTATCTTGCAATGACCCTAAACACACAAATTTATTTGATATTTAGAAAGAAAACAATTTCATTAAGGTTGTAGCATTATCTGTTTTATTGGGCTTTTCGCAATATATACTATATTATATATATATAGTTCTTTTTTTTGTTTGCTTTTTTATTTTTCATACTTTTTTTCACATACTTGCACTCTCTTCATTCTCATCATCAACATAATCAGGCATACAGAATCATATACAATATTTATAGAGATATCTCGTGCCAGTGTAATACATATTAAATATACATAAGTTAAGCATACGGTTCACAAAATACATACATATCATTTCATCAGATATCAGAGATATTATCAACGTCTCCAAAAATGATGGGAAATTCAGAATTTTTCGAACAGTGCTTAAAACATAGATTAATCGATTAATCATCGTCTGTTTACAGTGTAATAAAAATAAATAGAATATAATAAATTTCATTTTAAAACTAAATTAATCAAATTATATTTATCATTCTCTTTTGTTTTATACATTTTATTTTTTTGTAAGTTTTTGAAAAAACTTTTGTCATTTTTTGTCGTTTTAAGATTTTTTGCATATTCATTTTGAAAATTTTTTATTGCATTTTTTGGTATTTTTTTTGTTTGCTGTTTATTTGTTTGTTTTCTTTTTTCTTGTGTTGTAAATTGAAACTGTGAACATTAAAAACTACATTTTTTATACACACATTTTTTTGTTGATTTTCTTTTTTACACAATTACTAATTGTTAATTGTTATGTTTAAATTGTTAAGTTGTAATTGCTAAATTTTGATATTTTTGCGGCTTTGTTGTTTTCTGTATTTTTTTTGTCATTTTCTCATTTTATTTATAATCATTTTTTTTTTGGCAATTTAAAATACTAATTAAAATTATGCGCGTTGCCTTCACGCCGTTTTTTTTGCCATGATTGTTTGAATATGTAAATCTCCTGCCTCGTCCTTTTTGAAGAAGGGGAGACAGAGAGAGAGTTTGTTGTAAAGGGTGTTGGGGGGAGGGGAGCGGCAACAAACTAGCAGCACTTGCGGTTGTTGTTGGCACCGCTTACCAACTTGCAGTGTTGCATGTCCGAGCGACGAGGCCGTTGACCTTTGGCCTGAATGTCGCGCACCTTGTTGGCGCGTTTAATGGCGCTGCGGCAGAGCTGCTGATGCTGCTTCTTATTGTTGCTCTACACAGATAAATAAGAGGAGATTAATTTTCTAGTTGTTAAACAGTTTAAACAAGGCAAGTGGACACATACCTTCTGGCTGTGGCGAGCCAGAGTCTGCTGCTTCAGCTCCGCCGCCGCATGGCGATCGAAGCGAGCGCTGTTGGAGCGTTGCTGTTGCACCGCCGCTGCCTGAACCGGTTCGGGTTCTGGTTCGTCTGGCTGCGACGACTCTGCTGCTCCGAGATCAAGATTTACAAAACTTTCGGTGCCCGCCTGGCTAGACCTAATACTATGATAAACCGACATGCTGTAAATAATTAAATTTATCAATTAATTACATGAATATATCAAGTATACGGCATGTGTGCGTGGAAAGTTGAGCGGGTGCTTTTTAGAAATTTTTGGGTTTGGTTTGGGGATTTATGGAAGAGTTGTGTACGGCAAAAATCACCAACCTTGGATGCTCAATCAATAGATTCTCAAAGGGTGATGCTTCCATATTGATTGGCCCAATCGAGGTGAAGCATGGTGGCGGTGTTACGTACCAGGACTCCTCCATCAGCACGCCAGCACCATGTCCCTTGCCGCCGCTGCCACTGTTGCTGCCACAGCTGCTCTCGCTGCTGCAGGGCGATGCGGCAGCTGGGCAACCAGCAACCACAGTTGGCGCGTACAGCGACTGACTGACAGCGCTGTCATTGTCCGTGGCTGGCACACTTCTGGGCGGGCTCAGGGTTGAGATGCTTAGCGTGCGTGCGGCACGTGTGCGTTGCAAGTAATTGCGCTGCTGTTGCGGCCTCGGTCCGCTGTACAAGGAATGCGAATTGATGTGCTGACGACGACGCGCAGCAACTGCAGCTGGCGATGCTGCACCTACTCCTACTACTCCTCCTCCGGCGGTTGATCCAGCCTTCGACTGTAGCTCGACTACAGACAGCTCCTCCTCGGAATCGCTGCGTGGCAGCGAGTCCTCCGTCTCGTCTGCAAGTGAAAGGATTCCATTTTAATGTTGGCACACTTATTAAGTAAAATCTTACTTTTAATAAATGTTAAAAGTGATTATTAATGTAAACTAATTTAATTTTTTTTTTCTTAAACTCTTAATGATAAATGATATATTATAGAAATGTATTTTTTCTTGGTATTTTTTGTTCACTTTACTATCTGAAAATTAAGTAGACATTTGCAGGCTGAACTCACCTTCCTTTTCGACAATGTACCATTCGTCCTCGTCAATATCCTCGTCGATGATGCACTCGCCGTTGGGTGTTAGTAGCTTCGTTATAGTCGGCGGTTGTTTGCGTTGTCCGCCCTGCTGCTGCTGCTGCTGCTGATGTTGCTGCTGTTGTTGTTGTCGCTGCCTGCCACGCCTATTCTTGCCACCTCCACGCTTGCCGTTGGCACGCACAGTACCACGATTGTTGCCCGCTACCGATGGGGTCGATGAGGTCACCTCAATTACATCTCCGGCCGTTGCCTGATCGTTACCAGAATCGTTCAAATTCAAATTCGGCTGGACAGGATTCGCTTCACAATTGGTTGACTCAGACGTCGCTTGCGCTCCAAATAGAAACGTTGCGAGACTGCTAAACATTATACTCAAAGCTGATGCTGGTCTGGGTCTCGATCAGTTCTGGCTGCTTGAATACGATTTGAACTCTGATTTGATTTGATGTGGTTGTGATTGTGATTGAATTGCTTATCGAATTGAGATCAATTTGTAGTGAGAAAGAGAGAAGAAGAGATTGCTTATAGTTTGTTTTTTGTTCCTTGGATTGCTCAGTCTTTTATTTGATTTGTATTCCTTTGTACGCTGCTTCACTGCGTCGCTTTTGTTTTTGCTTTGCTATTTCCCTGTGCTTCTGAAAGCTGCACGCGAAAAAGAGAAAGAGAAATGGGAAACTGTGAGAAAATGTATTAACAGCAAATCAAGAAATCAGCTGAATAACTGTATATGTGCACAGTCATCTAATTGCGTAATCATCATACACTTTGCGTGGGCGAAAATTGCTCAACGGGGCGGCTACTTAATTTTATTTAATTGCATTTCTTTCCCCCCCATTCTAATGGCACATTTAATTGCCAGCATCATACGTATTTGACTTAAATTCAATTGAAATACAATACGAAGCAGAAAATGTGAATGCGAAAGTGAAATTGAAATTGAAATTTCATTTGTACACAGCCTCTAGCAATTACTTTGATTACACTAATTTGTTGTGCTTTGCTTTTTCTATTTTTCGCGTGAAAAACGGAAAAATTTGCGTGCTGTTTTTGTTGTTGTTGCGTTTTTCCAATTGAACAGCAGTCGGCAGTTTGACAACCACTGTGTTGACAGCTTCATATAATATTGCCTATATGTATAATAATGTGCCATAAAGCGACGCTGCACTGCCCATTAAGCTGCCATGTTGATAGCTAGGCACAAAGCGTACTACAAAGTCCCCTCCCTTATCCCCCTCCCCCTTGTATTCCCATAGTATGTACCCTCCTCTTCTATCGGAACAGTGAGTGCAAGTTGTGTGCATGCGCCGAGCATATGATCAAGGCAATTATATACGAATATGCTACACATACATATAATTTAAATTGAGCGCACGTCATGATACATATAAGTATCTGTCGTCTATATATAAATACATACATGTACAATCTGTAACTGTATTTGCTTCTCGAGTGGCCACTTTGCCATTTGAATTGCTGTAAAACGTTTCTATTTCCAGTTTGAAAATGAAACTCATACTCGGATAATCTAAAACTGTGCCAATGGGCAACGCTAAATGATGCCTGTATCTTATTATTGTCAGTGAAATTCTGCATTCAACAAAAATTCACTAACAACACACACACACACACACACACACACACACACACATACACACACAGAGGCAGTCATCTTATGCTGGCAAAACAAAAGCGAAGCTAAACAAAAAACCAATTGCAGTCAGCGTAATTTTCAATTTGACCGCAAAACTAAAACACGAAGCAACTAAATAACTAACTCTACCTCTTCAATTACTTCCCCCCTCTTATATCTACACACACTTCAGTTTCAACTTCAGCTCCAACTCTGACTTCAGTTGTAAGTGCAAGCGCATTAAGGTTCAGCGGACGGACAAGTGAAATCTGCGACAACAGAGACACAAAAGCCAGAGTCAAAGCCAAAGACAAAGCCAAAGACAAAAAGCATATGCAATTTAAGCCAGACTAAGCTAGCAAGTCGCTTGTAAACGTGGCCCAAGACCAACTGAGACAATTTGGCAAACTTGCAACTTGGCCAAATGTCAGCGAAAGTTGCCCAAAGGATTTGATTGACACAGCGCAAAAACTCGACAAATTTTGCCTCAAGTCACTGGACTAACTTTTCGAATTTCAATTGAGTTTCAATGGGAAATCATTGCGTTTTCAGCAGCTGTGATGCGGAAAACTCTACCAAATTGGGTAGGATTAGAATCAGTTGTTGCTTAAAAAATTAATAGAGGAGAAAAAAAGGAAAAGAGAAGAAGAGGAGTCTATTGAAAATCGTATTAACTAATATTAGCTTGGACAAAATTCTCTTTAACAACTTGTCCCTGAACTGCCATAGACTACAACAAATATACTTAAATACAAGTATATATCTAGCAGCTGACTTTGAGGTTGGCATTCTAGGCATGCATATTTCAAATATGCATTGTGCAAGTACACGTATGTGTATGTGTGTTCTGTGTTCTTGTCTATATAAAATAGTATTACGACATCCCGTACATCCACATCCATTTAGGGGCAACTGCATACCCGGGGGTGCAGTCATAAGTATTATTTTGAACACGTACCGAAATGCAAATTACGAACTACGCTGCAATCATTTGGCTTTTATTTTTGTTTTTGCCAATTTCACAAAACAGCTGATAAGAATTTTTTGAATATTAACACACAAAGGCAATGACTGCATTTAAAGGACTGCATTCATATTTAAAGAAATTCATCATTATAAATAAACAGATTTGAATTGCATTAAATCATAGACTTAATCACATTTGTCAGCATTATTAAATGTAATTATTGGCTGTCATCTTTTTAATTTAGCTACGTGAAAGGTATGTCTATAGGTACAGATACAGATACAATATCTATTGCTTATTCTAGATGCCATTTGTTGCTCTGCAATGACCTTGATCGATGGGTGCTCGCTTATATAAGTCTATTGATGTGCCTATTATATAGAACATGCTATTGTATATATTTATTATATATAAATTTACACTGATCAGGCCTTGACAGAATGCAATGCCATTGTCTAAGTGCGATTTCTCGCCAAAGTCAACAAACTGAGAATTATTTGAGGGCTTGCCTTATCGCAGCTATTATTTGCCATAAATTTCCTGATAAATTTGTCAATTTTGCACACTCATATATGCCATATATGCCAGACTGGCTGGCTAGACAGCGGAAAGTGTTTAGCAAACAAAAGCACAACTTGTGCTAACTATAGTATATACTAAAATTAGCCAAAGTCTAGCGTGTGTATACACACAGTCGAAAGATCAGCTGTTGCTCAATCGATTATCTCGTTCTGGAGGAAAAGGCAATTGAGTCTGGGCTAATGAACTTGAACTAATTAACTAGACAGACAGATAGACAGTTAGACAGTTTAAAACAAGTAGCAAGAAGTAATCTTTAAAATAGATCACTAATAACTGAACTTTGACTAGCGTAGACTAAATTGAAAAGCTTGTAAAGATAGTCCAAGTATTTTTTAATTAAATACTCAATACTAAACTATAATTAGTCTAATTAATTTGGATTAAGTTTAATTATGAAATGGTTAACTTGCATCAAACTTCTTAACTATAATAAATTGATATTTTGTCAGGTCACTAAATGTAATCATGAAATGGTTGAACTAATAATAAAATACTATAATATATACTAGTACTAAACTTGTAGCTTTAAGCTTTTATAAAAAAAAAACTAAACTTTAATAAATTCAATAAATTCTATTTTAATTGCCTCTCGATATCGATATTTCGCCAGGTAATTAATTTTAATTATGAAATAGTAAACTTCCACCGAGATAAGCAAACAAAGAGTTGAAGCTTTTTTAAGTCTTTATAAAAAATATTCCGCCCACATAGTACGTGTATCAATCGGGTATCAGTTAATGTCTATGATTAGCTTAAAGCTTGCGGTCAGGTACAAAGTTCCTTTGTTATGATTAGGGGGCTTGCTGTAACTCAAAAAGGGGAACGGATTGAGGGGGAGGATGTATAATTGGAAAAGTGCAAAGCCACAGCCACATAATGAGAACAGAATTATGCAATGCTTTCACAAAGGCGACGCTGACGTCACTCGCGACCTTGTAGCGTACCAAAAAAAAAACTCTTAAAACTTACAGCAACTAGAAAAAGTCACATATAGCACTTAATTAAGATACTTTTTTTTGTTTGCTGCACTTGAAATCAGCTGATTAGCTTATGAGCTCACCTGTTTTGTAAAACACAATTTCTGTTCTGTTTTTTCGTAACAAATTTAAATGATAGATTTAAAACTGATACAAAATACAAGAAACGTAACGGCACAAAATTAAATGAAAATTTCGAAAAAACCAAAGCACAGACACACGTAAAGATACAGATACAGATACAGAGTCAGATTCAGAGGCACAACAGCAACTGCAGATACTGCAAAGTCGACACTCGTTTGCCAACTAAAGCAACATCGCTTTGAACGGAAGCGTATTTGAATTTCAAAAGCGCACGAAAAGAACAAAAGCTACAACAGTGAGTACAAATTGTTATACGTGTGTGTGTGTGTGTGTGAGTGCGAGTATCTGTGAGTGCGTTTTTATCTGTATCTGTGTCTAGCTACTAGTATCTGTATCTGTGTGCTTCACAGAGCAGCTGCAGCTTAGCCCAAAATGTATTTTGTTTTTATGGTTTGTTGCTTCAACACACATTTATCAACACTTTTGAATTTATCTTTAGCATCACAGTTATTAAGATTTGTTTACCTCAGCGATCACTAGAATCTTCAGTGTGTGTGTGTGTGTGTGTGAAAATTTATATGTATATTTCACTTTCTTTTGCTGCACTCTTTGCTGTGCGGCTGCTTCGCGTTGCGTTTGCTTTCAAATATCAAAGGCGAATGTCAACGGGGCGTCAGCAGCTGCTCAGCCAAAGTATCTGACGACTGTCCCACTCCCAAACCCAATCCCAGTCCCAGCTCTTCAGAGACACACCAAACAGAGAGCAAACCATTGAGAGAGCGAAAGAGAGAGAGCCAAGCGAGCGTATCTAAACACATAATTATGTATTTTTTAAAACGCAAAAAGCGACGCCACAACACACACAGATCTAGAGTCAAGGGAGGGTGGCAAGAGGATTGGGGGCCATTCGTGGGCAGCTGGTAAACAAAAGCAAAGCAATGGCAAAGCGTCAAATTTATGCTACACGAGCGTCCAAAGCAGCTGAGCAGTCGTTGGATTCGTGAGAGAACCGATCGATCATACGCAAACTTCGTGTTATTTTGTTTACCAACAAAAGCGCAATTTGGCGTTTGCTCTCCGTCTCTCTCTCTCTCTCTCTCTTACTCTCTTTTTACATATACACAGTTGGAAATCTCTCTCAGCGATCAGCTGCGCTAACGTTTGCGCACTGACACACTTTTAGTTGCCCTCTCGTCATCCCCCTCTCTCTTATTAGTTTTGTATATCTTGCGTTAAGTTTTTCTATTGCTCTGCCAGACCAACTGGCTCATCGCTAGTATATTTGCTTTTGTTATTGCACTTAGTATAATGACTAAGCAGTGAGTGAGAGAGTGTGCGAGAGGGGAGAGACTGAGTGCTGCCAAAAGTGTTTGTAGTTGTAGTTGTAGTTGGTAGCTATGTTTTTGGTTGTTTTCCTCCGTCTGCTCAAAGTTCAAATTGACGCGATTTCTAAGTATGTATAAGAAACAAAATAAACAATTCAATATATGAGCTTTAATGCCAACTCATGGTTAGAATTGCAAACAGCAAAACTAGCCAAGCAATAAGCTAAGCATTCAAACGCATTTAAATGCTAATAAACTTTAAAGAATATATAAAAATATATATAAAAACGCAACAGTCGTATTGCAATTGCCATTGAAGTTAACAAAGCTGCATGTTAAATAAGTAAGCCAAATTAAAATTAAATAATACGTATACACAATGTTTATAGACATAGACATATTGATATTGTACTGGGGGTATTATGCAAGTATTCTTAAATAACTGGACAATTTGGCTATATGATTTTATTATAAGCGATATGCGATATGGCAAATTAAATTATACAAGCGATTTACTTTGAGATAAAAAAGGCTATAATAAAGATCAAGTTTATTTAAGATACCTTATATATAAACCTTGATATTCAGTCTAAAAACATTTTGCTACACAGAACAAACAAATTATGCAATATTCTTTAGAGAATGAACTCTAGGTTATCCGGTAACTTATCTAGGGTATTATTCAGTCACACACTTTCCCCTTCCCATTTCGTGTTTGTGTTAATTATTCTACAAAAGTAGCAATTAGTATAGAAAAAGTATTCACTACAAACAACACAACCACTCCTAATTTTTGAATGGGAGCCCCCCCAATGCGCCCACACAGAAAAGCTTCACAGATTTCAATACATATTTGTCAGATACTGAAATATATGGGTACATAAAGCTGCTCAACCTCACGGCCAGGTTCAAGGTGATTGTGGTTTGCTTGTGTTTTATGCAATTCTCTTATATGTTTATATATTTTTAGAAAATTTTATCATGCAACAGCTGGCAAAATTGAAGGGGCCAAAGAATTTGCTATTTGGCCAATTCGCGTAGAGGCAACTTGTCGCCCAACAAAAAGTAGCTCACAGCTGTTGACCACAAAATAAAAGCAGCTACTCAAGACTAGCGACAATAGATGTTTATAGGTATATACATATACATATATGCTTACTTGAAGATCTTGTGATATTTTGCACAGTTCCATAGATAAAGAAAACAAAAAAATAGTTCACCTTTTCTGTTCGCACGCGCCTTGTTTATAAACAAAAAATAAAAATGAGAAAATATAAATAAATAACAAAAAATAAGCCAACGCGTTCGACTATTGCGTAGAGAAATTCGTCTTATGTGTAAACAAATATTGGCGTCATTGCATAAAAAAAAATTTAAATTAAAACAACAAATTAGAAAGGTACAATATAAAGAAAAAAAACAACAACACTTAAAACTCAAATAAACAAAGCACAAACATTGTTGTTTATATTATTTTTTTTTTGGGGGGGGGGGACTGCACTTTATCTAATCACAAACCAGTGTTTACTGATAAACATGCTGCCAGTTACAGAAGGGCGCCCATAAATTAAAATCATCTGTGCTGAAACTATAACAAATGTTTGAACAGTTTCTAAACAAATGTCATGTCGGCCAGCTTCAAAAGCAACAGATCGGATCGGAGCAGAGGTTAAACAACTTCGAAACAACTGCGTATAATCAAAACTGAAATTTAAACCCGAAACGAATCCCCTTCTTCCTCTATTTTCATTCCCAGCCACAACCCACAACCACCCTCAATAGCATATTTGAAGCAAATGCGCAGTTTGTTCGAAACTGACAAAGACTTCAATGCAAATGCGACATCATTGTCGACGTCATCATCATGAAATCTCAATTTCTACGCCCTATAAAGAAGTCTACTCTCCAAGCTTTAAAGAGTATAATACACACTAATACTTAACATATAGCTGGTTGAATTGTTTTCTACACTTGAAGAATCCATTTCAAAGCTTTCGTCTGATGCATGACGCAAAAATGGCTTCAGCTTTTGAGACTTTTGATGTTCCGCACATGTCAGGCACATAGTCGGAATGTCTCTGAGTATTGGATACTGAGTATTACTGAATTTTAGATTGCGATTGCGAATTGTGGATTGGGCAAGCCTTTGGCCAGGTTCATTGTCTGTTGGCCATCGAGCTCGCTTATCAGGTTGATCGATGATAAATATGGCCAGGCAGGTTCCTAACTGCATGCAATTAAATCTATATATGACTGCGAGTTATTTTATATATATCTATATATATTTTTATATATAAATGTATTTCAAGTTAGAGCACTTTGCTGTACTTTGTCTTTGCATGTTGATAATTGACATTTAAGCAAGCTTTTAATAAAGATTGTATACGTATTTATTTGTTTCTCATCAATGCATGTTCTAGAACGCGTAATTTTGAAATCTGTAATACGACGCAGTTGATATTTTTAGGCAAAAAAAAATCTTACTGGGCGACGCATTAATTTTATCACTTTGTTTATCAGTGGCTGTCTATATATACCTTATGAACCTGCCTCTTTTACTCTCTCTCTCTCTCTCTCTGACTCTGGGTCAATCGCCAATCTATTACAAATGCTGTCAATCAATCCAACTGTCGATTACATCAGAGAGCAATTACGAGAGCATCGATAGGCAATTAGTTATTGTAATTGTAATCATTCGAAAATCATTTAAATTTACACTTAAAAGCTGTCAAATTGCCAGACTTCAGACTTGCAGAACTCTGTCAAAACTTAGCCGATTTTCAAGGGAAATATTATTTAATTCCTGGTTCATTTGATCTATAAATTGATGCCACATCTATAGTTTATTTTTACATTTTATTCAAAAAATAGGTTATTATGTGTAAAAAAAAGTAATTAAAAGAAAAAGTGATTTTCTTACATTTCCATTTCAATATAAAAAAGTGTTATGTTCTTTTTAAGATAGCTCCTAATATCTTAACCCTCACTGTTGGGTTTTAATGTATTGAAATATTTTCTAGACTGATAAAAATAACTAGATATGATTGCAATTCAATGGAAAACAAAATCAACAAATGTAGCTTGCATTCTTATGGCCCAAATTAACAATACAGGAAAGAACACCCCGCGGACCTCTCTCTCATCAGTCAAAGGCAGTATCAGAAAAAGTTTGACCTGCTGTTGATACGAGTGATAGATACTGTTACTGCTGTTAGATAATTTCCCCTACAATCACGCAGTGAGAGCATGTCTCTATATCTCTAGCCACAACCACAGACCTTTCTCCTTCCCTTTCCTCCCTTCACTCTCTCTCTTTCTCTCTCATTTTCTCTGATTTGTTGCCACCCTGTGCTAGCGCATTGGCATTTTGTTTACAAACAAATTGTCAGTTGCTGTTGTTTGACCTGCGCAGTGGCAAAGTTATTTTTGCTCGCACTGTTACCGTTACTTATCTTCCCAATCCCCTGAATTTTCACTGCAATTACGTATGTGTGTGTATGTGTGTGTGTGTGTAACAACTTCCGCATTGGAAATTTGGACCCTAAAAAAAAACTTTTGCAGCCTCTATTTTTGGAGGTCACCTTAGCAGCATCTATTTAGAGGCTTCTCCTACAAAATTGCGTATATGTTTTTGAGCTGCGTTCAAAATTGCTGCAGAATATTGATTATTGTTGTTGTTGTTGTTGACGCTGCAAATCAGCTCGATTGCCAGTGGAAAATGTACACGTCAGCTACGCATACTTGTATGTAAAAAAAAACTACCCCCCTAAGAGTAGAGTAGAGTAGAGTAGAAGAGAGGAGTAGGGAGCAGAGCTGCGCAGTTAAATTGCAGCTTACTTGGGCCTATGTTACCTGGGCTCAGTCAACCCCCTTCGTCCTTCGTCCTGCTGGCCCCCCCAACTGTGAGAGTGTGAAATTATGACGTCATTTCCTTACTTGGGTGACATTTTTAGTGCTCAGCTCGAAATGCATAAATTTAACTTAATATATTTGGCAGTAGACATATGCGCAGGGATCAGGTTATTCCCACCATACAGTAAACACACAGTAAACAGAACAACACAACAACAGAGAAAATTCACTTTCAAACTTGCCCTTTCTTGTTGTTGTTTATATCATAAATCAGCTAAAAGGACGCGCTGCCTGGCACCAAAGAAATTGAAAACGAACCCAACGAAAAGGCAAACACCGAGCACTTGATGCCTTTGTATGTGTGTGTGTTCGTATCTGACAGATACATGTAATTACAGTTACAAAGAGTCGCTGACTAACTTTCGAATTATAGTTTCACGTCAGACTAAGGGCCGCAATAATGCGTGCCATTTTGGGATTAGCTGACACAAAAGCCGCTTGGGACGGTCTCACTACCTGATAATGCTCTTGTTGTTATTGCTGTTACAGGTAAGACTGACTGACTGACTGACTGACTGACAAACTGCCGCGTCAGTGCGGCAGTGCGTTAATGAAAGTCCAACTAATGCCCACTAATGATGACTTAATTGTTTAGTTAGCCATAGGCAACAACAAGTCGCGTCAATTGGGCGACTGACCCCATAAAAAGCAAAGTCTAGTACAGAAATAGGCTGCACACAAAGGAATTGGCCAGAACGAGTTGCCAGTTACTCTGTTACCCTTTTCCTTTACCACTTTTCGTCCAGTTGTTGCCAATTAAAGTGCTGCAGCGATGCCTGCAAACAGATTCGGCTCGTTAGTTCAAGTCCAAGTCGTGCTGATCTCGGCCAAAACTAAAAATGTATCTGATAGATACACACACACACACACACACACAAACTAAAACTTGACTCTTTGCCAACATCAGCTGTTTGCTGTTTATGTTTTTTTCGCGCTCATATCATTTTTCTTTCGTTGCCAGCAACCTGGAGGAAAGACAGCGACTGAACAGACTTGATTTATCGTCAGCTCACTCTAACTTCCATATTCTTCTCAACATGGTCGCATCTTCTATCCAACCCAAAAAAAAAACCCAAAACAAAAACAATGAGACAGGCCTGCAAGACCTGTTCTTTCTGCACTTTTGCTGCATGATTCACTTGGGGCTTGTGATTGGATTTTGTCTCTTTTATACAGAGGTATTGCCTATTGCCATTGTCTGTACCCTCGTCAAGTGAAAAAAGGTACTATCAATTCTTTATTTTGTATGTTTTTTTTGCGGTTTCTAGACACTCTTTGATGTGCGCTTAAGCATTTCTTTTATTTACGACCCAAACACACATATACTCACAATTTCATGTACAAATTCTTGTCTTTACCTTGGCTCTTGGCCAACAAAATCGAAAATTGAACGTCAAAATGAAAATATTACGAAGAGATACATACAGGTGACAGCATTTTTGTTTAAAATTCACATAAACCTGGTCAATGAAATGCTTTAGATGTGTTCATTAATTCCACAGATACAGATTCTTACATGATTTTTACACAGGAAACAAACTTAAAGGCTAATTAAGATGCAAATCAGCAAGACAATGACTAAAACAACAAATGCAAACAACAAATGCAGTTATTCATAAGTTGAATTTTGCTGTTTTACCTTGTGAACCATTTTTGTTAATGTGCTTTTCAGTTCACTTTAATGCCTCAATGTTGACATCACAAACAGACTCATGCTCCTCTTTTTTCCTTTCCCAGTTATTCCCACAAAAAAAAACAAAGTTGATAAAGATCTCAGAGAAATGCTGAAAACGTGATGCAAGTCAAATTTATGGCTAATCGAAAAATGAAATTCCTCGAGAACAAAACGAGTCAACAGATTTGCAGTTAAAGATATGCTCTCTAGGGTAGAGTATAAGCATAGCACATAGAACTTTTTAGTTGACAGGATGGACAAGTTCTGGCGGAGAAGAGAACATGGGTCAAACTGAGAAACACACACACACATACACACAGAAAGTGTGAACTCTTGGAAGGTACAATCAGAATTTTTTTTTTAGTTTCCGTCTTTTTTTTCAGTTTATCGCTCGGCTGCACTTTTCTCCTATGTATGTGTGTATTCTATATGTAAATCGTGCATTAAACAATTTCAACAAAATTATATTCATGTGTGAGTGTACACACATACTTACACATATGAGCATACATATGTAAATTACTAAAGGAATGGTTGCTTCTTCTTCTTCTACATTTTCTTTGCTTATGCCATTTTTATGTTCACTTCCGCAAAAGTTTTTGTTTTGCTTTTGGCTCTTGATTTTGATTTTGCGTTTCTTTTTTGGTTTTCTGTTTTCCTTTTCTGGTTTTGGGTTTGTATTTGTGATTTTGTTATGGGGGTTAAATTTACACTTACTTGCTTACTGCTTGGGTTTATTGATCCACTGCAATTTAAGGCCTTCGCTGCACACAATATATATTTCTATACTATAGAATTTTGTATGTTTTTTTTTGCTTAAATCAAAGCTGTCTAAAAAGATCAACGTTTTCTTAATCACACTATTGATTTATGATTTCATCAATATATTTTTGACGAGTTCTTTAATTGTTTGTGTTGTGCAGAATGCAGAATGTATCTGAGGGGGATGAGTTGTATAGTGAAGTAGAAGCAAGACGAACAACACAAACTCCGTGACGTTTGCTAACGACGACTGACGGCGAGCGAATGAAAGCAAAAAGGGGCCCCAGTTGCCACTTGGTTGCCAGTTTCGTCAGTTGGTTGCTTGGTTAGTTGCTGTTGCTGTTGCTGCTGGTTGATGGTTGCTGGTGGCTGGTGGTGTTGGTTGGTAGCTCTACAGCTGAGCTCGACACACTTACCCTGTTTTTGCTGCCACTGCCACACAAACAAACGCTGCTGCGCATGTGTGAGAGAGTTTTTCAGACTCATTATACCATACACCAAAAATCGAAGCATTTTTTCATTCTCAATTGTTTTGTAGCCGAGAGAATTACTTAAAATCAGTTTTATATCATATTTAAGTTCAGTAATTATCAGATATAACCAAAATTAGATATAATCCAAAATATTTCTTTTATTGAAAAACCCATTTAAAATTTCTGCAAGGGTATCTTAACTTCGTTCTACACTTACCAAAACAGGTTTTTGTATTCTCTGTATTTCTCGCTCAATTATTGCAGTTCTCTCCCGCAGCTGACTCTCTCAGCAGCTGACTTTTGTTTGTACACAAAAATCATATTGCAACCGAGCGCAGTGCGCAACTTGCCACAGTTATTTCCAGTTACAATGTTATTATTTTAGATAGTATTATATTATTAATTACAACTGTATTAACATTACCGCACACAACAATTAACTTAATACAGTCATAGCTAGTGTTATATTTATTCGACATGTATGTGACTAAGTGGAAGGATTATTAAATTGCTTGATAGTCTTAAAAGCTGTGCGTGTGGAAGAACTTTTATTAATTACCGGAAACCTTGCAATATTTTAAAATCAACCCCAATGTGCTCAATTCTATCAAAAGAGACTAGACTATTTAAATGGTCCGCCAAAGAAATTTAATGTTCCCAGCTACTTATGAAACTAAACCATAGGTGGCGTATGCTTCACGAAACAGGCAGAAGGTGGCGTCACTCCTAGGTTTCACTCCATGGCTGCTACGTTTCAAAACCCTGGTGACGCCTTTTTTCCTTGCTGGGGCCGGCAGGTGTCATATTGTTCACTTTCAGGACTAGTATCTTAAGTTTTCGAAAATGCGAAAGATGGCGATTCAGCACCGAGTATCGGGTCGAAAGTATCGATACATAAAATGAACACAAATATTTGATATTATCGATATGGCATTATCAGCTTATCGATAGCAGATGCACGTGTTGTTATTTTGCAGCGCATATTAAAGATATATTCCTGGTTTTAATTTACCTGAAAAATAGCAAATAATGGGTCGCCAAAACAGATCGCGCAAACGCCGCGATGAAATGAACAAGATCAAGAAGGCGCGCTACGATGCCAAGGAGTTAATTCGACTCAAGAAAACGCTGGGACTCTTGGACGCAGATGGCAAGGAGATTAAGATGGAAATTGGCGAAGTAGCCGAAATCAAGACTTCCAAAGAGCTCAAAAGGGTGAGTGGATATATATACACAAGCAAAAGCTGAACCTATACTGAAAAACCAACTTTGCAGGCAGTGAAATCCAAGGAAGAGAGAGAACTAATGTTTGAACATCAAGAGAGCCTTGAAAAAGGTCAACCGGTAGTCCACGTCAATGAGAACACGGGTGTTGAGCACGTTTACAACAGCAAAACCCTTAAAGATCAGTTTGGCAACTTTCCCGCCTGGTTCAAGAAGAAGAAGACTGCCAAGCGTCTACGCAAGAAGCAACATGCACAGAAAAAGAACTTCAAGCAGGCCTGGACAACGGTGAATGTGCCGCTCTAAGAAAAGGCTAAAAAAGGCAATTGCCACGCCTAGTTGTTAAGCATAGTGATAGTTTAGGAATGTTTGTAACCGATGTGCTACAAAGCCAACTCGTAACTTGTTAGCAATAGAGTTTTTTATTGCGTATTAAAGCCTTAAAATTACACGTACATAAAACTTATAAACAAATAATCTTCTAAATAACTGCCATGGCGGAAACATGAAATATCTATTAACGCTTAAAATTAAACATAGATTGGGTTTCGAGAACGATGATGATTGATTGAATTAGTTGCATTGCACACAAAATCACAAGGCTGGGAATTAAACAAATTGTATCAGACTCTCTATTGTATGGAACAATAGCTGCGCATACTACTCAAGATGCCTGAACGTGGTGTATTTACTGTCCACATGTGCGTGGTGACCAGAGCCCGAGACTCGTTCGTAGGTCATTCGGACTTCTCCGCTAATTCCATAGTTTCAGTTGATTCGCCCTCCTGTTGTGCCTGCTGCTCCTCAATGTTGCCGTGCATGACATTAGGATTGCTTTTCAACACAGAGCCTCCGGTAAAACCGAGTATGCCACATCCCACAGCTGCCAGGCCACCAGCTTTCATGCCTGCCACCATGCCAATGGGTCCGCCAACACAAGTGCCCAGCACTGCACCCAACACTGGATACATGGCCTTTTTGTAGGTGAGTGCATTACGCAGTTGTCGTTCTCCTTCCTGCACATTCTCCAGAGCCTCCTCTGCATTATCTGCTATAGATTGCACACTCACGGCCTGTTCCTGGGTCATCTCTCGCACACTGTGGAACACGCCTTGTAAATCGTAAATTTCACGCTGTAAACGCTCCATTTGATCCAAGCAGGCTTGTCGTTGGGCCAGTTGATGCTCCTCCAGTTGGAAGTTGGCCTGGAGCTGAGGCAGAGCGTGCTGCAAGGCAGGCGCATTTTCAATATCAACGGCTTGATCCTCGTCGTAGTCGGAACCGAACGTGGAGCTCGGCGACTTTAGCTGCATTTCTAAATATTCAGAAATTATAAGTTGGCTGGAAGTGCTTATTTAGATTAAGGTGATTTACCTGCAAATTTGTTCATCCCTTCAAATGCTTTAGTTTTTCCAGACTTCATGAGCTCATCAAAACGGGGCTTATCCTCATCCCGCAGTTTCTCTCGCAATGTGTCCATTTCAAGCAAAAGATTCTTAATCTGTTTGACTACCCGCATGGCATTTAGCTCCTCCTTTTTTATCTTTTGCCAGTCTCCCAAGGCTAAACTCTTTTCAATGTTACTGCGGTGATTCTGCAGCAAACCCAGATGATGAGGAACTGCCATGTCCTGGAATCTTTGCACAGAAAGCTCGGCTTGCTTCAGCGGTAGTTTATCGTCCGCCATCGTTGCACTTTGATCGGATTTTCTCTTATCGTCAGCGAGGTGTCAAAGTGAAATGAATCAATGAATCTTTTGGCTTATACGGGCGATACACCCCTCATCCATTCACATTTGCAGACGCGACCACAAAATGCGAAGTTCAATATCTTAATTGTGGTTGCCAGTAAATTGCCCTCTCTGCCTCGATCGAATTTCTCAAACAGCTGCCGTTGCAAATAGCGAAAAGTGTTTATTGTTTTTCCAAATTCCGTTTGACACTGATAATATTTCTTTTGTTTTGGTTTCTATTAAAATTGCAGCTGTTTTTGTTTTATTACTGTGTCAGGGGACGGGGAAAGGGCATATCATGGGAAATTATTCCATAGGAAATTATACCACAAAATATGCCTTGGAACGGCATCTCATAGGAAAAAATACCAACAAATATACCACAGCTGCTGTGCAGCGCTGCCAACTTACCCTGAAATGCTGCCATACTGTAGAAATGGGCGCGTCGTTTGTATAAAATTCAAAATGTGGCGAATACAAAAATGTATTTATTGGTGCGCTATTTTCTCATATATATTATATACAAATACATGCAAATACTAGACACATATACGTAAATAGCAAGTTGTGGTCTTAAAAACTAGAGCATTCGGGTTTAATACATACATTTATGACACGTTCGCTTAAGTACTAAATGAACTTAAAAATTGTATATTTATTGCTTTTAGAAACTACGGAGGCACTTGCGTTCGGGAATGGCTTACAAGCAGGAGCAGCTACAGTTACACAAACAAAAAGTGGATACGTTTAAATTAACTAAACTTGCAATTGCTAGCGTTTAAAATGCAGTTCTGTGTTGGCGCTATCTTCCAAAAATTTCAAGGGCAATTGGCATTTGGGCCATTTCGACATTTCATCAGCAGATTCAACATGCCTTCCAGCTTGTTAGTGCGAGACTCTGTCTTGTAGAGACTCGTCTGCATGCGACTCACATCCTGCGTTTGCTTTTCCTGCAGGGAAATCGAAAACTGTATTGAACATTCTTTTTAGAGACACTGTAACTTACCAATGTGCTCAGCCTGCTTTTCAAGGTGTCCACCACGCTGTAGGTGGCCTGTAATGATTTCTGCAACTCGTTTGTGTGCACTCGCTCATTGGCCAGCGATCTCTCGATCTTTTGCAGCCGTGTAGCAACCTCTGCATCCGTATCGTCAATATCATTCTCAAGATCTCGTGCCTCAAAGGCATCATCCGCATGGGATGAAGTCTTTCGGCAACTCTGCTGATCGGCCTGCAATACAAAGCCATGTCGACAGCGACAGAAATAGGAGCCTTGAGTATTGACACATTGCTGATCGCAGGGTTTCTCCAAATCACATTCATTCACATCCTGCTCACAATAACGACCCGTGTATCCTGAGGGACAGTTGCAGGTTTGAGGCGCCGTGCAGTTGCCACCATTATGACAACGCGTGGTGCAAATAGCTAACAGGAAGAGACATTTATTTAGTAACCACATTTAAGCTACTTGCAACTGCAACTCACGTTTCATGCACGCATCCGAGTGAGGCGTCTCCCGACCCCAGCCTGAGCAGCAATCGTAGGTCATCTGCTGTGCCGGCTTATGCTTGATGACATCCCTATAGGCCTGCTCATGTATCAACTGGACTCGCGTGCACATCTGTCCTGCATGTGTGGGTGGTTGACATGGTGTGCTTATGTGTTTCCAGGTGGGTCGCGTGTACACCTCCGTTGTCTTCACCGGCATCGTGATCGTACGCTGTTGCACGCAAATGTGTCGTCTGTGTGGAAGAGAGAGAAGGGAAGACAGGGAGCATCAGCATAGTATGTATATTTTTAACGACCCACAATCAACAACGCATCAGAAAGAGCAAACAGCTAAAAGTGAAATTGAAACTGAAACTGCAACTGAAAACGAAACTGACTTTTCCAGCTGGTCCCAGACAGTCAGACTGAAAGACAGCCAATTACTGTCATAATAAAGACTGGACAACAGGTTGGTCAGCGCCCAGCAGACGCTGCTGTTGCATCTGTCGCCTACAAACTGGACAATTGTCACAAGTGTCCCAAGTGTCCCCAGTCCGCTGACATCAAATTGTACAACTTGCAGTCAACACGCGTCACGAGAGGTTTTTCAAATCAGCGATGAAAACTGTTGGAAACTATTTTCTATGCACTCGAAAAGTCAGCTTAGAAGTGGGGGAAGTATTAAAATAGCCAGGAGTATTCAGTTAATGATGCTACTCTGTGCTCTATTTTCACAAAGAAAACTTGAACTTAATGTTAATAACATAAGTAAAACTGAACCAACTTTTATAAAAATAAAATAAAGAACTTTGTGATATTATAATTATAATTTTCTGTTTGATTTATCTTGTGCAATTAAAACTCTTTATACTAAAAATTGTAATCAAAATTAACACAATTTATAAGTTGAACATTTTAATTTTCAATTTTATTATCCAATAATTTTAATATAAGATCTAATATACAAAATCAAGTCTAAATAAAATACATAAATAAGGGTTTGCAATACTTAAATTCCTTTCGAAATATCGGATAAATATGTTTAATTCAATAAATAAACTATCATAATGATTGACTTATTTAAGCAGCTAATAGATTAAGTTCCGGGATCGAGACGAAGTCTAAGGTGAAGTTATTCTCCTGTTTTCACAGAAGGTCAGCGAAGCTAGTGCTATTTATAGGTTAACCATGTCGTATGCGCAATATAGCTTAACTCTAGCGCAATAAAATTTAATAATACGAATATTTATGGCATATAATATATGATGGCAATGCAGTCACTGTCAAACTGTTAACTCAAAACAGTAAACACACCGCAAAGACCGCAAAGACCGCAAAGACCGTTGCCCGTAAGCAAACCACAAGCACATATACATAAATGCTGATAATAAGCAGTTTTTGAAATTCCTTTTTGTTTTATTTTTGTCGATCTGCGACCTGCCAAAAAGTGCAAAACAATAAACGGAGCGCGCATCCATAAATTGCAAGTAGCTCGAATTCGATATTCGGCCAGAATGCAACAGGAGGAGGAGGAGGAGTAGGAGTGGTCTGATGTTGGTTTGGCTTGGTGTCGTAATTGGCAATGCGGGCCAAAGCCAAACAATTGCCAGGCCCATGACGTGATCAGTGACTGACTAACTGACGGACAGACTGAGTGACTGACTGCTTGACGCAGGAGCGGAGAGGGAGCGAGAGAGAGAGAGAGCAGGAACACGGGAGCTGGTGACGCTGCTGTTGCCTGTACCGTTGTATACAAAATTTGTGACTTGGCCAGGCTAATAAGTATAAGAAAGAGACGTTAAAAAAAAACGGCAGGCAATAAGCAGAGGCAAGTCAGTGGCCAAAGTGGCACCGTTCGTTGCAACAAGCAACAACGGGTCCTGGGAGCTTGCGACTTTACAACATTTAAGCAATTTCTTTATTGCAGCGCATGCATATTTATGCATGTGGCAGGCTGTTCCTTAACTGGACTGCCTCTTGTACCATAATTCTCACGTTATTTATGCAACACACAGAGTGCAACACACAGTGTTCTCAGCATTAAGGGCGCCAGCAGCAACAACAACAACAAAATACGGAAGTTTTTCTTTCGAGGAAAAAACTGTGCCAAACAGAGAGTGCAACATGAAATGTTCAGTCTCAGTCTCATTCTGATTCTCATTCCCATTCCCATTCCCATTCTCATACTCATACTCATTCCAATTCGCGTTCCCATTCCGCTGACGGCATAAATCTTTGGCAGCTTCCATGTCCATTGCCTTTTCATCCGGAGACCGCCTGCAGGGAAGCCAAAACAAATCTCAACACATATGTGTATGTGTGTGTGTGTGTGTCTGTTAGACTGTCTGTGTAAAATATCTTTGTTTAGAAACGTTTAGACTAAAATTGAATTTGAATTTTTAATTGTTAAACGCGCTTTGAACACCTGTGGCTTCAGCTGCAGCTCCATCAAAACTGACCCTGCTTCAAAACTGAACTAAAATGTTTAACAGCTGCCGTTATACATTGTATACTATACTATATTGTAGCAATTTTATATGAGGTATAAAACGAGGCGAAACTTTGGACAGCTTGTTTTTTTTTTGATTGTATGTTGAAAATTATAAAAACATCAATCAAAATGTATTTCACATGAAATTAAACTGCATGCTGGGCAATTAATCAAAATAATTGAAAACTCTTAAATTTTACAAGAAGCGCACTCTTCATATACACACATATGCTTTGCCTTTGCTTTCCTTCTGCAAAGAGACAGACAGTTGGACAGAGAGACAGACAGACAGACAGACAGACAGACAGACGTGGTGAACATGGGCCAGGTTTTGGGTCTGATCTTTAAGTGCGGTTTATTGATTTACGATATATTTTTATTGAACGCCAAACAGAAATTGATGAGCCTCTCCGAGCCTCTGTTTCTCTGACTCAGCATCAGTCCAGACTGCAGGCCAAAAGTTGACCCCCAGCTTGAGAGTGTGTGAGTGTGTGTGTGCGTATGCGTGTGTGTGTGTGTGTGGGCGTATACTTAATGGACTGCAACAACTGGCTTAATAATAAATGACCGAACATATTTATAGACTTAAGCAAAAGCAAACCTACAACTTTGTATGTTTCCAAAACAAACTAAAATTTTTTATCAATTTTTCTAAAATGCTAAAAAAACCTTTAGATAAGTTTATTGTATAAATTTAAACTTTGTTGTTATGCATTTAATTTCGGGTTGGAATTTGATTTTTAAAACATTCGCAGTAAAAGTTTTATCAACATTTTGTAAATAAAGTTTATTTTACTATTTGTTTTGCTAATGATATACTTATTTTAAATATATCATAAAAAGGTAATAGAAACCTTATATTGAATACTATTAAAACTTTTAACAAAACAGTATTTTTAAACATATTTCATATTTGCTTAAATATTATATTAGTAATGATATAATTATAATATTCCTTTGCTCATCATAAACTATGTGTCAACAATGAATTAGTTGGTTAAATAAATTTCGAAAATTAATTTTACTTAATAAATTAAAGTACACAATGGCTTTTGTTTATGCATAAACCCTTTCATATGTTGTTGTTTTAAATAAACTATCTTTATTGTCATTGACAGAATCATTGCTTAAGTTCATTTTCTTTTGTTGGCCGATGAATGACGCCCCATTGAGGCTGGACTACATATTTACTTATTGTAAAGCTAAAGGCTATTGAAACTGAACAATAGGGAAGCTTTGCCAAGTGAATGGGTTCGATTAAAAGACTAAATAAAGTATGAATACGAGTAAAGTTTGAAAATCGTGCGACTTTAACTCGAATTAAATCATTTTTATGAGCTGTTTCTTGAAACTAGCCTCACTCGGGGGTCATTTTCTCACATTCGGCGTTGGAAACCAGTTTATCTGAATGTTTTTTGTCAATCTTTACAACTGCAGCGAAAACGCATTTAAAAAGCAGTTAAAAAAAAGCCACAAAAGTTGGCGACAGTTAACAGCTATAAACCGCTTTAACTTTGGATCTTAACTTTGGCTTAAACTTTGGGCTTTAGCTTTGGCTATAACCAAACTATGCAAAGCAGAAAACTGCACTCGACCCCGCCCCATTTTTTGGTGGGAAATATACTCGTAATAAAAAAATAAAAATATTGTTTATAGCTGTGCTTAATATGCATATGCGAAAGTAAAGTAAAGATATGTAGTTTGGAAGTATGTTAAAGTGGTGAAAACGTTTAAGGTCATGACAAAAACAAAAACAAAAACTAAATTGAGGAAAAGCAAAGCAAAATAGTTTAGAGAGTAGATTTAAAGGCCAATCTGTGTGGGGCTGGCTAACTGTACTCTCCAATTGTGGTTGGTGAAATGGTCAACTAATCTGATTTGTTACATGAAATTAGAATCTAAATTGGCCTGGCCAACAGAATGCAATTGCAGCTGCCATGACCACGATAGTAGTAGGAAATAGTTGGCCAGGCCATGCCGGCCAAAATGCATCATTAGGCATTTGCAAAGTTGCAACTGCAACTGCAACTGCAACTCCCACTACCCCGTAACAGTAACACGATGACAACCACGACAAGAGCAAGAGCAACAACCACGACAAGCTGTAGAAGAAGAAGCAGAAGAAGAAGATGAAGAAATGGTTTGTAGAGAAGAAGAACAGCAACAACTGTGACTACATTGCATTTTTAGACATGCTTCCTGGTGTCTCTCCTCAGCTGACTAGTCGCAGTCGCAGTCTCTGTTGCAGTTGCAGTTGCAACTATGGGCTGCCCCTTTATTTGGCTTTTTACTTAGCGTAAAATGCAAACGCCCCTGTGACCACAAGGAAGAGATGCGAAGAAGAGAACGACAACCAAGAAGACGACGCACTGCATCAGAATTTCTAATAATATTTCAGCCATATCCATGACTGGCAAGTGCGCAGCAACATTTGCCGCTTTTAGTTTTATTTTCCTCTTTATTTTCATGTACTCAAGAATTATTACAGCACTCAGGCAGCAGGAGTTGGATAACTTTAGCATTAGTAAATAGTCGACTTGTGAAATACTCTTCTATTTTTGAGCTGGGAGGAGAAAAAAAGAAGACATGCTAAAAAGTTCACTATTATTTTGAAAAATATCGCTTTGATTTCATTATCAATATATATGTTTTTCTCTCACTACTTGTACTCAAGAATTATTACAGCACTCAGGCAGCATTTAACATAAGTAAATAGTCGACTTGTGAAATACTCTTAAGTGCATTTTTAAGCTGAGAAAAAAGGGTAGACATTAGAAAGAGTTCATTATTATTTTGACTATCATCACTTATAGTTTCATTGTCAATATAAATATATTATTTATAATATTGTTTTTTATGCATTAGAAAGAGTTCATTATTATTGTGACTATTTTCATAAATATAATAAATATTATATCATCTCTCTCTCTCTTTCAATTCACTGTTGTTCCTAATAACTTTTCACTTTTTATGGCCAATATATAATTATTCAAAACACATTTGAAATGGTGTAATTTGCTTTATTTACAAGCAGTTCCTTTTGGCTTATAAATCATTATTTTTTAACCAATTATTCGACTATTATTATTTATGTTTTTATCTATTTTCTTTGTCATTATAATAATTTTTGTGTCCACTTCTGCATTATCGCCTAAAACTGAACAGGAAAAGAGTTAGCAATATTTATTGAGTAAGAAATAAGGCAAACTCAGAAACACAACTCAATTAATTATAATTATTAATTGTTAAGAAGCTGTCTAAGTGTTGTTGTTGCATACTTTATCACAGAACTGTTATACCAGTTGCTACTCTAACCATTTCGAAGTAAAGAAACCGCCAGTCACGGATCTGTCTAACCGCATTGAGTCAGTTCTAATTTGGCCGTAAATTTGTCTTGCTCGCAGATTATGCAATAAAAATCGCACAAGCGACTTTTCTATCCATTGGCAAAAAGTGAAATGAAAATTGCAGTCGCTTTAGTCACTAGTCGTTCGTTGTTGTCAGACTGACTGTCTCACCACAACGGACTGACAATGAGAGAGGGAAGATCAAGTGCCGCAAGCATCAAAAACGCATTGCAGGGTAATGTAAGTGAGGTGGAGGTGGAGGTGAAGTTGAAGCTCAAAGTTGGTCCCTGATTATATGCTAAAAGGAAGTGGGCCCCAATAAGCCAAATGCGGGGCTCAAAGTGGGTTCAGTAACCCGTCGTGTCTCAGGCACATTTTCCATACAACATACAACATACAACATAATCGAGCCGATAAGCGATCTCTTGCCATGGGCCTGTCAATGCGTTGCGCCCTACTAATGCGGCCCTGTCTTGCAACCCGAGTCGGAGTCGGAGTTGGAGTCGGAGTTGGAGTGTGAGGCTGGTGTAAAGCATGATTAATGCCCCAAACTTGTTTAAACAACAGCCGTGTCGAACCGTGGCCGAAAATCCGATTAGTAAGGCAGCCATGAGCAATGCAGAAGCGGCACAATTCCAACCCAGACCCCAACCCAGATCCAGCTTTAACTTTGGCTTAAGCTTTTTAGCTACACAACAACAAACCAAGAGCAAGTCAAGAGACGTGCACGATTTCCATTTTTCTATGGAAACTGCTAACAAAAGCGCACACAAATTTTCATCAAATTAACATATTTTCGGCTGTTATTTGTGGACTCTCTTGTGGAAGAGATTGAAATCGAAAATGGCGTGAAAAAAAGGTTTGTATAACTGCCACTGCCACATGTGTAACACTATCAAGAAAACAAAAAATATGAAAGCGGCAAGCGACAAGCTGCAACTTGCTCTACTAACGATAAAGTTATTGTTTTTGTTGACAAGCTTCCCCCTTTCTTCTACCCCCTCGTTATCTCCCTATCTCTGTAGCGCCAGCGGCTCACTTTCCAGTTGGAGTTTGAAATGCAGTCGTCATCTCATGGTATCCAATTGCAACATAATTAAGTAAACCAAATGTTGCATGCCGTGTCTCGTTCTCGTTGCTTATCTCTTTGCTCACTCTCTGTCGCTGTTGGTGCATGTGCATGTTATATGGAATTTTGTGCGTCATGTTGTTGCACGTTGCACGTTGCACGTTGTACATTGTAAGTTGAACGTTGCTCATATTCGTGTGTGGCGCGCAGGCGCACAGTTTTGTTGTCTTTTGTACTCGTGTTATGCCTGCAAGACAAAGCGCCAACCCCAAAAAAACCCCGCCAACACCCCGCCCCACACTCCTCCTCTCTGTAATCTTAACGAACAAGTTTACATGTAATATGTCTGCCCAGCTGTCTGTCTGTCTGACTGTCTGACTGTCTTTCTGGCTTGAGCTTGAGCCTGGGCCTGGCAGCATTGCATTAACCCAATTTTCAACTTGAGATGCGAAGCTGCGTGATTTGCAAATTACAGTGTCGTTGTTGTTGTCATTGTCATTGTTGTTGTCGTTGTTGTTGCTGCTGCTGCTGAGAGACAGAGTGTCATGTGTATCTCTGTCCATTTGTCCGTCGTCTGTCTCGATTGTGTGTGTCTTATTCAATTCTAACCATATGAAATACAAAAATAACAAACACACACACACACACACACACACACACACACACACACTAATTGCATTGATCTTTGTCTGGCTTTGTAGACTAACACTTGCCCGATTAAGTAAACGTTTAGTCAAAAACAGTTATCTGTTCCTAATTCCATTTCCATAACTGGATATAATTACATTGTGCAACTCAACAAAGTGTCTGCGATTTCCGTTTGCAATAGATTCACTTTCAAATTAATTTCGAAACTGACACAGAACATACACGAATAAATTGTAATGTATTTGATTCTATATTTTAAAATCTATCTACAGGCCACATCAGATTTTTCAATTTTATTTGTTAAATTCTTAAATTGAATAAAATCAAAAACGAATTTCTAAACCTTCATTGTTCATAATTTTATTGGGCTTTTATCTACTTATAAGATATAAATCTAATAATTTGAATTCTTCTCACTCAGTGTAAAATATCGTTTTAGATTTCAGACTCTTATTACTTTGTCTTAGAAAATTTGGACCAGTGTTTAAGTGTGTTTCAAAATTAACTTGAACTATTAATTTTTTAAATTTTATTGTTTCTATAATAAATTGTTAATAACAATATGATTTTATGGCCGCAAATAAATCTATAACTTTAGAATTCTTTTATGTCCTATAAACGTATTTTCATGACATAGAACTAAAAATATTAACTACTTTATTTACAACAATGCCATAAAATAAAACTGCTTAGTCTTCATTGGATCTTATTATCCAATTTTTGTCTTTTGTTAAAACTTTTGCTGCATTTTGTATGTGATTTTATGCGTTGCAGAGTTTTGTTGTTGCACGTGTTCGCAATATTGTTAAAAGCACCCACAGTCAAGTCTATTTTCTCAAAGTATCTAAGGAAAAACTCATTAAAGAAGAAGTTGCTGCTGATGTTGGTGCTTAAGTTGATGCTGTTGCTGTTGCTGCTGCTGCTGTTGCTGTTGGTGTTGCTGTTGCCTGGGCCAAGGTTTTACCCTTGATAGCCCCGACCGATGGCATGACTTGGACTTAAGATAAGGCAACATAGAGACATGGAGACATGGATGCTGTGGCACGTGTAGGCGTGCCCAATGAAGCATAATGCTTCATGGTGCAAAATGTTAACGAATTTTCATAGCCACAGCCGCATTCTAAGTGCAGTTTTTCCAAGCACAGCATATCAAATCATTCATTCACTCTCAGCTCGAGCTCAAGCTCAAGTCGATGCCTGGGCCTCGTAATTATTGTGCAGGCACTGGAGTTGGGACCAAGTTGCCCGCCTTCGATTGTTGACAAGCAATTTGCAGGCGGCCAACTGCAACATTGGTTGCAACTCCAACGCCAACTGCAACTCAGCTGTGCGTCAGTTTGTGGCAATGTTAGAGGGTCACAAAGTTGCTTAAAGTGCACATATTTCTTTTTATATAGTTTTTTGCATTGTTGTCTCATTTGATTTAAGTATTTTTGCCAATTGTTGTTGATGTTGTCGGCTGTCGGTTGTTGGTTGTTGCTGCAATTGTTGTTGTTTATGGGCATGATTGCGATTACTTATAACTTCGATTGAAGTCAAGGCCCTGCTTTGTTTTCCAATACTTATGAGGGGGGCAACATAATGTTTTGCTAAGATTAAAAGATTATCCGGCTGTGGCAAGTGGCCTTTCGAAAGATCCCCGAAAAAAAGTAAACACCTTGTGGCAAGACCCACAATTAATTCATGTTGCACTGTGACGCAATCGGCGCCACACAGTCAAATCTTCAATCAAAGCGTGCGCCAAATACAGACATCCATCAATTGTCAGCTGCCTGCCACAGCGAATGCTAATGCAAATGCAACTGCAACAGCGGCAACATGGATAAGTTGAAATCATCAACAGAAGCAGAAACATGAGGCAGGCTGTTAAGAGAGGGGACTTTATACATATATTTTTTTATAGTATCTGCAAATCGGCGCATATTTGATGCTGATTAACACCGAGTTACAGCCGGCGGCAAATGCAATTGAAACGTTGCACGTTCCACGGTGCAAGTGGCAAACAAAAAATGGTGACGTGGTGGAGGGAGCGTGTGAATCTAACCATGGAACGACAGGCTGCCACAAAGCTATAATATGAGCAGTCATTTCCATATCCATTATTGCAACGAGCAACGAGCAACGAGCAGCGAGCAAGTAACTTGCAACATTGCAACTGCCTGCTGCACGTGCAGTGCTTAAATAAATAGAAATAGAGGCAAGCCAGCGATAACGTTTTTTTCTTGCCGTGTCGCCTACGTTTGCACAGTGCTTCGCATATGCCACCAAATGTGGCAGAGTATGCAAAACAAGTTTGTAGAACACATGCCACATGCTTGTTGTACCACTGTGCGGCAATGGCAATTTATGACTGATGATGCGAGTTGCCGCGTTTTTGCCTCCCAGCGGTTTTTGGCAGTTTCCGTTGTTGCTGTTGTTGTTGCTGCAGCGGCTGCTGCTGCCACTGCCACATAAATCAAAATGTGTCATAACTAGCAACTAAATTGCAACAACCGTAGCCGAAGCAGAGCAACACCTTCCACAGTTGAAGCGTCAGTTTTCAAATTGCGCATACGCCGCGTTGCCATTTGCTATTTGATGCTGGCTGTTAAACTGCCTTCTGTTGTTGTTGCTTCATTGTTGTCGTTGCATTGTGTATGTGTGTGTGTGAGTGTGTGTTGGCATGTCTTTGCCCTTAAGTAGACGCACATTAATTCCAATTAGAAAACATCAACACTGCCAATTGAAAACTCGTTAAAGTTCATTACCTTAAAATGACCATGCAGACAGCAACAACAGCAACAACAACCAACCACAACAATGACGACAACAACACTTCAGCTGCAAGTCAATGCCATAACACAATCTTGGCCAGATCGTGTCTTCGTACAATTGCGTTATACTTGTCTAGTTACATTTAAGGAGCTGCAACAAGTGCGCATTGATTTGTTGCAATTGACACAACAATTGAAAAACTAAACAAGTCGCACACACAGTCTGCACTTAGCCTTGGAGCTAATAATACCAATACCAAGATCACACTTCAATTAGAGATGAGAGAAAGAGAGAAAAACCACTAACCAGTTAACAGTTCAATTAGAGATGAACGCGTGAAACGCAGTAGAATTCAATTATTTACTGATTGTTTATTGTTATTGTCATATTGTAAAAAATAAACAAATAAAGTTAAATTTAGAAATATTTTCATGGAATTTTAGATAAGGGTCCCCCCTTTACTTTTCCGGAAAATTTTTTTTTTCAAAATTTTAAATCTCGAGTTTTTATGTTTAATCAACTCCTGGTGTCCAAATTAGTATAAAAGAATACTTCAAAGTTGATTTTGAGGAGTTTTATTTTTTTGGAAAAATTCATGCCAAAATTGACAAAAAAATTTGACTTGTAAAGTTGCTAGATCCGAAGGTCAGCAGATTCAAACTTCCATATCTTTGTTAAATCTTAACCGATTTTCATGCGGAATACCATTTTAGTTATGATTCGATCTATAAATTGATTCTACATTTAAGAATCAGTATTTTAAAATAAATCGATTTTTTCGATTTTCATGGAATTTTAGATAAGGGTCCCCCCTGTACTTTTTCGGAAAATTTTTTTTTTCAAAATTTTAAATCTCGAGTTTTTATGTTTTATCAACTCCTGGTGCCCAAATTAGTACAAAAAAGTACTTTAAAGTTGATTTTAAGAAGTTTTATTTTTTTGGAAAAATTCATGCCAAAATTGACAAAAAAAAGACTTGTAAAAGTTCCAAGTCCCAAGGTCAGCAGATTTCAAACTTTAAACTTTCATAACTTTGCCAATTCCTAACCGATTTTCATGCGGAATACCATTTTAGTTATGATTTAATCTATCAATTGATTCTACATTTAAGAATCAGTATTTTAAAATAAATCGATTTTTTCGATTTTGATGGAATTTTAGATAAGGGTCCACCCTGTACTTTTTCAGACAAATTTTTTTCAAAATTTTAAATTAATAAAAATTTTATTAATTAAAATTTTCTCTATTATTATTTGTTATCTGGCATTCCCAGCACTATAAGTATAAAACTATTATTTCTAATTTTAATACTCAAGAATTTTTTATGAAATATAGCTCAAAGTATGCCAAAATATATTATATTTAAAAACTAAAATATAGCAGTATAATGTTTAGTAGAAATTCTACTAGAAATATATATTTCAAATTCTTGTTTGCACAGTTCCTTTAGCTATTATAATTGATATTTATTATCAAATTAAATGCCTATTGCACTATTTTTTGTGCAATCAAATACTATAAATATCTATTCTGTTATTTCTGAACTTTCTGCACATTTTAGTATGTATTTATTTATTAATGTTTTGCCAAAAATCTAAGCTTTAATTTAATCGAAATCTGATCTTTTCTTTAACCTTTTTCGTGTCACGTTAAAAAAACATGTCGCGTGCTCAGCTCAAATTTGAAGTAATCATAGAGGGTCGCTGAAAATTAGCAGCGCTGCTCAATGCAGCTTGTTGGGTTAGTTGAATCACTTGAATCACTTGAATCCGTTGGAAATGTTGGAAATGTTGAATCTGTTGGGGCTGTCTTGCAGTGACATTGAAACTAAAACTGAAGCTGTCATAATATTTAAATAATTTATGAACGATAAGATAAGCTGGTGGATGGATAGGGCAGTGCAAAGGTAAACTAGCGGCGACAGCTTTGGGGCAATTTATGACTGTTATAGCCTTGACTCTCGACTCTCTCAACTGATAAATGCAATTGGACACGCCCCGCCCCGCCCGACTGAGAAAACAAATCACGCATACGCCCCAGATGCTCGCCCAAAAATACCTTAAGTTATATCAACTTACCGTTCCATCTCCTTGGCATCTGTGGGATAATTGCGACTGATTGTGTTCGTTTCATAGGGATCCTCAGTGGTGCTGGTGCTGGTGCTGGTGGTGGTGGTGCTGGGTGCTGATGTGGTGTAGCTGTAGCCACGTCTTGCCGGAACAAGTGGTGGCACTGTGCCCATGCCCAGATTGGGAGAGCTGGCTCGACGATTGAGATTCGGTGGTGGTGCAGCGGTGGTTACGGGTGGCACATACTCATAGCCACGCCCACGACCCGTAACACCAATGAACTCTACATCCTGGGTGTTGTCCTCACCCTTGCCAGCATGAGGGGGCAACGGTGGTGGTGGTGGTCCAAAGGTATTTGTATAAATGTTGTAGGTGTTGTAATCCCATTCGGTGGGTCGTTGTTGATGCTGATGGAGGCGACGTGTCAACACCTTGTTGTACGGATTGTGAACGTGATGCAGGCGACGCAGACGCGTTGTTTCCGTGCCACGCGGTGGTGCCATTGTCACGCCCGGCAACAGTTCCACCTCCGACTTGACATTGTGGTGCAGATGTTGCAACTTACGCGGTTGCCGCATGCCACTCGAGCCAACCTGATGATGACGATGTTGTCGATGTATCCGATGGCTATGCAAACGTGTGTTATTGCTGTTGTTGCTGGTGTTGTTTTGGCTACCTGTTGCTGTTGTTGTTGTTGCCAACAGCAGCAGCAACACTGTACAGCACAGCAACAACATGGAGCTGAACATTGGACTGTACTGCGTCATCATCATCAGCCACTTGAACTCTGCTTGTGTCGAAAATGAACTGCAAAAAGAGGTAAAGAACAGAGAGAACAGGAATATCTTTATTAAAATGTTGACGAATCAAGTGCTCATACACAATTGCCATTCAACAACATTCACTTTCAGTTCAGATCCATCGATCCGTAAACTCATTCAAATTCCTAGTCACTTTGCACGCCTCGCTTAATGTAAGCAACAACACGGATCAAAAGTCTCTTTCGAAATCTGTCCGTACCCCCAATGTCCTCTCGCCTCATTAACAATTCCTTTGTCTCCCAGCACCGACCTGTCCATCAACAGGCCCCCAGACTAAAGACCTCAGAACTCAGAACTCAAAACTCAGACCTCTGTCTCAGCCCTCAGTGTGTACTTGTATAATTTAAAAGGTATGAGTTGGAGGTGGAAAAAAATATATACGAAAAAGAATGGCTAAAGTGGAACTTCAATGGAACGTGGGCTGAGTGTTATTTTAAGCACTTGAAGTAGGCTTTGATATAGACAGAAGGTATCTAGACATATATTAATAAGTTATATATGTAAGAAAAAACGAATAAATGTAATGAAAACTTGAACTGGATATAGTAATGGAAACAGTAATAAATACAGGATGAAAAGAATGATTTTCATAGAAGCACTAATAAAACAAATGATAGAAATGGTAATGAAAACTTTTACAGAATATGGCATTGAAATGATACGAATAATGAACAGAATAAACCAAATATTATATGAGAAATGATAAAAGTAATGAAGACAGAATTTAAGACATATATGTAAAACAAAGATATGATCAGAGAATCAAAAGGAATAGAGCAATGAAAATCATATGATGTCAAAGAATAGAAATGGAAATACAACCGATACCTTAAGTCACTGACCAACAAATGATCGATATACGATATAATAAAACACTCGAAAGGGACAGTCCTGAATGGATGAATGAAAACGTGATAAAGAACAACGAAAAGTTCCGAAATGATTTTCATGGTCGAGTGGCAACACTTCATATAGTAATCGTATTCCCAAAGTGAGTGAGGAACAAAGGCAATTTGTACAACATGACGTTGCCGGTGATTGTTATTGTTGTTGTATTTGGTTGGATAAATCATAAAATGAAATTAAATGAAATACAACAACAAAAGTAACGCGTTAACAGTTAACTGAACCGGCAGCTGCCAAAAAAAAAAAATAAGCAAAATCAACAAGAAAACGACCTGAAATGAAGTGAACCCAAGCCGGAAGTGTGCTTTGTTTTGCGCTTTAAAGCAAAGATATTTCTCTTTTTGATATTTATCAAAATTACACGCAGTTGAAACATCATTTGTCAACACCATGTAACCTCCCTGCACCACCCCCTCCACCATTTGGGAGGCAGCAAGGCAATAAGCAATTATTGCAATTGCCCAGTGAGCTGCTTATTAATATTCATTGCTTGAGTCTGCCATCAAATGAAATTAATGGTGGAGCTCATTAAACTTAAAAGTTTGCCTAACATGTGTTGCTCTCCTCGTTTTTGTTCCAATTACAACATAATTGAAAAACTGACAGTAAAAAAAAAACAGAATTGACGCGATTACCAATTGCTGATGCTAATTAAAAAAGAGCCACAAAAAATTAATAAAAACTCAAGACAAACTGAATGAAAAGAGAGTGGCAAGAAAAAGATGTTGCAATGGAACTTGGTTTGGGGGAAGCAACAGGAATTGGACTCATCATCAGGTGCGGCCTTTAAGCCGCTTAGTAAGTGAAACCCCAAAAAAGGCTTGACGGTCTGTCTGTCTGTCTGTTCCACTGTCCTCCTGTCCTTCTGTCTCTCTTTCTGTCAGTCTGCCAAATGTTCGGACAATGTCAAAAGGCGGGCAGAGAATCAGTTGTCATAACTTCCAGAGCCGTTTCCACGAAATGCAAAAAGGTTTTCGGGGCGCCTCTTAATCAAAACTGCAGACACAAAAATAAAATACAACAACAACAAATACTTTTAGATACTGTTTCCATTGAAATCTAAAGCTAAATCTAAGTTCAAAGCCGTGTTGACAACAAACTCACTCGCCTTGACCTTGCCCCTTGCCAAAAATGGTCAGCGCAAAGATAAATCAAAAAGCCAAGGCACATTTTGTGGCCAACCCACAGGGCAAGTTGGAGGAAATTGACGGCTTAAACCAAAAGCCAAAATTTGGTTAATATTTTGATATATTTCTAATTAATAGCCAACATTTTGCCCACAGCATAGAATTTATAAATCAAAATATATTTTCGAGAACGGTGGCAGCTTTAGCTGGAATTTATCCATAAATTTTGTGGTTTTTTTTTTTCTATGATACTCTATGTGGGAATGAGGAAATTAGTATGTGTTAAATGTTATTGATTTGTTTTCCCAGCACATAAATCACATGCTAAATACTCCATGGCACTGGGGATAGAGGCGTGGACAGACTTCCAGA